>JAKUDP010000009.1:0-1200000 GCA_022570795.1 Sphaerulina vaccinii
GTGACCTATATTATATATTCTAATCCCTAGGGGGTGTCTCTTAGATAGTCTAACTAGACTATACTTTCTAATAGAATTCTATATTTATAAGTTATTAGAAAATATTCTAGACTTGTTTAATATATTTCTATAGAGGCCTCTTAGTATAGACGAGAATACTATCTATATATATAATAATATATATATTAAGTAGGTTTCTAAAAATATTATTTACTATCTTCTAGTAGGAGGCTAGTATATTAGTTAGCTCTATAAGTATAATATTATAGTTCCTACTAATAGGCAGGTCTACTAGAACCGAGATATCTAAAGTAGGAAGACTAATCTTTCTAATTTCTTATCTTTCGAGAAATTAAGAAAAGTAGCCTAGATCTTTCTAATCTCTCTACTTTCGAGAGATTAAAAAGAGTACTAAAATTAAGAAAAGAATCTCTTTTATATATATAGATAATAAGTATTATAATTATAAATAGTTATTATATATAACTTACTATTCTATTTTTACTAATTAGAATATAAGAACTTTTTTTACTTACCTCTTATAGACGTATTAATAAGCTCTAACTAGATTAAGCCTAGCCTCTACTTAGTAAGATTATTAGATCCTCTATAACCTAATAGCTTTATATACTCTTATAATATATCTATTATAGAAAGCTCTAGAGGAACTCCTACCTCTAGTAAAGTAGGAACTATTCGATTTTTGCAAACCTAGGCAAATACTAGATAACTCGACTTTAAGAATCTTAAAGTTGCTAAGCCGGACCTCTATTATAGAGACTACGACAAACTATCTACCTAGTTTAATTAACTAGCCTTATACTTTAGGTTTAATAAAGTTAAAAATAAAAATAAGATACTATTTGCCTCTACCTTCTTTTATAGATATACTAAATACTAGCTTAAGCTATACCTAGAATCCTACCTCTATAATAATAAAAATAAAAATAGAATCTTTACTAAGTATAATTAGTTTAGAAGCTAGATAACTACTCTATTTAGAATTTCTAATAAAGTTAGTACTACTATCTATATTATATAGTATCTTAAATAGACTACTTCTATATCCGAGTATATAGCTAAGTTCTAGAAGTATATATATATTATTAGTTAGAATAATAAAGCCCTCTAAGTAATATACTATAGGAGTTTTAAAAATTAAGTTAAAAACAAACTAGCCTATACTAAGCGAGTAGTTATTATTAAGAACCTTACCTAGTTAATTAAGAAAACTATTAAAATCGATAATAGCCTCTATAAACAAGCTCTCGAGAAATAGTACGACTCTAAGGTAGCTAGAGTAGCTAGATATACTACTAAATAATAAGAAAGAGCTAGCTACTTCTTAGCTAGGGATAAGTACCAAGAACAATAGTAACCAAAGTCGTAGCCGTACTATAGTCTATAACTAATAGAGCTCGATAATATCGAGAAAGGTAAGAAGTTTAGAGCTAGAAGTAAAAGGAAGCTCTATAAGAAGTAAGAAGGACTAACCTATTATAGATATAGTAAGAAAGGCTATATAAAAAGAAACTACTATTTAAAGAATATAGTATAGTAATAGCCCTTTAATATAATATAGTAGAAGAGAAATAGATAAGGAGGTTATAATAAATCTATACCCTTTTATAAGAAAGTCCAATCCTTTAGTATAATAGAATAATAAGTAAGCCTCGACCTATACTAAAAGAAATAAGTTAAATATAGAAGCCTTTACTAGCAATTCTATTATAACAACTTATACTAGATATATATATCTTCTAAGAGAGATACAAACTTTTAGCCTAGCCCTCTAGGTAAAGGTACAAGTTTATAGCTAATCTAGTAGTATAGGAATAGAAGCAAGCTATTACCTATTCTAGATAAACTATAAAAACTCTATTCTAAGCTAAGGCTCGCTAATAAAGAAGATATTAATAAGTCTTATTATAATAAAGAAAATTACTCTTCTAAAATCAAATCTAAAGAGGAAGAACAAAACTAGTCTATAGAAGGAAGTTCTAAGAAGGAGCAACTCTCCGAATATAATAAAAATAATATAAATAACAAAAACAAGAGTTCTAAAAAATTAGATATAGATATCGAGATTATAACCTTTACTATAGATATACTGAGCTAAATTAAACAAATTATTCTAAACCTAGCGCAGAATTATAAGTATATCTTTCTAAAAGTTAAAGGAAGGCAATACCTCTATCTATCTAAGCTAGATGCTATACTCGATAGAATAAGATATATATTCTAGAATTACTAATATATCGAAGTTAACTATAGGTTTAATACCTTTATATAAAAAAGAGTTCTAATTAGAAGTATATATACTCTATTTAGGTATATTACTCTAAATAGGGAAATTATTACAAACTAGATATATAAAGCTATTAAGGAACTTAAGAGAAAGTATACTCTTACCTAGTAATATTAATCCAAGACTACCTATAACAAAACATAGGTAGAAAGGAATCTATATTAGATAATTAAAGAAACGGAATAATAGATCTACGAGTAGCTTGCTAAAGAAGCTACTATTACCCTATTAGAAAAAGAATTAACTCCTAGGAAATAAGTATCCCTAGAGAGTTCTATAATATAAATACTTAAGTATTAATAATAGTCTTCTATACAAAAATTATTATTAATAGTTATAAGCTACTAGCTATAATAGACTCTAGAGCGAGTAGGAACTTTGCCTCCGAGTTATTTATAAAATATTATAGACTTATAACCTAGTATAAGAAAGAAGAGTATAAATTAATTATAGTAGATAGATTATTCTTACCTAGTATAGAGCAAGAGACAATACTACTACTACTTACTATCTAATAGTACTATAAGATAATTATCCTAGATATTACTAATATAGCTAGTTATAATATCGTCCTAGGTATACTTTAGTTAAAAAAGTATAATCTAGTAATTAACTAGAGAAAAGAAGTACTTATATTTAAGGAATATAATTATATTATCGATATTTAGCCTATATAGTAGTAGCGTTCGCTAGTAGATAAAGCTAAATAGTTTAACTAGACCGAACTTATACTACCTAGAGCTATAGAAGTAGACTTACTCTAGATAGATACCTCGATAATAATATAGAGTTATAAAGTTATAGGTACTAATAGAAGTAATACTCTATTAAAGAATACTACCTTAGAACTAGATATTTCTAAAAAGTATTAAAAGTAGTCGAAACTTTTTAAAAAGATTAAGAGACTAGAAGCCCTACCTAAATACTAGAAATAGAACTATAGAATTATACTAATACCTAATAGAGAGCCCCTATTTAAACTATTATAAAAGAAATTCGAGAAAGAGCTCTAGAAAGAAGATAAATAGTTAAAGAAGATACTTGCGAAATAATAGATCTATAAGTTATAATCTAGCGCTAGAGCCCTAACTATATTTATTCCAAAACCTAATAGGAAGTTATAACTAGTAGTTAATTATCGAAGACTAAATAAAATTACTATTAAGAACTAATATCTATTACCTAATATCGAAGAACTATAAGATAGACTTATAGGATCTAACTAGTATATAAAAATCGATCTATAAGATATATTCTATACTATCTATATAGTAGAAGGCAAGGAATAGAAAATAGTATTCCGAATATACTATAGGCTTTACAAGTTTAGAGTTATACCTATAGAACTAACTAATATACTAGCCTCCTACTAGAAGATAGTAAATAATATTTTTAGAGACCTACTTAATATATATATTATTATATATATAGACGATATCCTCGTCTATACTAAGAGGCCTCTATAGGAATATATTAAATAAGTCTAGAATATTTTCTAATAACTTATAAATATAGGATTCTATACTACTCTAGAAAAGTACAAGTTCTATAAAAAAGAAGTTAAGTTCCTAGAATTTATTCTAAGCCTTTAAGGAATTAAGATCGATCTAGCAAAGATAGAGTTAATATAAACTTAGCTAGTACCTAAGATAGTTAAAGAAGTATAATTATTTCTTAGACTAGCTAATTATAACTAGAAGTTTATTAAGAACTACTTAAGGCTCTCTATACTATTAAACAAGCTTATATAGAAGAATAGAAAGTAGAGCTAGAGTATAGACCAAGTAAAGGCCTTTAAAGTACTTAAAATATTATACTACTAGATACTAGTACTATAATTATTTAATAGGAAATATAAAGTTAAACTAGAAACTAATATATTAGATATAGCTATAGAAGTATATTTTATATAAGAGTATAATAGAAAGAGATACCTAGTAGCTTACTACTTAAAGAAACTAACTCCTATAGAATAGAACTATAATATCTATAATAAAGAGTTGCTTATAATTATTACTATAATATAGTACTAGTAAGTATATACGAAAGGAGCCTCTAAGCTTACGATTCTTTCTAATTATAAGAATCTAACTTACTTTACTATAATAAAAGTACTAACGCGATAATAGGCCTACTAGTCGGAACTACTTAGTTAATATAAGTTTGAAATCTACTATATACTAGAGAAAGATAATAGTCGGGCCGACGTACTAAGCCGCCGAAGCAACTATATAGAAGGAAAAGAACTAGTATACTAGAAAGTACTTAGAGCTAATCTAGATAGAAGCCTAAGCTCGAACTCGATAGAGTTTAACTATATTATATAAGTTCTTTAGAATATAGAAAAATAGTTCTTTATATTATAAAGGAAGTACTAGGTACCTAAAACCTAGGAAGATAAATATATATAATACTACTACGATAATCTGCAATATAGATACTCTAGAACAACTAAGACTATAGAATTAATATAGAGAAGCTTTAGCTTTCTATATATATATAAATATATATTATAATATATTAAATGCTATAAGCCCTACTAATAGAATAAGGCAGATCGATATACGAAATATAAATATATCTAATTCTATACTTCTCTATATTAACTATAGAACAAAGTTATAATAAACTTTATTATAAAGTTGCTTTTATTATAAAACCGAATTATAGGAATTAGCTACGATATAATACTAGTTATAGTCGATAGGCTTACTAAATATATATACTTTATTACTACTAGCGAGATATATACTACTAAGTAACTTAGATACTTTATTATAGATAGACTTATAAGATATTATAAATTCCTAAAAGTATTTATTATAGATATAGATAAGCTCCTTACCTCTAACTACTAGAAGACCTTAGTCGGCATACTTAGGATTAAGTATAAGCTATTAATAGTATATTATTTTTAGACGAATAGGTAGACTAAAAGAATAAACTAAATACTAGAATAATACCTATAATACTATATTAATTATATATAAGACAACTAGTTAGCGCTACTACTAATAGTATAGCTTGTACTAAATAACTAGCGATTAGAGACAACAAAGGCTATACTATTCTTCTTAAACTATAAATAAAACTCGAATCTCTTTAGAGAACCTTTATCTTACCTATAGGTAGAATATACTATAATTATAAGTAAAGATCTAAAGAACCTCTATAAAGAACTAGAAGAACAAATTATAGACTTATAACTAATAATAGCTAGGCTATATAATAATAAATAAAAAATAGTATCTTAGCTAAAAAGAAGAAATAAGATCTATCTTTTTATAAAAAATTTTAAAATAAAAAAAAAAGATAAAGAAACTAGATTAAGTTAAAGTCAGACTATTTTTAGTTAACAAACTATAAGGACTAGTTAACTACCGACTTAAGCTACTAAAAGATATAAAAATCTACCTAGTATTTTATATATTATTACTAGAACCTATAGATACTAAAATACTTTACTAAAAAATATTCTACTTCTAATCTAAGAAAGAGAATATATTCGAAGTAGAAAGAATTCTAGAATAAAAGAGTTAGAACTACTTAATTAAATAGAAAGGGTATAATAAATTAGAAAATACCTAGGAACTAAAGTCTAACTTTATAAACTACTACTAGCTTCTAGTATAATTTTACTAGAGTCTATAAAGAAAGAAGGTATCGGGCCTTTCTAGAAGGAGTCTAGGATACTATTAGCTGCACTCTAAGTCTAAGGTAATAGAGCAAGCGCTATAGTAGAAGAATCTAGATCTAATACTATAAACTCTCTCTAAACTTTAAGAAGAGTATAATCTTTAAAAGTATAACTCTTAGCTACCTTCTAGTCTACTATATCTAGTTGTTTGCAAAAATATATTTCTTTTATATAAGCTATCGCTAGCGCCTCCTTTACTATATTAAGCTCTTTTAATAACTTTTTCTACTAAGCTAAGAGACGTTTCTACTCTCTTTTAGTAACCTTTATATTATAGCCTTTTAGGTTATACTACTAGTACTTAGTATACCGACCTAACAAGATATATACCTTATATATATAACCCTCTCTTTTATATATATTATATAGACGTATTATAGAATCTTCTTTACAAAATATTTCTTTAGCCTTCTTATAATAATATAGAGTATATTTCGATTTTAATAATAGTATAGTAGTTTAGTAAGAGGGAAAAGAATAGAAAGGTATCTTTATAGATTTCCTATAATAAGAGCTAATATATTATAAGCTTCGGGACAAAGCTAGGCTAGATAGAGGATAGTATTATAGTTCCTACTAATAGGTAGGTCTACTAGGACTAAGATACCTAAAGTAGGAAGACTAATTTCTCTAATCTCTTATTTTTCGAAAAATTAAGAAAAGTAGCCTAGATCTCTCTAATCTCTCTACCCTCGAGAGATTAAGAATAGTACTAAAATTAAAAAGAGAATCTCTTTTATATATATAAGTAATAAGTATTATAATTATAAGTAGTTATTATATATAACTTACTATTCTATTTTACTAATTAGAATATAAGAACTTTCTTTACTTGCTCTCTTATAGATAGATATATTAACAAGCTCTAACTAGATTAAGCCTAGCCTCTACTTAGTAAAATTATTAGGTTCCCTATAATCTAATATATAATTCTAAACTTATAAAGTCTATAGTATATTTAGAATACTATTTTCTATTCCTTGCCTTCTACTATATAGATAGTATAGAATATATCTTATAGATCGATTTTTATATACTAGTTAGATTCTATAAGTCTATTTTATAGTTCTTTAATATTAGGTAGTAGATATTAGTTTTTAATAGTAATTTTATTAAGTCTTTGATAATTAACTACTAGTTATAACTTCCTATTAGGTTTTAAAACAAATATAGTTAGTACTTCTATACTAGATTATAACTTTTAGATCTACTATTTTATAAGTATCTTTTTTAACTATTTGTTTTCTTTCTAGAGCTCTTTTTTAGATTTCTTTTATAATAGTTTAAATAGAGGCTCTCTATTAGGTATTAGTATAATCCTATAGTTCTATTTCTAGTATTTAGGTAGAGCTTCTAGTCCCTTAACTTCTTTAAAAAGTTTCGACTACTTTTAATACTTCTTAGAGATATCTAGTTCTAAAGTAGTATTTTTTAATAGAGTATTACTTCTATTAGTACCTATAACTTTATAACCCTCTACTATTATCGAGGTATCTATTTAGAGTAAGTCTACTCCTATAGCTTATAGTAGTATAAGTTCGGTCTAGTTAAACTATTTAGCCTTATCTACTAGCAAATGCTACTACTATATAGGCTAAATATCGATAATATAATTATATTCCTTAAATATAAGTACTTCTTTTCTCTAGTTAATTACTAGATTATACTTTCTTAACTAAAGTATACCTAGGACAATATTATAACTAGCTATATTAGTAATATCTAGGACAATTATCTTATAGTACTATTAGATAGTAAGTAGTAGTAGTATTGTCTCTTGCTCTATACTAGGTAAGGATAATCTATCTACTATAATTAATTTATACTCTTCTTTCTTATACTAGGTTACAAGTCTATAATATTTTATAAATAACTCGGAGGTAAAGTTCCTACTCGCTCTAGAGTCTATTATAGCTAGTAGCTTATAACTATTAATAATAATTTTTATATAGAAAACTATTATTAATACTTAAGTATTTATATTATAGAACTCTCTAGGAATACTTATTTCCTAGGAGTTAATTCTTTTTCTAATAGAGTAATAGTAGCTTCTTTAGCAAGCTACTCGTAGATCTATTATTCCGTTTCTTTAATTATCTAATATAGATTCCTTTCTACCTATATCTTATTATAGGTAGTCTTAGATTAATATTACTAGGTAAGAATATACTTTCTCTAGAGTTCCTTAATAGCTTTATATATCTAGTTTGTAATAATTTCCCTATTTAGAGTAATATACCTAAATAGAGTATATATACTTCTAATTAGAACTCTTTCTTATATAAAAGTATTAAACCTATAGTTAACTTTAATATATTAGTAATTCTAGAATATATATTTTATTCTATTAAGTATAGTATCTAGCTTAGATAGATAGAGGTATCTCCTTTCTTTAACTTTTAGAAAAATATATTTATAATTCTATACTAGGTTTAGAATAATTTATTTAATTTAACTTAGTATATCTATAGTAAAAGTTATAATCTTAATATCTATATCTAATTCTTTAGAACTTTTATTTTTATTATTTTTATTATTTTTATTATATTCGGAGAGTTGCTTCTTCTTGGAACTTTCTTCTATAGACTAGTTTTATTTTTCCTTTTTAGATTCGATTTTAGAAAAGTAATTTTTTTTATTATAATAAGACTTATTAATATCTTCTTTATTAGTAAGCCTTAGCTTAGAATAGAGTTCTTATAGTTTATCTAGAATAGGTAGTAGTTTGCTTCTATCCCTATACTATCGGATTAGCTATAAACTTATACCTTTACCTAGAAGGCTAGGCTAAAAGTTTATATTCCTCTTAGAAAATATATATATCTAGTATAAGTTATTATAATAGAATCGCTAGTAAAGGCTTCTATATTCGACTTATCTCTTTTAGTATAGGTCGAGGTTTACTTATTATCCTATTATACTAAAGGATTAGACTTTCTTATAAAAGAGTATAGATTTATTATAATTTTCTTATTTATTTCCCTTCTACTATATTATATTAAAGAGCTATTACTATACTATATTCTTTAAATAGTAGTTCCTCTTTATATAGCTTTCCTTACTATATCTATAATAGGTTAGTTCTTCTTACTTTTTATAGAGCTTCTTTTTATTTCTAGCTCTAAACTTCTTGCCTTTCTTAATATTATTAAGTATCGAATTAGGACGATAATATATATACCTACAATATATAGAAAGGGTCTTAATATGCGATAGAAGTAGAAGCGTTAGATAGGAACTAACTATATTAATTATATTAGTTAGTTATAGGTTATATCTCCTTCTAAGATATAGAGTATTAGATAAGTTATATAACCTAATATTATATAACCTATATTATATAGTCTAATCCCTAGAGGGTGCCTCTTAGATAGTCTAACTAGACTATATTTTCTAATATTAAGCTCTATTAGTTATAGACTATAGTATAGCTACGACCTTAGTTACTATTATTTTTAGTACTTGTTTCTAGCTAAGAAGTAGCTAGTTCTTTCTTATTATTTAGTAGTATATCTAGCTACTCTAGCTACTTTAGAGTTATACTATTTCTTAAGAGCTTGTTTATAGAAGCTATTATTAATCTTAATAGTTTCCTTAATTAACTAGATAAGGTTCTTAATAATAACTACTTACTTAGTATAGGCTAGTTCGTTTTTAACTTAATTTTTAAGACCTCTATAGTATATTACTTAGAGAGCTTTGTCGTCCTAACTAATAATATATATATACTTCTAGAACTTAGCTATATACTTAGATATAGAAGTAGTCTATTTAAGATACTATATAATATAAATAGTAGTACTAACTTTATTAGAGATTCTAAATAGAGTAGTTATCTAGCTTCTAAACTAATTATACTTAGTAAAGATTCTATTTTTATTTTTATTATTATAGAGGTAGAATTCTAAATATAGCTTAAGCTAGTATTTAGTATATCTATAAAGAAAGGTAGAGGCAAATAGTATTTTATTTTTATTTTTAACTTTATTAAACCTAAAGTATAAAGCTAGTTAATTAAACTAGGTAGATAGTTTGTCGTAGTCTCTATAATAGAGGTCCGGCTTAGTAACTTTAAGATCCTTAAGGTCGAGTTGTTTAGTATTTACCTAGGTTCGCAAAAATTAAATAGTTTCTACTTTACTAGAAGTAGGAGTTCCTTTAGAGCTTTCTATAATAGATATATTATAAAAGTATATAAAGCTATTAGGTTATAGAGGATCTAATAATCTTACTAAGTAGAGGCTAAGCTTAATCTAGTTAGAGCTTATTAATATATTTATAAAAAAGTAAGTAAAGAAGGTTCTTATATTCTAACTAGTAAAATAGAATAGTAAGTTATATATAATAACTATCTACGACTATAATACTTATTACCTATATATATAAAGGAGATTCCTTTCTTAATCTCGGTACTTTCTTTAATTTTTTAAAAGTAGAGAAAGTAGGGAAATCTAAGTTGCTTTCCTTAATCTTTTAAAAAATAAAAGATTAGAGAGAATAGTCTTCCTACTTTAGGTATTCTAATTCTAGTAGACCTACCTATTAGTAGAAACTATAATAGAAGTATACTTAATTTCGGTTAGGTCCCTAGAGCCTAATAGACTTAGTAAAGCTTTTATTAATCTTCTTAATAAATAGGACTTCTTCTAATATCCTTATCTAGATAACTACTTTTCTAGAAGCTAAAACAAATATAAATTTTAGTAGTTAAATAGTAAACTACTTACTAAATTAATTCTATAAAATAAGATTTACTCTAAGTCTAGATATAAAAAAAATATCTCTTAGTATAATCTATTTACTCTTTCTACCCTCTATTACTACTTTTTCTATATATATAGCTATTAGATAGCTACCTCTAACCTTAATCTACTTTCTAGTCTAAAAAGGCTTTAGTTTTCTAAAAAGTAATTCTTAGTTAGTTATATAGATAGAAGTATAAAAGTTAAGTAGCTATTCTAATAGTCTATACTTGCTTTTAGCTTCTATAGTAGAGTAGGCTACTTTATTAATATCTTTATCTTTAGATAGGGTCTAGAATAGGTCTAAAGTAGTTAGTAACTCTATATTTTATACTATAAAAGCTTTTTTCGAGTATTTCTTACTTAATTTCTTAAAAGATTATACTTCGAGCTAGAGTCTTTTTACTACTACTTTTAGCTTATTCTTATCTAGTAAAGAACTCCTTCTAGCTTATATTAGAAAGGGTCTCTTTTCGACTCTATTTAGTCGGGCCTCTAGAGCCTAATAGGACTTAGTAGCTCTCTTTGCCTATTTGAGTCTAGAGTATTTCCTCTAGGTATATAGTCCCTTATAGAGGAAATATTCTAGTAGTCCCTAGATACCTTTCCTAGCAAATATAGCTATCTCTCTTATTATTATCTATTCCTACTTTTCTTTTAGAATTCTAAAAATATTCTAAAGTTTAAAATTCTTTTTTAGGTCTATAGTATCTCTAATAGCTAAGTAGGATTCGGGTAGAGCTATAAGGAGCTACTATATTTTCCTCTCCTCTATTTCAATTTTACTAAACTATAAAAAGATTATAACTACCTTTCTTATAATAGAACTTAAGCTCTTTTATACTTTATTAACTATCTAGCTATTTTATATCTCGAAGGTAGTATACTACTAGAAAAGGCTCCTTCCTATAGCCTAGAGTCTACTCTTATACCTTCTCTTAGCCTATTTCTATAGCTTCTTTACTATCTTAATCTCTTAAGTTACTTCTCTATTATTATCTAATATATAGATATATATCTTATAGAGAGTAGTTATATTATACTTTCTATAGGATGCTCTCTTTATAAAGCTATCTAGAGATTCTAATAATATAGTTAAAATATATTCGAATAGAGTCGATACTAGAGTATTTAGTATAGTTTCTAATAGGACCTAGTCTACCTACTTAGATATAAAATATATTCTTATTATTCTAAACTAGAACTTATAGTTCTCTTTTATTAGTATTAGTATAGCTACTCTTCTACTAAATCTATTTTCTTACTTTTAATCTATTTTACTTAGAATATTAAAACTAAACTTTAAAAATTAATACTCTTTTAAACAACTTAAGTAGTAGTTTCTAGATAGCTATATTCTTTATCTAAGACTCTTTTTTTTTTCTTCTAGATAAGCTTAGTATAGTTTCCTATACTTCCTACTTATTTATACTTATAGATAGACTTAAATAGTCTCTTTTTAGAAGGATATACCTTTCTAAAGTATTAGTAGTACTTTAGTATAGAGGTTAAGTCTTATTTATATAAAATAGTACTTTAGCTTCTAGCTTACTTTTTTCTCTTTATATCTTTTAAGCTCTACTCTCTTAGGTATATCTTACTAGATTCTTTTCTATCTTATCTACTCTTAGGAACTTCTAGAATATACTAAGTTCTTCTAAGTCTTCTTAGTAGTATAGATAGGTATACCTTAGGTCTCTCTTTACTTTTTTTATTATAGGTTTATATCCTACTATTAGAAAAGGCTAACTATTACTATCTAATACTTCCTCTACAAACCTAGGCTTATAACTTATTAAAATAGAATAATAATATATATACCTATAATATATAGAAAGAGTCTTAATATATAATAGAAGTAGAAGTATTAGATAGAAACTAACTATATTAATTATATTAGTTAGATATAGGTTGTATCTCTTTCTAAAATATAAAGTATTAGATAAGTTATATAACCTACTATTATATAATATATATTATATAATCTAATCCCTAAAAGGATATTTCTTAGATAGTCTAACTAGATTATATTTTCTAATAATATATACTTTAGTAGGCTAATCTAGTATATAGAGTATCTAGAAAGTAGTTATAGTAGGAGTAGTAGGTATAAGTATAGTATTCTTCTTAGTCTTAATATAGACTATCTCTCTATAAGTATAGTCCGATTCTTTGCGCTAGAAGATAATAATAGCTTCTAGTATAGTAATATATTTATATAAGTATATAATTTTATTATATATATCTACTAGAGTAGAAAATATATTAGCTCTTTCTATTCTAGTAGTATAAAGTTCCTATTCGAGTTTGTAAGTATTTAGAGATTCGGCTATAGTAGCTATAGCTATCTAATTATAGGTAGTATAGTAGTACTAGAACTAGAGAGTAGAGTATTACTCGATATAAGTATAGAACTATTTTTTATTATCTAGAAAGAATAGTAGGTTAGAAGAGGTAGATATTATAAATAGAATCTAAAGTAGAAGCTATATAATATTATAAGTAGGAGGTAGTAGGAAGGTAGGTATATTCGTATTTGTTAGAAAGTATAGTCTAGTTAGACTATCTAAGAGACAGCCTCTAGGGATCAGAACATATAATATAGATTATATAACAATAGGTCGCGTGACTTATCTAATACTCTATATCTTAGGAGGAGATGCAACCTATAACTAACTAACACAATCAATACGGTTAGTTCCTATCTAACGCTTCTACTTCTATCGCGTATTGAGACTCTTCCTACACGTCGTAGGCGTATATATTGTCGTCCTATTTCGATAGGTTATAAGCCTAGGTTTGTAGAGAAAGCATTAGATAGTAATAGTTGGCCTTTTCTAATAGTAGGACACGAACCTGCGATAAAAGGAGTATCGGGAGACTCGAGGTATACCTATCTGCACTACTAAGAAGATATAGAAGATCCCGGCGAGTTCTGGACGTTCCTATAGGTAGATAAGATAGAGAAGAACCTAGTAAGGTATACTTAAGGAGCGGAGCTCAGAGAGTATAAAGAGGAAAGAGTAAGCTAGAGGCCAAAGCACTATCTTATATAGATAAGACTTAACCTCTGCACTAGAGTACTACCAATACCTTAGAAAGGTATATCCCTCTAAGAAGAGACTTTTTAAGTCTATCTGCAAGTATAGTTAAGTAGGAAACTATACTAAGCTTATCTAAGAGAGAAGGAAGAGAGTCTTAGACTAGGAAAGCAGCTATCTAGAAACTACTACTAAAATTATTTAAAAGAGTATTAATTTTTAGAGAGTTTAGTTTTTAATATTTTAGGTAAAATGGATTAAGAGTAAGGAAGTGGATTTGGAGGCAAGAGAGCTATACTAATACTAATAAGAGAGAACTATAAGTCCTAGTTCAGGATAATAAGGATATATCTTATATCTAAGCAAGTAGAATAGGTTCTGTTAGAGACTATACTAGATACTCTAGTATTAACTCCTTTAGGATATGTGTTAACTATATTATTAGACTTGCTAGACAGCTCTATTAAGAGAGCATCCTATAAGAAGCATAATGCAGTAGCTCTCTATAAGATATATATCTATATATTAGTAGATAATTAGGAAGCGACATAGGAGATTGAGATAGCAAGAGAGCTCTAGGAATAGGCTAAAAAGAGGTATAAGAGTAAGCTTTAAGCTATAGGAAGAAGCCTTCTCAAATAGTATACTACGTTCGAGATGCAAGATAGCTAGACAATTAATAAAGTATAGCAGAGCCTAAGTACTATTGCAAGAAGGGTAGTTGCAATCTCTCTATAGTTTAAAGAAATTAAGACTAAGAATAGGAAGATATAGCAACTCCTTACGGCTCTACCTAAGTCCTACTTAACAATTAGAGACGGTATAGACCTAAGGCAGGATCTTAAGCCTTAGGATATCCTTAGAATCCTAAGAGAAAAACAGGAATAGATAATAGGCCGAGAGATAGCTATGTTCGCCAAGAAAGGCACCTAGGGACTACTAGCCTGTTTCCTCTATAGAGGACTATATGTCTAGAATAATTGCTCTAGACTCGAGAGAGCAAAGAGGGCTACTAAGACTATAGTACCGAAGATAGAATACTAAGTTAAGAAAAGACACTCTCTATTAAGACAAAGGAGGGAATTTTTACTAGGGAAAGATAAACTTAAAGAAATAGTAAAGAAACTTAAACTTAAAGTATAATCCCTTAAGAAGAAATCTAACTTAAGTAAGAAGTACCTAAAGAAGGCCTTTATAGTATAAGAAAATGTAGGGTTACTAACTGCCTTAGAAGCATCTCAGACCCTATTAGAGGATAAGGATGTAGATAAGGTAGCCTACTTAACTATAGACGCAAAAAGCAAGTATAGGCTATCGGAATAGCTACTTGACTCTTATACTTCTACCTATATAACTAACTAAGAATTACTCTTTAGGGAACTAAAACCTCTTTAGACTAGGAAGTAGATTAAGGTCGGTAGTAGCTACTTAATAGCTATATATATTGGGAAAGTAGTAATAGGGGGAAGAAAGGGGAAACAGATTATACTAAAAGATATCCTATTTGTACCTAGTCTTGGAGTTAATCTCGTTTTATAGAGTTAGTTTAGTAAGCAGTTCGGTGTTCAACTACTAAAATTCATACTTGTTTCAGCCTCTAGAAAAGCAGTTATCTAGATAAGAATATTAGGAGGAGTCCTATTTATTAAGGAGATTAATAAAAGTCTAGCTAAGTCCGTCTAGCCCTGGGGGCTCGACCGAAATCAAGCATACTTCTTATAGGAATTAATAGATAAAGCATATGCTTTCTATATATTAGAGAGTACCTAGGATTAGTAGGAGCTCTAGCATTAAAGGCTTGCATATTTTGGGGAGAAGGTAGTAAAGAACCTTTACTAGGTCTTAGATTTAAAGAGCCTAATACTAATTCCAAAGGAGTATAGGGTATGTAGGGTCTATGTAATAGCAAAGATAAAGTAGTATAGAGGGAAAGAGACATAGTAGAAGCCCTAAAGGCTAGCTCTTATATCTATTAATATCTATAGACCCCTACCTATCTTAAGATTAGAATTTAAGTAGTAGCTTGAAATTGTTAATAACTTCTTAAGAAAGAAGTAGGCCTTCCTACTAAAGTTAAGAATAGATATACTACCTGCCCTCTACTAATAGAAAAGGAAGGTGGAGCTTTAATCTAGAAATCCTCTCTAAGTAGTAAGGAGTAATAGAGCGAGGGAGCTTCTTACTATACTAAAGTAGTAGGAGAGAGAGAATAGAATCTCTTTCTATACTACTAAGGTATATAACTCTATTTAGAATAGAGTTGTTAAAAGGTCGATCTAGACCTCTAAAGAAAGAGTAAGGGCGATACTAGAAGAATCTAATATGCTAATTAAGTTCTAGCCTAAGGTACTAGAAGCAAGTATTATTATTAGGAATGCTCTTCTAAATAGGCTAGACATTAATAGATTTAAGGTCTTACCTGAGGAGGCGTTCTTAGGACAGAGACCTCTAGTATTACACTTTAGGGTCTAGGGCTGCAGAGCAGTTATATATATAAACCTAAAGTCCTAGCTAGCTAGGATGCGATTAGACAAACTAATAAATAGAGGCAAGGATGCTATATTCGTCGGTTATATTCTAGATACTACTAAAATATAGCTCTTCTAGGAGCCTGACATAGGGGCTGTTAAGGCCTATAGTAATACTAAATAGTTTAAGTATAAGAAAGGAGGAGATTTGGAGTTAAATATTCCTAGGCTTAACTAATCTAGCATTATACTAGTTAGGAAACTACTTGGGAGACTAAAGAAGCAGGAGGAGTTCTAAAGTCCGTCGGGCCCTAGGGGCCCGACCAAATATTAACTACTAATTATATAGCTTGGACCTCTACCGAAGGACAAGGAGGAGTACTAGAGGATAGATCTAGAAGAAGAAAACTCTAGGAGTATATAGCTTTAGAAGGAGAAAATTGGAACAGAGTAGCCGACTAATTAGCCGACTGAAGTTTGTTAAGGGACTAGTAGAAATATATATATTAGAAAACATCCAGATATTGCATAAGATCTACTAGAAGCAAGGGTGCAATCCCAGAAGAGAAAAAGATCTATTTTAGATAAAGGGGAAGGACCTAAACCTAAGGCCTATAGTATAGTTATAAGGCAGGTCCTCTAAAAGAGGTAGAGAGATAAGGAAGAGGATATACCTAACCTAAAGTATTATAAGGCATTCCTTAGCCTAATTAAAGAAGAAGGGGATTATATCTAGGAAACCTTAGTAGAGATTAAGGAGGTTGCATTTATAGCACTCAGACCTAATATTGCTTTAAAGTAAGAGGTCCCTATTCCAAAGTCCTATAAAAAGGCAATATAGGATCCTAAATAGGGCTATATATAGGAAGAAGCAATCTAGAGAGAACTAGTAGCTTTAGATAGTAACTATACCTAGAAGCTAGTTATACTACTAAAGGGTGCAAACCTTATAATATCTAGGTAGGTCTTTAATATAAAAAGATTAATTAGTAGAGCTATTAAAAAGTTTAAGGCAAGACTAGTTGCTAGAGGGTTCTTCTAGAAGTTTGGAGTAGACTTTAAGGATACCTTTATACTAACTATAAGGTATAATACTTTAAGGGTGTTTATAGTAGTTGTTTGCAAGAAGGACTTGGAGATGTACTAAGTAGATATAAATAATACATTTATAGAGAGCTCTCTAAAAGAAGATATCTATATAATCCTACCTCTAGGAGTAGAGGTTCTACCAAACCAGGTCCTAAAGATCCTAAGGAGTCTCTATAGACTTAAGCAAGTAGTAAGAGACTAGAATAAACTCTACGTCTCAAAGCTAGAACAGATAGAATTCGATTAATTAGAGATCGACCTATACCTACTTATCTATAGGGAAAGAAGAATTATAGTCCTAACCTATATAGATAACATACCTATTATAGCACTAGAGCTAAAGAATGTTCTCTAGTTTAAGGAATAGCTTAGCAAGGTCTTCAAGATTAAGGATCTAAAGGAGCCAGAAAAAATTCTTAGGATAAAGATAATAAGGGATAGGGTTATAGGAACTCTAAAGCTTAATTAAGAATACTATATCTAAGAGAACCTTATAAGGCTAAATATAACTAAGGAAAATGCCTATCTAACTCTCTTACTAATAGACAGTTATAAAAGCCTTACTAAGGCAATCCTATCTAATAAGAGATATACTAAATAGGAGTACTAGAGCTAGACAGGTACGTAGATATAGCCGATAGTTATAACAAGACTAGATATTACTTTCGCTCTTAGCAGACTAAGCTTATATATAGCTAACCTAATAAGGGGATATATAAATACTCTAAAGAAACTAGCAAGATACCTTAGGTCGTCCCTAGACCTAGGACTTATATTTAGGAGAGATAGTAGAGGACTTATTAGATACTTAGACTCTAACTATATAATAGATAAGGTAGATAGAGTCTTAATCCTCGGATCTATCTTCTTCCTCTATAGAGTACTAGTATCTTAGATAAGCAAGAAGTAGAAGTCTGTAGCAACATCAACTATAGAGGCTAAGTATATAGCTCTAAATATATATACTAAGCAATCTCAATTCCTAGTAGCACTTCTAAGGGAAATAGACTATATAGAGCTAGTAGAAGAATGTTCTTTTTAACTACTTGTTAAAGCAAACTCTAATACGGTAAATAAACTTAGACCTGTTTAGATTATAGGAGATAACTAAGCATCTTTAACCCTTATTAAGGATGCCTATACCTATAAGAGATTAAAGCATATTAATATTACTTATAACAATATTAGGAGACTTTAGTAGTAACAGAGGATAGTAGTAGTATATATCCTAACAAAAGAGATAGTTGCAGATAGGTTAACTAAGCTAAAGAATAGTCTCCAATTCTAGGAGTTTGTAAGATAACTCCGGCTTGCTTAGCCTCTATCGGGCCCCCGGGGCCCGACAGGTTTATATAAGGGATAAGTACTAGAATATAGAGTAGAAGGACTATCTGGCCTAAGTAGGAGTATTAGAAAGTATAGTCTAGTTGGACTATCTAAGAGACAGCCCCTAGGGATCAGAATATATAATATAGGTTACGTAACAATAGGTCGCGTAACTTATCTAATGCTCTATATCTTAGAAGGAGATGCAACCTATAACTAACTAACACAATCAACACGGTTGGTTCCTATCTAACGCTTCTACTTCTATCGCGTATTAAGACCCTTCCTACACGTCGTAGGCGTATGTATTGTCGTCCCATTTCGATAGTATTTAGATATAGGTACTATAGATAGGCTCTATAGACTCTATACTACTATATAGGTAGTTCTAGTTAATAGAATATAGCTTAAAAGAAGAAAGTTCTCTTTTTAAGTATTAGAAAAGATTATTTTTTATAGAATAGTATATATAATTTACTTATATATCCTTATAGTCTAGATAGGCTCTTAGCCTCCTATATCTACTTTAGGTATATTATAGGTAATACCTATAATAGCAACTTAGATCTTTCTACTTTTTCTACTTTCGAGAAATTAAAAAAAGAGTACTAAAATTAAAAAAAGAATTTTTTTTATATATATAGGTAATAAGTATTATAGTTATAGATAGTTATTATATATAACTTACTATTCTATCTTACTAATTAGAATATAAAAATCTTCTTTACTTGCTCTCTTATAGATATATTAATAAGCTCTAACTAGATTAAGCTTAGCCTCTACTTAGTAAAATTATTAAGTCTTTTATAATATAATATTTCTATAGCCTTTTCTTTTTTATCTTATAGTAGTTAGTAGATAGCTAGTAGAAGTATAGACTAATACTTATATAGTAGTAGACTTAGACTTACTAATAAGCTTAACTCTTAGAGAGGTAAAGGCGCTTATATAGTACTTCTTAAAGGCCTTAGAGGAGTACTATCTATAGTAAGATCTATAACTTTAACCTAAGTAAGCCTATATAGCTATAATAGCTATATTTGTATCTAAGATTAGCTTAAAATATAATTTAAAAGTTTTTTATATATATATATTATAGTATTAGTATTAGTATTAGTAGTATTAGTATTAGTACTAGTATAGTAAGGTCTATAACCTTAAATAGAGTAAGCCTATATAGCTATAGTATCTATATATAATAATAAAATTAAATTATATTTAAAATATTTTCTATATATATATATAATATATATTATAGTATTAGTATTAGTACTAGCTAGTTGTTTATAAATACTCTATTATTATTATTATTATTATTATTATTATTATTATTATTATTATTATTATTATTATTATTATTATTATTATTATTATTATTATTATTATTATTATTATTATTATTATTATTATTATTATTATTATTATTATTATTATTATTATTATTATTATTATTATTATTATTATTATTATTATTATTATTATTATTATTATTATTATTATTATTATTATTATTATTATTATTATTATTATTATTATTATTATTATTATTATTATTATTATTATTATTATTATTATTATTATTATTATTATTATTATTATTATTATTATTATTATTATTATTATTATTATTATTATTATTATTATTATTATTATTATTATTATTATTATTATTATTATTATTATTATTATTATTATTATTAGTATAGAAGTTTAACTATTTAATACCTCGAAGGTGTTATAAAGACATTATAACAGATTCTTCACTTACTGCGTTATAGTACCTCGGTAGAATATATTCCAGCTACTCGGCAGCGTTACCGGCTCGGAGCCGAGGCCTTCCGCTCGGAGGTGGAGAATCATAATCAGAGGTCAGCTTTTCAGCTCACACGCGACCTCCCTTAGAGGGTTTCACTTCACTTCACTTCCGCCTCGTACAAACCATCGACCATGGATCGGACACGCCTACTTTGGCGTGCACTCAGCACCGCTACGCCTTCGCGGACACTAAATACACCCCCACAATGGACCTGCCATCGCTGCCTCCACCAGCAGACTCCCGCACGCCGACCCTCCCCATCTCAACTTCTCCGCAATGCCCGCCAGCGAACACAACAACGATCTCGCCGCCATAACAGCAGCAGTGCGAAACACGACCAACCCGGCGACGATCCGAACTTTGTAGGCCTTGCAGATACACCTCCTGTCCTCATTCGCGCAGGCAAAAAGCACAACTTCTACGGTCTAGCTTTCCTCGCCACGATACCCATCACAGCTTTCATCCTCGGCTGCTGGCAGGTCCAACGTCTGTCATGGAAGACAGACCTCATAGCACGCTTCGAAGATCGTCTCATTCGCGATCCTTTACCATTGCCGCCGAGGATAGATCCCGATGCGATCAAGGACTTTGATTACAGGAGGGTGTATGCGAAAGGGAAGTTTGATCATAGAAAGGAAATGCTCATCGGACCGAGACTGCTAGATGGAGAAGATGGGTATCTTGTGATAACACCATTGATGAGAGATGGAGATAAAGAGAATACAATACTGGTGTGTAGAGGTTGGATACCCAAAGACAAAGCACCTCAAGCGAAAAGATCCGAGGGACTACAGCAGGGAGAAGTGGTAGTACAAGGTCTTTTAAGAGAACCGTGGAAGAAGAACATGTTCACTCCGGACAATGTGCCTGAAGAAGGCATTTGGCATTTCCCAGATGTGGGGCAAATGGCAGAGTGGAGTGGAAGTCAGGCTGTGTGGATTGAACAGACGATGAAGAGTGACTTGTTGGAGACATATAGAAGGACGGAGAAGGGTATACCTATTGGGAGACCTGCGGAGGTCAATCTGAGGAATAACCACACACAGTACATCTTTACGTGGTTTTCGTTGAGTCTGGCGACGACGATCATGATGTGGATGGTTGTAAAGAAGCCACCGGGAGGAGGCGCGAGGGCTGCTGGGAGGGCGGTGAGGAGGAATGGGTAGATTGGATAGACGATGCATGAGCGTACGCGACTCAGTCATGCTTCACGCGTCGAGGCCGACATGCTGGAATGGTCCTGACCTGCTGCTGAGTCGTGTAGCTCGGAGCGCATCGAGTAGTGGATGGTCAGGAAATCCGAGTGTAGCTGCGGCACTCATGCAAGCCATGGGTAGCACTTGTGGTTCCTTAGCTCAACACGGCTTCGAGGTACAGTATTCGGAGGACGTTGTGCTTGTTCAAGGGACCTACAGCATGGACAAACGTTACTGGAGTCAACGATGGTCTCTGGGCAATGAATGCTTCTGCTTCCTCCAGGTTGCTGGATTTCGTCAAAGCAGGAAAAACTTCGCGACGTCTGATTGCTGCTATCAATGATGGAAGAACTCATCAATCTCGATGAGGCCTTGCATAAGCTCTGCAAAGAGAACATTGACAGAAGCACGAAAGACGTGGGAATGTGGCTGTGGAAGACGTCTCGATCCTGGAAATGGCGAGCTGTGCCTGGAGCATATGCGTCCTTGTGTGTAAGTAGTTCTCCGATTGTAAAGCACTTGGGAGCAAACTTGAGCTTCACTTCACTTTACAGCAGTCGAACGTCGCGCAATGTAACCATCCCAGACTTACCTCAACTTGCAAGCAAGCATCAAAATATCACATCCCCAGATAGTGTGTAAAGCCGTTTTTGTTGCTTTTCAGAGAGGTTTCCAGCGTCGCTTCCTTGTCACTAGCGCCACACGCACCTTCACCTTCACAACATCAATATCAACAACCTCGAAGCCGCCACAAATTTCAACACCTCACTGACCACACAATTTAGCGACGAACGGCTCATTACAACGCTCACCAGATGCCGCCTAAACGACCAGGCGCGGCCAGAAATGTCCACGCGAGCAGACTCCCACTTGGCACTCCTACAGTGACACTACACAATATCCAGCGTACTTCTTCGCGAAACACTCAGCACTCTTTCTCCGATCTCGAAGTCGCTTCGCACGACTCTGCAGATACAAAGTCGTCCACATTCGTCAACATGTCGAATTCGGCCCATCTCAGCGACGGCACAATGAGCCTCGCCCAGGCAAAGCTACTTCGACAGCAAGAGCGCATACAACAAGCCGAAGCTGCTCTCTACAATCCGCTTCCAGTCGAGAAGCCTCGATATGAACAGTCTCGCATCATCGCCACCAAGTCAATCTGGAACTCAATCGACAACGACCACGCACCTCAGCGAAGTCAACCCAGTGAGGCCGGCGTTGAGGTTCGCATTAATAAGTACTCTGCGGCTCCTACTCGTGATCACTCACTCTCGCGCTCCTTATCGAGTGTGTCTCAGCAGACCAATCTTGGCGCCCTCGAAGCTGTCGAAACTGAAGATGATGCGGAAGATGATGCTGGCTTCCAGGTGTGGACAAGACGTGGTGGACGCGGTGTGAAGGCTTCTGGAGACAGCGAAACCTACAGCGAGAAGCCCGATATCGAGAAGCAGAAGACGGTAGAAGCCACTTACGATAAGAACGAGATTCTAGAAGTCTTCAAGCAAGAGTTGCCATCGCCTGATTTCCTGGGTATGTATCCTGGTACGCGCAATGGTCAGGTGCAGTTTGTCCAGCATCCAAACGGCGATGTTGCTGCACACATGTGGTCGGCACAGAATTGGATGTGGGACAACATCGGGCACTTCTCAAACATTCGCAAGAGAACGGAAGGACAACTCGCTGGGGAGCGTCTGAAAGGCGAAACCGCATACCAGAAACTGCAGCAGCACACTCTTGCATACTTCCGTATACTGGCCAAGCAGCGAGAGGCTACAGTGATGGGCACTCCGTTTGGACAAGACAACATCAAGTCAGCACTGCCAGAGCCAGTCGTGGTTACATCACCGAAGGTTGAAACTATCACAGCTGCGCCCAAGCAGATTGTACGTCCTATCTTATCTGCACTGCAACGCCCGCCAGCAGTCGAGCGCCCGCCTGTCCTCCATATGCCCATCCCTCAGAGACAGGACGATCCCTTCAGCGCCGACACCAACGATTACAGCAACGCTTTCAGCTGGCAATCCAGGTTCGTCCCAAATTCGACCAGCTTCGCTGCCCAACAGGCTCTATTGCATAATGAGCGGCGTTACCAGGTGTCTTCGGAGTCCACTCCCACCCGCGAAGCTCTGCGCGACCAGCTGCACAAGACCGTCGATATCGCCACGAAGCGCAGTCTCAGCCAGGCTAACATTTCTCGCACTGTTCTCCACGATCCGATTAAAGCTTCGCTTCGCGAGGAGCAGAGCTACGAGCCCAGCCCACCAGCATTCCCTGGCGCGTATCCATATCCGACCTGGCAGGATACACAATTTTATGCCTCCAAGCTTAACACAGCCCGCAAGACAAGCATTCTGAACCTCGGAAGTGTCCCCGACATGGATGACTACGAGCCTTTGCCGCCCTCGAAGAGCCAAGACACCAGCGGATACCTACGTCCTGGTCCTGCCATGCAGCAGCCCATTGCCAAGCCCGTCAAGAAGAGCTATGGTGAAGAGCTGAACGATTGGTGGACTGGTGGTAAGTGTCTCCTCCCAGCCTCGTCAACCATACAAGCTCAGCAGCAACCTCACCGAAGCACGTTTGCTGTTTTCAGAAGTACTCGCTAACGTTCGATCTAGGTAGCAAGTTTGCACGTCACGAGGAGATGTTCCGTACAATAATGAACACCGCTGCGAAGCCAGCATCACCCCGCACCGCCACAGATCCTACTACAGGACGCCTTGGTGCCATCGGCAGTGAGCGAAGCTCTTCATATCCCGAGACAGCATCCGGCTACAATGAGACCACCACACGACTCCTCATACCGATCTATGAGAATCTGGCTTCTTACGTCCAAGGCCCTTCTGATCAACGTCAGAACTATTGGTCTCGCTGGTCTCAGGCACCTGACTGGTGTATTGATCGTGGCCCGAATGGAAATAACAGCTTCTTCGACCACAATTGGGGCCAGCCACCAGCTCGCGTCGGTCGTGATCCTAGGTTCCGTCACGATCGAGGAGAGCTGCAGTTTGGTAACCTATCTCCCATGGGTGCTGGTGCCATTGGTAGTCCAGGAGCGAGTCGCTTTGGTCTCGGACGATACTAGGAGATCTGTGGTGGCCAGCAGATCAGCAGAGGCAATCGCAAAGGACGAACGGTGCAGAGACATATTAACGCTCATCTCGAAAACGCGACAGTGACAACGGCGCTAGGAAGGCACCAACAGCAGCATTAGCATGAAATCAGGAGTAGCATACCCGCGCTCAGAATATCATGAATAGAGAATGCCTATGCGTCTGGACAATCTGACTTATGCTGCTTCGTCCTTCATTTCGCACAAACACCATCCCGTGGCCCTATGCCGTACGTGGCAGTCATTGTGGTGTTCAAGGCGCTTTGCTCACCCCAGTACCCACAAATAGTACTCTGTCCACCTCTCGAACAGCGATAGCCATCACTACCTTCCACAACAGGAATTGTGACATTGTTCCTGGCACTGTTCTTGTATACATAGTATTCTTCAACCTCAAGAGTGAAGTTGTACGCTCCGATATAACTGTCTGGCACGACTCTAGCGTAGTATGATGGAGCTAAGCCATCAGATTGGCAGGATGTCCAACATGTGGGAACTGTGCAGTTGGTCCTGTGTTTCGTTAGACTGGCTGACCAAGGTGGGAAAGTCTATCAACTGACCAGGCGATGGAGCACTTTCGGGCATAATCGCCTCCTTGCTCGAACACTGCATCTGGGTTTGAGATGGTGAAGCCGATGCTGTGGCTTTCGGAGGAAATGCGGATGTCGCTGACGCTGAAAGGCTCGAGGTGGAAGTAAAGAGCTTGTGAAGTCTTCGCGAGAGTGGCGAGAGAGGCGATGAGCTTGAATGAGAACATGATGATCGTTTTTTTGATCTCTTGCAACGATGGCTGAAGTGGTTTGAGTTTGATGCTGTAAGAAGGTGTTGAGAGCTCGTCCTTATACCTACTCCATCCTCTTGTATGCCATTACGATGTTACATCGCTATTCTCAGCACTTGCAATGGCTTGGTTAGGCACTCGAATGGCTCAGCTACATTAATCAGCGATGACATATCCATTTCCTTTGTTCATTTCGTACAACATCCCTGCATACCAAGACATTTCACGAGCTCACGTTGCACAGAGCTTGCCTTGTCGTGAGTTGTGGTTACACACGAGTGGGTACATTCCAGAGACTGGCGGAGGTGCCGAGACTATTCTTAGCGATAGAAACGAGCAAGTCGAGATGATCGAACGTCATGATCAGTTACCATCTCCATCTTTCGTCCAGCTCGCCCAGGTAGCATGGCGGTCAAGTCATTCTGCAGTGCAACTCTGGTACCTTGCATCATGTTACACCGTCCCTGCATCAGTCTCTCGTGCAAGTATCGTGAACTCAGACCTCGGTCGCTGCAATCCCATATACGGAGTGAGGTCAAAGACGAAGTTCCTGAAGATGAAGTTGCGTTTCGCTAAGCACATCCCTGCCATGACACAACACTGCAAGCGCAATCTTAGTATTGGGGATAGAAAGAAGAAAAGCTCAGAGAAGTTGCCAGAGATACAAATGGTGTCTCTGAACACTGTCCAGTCGGCTTCTAATGCCCAGCCCTCGATCGCAGTGGCGTGGTCCCAGAGATGTCTGCAGCGACCTCGCATTATCCAACTCGATTTTCGCTATGTCCCCACTAACTCTTGGGCGTCTCTGGTCGCATAGCTCAGAAGTTTTGCTGCCCGAGGTGCGATCGAGGTAGCGTAGTGTACAGAGATGCTGCAGAAAAGTAGCAAATCCCAAATCCGGATTTTGACTATGTCGTACTGATTTCTAGGCGTCTGATTCCTCTTCGAACAGGCGTACTGCTCTGTCTGCAATCGTGATGGCGTAGGTTCCAAAGATGTCTGTAGAGATCTGGCAATCTCACCACCCAATTCTCTCCATGTCACACTGGTTTCCAGTGGTTTCCGATCATTGCTCGAAAGTTATCGTTGCTCGGACGGCAATCGCGGTGGCGCAGTGCCTAAAGGTGTCTGCAGAGAGCAAGCGGTCGCGAGCCTGATTTTTCACCATGTCCCCGGGGACAATCCTCATCTCTGAACCGTCGCCCCAAAGTCTCCGTCGCTCGGCGTGCGGTGATGGTGGCTTAGTGTCCAGAGATATCTGCAGAGAGTTAGCTGGTCCAAGCCATAACTTTGACTATGTCCCACTGAGAAGCGGCTGTTCTCTGAATGTCATTTCTTCGTTCGTTGTTACAGCATATGTACATTGCATGCCGTAGCTCTCAAGTTTTCCTGGGAGCGATCGTGACTCGTGCTATACAGTGTGTACCAATTTCTCTTCAAAGCCGGTCAACTATGTATAGAAGTCACTATTTTCCTCCCACAGTCGTGCCATTGTCCGTGGTGAGGTAGAAGCCCACCAGGTCAGCAGAATACCCGTTTCCGAGCGTCACATTACTGGCAGATCCCGCTTGACCATTGAGAGAAGCGTTGTACTGAAGATACGGCCGCAGACCCTCTTGTGCATCAGCGGCAGTCTGGAGCTTCTGGGACGTTTGGAAGACGTAGAGGATTGAAATGCGGGCGAAGTCGAGAGTGTGCGATGTGGGTGTAGTGATGGTGGTCGTGTCCTGCCTGGAAATGATACGCGAAATCTCACCTCCGAGCTCCCAAGTTGATGCGAGAGACCGCTCTGTGCTTCTGCCGTTGAAGGTAACGAGCGCGTTCTGGGCATTGCAAGTCATGTCCAAGCGGGAAAACAAGCCAAGAAGCTCCTCGGAGTCCAAGGGAACACCGTAGTCCGAGTCAGCGCCATTCAGGAGACGTGGTATAGCTTCGCCGATAGTCACATTGCTGGAGGAACGGACACTGATGGAGGTACAGCCCAGCTGTTGGTACGTCGAACAGGTTGCGCCCGTGTAGCCATTGACACAAAGACATTCGCAGGTGCCGTTACTGCCGAGGATATTAGTCCCGCCATTGTCGCAGAGGCTGTTCGCGGTGCAGCTGCCTACCTTGGTTTGTCCAGCGTTTGCTTGGTTGGGAATCACAATGAATATCACCGGCAGGATGATGGCAAGGGTCACCATCAAGAACAGCAACAGGAGGAGGACTATCAGCAACCACAGAGGCATGCTGCAACATCTGCTCCGCTTGACTTCGCCGGCGTCACTATCACTGGCGAGTTCGGAGTGTCTATTTCCCTTCAGCGAAAGCGCAGCAAGACTTCTTCTGATAGTATTGCGGGATCCTGGTGGAGTCGCCAGGGCAGGTTGTGGAAATCCAGCAATGATGTCGGACATGCTTCCTGATCGGTGTCCCTTCTCCCCAGATCCGGCGTCACCCATCCAGTCCATGCCCAATCTACTGGCAGTCCTGCCACGATCGAGGTTACTAGCAACTCTCGTGGCTCTAAGGATCATGTCGGTCATACTTGTAAGGGAGCCGCGAGCTTCAGCTTCCTCTACCGCGGTCATATTGAGCCGAGGCGGCCTGCGTCTGCCAGCACGTCCAGAGAGTCCTCCCATGGGCTCCTTAAGCTCACGCGCTTCCTCCGCACTGAGTGCGCCGCCCTTCTCAAGGCTATCAGCAATGACCTCAACGCGAGGGTCAACAGTCGGTGCAAGTGGAGGATGCTGTGGGTGCGGCACGCCAGATATGTTGATCACGTTGAGCTCCCCCAGGTTGTCCCCAGCGTCAGGAGAAGGGCGAAGTGCGCCAGGACTAGAGCGAGGCGCGTCCTCTGCCTTTTGCTCGTCTGGCTGTGCCGAAGTGCTGGGATACGGGTTTGTCACATAAGAGGCATCGGAGTCATTGGTCATTCCTCTGTTCCGGCCATCCATGGCATCTGCATTGCCTGGTCGTTGCTGATTGCGGTGCGCGCGCTGCTGAAGTTGAGTCTGTGCCGACGTGCTGGGATACGGGTTTGTCACACAAGACGCATCGGAATCATTGGTCATTCCTCTGTTTCGGCCATCCTGCATATGAGCTGTGCCATCTGCATTGTCTGGTTGTTGCTGATTGCGCTGCAAGTGCTGTTGGACTTGGGCACTCGAGGCGCCAGGTTGCACCTGCTCGAAAAATGTTCCTGGTGGTCCAATCGCACTGTACTTGGCGATGTAGTCGTTCAGTTGAACTTGGGCATTGGAAGCGCCGGATTGCACCTGCTTGGATGGTGGCCCCTCTCGTTCGATCGCACTATAGTCATTTCCCTCCAGCATCTCCCGGGCCAGTGCTCTGGCCTTGGCAGCGCGCTCAATATCTTCCGTCGCCACATCACGAATTGCGCGTTGCTGCTGGTTGGGAAGAGTAGCAACTGCGCCCTTAGCTTCGCCACTACTCTTTCTGACCTGATCCGAGCTCTTAACAGTGGTCAAGGTAGGCTTACTGCGCTTGCCAAGACTTGCTTGGCGCACAATCGCGTGCTCCGGGCTTGGCTGCTCGCGGTTCTGCTCGCGGTTGTGGGTGTAATCAGGTGTCCTAATCTCTCCACGAGCAATTGCCGGCTCTGTTGGGGAGTCGCCGTATTCCTCGTCTTCGGTGTCAGAGAGAGGCGCAGGCCGTCGGACTGGTGGGTATGCTGCTTCTCTTCCACGCTCGAGATGCGTTTGGGAGATGCCGATGGGAATTGCATTACTGCTCGCGAACGACGTTTTGCTGTCGTGTCCGCCAGTGTTAACACTGCCTGTCCGAGCACTCCCGCGTAAGCTATCCGTTTCTTCCGCAATTGGATACACGGGGCCAACTTGTGGGTAGTACGAAGATGGCATCGGACGTCGTGCTAAAGGTGGAGGACCAAGCGGTGCTCTGCGGGTCTCTTGCTGCTGTCTAGACGCTGCTTGCTGAGGCACTTGAGGTAGAGGATATGACGGCATTGCAGTCAGGTCCTCATGTGAGGTTGAAGGCGCGCCGGAAAATTGAACCTGGCTGGCAGTGTATCGCACCGGTGACTCTGGGGGCGGCGATGACGACCAGCCGCGCACCTCTCCGGCTGTCTGCTGATGGCCGTAATGCGAAGTTGGAGGACCAAGATGAGGCTCTCGACCTTGTGGCATCGTTCGGAGCTCGCGGCGTGGTTGGAGCATGCGGCTTTGTGGCTCGCCACCATATGAAGGGTTAATGAGTCGCTGAGAATACTCTTCTGGTCGCGCCGGTCGCCGAGGTGCCGTCCGAGGACTGTTGCTGCCTCCTCGAGTCGTATGTGCTGCATACTGCTCCTGTAGCGGCCATTGGTCGATTTGACTGTAGTCCTCCTCGTAATCCTGAGGGAGGTGATAATTTTGCTGCGTAACTGGAATGACTGGAGCTCGTCGCGGACTGCGAATTGGCGACGCAGAAAAGTTTGGTGCCATTGAAGGCGGTCCACGCATGCGATCTGGGTGGTTGATTCTTGGTCGAGGGAGGCGGCTGCGAGGATGGGTGCTTTCCTCCTCCTGCAGCATCTGCGCAGTACCACGCCTGCCTCCTCCATACCCTGGGCGGTAGTGGTGGTCACTCATCGATGCTTGTGGTCAAGCAGCGTCTGTGGCTGCAAGTGTCTGGAGATCACAATGCTGGGTGCAAGCCAAGATGGCGTTTTCGTGTTGTTGGAGTTTCGATCGTGCGGAAATGCAGACCCTCGTCAAAAGTCCGCGCTGTCGTCGCTGCTCCAATGATCTTGGCGCACAGCGCTTCCGCAGATGCAGGCACGCTGCCGTGTTCTAATTTGCTGTCAACCCTGCGGCTGGTGATGTGCAACGGAGTCGTCTCCTGCGTTTCGTTGTGGCTTTTGTGCAAGGCAATCTCCTCACTGTCCAGCGGACTGGGAGTCGGCCGTGCGGTTCGCTCGTGGCTGTCGGTCGTACAAACGAGTGTGGTGTGCAGCTGGTGCAGCTTTAAAATCAAGTTCAACGAGTGGCTATCCTACCCTGCTTCTGCAGTTAGCCGTTGTGCTGCTGCAGCTCTCACCCCAACCACCACCTACTCGCCCACCAGGGACTCACCAGAGGACGAAGAAGAAGAGAAGTTCAGCGACAATCGCGTGCATACCAGATCATGCAGGTCGCCGCTATGAATGTAAGGTCCGGCACGTTGATACAGTATCGATGGCGAGACCGTTGCCGGACGGCACTTGGACTGCAGATTGTCGAGGACCGTGGATGCTCCCTGTGCCCAACGCTGCCCCGTCTCACAAACGGCCTCGCAGCTCTTCACACTCGCCGCGACAGTCGAGTCTCGAAACAATGCCGGCGCACATCAAACGGATGTCGTTCCAACGAGCAAGAAAGCTAGACTGACGCGTGCTAGCACGTCAGGTGGCAGGCGCTGAGCTGCTGAAGGGAAAGAGTGTGGTGACTATCGAAGCAGAAGAGAAGGCAGCTACCAGGCTGCGGTGATGGCATTGTGCCACTCGGACAAGCAGACAAGGACGAGAGAAATCCATCGTAACACTGCTGCCGCGATCACACGCTACGTTGGCGTATGTTTCCAGAAGCTATGGTGAAACCTTGCCCATCGAGAAGGTTTGGGAGCAGAACGGCCTGTGCGCGGCGGGGTTCTTTGCGCAAGACCCTGCTCATCTCCTTCCATACAGATTTCAGTCTCATATATATGCAAGTATAATATGCACTCCGCTTCACACTCTTGCCCATCGCCAGTACTGAGCGACTGTCGACTGCCTTCGATGTCGTCCCAGTGGCGTGATGGGAACGAACTGCGCCGGCCGCGCTCTCCTGGACGTTACGAGCCGTGAGCAGAAGTCCTTGGCGCGGGCACTGGATCAGCTGAAATTCTGAAACGACCCTCGCGAAGACCTTCACCCCGTGGCGTTCGTGTGTCTTCGGCGTTCCTGAAAAATGCCAGGATGACCAACGGCCGGGGTATCTTCGATATTGACATCGTGGGACACCACTCGTCCAAGAGCTCCTTTCTGCCTCGCCACCACTTCACAGCCCGATGCCACAGTTCGCACTTTTGGTCTTATTGACAGGCACCGCCCAACAGTCGATTCGAGAGCCCTCGTAGACAACAACGTCAACGGACGTGACTTCCTGCCATTCCGTAGCTGTCAAGCATTCCTCGACTTCCTCCCGTTATCACACGTGTTTAGTCTGACTTAAGCCTCATCGCTATTTCCGAGTATATCTCGAAGTCAAAAGCTTACCTTACTCCAGGCAAGAGCACCTTTGATCAACATCATGAGAGCTGAGCCTCGTGCTCGCCTTTACAGCACGCAGCCTTGAACTTGGGATGCACCCCACCTATGCTGCTATGTACAACCAATACAGATTATACCAGCGCAATGCGTACATCTGCGACGCGAAAGTCACCAAAAGGAAGAAGCCTCAATGGCGAAACACTTCAAGATTGCCTTTTGAGCTTCAGAACGGAAGGCATCATGTACCACGATGTCGTTCGTTGCTGTACTCTTATGGTGTACACAGTGTATTCGGGAAGTGGCATCGATGTCCCACGTTTACATGTGCCTCTGTCAAGCTCTAGTTCTACATCGACTCGACGCAATCTCTGGAGCATCAACGCCAAATCAGCAATACAACCGCAATACACTACACAGATATGGACTCCAACATGCATGACTTCCCTGACAACAAGGGCTTTGCGCCGAGTGAGTCTCGCGACAAATACGGTACGCACTTGTCGACTTCAGCTGACATGGATAGTCGACAACTCGCGCCGTGTCAATGGCTCGCCGCTTATGCACAGAAGCACTATGCTGAGTGAGACATCCCCAAAACCGCTTGCCTATTGCACATCCTGACTCTTCTCAGACGAACCCGCATTCTCCCCTCGACGTCGACCAATGTACAGTCCTGGCGGTACCCACATCTCACAGCCACCTCGTCGTGGAAACAATCTACCCCACTTCCTGGTAAATACACCGTCGCGTCCCTCATATCAGTCGCAGATGAGCAGGCACTGGATTTCACCTCACCCACAGCGACAGAGAAGAAGCGCCTCGCCAAGAAAGACTCCCCCCGACAGCAGATCCGGCTCGCCCAGAGCACAGTCCGGTTCCCATGCTGCGAAAAAGATCAAGATCGAAGGCTACAACGACTCTCCTAGCCCATCAAGTGATAATGGTGGCGTCCCGATATCAGCATCCCCCTGGAATGTCACAAACAATGGCCTCGATGGCACTTTTGACTCAATGATTCGTGGTTCGGAGAAAGATCAGGCTTCCTTAAAGCGTGGTGTACTACACTCGGCAGATGACTTTGCGCCCCTTCACGATCTTGAAGCCGCAGTTGCCCAATGTTTTGATACACCAACTCCGACCCGCGAGGAGCGGCGCAAAACACTACATATCACTCCTCCGGGACCTTTGCCGCACGCGCACGCACACCCGGCTAAGTTAGCTGACAGCCCTTCTTCATCCGAAGAATGGACTGGTGACGACCTTTTCCTCCCGAAGGTGCTGCCACAGAAGCGAGACTGTCGAGTCAGTCAGATGCGAGGTCCTCCACAACAGATTCAGGCTGTGAGCTGTCCGGCTGGCACAACCTGTTCACGATCTCCGCTTCGACAAAGGCAGGACAGCTGCGTTCGTACGACACCGAAGAAATCTCGCTTCCGAGTGGTGGCACCTGAAATGCAATGTGGTATGTGACAACAAACCAGATACCCATGGGTGAAAGCTGAACATGGTCTCAGTGCTGAACAACAACCAAGCATCTGTTCGCTCCCCGAGCGACGCTGACGATGAGGATGAAGGATCAGAGACATCGAGTGCCGTGTCTGAATGAGCGACAGCCATTGCTATGAGTAGACGACAGCCATGCAGTGTAGTCACCCATGACACACAGCTCACTGAGAAAGTGATGTTGGAAAGTTCGAGCTCTCACTTCTCATTCGTTGTCTCAGTATCAAAGCTCAGTCGGCCCTTGATGCAACTCGGATCGCCACCTGCCATCTCTCCTTCGTGTATAGTATTCATGTGCATTTGGTACTGCTCGAGTTCCATGTCCTCCACACTCACGTCTACGGTCGTTTCGACTTTCACGCTGAGCCTGCTCTGATTATGCAGATGTTCCAGACTCTCGTTGGCGTGCATTCCGCCAAAGCGCTCTCGTCTCGATGGGCGTGGATCCATAGCCTCCACTGTCGTTGTAGTGCCAAACATCCGATCCGGCCTCCAGTTCGATCCAGCAGTGAAGGTATCTAGAGCACGTATGTTCTCGTTGCTGATGTCTGAGCCGAAGATGATGGATGATCGTGTCATGCTATAGAGCAGGACATCCAGCAAGCCGTTGCTTGTTATCATGGCTGCTGCAACACACAGTTCCACGAAGTCGACTTTATAGCCTGCCATTGTTTTCAACCTGGCTATGACTAGTGGTAAGGTGCAGACCACATAGATGGTAGGATATGCAATGATGAGCTTCATGGCTGATTGAGCTCGTAGTTGAGCAGCGGAAGTGGTGTACAAAGATCCTTTGACCCGTCGGCGGAGGATGATCAGGATGGCTGCGTATATCACTACTGTTCCGAACTCGGCTATAATGATCCAGAAGTAGTGAAGCCATAGTCGCTCATTTATGTATTTCATGTTGATCCAGCACCAAGCTCCGGCTCTGACATAAAAGTCAGAGCTGTGCATCGCGATTCCGATCCCAGCACATGCGTAGTTGAAGGTCCATAGTAGTACCAGTGATAGCTTGAACGTTCGCTGAGAGACTCTGTAGTCGTAGACTATGTCCGCGAGGGAGTGTATGGCGATCGCGAATGTGAAGAGGCCACTTGAGAGGTCTCCCGTACTAATGAACCAGCCTTGCACCCAACAAGCAGAACAGCCCACGACAATGCTGTTCCCACGAACCCATTCAGAGTTGATGACAAAGGCCACGGATTGTTGTATGTCGGCGAGAATCAAGTTGAAGATGAGAACCACGAATTGGTTGGCTTGTACTTGTCTGCGTTGCTTCCAGGTAAAAAGTCGAAGTCCTAGGTAGAAGAAAAGTACGGTTGTGCTGAAAAGAGATAGGAATGCCAGAATCGACACAGCAATGAGGCCTCTGTAGAGTGCATCTGGGAGTTCCGGTAGTGTCGTGGGATCGCCTATCAGGGCATGCCGAGTGGCTCGTTCAAGAGCATCGTTCATCGTATACTGCCGTCGTTGGCCATGGATAGGCACTTGAGGCTGAGCTGGGAGCAGAGTACAACGTGGAAGAGGCTCGCGGCCGCATGACACCTGCCATCTTTTGAAAGGAAACTGCTCACCTATTTGGGCTTCAAAGCCGTCGGCCTGGGCGTGCGCGCCTAGACTCCATTCAAGCACATCTTCTCTCTTGAAGCCGCCGCATCCGCCGTATAGTGAGGTGCGGGATTCGCGACAATGAGCATAGTGGTCAGCGCCCAGCACGGCCTATGCCGCTAGATCGTGCCAAAAGCCCGGTCATCAACTGGGGATGATCTGCCATCATCGATGTAGCCTTGCGAGGGTCCAGAGAACCACGGGCAAGACAAAGTGTAACCTACGATCGAGCGATGACATACCGATGTTCTGTCGAGAAAGCCGAACGCGATTGTACGAATAGGCCTGTGTATTCACGAAGTTCTGACTTCCGAAAAGCGCCATTGATGCGGCATGTGTTGCATGGCCACTTTCGCATCGGGGAGTAGATTCATCCGCAGATGTCACGGAGGCAGACTGATCCAGTAGCAGCGGCGGACGGGATTGGTGCATTATGTTGGTATGCTGATGGAAGGGAAGACGTGACGTTGGAAGATTTTCGGCCAATTTGAGTTCCCGAACACAAACTCTCTCTGTTGTCCTTCATCAACATCAACGCTGCTTTTCATGAAAACGAACTTCTTGATGGAAAGTCAATCTACCCGACACGACGACTCACAATGTCACTTTCAAGCTTCAGTTCGTGCGCTCAAGGAGAGGTACCACGAGAAGACCTGCCATTGCAGCGTTACAAGACCATCAGACACCGCCTTCAGAACAGACTTCGATGAACGAGATCCTGCATGGCATGTCCTTGCTTTGCCGTCGAGAAGCACTACCAAGCCGATGCATTTCGCTCACAAGTCCGTCGGAACTTGTTGCTTCGAAGAATACTGGCAGATAGGCTGACTCTCATTCCTCGACTCATGAGCAATCTCCCAACTCAATGTAGAAATATATCATGTGTTATGGGATGGACTGATCTGCATCCGACCAAAAGTCCAGGTCATTCTTCCAACGACAGCAACACACCAGTACGCCAGCATATGATCTTCGCCACCACGAGCACCCAATGGTCTCCTAAGAGCATGGCAGCCGCCAAGTCTCCGTTATCTTGCGAAGCACTCAACTCCAGTACTCGCCTACAACAGCCCGGATATCCTCTACCAGAGCTTGTGGGGCTTCTAGGCAGGCGAAATGACCCGCGTCGTCCCTCTCTTTGTACCAGAGGAGATTGCCAGTCTGTTGTACGGCTCGCTTACTGTTAGGTGCTGTATCGTATCCCATGCTAGTGTATCCGAACGGACACTTGATCAGGTTCTCTGGCTGCACGCAGTATGCTGCAAAATGATCGTGCCTGGGGTTCTCGTAGTATATGAGTGAGCTCGATGCGATACATCTCGTATGGAAGTACAAGCTGACCGTGGTCAAGATATGGTCCATCCAGTGGGCTGTATGATGGACAGCTGGATTCGAAGCCTCTTCGTACTGCAGGAATATCAGTATAGTATGCTTTGCCATCAAGACGTCGACTCACTTTCTCGCCAATGAAAGTCATCAACCCAACAGGGTTATCTTCCAGCATCCAGCCCACACTTTGCGGCCTGGTCCTCATTAGCACAGCATACCCGACATGATTTGTCCTCCAATTCTGCCCTTTCGTAGCACACTTTGCCTCCCGCTCTGTCGGTGCGGTACCCTCAGGCAGCGCCCCAGGACACCAATTCAGATGCATGACTCTGCACCTAGTCTCATATTTAGCTCCAATCTCCCTTGCTACCATAGCGCCCCAGTCTCCAGCCTGCACGCAATACTTGTCATACCCAAGTCTTTGCATCAAGGCATCGAATATTCTTGCTGTATCCTTGACAGTCCATCCTTTCCTCGGCGGAGCAGACGACCAGCAGAGTCCAGGAAGACTAGGGGCAACACAATGAAAACTCGAGCCACTCCCTGCTTGGGTCAGAGGCTTGATGACCTCGCTGAACTCATAGAAACTTCCTGGCCATCCATGGATAAGCAGGATCGGGATTGCATCTGGGACTGAGGATCTCTGATGAACGAAGTGCAGGTCTATGCCTTCGAGCTCTGTCATGAAATGATCAAACTGGTTGATGCGACCTTCAGCTGCAGACCAGGAGAACTTGTTCTGCCAGTAGTCGTGTAGCTTGGCTGCCCACTTTGTTGTTATGCCATAGTCATTGCCAGAGTCAGGCACGACATCTTGGGTGGGAATGCGGACATCTTTGATCTTGCTGTGCAGGCGTTCGACTTCTCGGATGTCGATGTGAGGACTAAAGGGTTTGATCTCTGATGCAGACATGATACTGATCACGGAGTCCTTAAGCTTTGGAGCTATTGCGCGCGGTCACACTTCGAATTGGACACCTGTATGGCGAGATAGGTACGACTTGTGGTTCGGCCAGACAACGCGTACGCCGTTATCGTTGACTGCGAAGTTGTAAGATGAGACAATCTTATGATTCCAAGTGTACAGTGAGCTCCGTAGCTGAAGGTTCTCCGCATCAAGCATTCACTCTGAGCCGCCAGGGAGCTTGGGCCACCTAGAGAGTGGAGCATAAGCATAAGCACATGTGCTTGCATTAGCGTCGCTACATAGCTTCGACGTTCTGTTCATCTCTGCACGACATGGTAGCAGTCCATTTAAGTATGCGCCTCGACTTCATGCAATTCTCGATTCCAGTATTGCCTATGTGTTGAAACACTAAGACCTTCGCCGACATCAGTGATAAATATCGCTCTGTTCATTCCGTCTTTTGCATATGTTCGCGTCCAACCAAGCTTTTCTGCTTGCTCTCATTCGCATGTACTGCCGAAGCAGGTATGCTTGTATTGTACATGGTAGCCGCTAGTACCACCATGATGACCGAGGACTGCGATCGTACATGGGTCAACACCTCTCGGATATGTGTATGATACTAGTACTCACAAGTGAAGTATCCATGCCTTCAGAAACTTCCACTACCCACTCTGGCCGCTTCCACAAAAGGTACGGAGTCAACTTTTCTGTTCGCTTGGCTGTCATGACGACTTTGTCGCCCAGATAGACATTGGTCCTGAGCTTCCAGACCTATGTATATGCATGTGAGTGTGTCTTCCAGAGAATCTCGAATTCTTAGTCACTTACATCTTGGCCTAAAGCATGCAGCTCCACCTCTTCGCCTTCAGCTGCTGCATTGCGGACATTGACAAGGACCTTGTCCTTCAAGTTGTTCCATCGAGGCGAGAGTCGAACCAGAGGCGCTCTCATTGGGCCACCCTTCCCGGGCAGCTCGACGTGCCAGCTGGATCCAGATGGGTTCCTGTAGAGATCGAAAAGCGGCAATCCCGAGGAGTCACGAAACGCGTGTCGTTGAGTCCACGGCATTAGTTTGCCATCGACCGTGAACAGTGTGTCGGTCTTGCTACGGGCCTGCGACGAGCCGACACATTCTTGGTGGATCTCATTGGAAATCGTAAAATCTGAGCCCTAGATCTGAGCATCGTGCTGCTTGACTCGAAGCACAGTAGGTTCTGGAGCTATGTGATCAATTCGTACGGCGATCGGTTGCTTTAGAGCACTGAGTGCTGGATGCATCATTGTGCGGTCCGGCGTAACGAGTGGCACTTCACCAAATGGCAATGAGCTAACGTCGAAGAACAACAGAGCAAGAATTTGTGCGAGCACAAGAAGACCCGGAAAGTGAGCTCGCAGAAACAAATTTTGCCTGGGTAAATCTCCCTTCGATGCAGAATATCAGCTGAGTCTGCGTACGGAGTCAAGTCGAATGCATCGACAATGCGGCGTCCAACGATTCGGCCTTGAAAGAGGCGCAGGGTCTTGTGACGTCGTTTGAAGTAAGGCGAAGTCTCGAGACGGTGGTGAGAGTGGAGCGGGACGATGTCGGTCTCCATGGTACCCATTTTACGGCGTCTGTGGAGAGGACCCACATCGTTGTTGGTGTTTCCAAAACAGCCAAGACCCACCGCAACATGCAGTAGCACAGAATTCCGGTCCTGTCAGCATAACAAATGTGGATTCTCCCGTTCACATCCTCAGAACGATACCAGTGTCTGTAGGACATCGAAGAGTGAAGGCAGCACCAAATCGTGAGTCCCTCCTTGCCTTCCCACTTCTCTGATACTCCCAAGACTCCTCAAGATGGCACGATTCAGATCAAATGGATCAATGTCCTTTCCAGCAGCACGCCTGGCAATTGCCGGCATGAACAAGTGTCCAGATGGTCTTCAGTATTGAGCGTCGCTCTCTCAACATGCGTTTCACGCCTATCGTCCCCGACCAAACGTCCTCACTCTTGGCTGCTGATGACCTTGAGGCCTCCCAGGACTCGACCTAGAGCTTTGCTTACCTTTCAGCTCAGCCTTTGGCGCAGCGGACCCGCACGGCCCATCGTGATTGCACAGTGACTTAGGATCTGCAGCGACTGTTCGCAAGCGAGCAGGTAACAAAGTGTCGAGCCTCTCGTAGTAGAGCAGTTTTATGGGGGCTCTCAGTAGAGTGAAGCCCACGTACGACCGTCCGAAGTTGGTCTTGTCTTTATTGACCCGACGACCCTTGTCCCAACACTTTCTGAATGCTTCGTACTGAGCGTCTGTAAGCACTCGCGGTAGAGGAGAGCGCAAGTTCGTCATGCCCCATGACATGCATTCCTCCGCCCACTTATCTATCTCTGGCTGAGTTCAGCGGCACTCTTGTACGCCACCTCAAGCCACTTCCTGCCTGATTCTGATCGCACGCAGAACTTGTCCACTTGGCCGTGCCCAACCCCAAGTGCGGCCCATTCTTCCAGCATTCGACTGAGGGAATACAGCTGTGCAGTCTGTGTTCTGCCTCCACTGATAACGACATGTTGTATAGATCCTTCCTTCTCCTCACGTTCCAGGCTGCGCTCGAGCTCAAGCTGCAGGATAACATCTCGTATGTACATGGGAGTTCTCAGTCGGGACTTCACATTCATTCGAGGCCCGCAGTGTACGACGTGATCTAGCACCTCATGTAAATCGAGTCCTGCACTGTAGTAAAGGGCGCGGCTGATCTCTTCCTGCTGCCACCGCACGTTGAGAACCAGAGTCTGCACCATTTCTGGTGCGCAGGGCAGTCGTTGCCACGACATATCAGTAGCACCACTCTCCTGATCCCGAACTACATCGAGCTGCCATGTTCTGTCGATCGGTTCGTCTAGTATGGTCCTGCTCTGCATATAATCACGCAACTCTGACAGTGTGGTTCTACAGGTAGATTTGAGGCTGACCCATGGAATCCGTAGCTTGACGTCGGGATTCCTGTCTGTCCGATAGCTATAGCCTCCACGTTCGTGTTCGTTTCGAAGTCGACAGCCCTTGACCAGGGTACAGTTTAATTCTGCCGAGAGGAGATTGTCGTATATTTGGTTTCGCAATTCGGTCGGCAGATCCAGGAAAGACGCCGGTTTCCTGTTGGCGGCCATTCTCAAGAATGGTCCGATGCGTTGCGCTGGAGATTCGGAGCGACTGTCAAATTAAAAGCCCTTGTGTAGAGAATGTCATATGCGTGGTGGGCATAGGTCTTTTGCAAAGCTTGGCCGTCTTGCCACGTGGTAGAACCTTCATTATATCGAACAAAACTAACTCAGACTTCGTAATGCTTGGCAGCGTGTTACCAGAGCTTGACTTGATGCCAATAGTGGCTGCATTGAGTGCCGTACGACGGCCAGAAACTGTCAGACAAGCTTAATCATCTGTAGTGGTACGCCTTGCCGCCGAAGAGCATCAGGTAGTAGTCTTGGATCATGATTCATCGTCTCGTTAGTTTTCACGTTGCGGAAGTGATCAACGTAGAGTGGATCATCAGCTGTAAGCTCAATATCGACTCGTTCCCAGTCCTCCGGAAGTCTGTCCAAGCGGAGATCCTCTACCGTGACTTGCCCCGTTGTAGTATTGTGGTATCGTGGGGAGTAGTGGCCCTTGATCTTGTGTTGCTGCACGCTGTAGTGACCTGGGAGTGGTCCAAGCAAGCTCTCGCTGTCCATGAGGCCATGAACATAGCAACTCCCAGGTAAGCACCGTTTACAGTCGGTCGCAGCAGCAAGGGGGCGTAGCAGCTCAAGATCACACCGACATAGTCACCTGGCAAGGTATAGGCAGGACCCAGCCCGACGTAATTTTGGTCGGTCTGGAACAACATACCTTTGGACCACTTCTTGCGGGCTCGATCTGGGACTTCAGATGCAGGTATTTGCTCTACGTCTGCTAAAGCCGGCGAGTCTGGCTGTAACATGGCCAAGACAGAACTCATCCACTGCTTTGGTCTCTCGTAGCGACTGCCAGGAAACCGCACCTTTGACTTGTCTTGACACAATGTGCGAAGCCACGCCGACATCATGAGTTCACCTGTAGGATAGCGACCAGGCCTCAGCTCCGGTGGTAACAATTCTGCCAGCAGGCCAGAGTCGACAGCACTGCTTTCTGGTAGGACTTTCACCGAAGCCACTATACCATGAAGTGTTCCTGCTACCTCTAGCATACGAGAGGCAGAATGATGCTTGATCACGGCTCCGGAAATACCCGAGGCTTGGAATCCATGGGAAAGTGACAGTATAGATGGGAGTCGCCTCCAGTCCGGTATCCATGATGGAACATCACTTCTTGCGCTGGGCAGGTGACACTTTGTCAGTAGGTCAAGCCTTTGTGATACGGACACGCTGTTGAGTAGGACACCTTCAAAAACATCGACGTAAGAGAGCTCGTAGGAAGGAACGATAGAAGCTCGCAGTTGGGGACCCAATAGACTTAGCAAGCCGTACACTCGATCGTGTGACTGTTCACATTCGTGCTTGCGCGCGATGTAGAGGAGATCGATGAGATTCCGGTTGCCCAGGCCATAAGCGAGATACACCTTGTTCTTGATGTGGTCGGCAAGTTCTGGTAGCGCGGACGCTCGCTTGTATAGCCCAGCGATAGCTCGCCGAAAGTTACAAAAGTCGATCTGTGCTGTGCCGCACTTGACAACAGCATGTCGATTCGCAAGCGCAACTTCTTGAAGTACCCATAGTCTCCTGAACCAGCGTCGTGAAAACAAGTGCACAATGGCTGACCACTGACGCTCTCCAAAAGGCAGTGGCTTCCAGATTTTATGCCAGTCACGCTCGGTGTGCCCAATAGCTGGGTACACATCACGATCAGGTGAGATTTCGATCTGTTTGCCAAGATGGTCAAGTGTCTTGAGGGCAAGTTCCGATGTACTGTCCGCAGCCCCAAGCCAGATAATAACTCTGCTTGCTTGGCCAAAGATGGCATGCATCTGCAAGACTTGCGCACTTCGTTCGTCGTCGTTGGACTGATCAATACATATACCATCAGCCCAAAGGGTGCGCATAGCGTCTTTGTGCCGGATATGCTCCAAGGCTTGGTTCAGATGCGGTGTTATCGAGATCTCCGTGTCTAGGCACCCAACGTCTGCACCTGTATTTGGTGCAACGTATGCCAAGATTCGCTCATTTGAGTCACCCCAAGTGTAGGACAGAGCCTCGAATGATATCTCAGCGGATACACCCTCTTGCGAGTACTCGGATCCCAAATATGATGGAACCACTGCAAGCTTTCTGGTTGCTGGATCCCAGCCGAACCACGATCCCTCTGGCGTTCTGAAAGCTTCGCATCCGCTGGGAAGCAAGCCCTCTATCTCGCTCTTTGACCTGGGCCGCACTGTTGATATCGATGGTAGGCGCTGGTGTCTCAGCCGGAAGCGTATTTTCTCGTGGATGCTGCCTGGAAGTAGCTCGATTACTCTGATCTCGCCGGATGTCAAAGGTTTGTACCTGTATCTGGGAAGCAAACCAGCGGTTGCGGCCATCTTCAACGACTAATTCGAGGATTGCGAAAGCATGCTGTAAGCAGGACGTCGTGACTGCTGCATGATATCTTGCAGTCTGCAAGCCATTGCGCCTCTACCGAGATGTTACACAACATCGAGGCTGCATAAGCTGCCTTATCGCTGCCAGGTGCAAACTACGCCCCGTCTGACGGAGTACGCAACATCTGGGTGGCATTGTGGTCGCCATTGGTCCACGTTGAGATGATAATGATTCAATCGAAAGTCAAGAGGAGGAGGAGGATAGGCATAGGAGAAGAGCTCAGCAGAGCCAAGCTCACGGGCGGGCCGCTGGCGAAAACCTGCTTCCTTGCTTCTCACTTCTCACGCCTTTGCCTTTGGATCTGCTCGCCATCACATCAACAACTTGCCAGCCTCACCACGTCCATCATGCGCCGGCCAGCATACACACGGCAGACCTGAAGATATTGGTAGCTTCTGGGCTCTCAATGGTACTAGCTGCGAGGGCACATGCATCTCGGACCCGGACCCGACCTTGCAGTCCAGGCCAGGTCAGTCCGAGTTATGTCGACATTGCTCGCGAGAAGTGCGACGCGAAGTGTACACTCCATTGTACCTACAAGATGTCCGCTCTTTCTGCAGATTACTATTGTGAGCTTGCTTGGTGGCATTCGTAGATCAAGCAACACAAGTCGTACCCAACGTTCGTGATGGCAAGGTAACTGTGGCAACTGCTACATCTTGCATATCTGTGTACTTACGCAGTCTAATGGACTCAACTCAACATGAGATCAAACAGAAAATGAAGGCTGATAAGCCCGACAAGAGGTTGCTCTCATGGCTTTGGTCAAGAGAGCGTCTCGACCTGGAGGCATATCACAGCGAAGGCAGCAGAGGTCGAAGCTATGCTTCAGAAACTGAGCAAACAGTGGGACGAATCCTATGGCGACAGTCTTCGGAGAAGTAAAGTGGCCGGCTGGACAGATAAGATCCATCTACCCTGACGCCAGCAATCTCAAACTGGCTCACTGAGAACTATTGCTTGAGGCTCTCCAGGCTGCAGCATACAGAACATCGACATCGACAAAGACCGTCCAGTGCCCGGGTGGATATCGGCAGGACTCAGTCACCTCGGACACCTGCATGAAATACGAGCCATAGCCTCGTCGACATGGTCAGGCCAACAACGGCGACTGAAGCTGCTATCCTGGTATAGCTCTACGGTCTAAGGCTGTGTAGAGCGATGGCGCAGCTGCCTGAGCTTACTGGCATATACTGGACTATATGGACTTACGTCGGACGAGTCTGCAAACTGAGAGCTCTTGGTAGAGGTTTGGCTGCATGGCTTGACCTTATACAATGCGCATGTCCATGCCGGTCAACTTAGTACGACCACCAGGTCTTGCACCAGTTCTCTCGGTGCCGTGACAGATGCAAGCCTAGCAGTCTCGCACATCATGTGAGTGTCACAAGCACGATAGTCTGTCGATTGTATCAGAAGAAATTGTTGGAGATGACTGGTGTAGCTGAAACGCAGATACGCAACACTATACCGACTCGATGAATGCGCTTCGCGCCGCCTAACCCCCTACAGACCTACATGCTCAATACAGCCTGCACTCCATTCAGCATGCACTCCCATACGAGTCTGACTTGCATCGACCGATGTGAAACCTTACATGCGATGTCGCACTGTAAGACTAGCTCTGTGCTGAATACCAAATCAGGATGGTCCAGTATCATCAAGAGAAGGCTAGATCATATGGCGCGTTTGGCATGCGAACGTCTGCTTGAGCTGTTTGAGGTATAAGAATGAAGTCCAGAGTCTCGAGCTCGAGCACTTCATCAAGCCACCCTCCTGCGACAGAACAACTTCGATATCACCAGACAACATCAGTGACAATATCACTTGTAAGAGCAGCACCCAATCTACTATAAGATACAACTGACCAACACCGAGGAGACTCAAGCACTCTCGAGATATGCAATTCCCAGCTCTCCTCAGCATGGCCTCTCTATTCGCCGCCACCCAAGCGGCTCCTCTCATAGAGGCCCGCGACGTCAACACTTGCCGTGCTCCTGGTGAGCACAAATGTGCCGTCATCGTCTGGACTCAAGTCGCCTCTTTGGGTATCAAAGGCTCCACCACTTCAGGTCGCAATGTCAAAGTCGTAGGCGGCAACTGCGACAATATAATCGCAGATGGAAAGTTGAAGAAGGACAGCCCGGGTTTCAGCGCGGACTATACGACCACTTATGGTCCTCATTTGTACTTGTAAGTGCCATCAACAACACCGTGCAATCATGTTGGGCATACTGACGCGATCAGTGGTGCCAACAACATCGGTATCAAGACTATTTCTGGGGTGAGATTCCAGTATAATGGAAAGAGCTATACACAGGATGGATGCTTTGGGACTGGAGGAACGAGTGGACTTAGTGCCGTCGATGCTATCCAGTGCAACTTTGACTGCTAGAGGGACTCGGACCACCATCTATCGTGTCGAAACTTGCGCTCTGAGCGAACAGCTCGACTCACGATGTGCCTAAAGTGTCTGGGAAGACTGGCTTGTACTCAGACTGTTATTTCAGTACAACGACAGGACTCACGAGCGAAGTGATCCTTTTGAAACGAGACGATGACATACAACGATGGTCCGCTCGTCGCCTTGTCAGCGGTAAAGATGCTGACTACGTGCCCGAGCATATGGTAGGTTGAATGCTTCATACACCATCGGAGAGAACTTGAGGCAAATGCGGTTTCATAGCATCAGAGATTGAGCTTGGCATCACCAAATCAGGAAATTTACCTTCAGGCATGAAGCTATCAACGACTTATGAACCGTCTAGGGCGAGGATACTCTCGCAATCTGCGGATATATTATATAAAGGGCGGTACTGCCGTTTTTGACAGCACCAGACTTCAGCACAAGAACACGACAGACCAGACACGCTCCACAGTTCAGCAACAGCACTACCGCGACCATGCAGTTCACCACCATTGCAACCATCGCACTCGGCCTCGCAGTTGCCAATGCGGCGGCCCTTCCATCATACGGCACCGGCTCTCTCCACGTCCGCGACGAACAGGCTGCCAACACTCCTCAGGAAGTTCAGGCACCACAAGAGGCTCAAGCACCACAAGAAGCTCAAGCACCTGAACAGAAGTAAGACTGGGTCGACGGTCTTCAGCTCGCAGGCCGAATCGCAGAAGATGTCCGCGATGCCAACAGTCCGTATGGCCGTTATCCATATGATGGCGGCCGTTATGGCAACCCGGACTGGTATGGACCAAACCACTATGATCCTCGTTATGGGCCAAACAGTTTTGGTCGCGATGACTGGCGATACAGGAACGCACCTTATGGAAGTAAGTACACCCCAATTGGGCTCGAGAGTACGTGGACAGGGCTGATTAGTGTGTTTGTCAGATGCTCCTTCTTGGGCCTGGAGGAAGTAGAACTTTCGATACTGAACATTTGTGGTACTGCGTTGGTCGTGTCAGGAGTTCTCTGGCATAGTTTAACTAGAAAGCCTTTGAAATCAATCGCCAAGTCACTACTCATCAGCCTCGAAGACTGCAAGTCAAGGCGTCCAGGCAAATGTCGCCACTGCAACGGTGAGTGCATGCCGCTCTGACACCAATCTCAACGTTGTGCCCAGCCTCTGTGCGGAGACCATCCAGCAAGCGCCTCGACAGCCTGCTGTGAGCATAAGAGCGTGAAGATCGAGGAAAATTGAGTTCAGCTCGAAGAGGCGAAGTCAGGTCTTCATCTCTTCATCTTCATCTTCATCTTCATCTTCATCTTCATCTTCATCTTCATCCTCAACCTTCGCGGGAACTGGTGTAGGCATGTCTAGGTCGTATGCTGCGCTGCTCGATAATTTCCGATTCAATGTCCTCCGAGAACCGAGAGACAGTGTCGTAGTTGATAAGCGACGGCTATGACCATCGTCTCCACTTTCCGATTACATCTTAGCCCGATCGACCATCTCAGGTACCATCTGCATCATCGACGTCTTTGCACATCCATCAACAGCCGACAGCAGCTTCAATCTCAAAGCACGATGACATCGTCTGTGGATGCTATACACTTCCAATGTAGGTGGCTGGCGATAGACACGGCACAACTATTGTCACTACTGCAGCCGCCGCCATGATTATGTACGAGTCCAATCTTCTTTGTCTTGTCTCGCACAAAGTAATCAGACGTCCACCACTATCACTTTGTACAAGATTACAACATTACTACCATCCACAACCCAGGAACCGCCAGTTCTCTAGTCATAGATCTAATATGGCACCGAAAAAGCACGCGCGTTCCGAGTCCAGCGACAACTTGGAGGGGCTCAGGAAGCCTTCCACGAAAGTCGCGAAGAGAGTCGATGCGGATCCGCCTTTTCAGCAGCTCACATCTCTCCTCGAAAGTACTGCATCCGACGAAAAGCCCCGAAATGTCCTCCATTGGTTTCGCAGCAAAGATATCCGAGTGCAAGACAACAAAGCTCTGTACGCAGCTTCACAGAAAGCGAGGGAGGGGAGTGGTACTCTCCTCAGCGCATATCTCCACAGTCCGCAAGATCTCGAATGGCACGGCACATCCCCTGCGAGGACAGACTTTATATTGCAGTCGCTTAGTCTGCTGCAGAAAGACATGGGCGAGAAGAACGTGCCGCTTGCGATTCTGACTGCAGACGATCGAAGCCAGAAGTCGGAGAAGATTCTGGACTTTGCAAAAGAGCATGATGTCTCGCATATATACGCCAATTTTGAGTACGAAGTGGACGAGCTTCGTCGAGACATCGATCTTGCTGAGAAGCTAAAAGAGAAGAGCATTGGGTTCGAGCTATATCATGATCAGACTGTTGTAGTCCCAGGCGAACTATCAACAGGTGCAGGAGGCCCCATGAAAGTCTTCACACCCTACCACAAAGCGTGGCTGGCAGAGACGAAGAGCGACTCAAGCCTGCTAGACCTTGCAGGAGAGATTGAAGGCAACGATGCCTCTGCGAAGAAGGACTTCTCCAACCTGTTCGAGAATGCGATTCCGGAGCCTGCGAAGAACAAGCAATTCGCTAGCTCAGAAGAACGTGACCGAGTTCGTAAGCTATTCCCAGCTGGCCACTCAGCAGGCATAGACCGTCTCAAACACTTCCTCTCCGAGAAGGTCTCGAACTATGCAGCACATCGTTCTGAACCGGCTCTTGACCCCTCTTCTCGCCTGTCGGCCTATATTTCCGCTGGCATAATTTCCATGCGCGAAATCTTACATCACGCCAAGGAATCCAATGGTGGCAAGCATTTTGATGAAGGTGACAAAGGCATTGCTAGCTGGGTCCGCGAGCTCGTCTTCCGAGAGTTCTACCGACATGTCACAGTCATCACACCACATGGCGGGATGAATCTACCTCAAAATCTCAAGTTCGACTTCGTGCAATGGGAGGATGATGAAGAAGGATACAAGAAGTGGGAAGAAGGCAAGACCGGCATGCCTTTCATCGATGCTGGTATGCGTCAGCTCAATCATGAAAAGTACATGCATAACCGGCTACGCATGAATACCTCATCATATCTACGAGCAAACTTGTTAATCGACTATCGACGAGGAGAACGGTACTTCGCCGAGACACTTATCGATTGGGATCTGTCGAATAATACACAAGGTTGGGAGCCATCTTACACAGTTTTCAATCCTGTGGTGCAGGGAGAGAAATGTGATAAGGAGGGCGAGTATATCAGGAAATGGGTGCCTGAATTGAAAGATCTGAAAGGCAAGGACATCTTTGATCCGCATGGGCGGCTGAGTAAGGAGGAATTTGAGAAGCTTGGATATCCTGCGCCTCATGTAGACTTCAAGGAGAGTGCGCAAAGAGCGAAGGAGAGATATAAGCAGGATTTGGCGGATGCTGATCCTTAGATGAGCTAGATGATGGTAATGTGTAATGTATTTATGAAACATCGGTCAATTGGTTCTAGGATGAAGCATCACTTTCATCGACTTGTCTTGTTCATTCTGGTAATTGCTGCTTCCCAACTAGGCGGAATACTGTACAAAAAAGTCCATGCTACCCAGAGAACATCAAGGCATGATGTATGATATGTCGAGCTGGACTACCTCACCCAGACGATGTGCACATGAGACCAACACCATCCCAGGAACACCGGTACGACTGCTAGGCATATCACATAAAGGAATTCCGATACCAATCCGATGTCTGACAGTACGACACCCACAATCACGGCGAAGAAGGCGGTAACAAGCGTCTCCAATGCGCAATCCAAGCGAATGTAAACTTCGACACCAGAGAAATCGCTGCCAGCACGTCTTGGAACGTTCGAACCAATGATGTGTTGTACCCTTGCATCCATAATGAGAGTGCTGCCACAGCGGAACCCAGCATGGCGATCAGAAACACGTAGAGAGCTTGCCGTAAGGAAGCTTGCCTGTTGGCTCGAAACCTTTCTGGTGTGTAGACCGGGTCGACTGACTCGAAGACGTTCTTGAAGATGGCGATGACGGTATAGGTGAGCGCGTACGCTAGAGCGACCCAGGCGATGATCATGAGCGTGGTGTTTGCGCGACCGAAGGCTGTCATGGAGAAGGCGAGCAAAGCTGTCGAGACATTGTTGGTAACTGCCATATGAGTACCGGCGAGGGCTAGGTAAGCCATGTCGCTGCAAGTGGCGGCGTTGTTGATGATAATGTGGATCTTGCTCAGCACGCAGGTGTTGTTGTTGTGGCGTCGGTGAAGGGAAGTGGCAAGGTTCAGTAAGCTGTGATGTCTGCTGTGGAATGATAGTGAGTCGAGCTTGATGAACACTTCCATTCATCAAGGCTTGCGTGCACTCTTATGCCTTGTCGATGACACTCGACGCCATTGATGACGCCCAATGCTCGACACAGCGCTCTCAAGTCTCAGTAGCAGGCGCACACCTGCTTGAGATGTCTCGATCACCAGCGTTCTTGTCTCATGTTTTTGGCGTTTCGACTTTCACTCACATTCGGATTCTGTCTTACAGCCAGCATGATGTTTCCAACACTTGGACGCCAACAGAGTCAACATCTGATCCTTCCTCGCAGGATATAGACGACGCCATTGATATGAGATTGCCGCATCAAGCCGACACCTGGTCCAGTGATAAAGCAGCATTGCTTGGCTGAGCAAGTGGTCGAGCATCTAAACCCTCTTGTTCAAAGAGCCCATCCTAGGAGAAAAGGCTCTTGTGCTAGGCATGTCGCGCAGATAGGCGGAGACAAGTAGGCGAAGACATGAAGTCCAGATGCCCTCACGTGTCGAACCGCGACTCTAGCGTCACACTGGTTGACAAGTTCACTGCTGCATGCATGGGACCCTGGCAAGTTGCACCAATTGCCAATTTCAGGCTTCTTGTAAACCGTCCCATCACACACATGCTGCGACGGGAGAGATCTGGTTGTCGAAAGCTTGGGATCTGAGCATGTCTTGGACTTTTGCCACCGTGAAGACCTGGTTTTGTAAGCTGTGAAGGTGTGCAGTGGAACATGTCGCCAGCACTCAACTGCAGGTGAGAGATGATTCAGATGAAGTCCGCAGATGTGCCTGGGGCTTGCAAGGATATTTCTGGTGGCGTGGCGTGGCGTTGATGGTAGTGCTTCTCCTCGAAGTTGTGCGATGAGACAACTTCACCCTCCTCTTCTCCAACCTGTCTTTCTCGTTCTACCGCATCTCAGCGACCACGACACCACACTCGTTTTTGTTCTCATTCCTTGCTTCGCGTTGTTGTTGACAGGCCAATCAAAGCTCGCCGGAGAGATATCAGCTCCAGACGTCCCCTCATCTTTATCCCGCCATTGCCAACTTCCGAGACATCGTGCGCCACCAGCGCAGTGTCGGCGACAGCATCATCAGTATCATCAGTACAGTCTGGTATGGGAGCATTGATAGTCTGAATCGGTATAGACTTTGGGGGAGACAGTATTCAGCAAGGTTCCGGGTCTCATCGGACGGCGGCGACGAACACGACACGACTCGAAAGACAGACATCCTTCCCACGAACATCTCCGGGTCTGACGAGAAGCCACGGCGACAGCGACTTCATCATTATCTCTACCAGTTCTGGTTGCGCGCCAGAAGTAGCGCAGTACTTACGGCCAACTCCACCACATTCGTTTGAACCGCCATCATGCTGCGCCCGGCGACTCCGCTGTCCATCATCTTCTTCGTGGCATTCGTGTTGCTCCTCCTGAGCACACTGTCAACACCCGTAATCAAGAGTATACCGCTCGCCTCGTATCAAGGCGTGAATCTGGGCGTGCTGGGCTATTGTAAAGACGATGGGACGTGTAAAGGGCCGGTTATTGGCTACAGTACAGGTGCGCATACACTGTCTCTCGCTCACTCTGACTATATGCTTACAGAGAGTGATTTGCAGATGGTCTCTTCTCTGGTGGCAGCGACGCCAACAATGATGCCTTCTCCCTCCCTTCCGATGCACGACATAGCTTGTCCTCGATCCTCATCGTCCACCCAATCGCAGCACTCCTAGCTCTGGCGTGCTTTGGACTAGCAGTCGCAGCGCATTTCCACGGACCTTCGCATTCGCCGAAATATCTCCTTGCGCTCCTGATCTTGACGTTCCCAACCTTGCTGGTGACACTGCTAGCTTTTCTGGTCGACATCCTCTTATTCGTACCCCATATGCAATGGGGAGGCTGGATCGTACTTGGAGCTACCATCCTCATAGTCGCATCTAGCATAGTGACCTGTGCGATGCGCAGGACTCTGGTTAGCAGAAAGGCACGCAAGAAGCGCATTGCGGAGAATGCAGATATGAATGGGGCTGCATATTATGAGAACTTGGCGCAGAACAGGATGATGGTTGATTCTCTTCCTAAGGGCGATGCAGACAACTTGCCAAGAGCTGAAAGTCCTCCCCCTATGAGTGGCAGCACTGCGGTTGAAAAGAACAATGCGCAGTTTGCGACTTTCGAGATGAAGAGGCAGGAAACAAGGAGTGATAATGGGGCAGGCGGAAGCTATGCAGATGATCGCGTGCCATTGAACCCACAGCGCGACCCGAGCATTAGATCCACGAGCACCAATGGCGGAAGGAGACCCATGTACGATCCTGACGCGCCACCAATGCCACGACCGAGTCAGGATGGGCGACGACCTAGCAGAGATCAGTATCCGTCTGAAGGTACTGCTGCCAGTTTCGCTGCTGCTGGATTGAGACACGAGAGTTCTCAGGGAAGCTTGAACAGCAGCCGATCGAATCCATACCCTCCACGAGGCAGAGGCTATGGGCCATCGAACAGAGGCTTCGGCCCTCCCAGAGGACGAGGCGGCTATGGTGGTCCTCCCGGCGGCTTCAACGGACGTGGTCGTGGCGGCTATGGACCTCCTGGTGGGTTCAATGGGCGAGGCAGAGGCGGGTATGGTCCACCACCTCCTGGCATGATGGGCAGAGGTGGTCCGCAGAGGCCGATGCCGCCGCCTGGGTATGGAGCTGATCCGTACTACAATGCGCCACGAAGTGCACCTCCGCCAATGGACAATCAATTCGTTGCTGGTCCTGCAGCACCAATTGGCCAAGCGATCGAGATGGATGAACGGACTGGTAGCGCTGCAGGGCCTAGATCACCAGTCAGGTCACCTGTCTACGAGAACAATGCATATGGTCTACGCGACAGTGACGGTGATGTTGCGGGAATGGTCGACATGATGCAAGGACGAGCAAATATGCCACCAAGTCCCATGAGTGAGGGACATAGAGAGCCATCGAGCCAGTACTCCGAGCAGTGAGTTCTCGTCTCCTCTTCGACCAGATGTTATTGTTATGCTGACCTGCCGAAGAAACTACGTACCGCCTCGGCAACAGTGGAATGGCGCACCCTCGCCCTCGCCTCTGCGCTCACAGCATGACGAGCCTTTACAGATGCCAGAAGCACAAGTCTCGAGAGCGACATTCGACTCCACTTCCTCAGGTCACCCATCAGCAGCAGCGCCCTCATCGCGAGTGTTACCACTCAGCCCTGTACCACCATCACCAAGAAGTGCAACATCTGGGCCTCGCCACAATCGCGCAGGCTCGGAAACATATTATGAAGACGTCGACCCTCGCTTCGCTGAACCTGAGGCCCCTCTCCACCCCGCACACCGCCAATCAGGCATGCCCAACGCCCTGACGCCAGGCCCTGGGCAGAGAGCCGTCTACCATGATGGCCCAGCACAATCCCCTGTTTACCAGCACACTGGCCAACAGCACTATCGTACGAACTCCCCTTCTCCTCCAAATAGCTCCTCTCGAGGGGTCCTAGCACCTCATGCCGAAGAAGCTGATGTTGCGGACACGCGGCAAACCACTGACCAGGATGACAGCGACGAGTCAAATTTAAGACAATACACGCATCATCACTATCAGCAGAACGTCACACCTCCTGATCATGAACGATCGTCAGGCTCTGATGTCGGTGGTGTCCGGCACATCCCCTCGGGAGAATACCTTGACACTATTCCAGACGGAGCTAGAAGTCCCGGTGCCGCGAGCGAAAGCAGCCATTTCACTTCTGTATCGCAAAGAGGCGTGAATCCTAATTGGAGACCTGGACCTCCTGGTTATGGGCCTGGATATGGATCTGGGAATACAACTGCATCTGCTGCGCAAAGAAGGAACGAGGACGTGATCTTGTCTGCCAATCCGGACTTCTCTCTACCTGGCATAGGATTACCTGGTGGGCGAGGCAGAGGCCGTGGCAGAGGCGGTGGTGGCATTGCACCTGCTACAGGACTGACGCCTGCGGGGAGATATCCTACGCCTGATGTTGGTATGCAAGCCGGATAGGGATTCGGTAATGTGAGCAACAGGAGTGGCAGATCAAGGTCGAGGAGTATCTCTCCGAGATCGAGACCTGACCGCGCTAGCGACACGGACCACAGACTGAGAACCAAAAGCGATGCAGCTCAGAGACATACCTGACAACGCTTCTCTGCGCCCTCCGATGGGCCACGAGACCAGGACTCCGGATTGGCATCTGGCCACAGGACCTCTGAAAATGGAGTCGTTTGCATCAACGACGCAGGACTAGTCGAATACCAGGTTCCAGAGACTTTCTGGACGAAGCCATGCTCTATATGAGTAGTGGACTTAGGCGTCGTTTCAAACTTGGCGAGAATCATCGTTCTACTGGTTCAGTCGATGTGAGATGGGAAGGGTTCGACTCGGATCCCTGCGTATGGGGATCCACATGAGATTTATGGTCACTATTGATACTCACCTTCGACTCGACTGGCATGGTCTCCTGGAAGTATTTGGGGATTCGAAGGGACTCAGCAGGTCAGGCGTCTGACGTGGAGAGCTGGCTTGTTCGTTTTGTTTGGAGCATATTGTGAGCGTTCTTTGGGAGGCACACTGATACCTTCTTGTATAGACAACGCGATTTAGCGTCGGCGTAGGATACGAGATGAGATGACGGGCAATGAAATGTCACAGCTTCGTTTGGTCTACAGACTACGGCTTGTCCAAGTTCTAAAGACTGAAGTCGACGTCGAAAATGCAATGGGCGGTATGTGATCGATGTCTCGCCAAGCTCGAGCCGACTGCGGCAGGGAGCTCAACGACAATTGCTGTGAGAGCGCTTCCACAGTTTCAGAGCTACGTGCTCACGCTACGCCATGCTCTAGGTCCAGCCCAGCTACAAGAGCAGATGAGATGTGTATGAAGACTGTAGACGCTGACTTGGCTCAGGTAATACAATTGGTATTGCTACGAAGCCACCTGCTGAAGTGGATGACACCCAAACAAGTCTCCAGATTGTGGCTATGCCACAGTAGCGACTCTCGGAGACATATTGGTCGCCAAGAATCCTCCCGCGGAAACCTTTTGGGCCCATACAAGTCGCCAGAGCGCATCCTAGGCAACACTACAAGTACTGACTACTGCTTCTAATAGACAATGTTGAGCATTCATCCTCTCTACAGCTTTACAGCGATCGGTATTATACTAAAGTCACTGTCCTGCTCTTACCAACGCCTCTTTCCGATGTCCTGATCATCGGTGGTGGCCCAGGCGGTCTCTCTGTCGCAACTGGCCTTGCAAGACAATTCTACACAGCAGTCGTGTTCGACTCCAAGATCTACCGGAATGCACGAACGAATCACATGCATAATGTTCTAGGCTGGGATCATCGCAATCCTGAAGAATTTCGAGCTAAAGGACAAGAAGGCCTCAAAGCACGTTATAACACTGTTACGTTCGAAGATACGAGGATTGAATCAGTCAGACGGATTGAGTCTGGCCGATTCGAAGCGACTGATGCACATGGTCGCGTCTGGACTGGGAAAAAGGTTGTCTTGGCTGTTGGGTGTCAGGATATCATGCCTGACATTCCTGGCTATGATGAGGCGTGGGGTCGTGGCATGTTAGTTTTCTTGACTAGTTGAAACTGGATGCTTCGCTAATGATGTGCTACAGCTATCACTGCTTGTTCTGCGACGGCTACGAGGATCGTGGTGTCGAATCAGCAGGCATTCTGGCGATCGGCGACCCTGCGAAACTGGCAGCTGCTTTGAACGATGCTCGCATGGCGAAGCGGCTTACTTCGAAAGTGGTCATATTTGTCGATGGCAACGAGGAGCTTTCGAAGTGGATTGCAACATCACTGGGTGATGACTCTGTCATTACGATCGATGAACGACATATTACCAGGATTGAAAAAGTGTCCGAAGACACCTCGGAGGTTATGTTGCACTTCGCAGATGGGTCTAGAGTTCGTCACGGCTTTATTGTGAGTACCCTTTACAACCGTTTCACTTGGGAGTCTGCTGACAGATCCAGACTCACAAACCCAGATGCAAAGTCAACGGGCCATTCGTGGAGCAACTAGGACTCGAGCTGAATGAATTTGGGGCTGTCAAGATTTTCCAGCCTTGTCACGAAACCACTACCGTCGAAGGCGTGTTTGCTATTGGTGATTGTGCGAGTGCAATGCCTGCTGTCAATCAAGCAGTCTCTCAAGGGACATTCGCAGCTGCGGGATTGGCTGCTCAATTAGGCGCCGATGGGTGATGGGCTCAGATCAGAGCAAGATTGTAGTTGGAATACACGAGATCTGATGCGTTCCAAGCAGATTGCCCCCACTATGCCTTTAGCTTGACGATGTACGACCACAAGCATGGTCAGGGTCATGATCCAGGGTCAGAAGCGGCTGAATTCACTTATGCCATTGGCGCGGGAAAGGCCGCCGCTAGCTTAAAACCACGATTTCAGGAAATCGTCCATCGTCCATCGTCCAAAATGGCCAAATAATTTTTGTTGAGCGTGGACGCGGCTTCTTTGCCTTCATCTAGATGCCCTCGAAGATTGTGACCGCGCCAATAGTGGCAGTGGCCCTTGGTGTCGTCGTTGAGGGACGATGTCGCGATTTTGGCACCAAGACAGAGAGGTAAGAGTTGATAACTGCGGCTTGGAGTAGTATTCGAGCTATGGAGTAGTCTTGAGCGTGGAGGCTTCTTCCTCCGATCATTCCATGCATGCTTTTATGTTCTGATCGAGCACATTCGTGTTTCGGCTACCAAATATCACTGGCCCTGGTGCCGGCGGATTTGGTGGACAGCATTGTACATGTGAATGCTTTTCGCGGCGCCACTAAGACAGCTGGCGGCCGCTGTACACAGGAATATTGCACTGCTTCATGATGAACAAATGTCCAGGCTGATAGCGAGTTTGCTGGTAAAGCTCTTTAGATCTTAATTCGGTGTCCGACAATAAAGTTATGTTGTTGTCGGCGTGGAGAAGGGATTGTGTCAGACGTGAAGTCCAGAGATGTTTTTGTTTTGGCCTTGGCAGGCGCACGTCCTGTCGCCACATCTTGCCAGCACTTCTGCACCATCATCACAGCTACACATTTCTCCATCATGACGGCATGAACCTGCCACGAGCCAAACTGTCTTCAGGGTCAGCAAGACGGAGACCCGAACACGACCGTTCTCGGCAGCGAATCATGGTAACAGGAGGATCGAACTACCTGGACTTGGAACGCACAGCGAAGGAACCCTTCGCACCATGTTTGCAAGCTCCACGCATCAAGAGGGACTCAAGCATGCAGTGGCAGCAGCCTCGACTTTCGAGAAGCCTGGTAGCAAGATATGCAAGGGCTACAGTTGTTTGCGAGGGTCGAGTGATATTGCTCACGACCACCTCGCAATCGGTACTGACTTAGTCCGCTACCTCCACGAACCCATTCCTGCTTCGGACGTGAGAATGGCGATCTAAGTGAGATGGTAGAGATTTAGTACCTTGTTGACATTTGTGTGAAGAAGACTTCGCTGTGATCTAGGCTCAGTGGTCACGCTAGGTACCCACGCTAGGGGTGTAGCAAGTTGAAAAATGGAATTCGATCCATAGGATCATGAGCCTCACGACGCACTGATACGACTTGGACAGACATTTAACGAGTTCTTGAGGCACACAACTTGTCCTCACTTGCGACCAGCCCTCGGCGTTATCGCGCTTTCAGCTTACGGTTCCCTCTGAGAAGCGAACCTCGTGTCACGCCTATGATGCATCACGACTAATACACAGATGTATGGACTCTTGGCCTCTCAGGATCTGCCGCTCTTGCTACATTTCACTTTTCCGCATGTATGCCGGATAATGTGTCCTTGGTAGTGGAAACGTATCCTTGACGATAGGCTCACGCGATGCCTATGCACGAATAGCAGCTGTCAGGATCCCTGTTGCAGGCTTCTCCACGGACTCTCCCACATGGTTCTCCGCATCGACTCCGCAGAAGCTGGATGTTTGAGCCCGAGCTGCATGAGCCTCGTGGCTATCACTGCTTGGCATGTTAGACCATAAAGCACTCAGCTCCACGTGTGCTTGAAGTGCTCGTTGCTTATAGTACGATCAATGAAGAGACTACACCAAAATATGGGCCTACGATCAGAAAGAGACTCTGTCTCGGCCAGAAGCATCGACAAGGACCTGGAAAAGGTGGATGTCATTGAGGATGTGAACCTTAACAACAAGTATGCCAGCATCGGCTTATCAGCAGAAGACACCGAGTTCTACGAGACCTTCCCACAGACAAAATACAAGAAGATGATTCGAAAGGTAACAATCACGTTACGAGAAACTTCTGTCCGTGTAGCTGACATGCATCAAGATCGATGTTCGACTCGTGCCAGTTCTTGCACTGCTCTACCTGGCGGCGCACATTGATCGGGCAAATATCGGTCAGGACTTCTAACCAGACTCTCGAGCTCATGGCATCTGATATGATACAGGCAACGCAAAGATTGAAGGTCTAACGACAGATCTAAAACTTACCGGCATACAATACAACATCGCCCTCAGCATATTCTTCATACCATACATCCTGCTCGAAGTCCCTAGCAATGTGATCCTGAAGAAGTTCAAGAGACCTTCCACCTACCTTGGGATCTTGGTCGTATCCTGGGGGATCATCATGACCTTTACCGGCCTTGTCAAGAACTTCGCTGGGCTGATGGTGTGCCGAGTGCTGCTTGGCGTGGCAGAAGCTGACTTCTTTCGTAAGTGTTCGTCTTACACTAGTCAAACTCCGTGCTGATGGCGAATAGCTGGTGCGGTCTATTTGATCACTCGCTGGTACGCTCAGCGTCAAGTACAGACTCGTCTTGCGTTGTTCTACTGTGCTAGTGCACTCTCTGGTGCATTCAGTGGTCTTCTCGCCTTTGCTATCGCACGAATGGACGGGATCGGTGGTCGACCAGGTAAACTATGTTCCCAGATACGTACGTGTGAGGCTCAACCACTGACAGAAAGTTAGGCTGGGCTTGGATCTTCCTGCTTGAGGGCATCGCTACTGTCCTCATTGGCGCTGCCTGCTTCTTCATCATGCCTGACACGCCGGCACTCTCTGGCAAATGGCTCAATGTACGAAGAACGTCGCTGGCTCTCCATACAGACGATCATCAAAGAAGGTGGCAGGTCGTCCATGGAGAAGGGCGAAAAGTTCAAGTGGTCCTACCTTACCGATCTTCTCATCGATGTGAAAGTATACATGCAAGCGTGGATACTGTTGACAGCATCAGTCTGTGCATACGGTCTGAAGTTCACTATGCCATCAATCACGAAGGTAATACAATACATCCTCCGATCCCGATAACACAAACTGACCTGTTTCGTAGTCAATGGGCTATACATCATCACAAGCTCAGCTCATGACGATTCCACCTTACGTCGCAGGGGCGATCTCTGCGATCGTCCTCTCCAAGCTGTCAGACAAGTACCAATGGCGCGCGATCTTCATCTTCGGCCAGATGGCGACAGTTCTTGTTGGCTTTTGCATCCTTCTCCCACTGGCACCAAACATCAAGCACCAGATCGGCCCTTGCTACTTAGCAGTGATGCTCGTTTGCATTGGACAATATCCTACGAATCCAGCAGGCTCTGCCTGGATCTCTGGTAATCTCTCTGGAGATACGAAGCGAGCTATGGGTATTGCGCTCAACATATGTCTTGGTAATACTGGAGGCATCGTGAGGAGCTATATTTTCCTGGATAACGAGCAGCCAGGATATCCCACAGGGTTTTCGATCGGCTTGGCCTTCGCTGCTGTGACTCTGATATGTGTCGTATGTCTCGAGTGGTCGTACTGGAGAATCAATGAAGCGAGAGATCTACTTGATGAGGAGGATGTCAGAAGGGAGTACAACGAGGAGCAGCTTGCGAGGATGGGTGATAACAGGGTGGTCGACAGACAGACAGACGCCAAGCGGGGGTAGTGCTTGATTGATTGGCCGGGACGGCTCGTCTGATCGTATCGTCCATAATCGGACCAATTATTGCTTGTCTATACTGTCCGTACTGGCGACTAGGTTCTTGGCGGCGGTGCGGCTCGAAAAGTGGGTCTATACAATCTCCGAGGGCTCTCCGCTACTACCCACGTAGCAGGCCAGTACACGCAGACAGACAGACAGACAGCGAGCTTCCGCTTGTTTGTACTGCCGTTTTCGAGGTCTCCGCCTGATTGTACTACGCTGATCAAACAGTACAGTACGTACTGAGGTGTACTGACCATCGACCACCCTGGGTGATAAGTCTCCACTGTTTAGGTATAAGTACTAAGCGTCAGGTGGTGGAGGGTATCACAGTCTCTACAATTGACACAAGCGTAAGGAGCTTATGATACCAGAGCAAGCTGTTGCAGATGCTGCAGTGTTGTAATCCAACATAACGAAGAAAGGTCGGAGAGTTGGCAGAGTCCAGGGTCCAGTCTCGAATTCCAATTCAATCTTGGTGACAATATCGACAATTCCTCCAATATGGACGCCACCATGGTCTCCAAAACTATTCTGCGTGGTCAACATAGTACATCATATATAGATCTTCCAATTAGGAAAGCGTTAGAGCTTAAGGGAAGAACATAGCTCTCGTTTCGAATTTTGGGAATACTTGATCATGCGTTAGCGTCGGGCGTTGCCGTCAGATGCTCATTGGTGGGCTGGCTTAGTGATCTCCTGGCTGTCTCTTCAAAACCGGCCATCGACCTTTCTCACACCTTCAACAAACAGCCATCATCACATTCCATCAAGCTATCATCACGATACAGTGAGCCCCATGGTAGATTCCAAGTCTCGGAACATTCGCTGCTGATATGAAGCGTGACGCAGCCCTGTTTTCCACCACCCTAGCGCCGGAGCGTCTTATCCATTCCCTCATCAGCGAACAGTATAGAGCAGTGCCTATACGACCGGTATCTCCGAACATGTAGAAGGAATCAAGATCCTTCCACGTTCAGACTGAGCATACAGATAGCCTCGGATTGCGACTCCGCGTTTAGCCCTGACCTGGCATGACCTGTCAGCGGCACGCCGAGGTGCTTCAAGTAGCATATCAGACTTACTTGCCTACAGCACAGCCAGAATCAGCTTTCTTCCTAGAGTATCGTTATGGCGCAATTCCCAACCGACTGGGGCATGCACTTCACCCCCACGATTCACAGCAAGCCAGAAGGACCTACAGATCCTAACAATGTCAAGTTGCCCGCGAACTTCGTCGTAGTAGTAACCGGAGCTGGCAAGGGCTTAGGGCGACAGATTGCTCTTGCATACGCCAAAGCTGGTGCCACAGCAATCGTGATCTCTTCAAGGACTAAAACTGATCTCGATACTCTCGAAGCTGAGATCAAGAAGGTCAATATCGAAGTGGTTGTTCTCAGCCAGACCTGCGACACGCAGAGTGGAGAGCAGGTAAAAGCTTTGGCGAAAGCTACAAATGCGAGATTTGGAAGGGTGGACGTGGTTGTAAGTATGCCGCGTTATGAAATGTCACCAGACTGACATCAACACACACAGGTCGCAAACGCAGGCATCATCTCCACGTACATCACCAAAGACGATGGCAAAGAGTATATGCCTGTTGGAATTGTTCAGGACGACGATTTCGAACGAGTTATTAACACGAACCTGATCGGGTCTTGGCGCGTAGCGAATGCTTTCGTGCCTCTTCTTCAGGCTACTCAAGATGGTGCCCAGGCACTTGTCATCATCAGCTCAATCGCCAGTCATATGATCAAGTCCACAATGACACCCATTGCATACAATCTGAGCAAGATTTGTGTGAACAGGTTGGCAGAGCATATCCATCATGATCACTTCGAGAAGGATGGCGTGATGGCTTTCGCGGTGCATCCGGTGAGTGGCATTTTGTGCTCATGTACGAGAGGGGCTTACTGCATCAAATGTCAATGGCATACTGGCTCAGTCAGGAAGTCGTTGGCGTAGCTGGCGCTTGATGGTAGACAGCTGCCCTCTCGCACGCCTGACCGTCTAATGCCGTCCGACCTCTACTAAAACTATCAATCACAGGGCGCTGTCATGACGGAACAAACGAAACCATCACGAAACACAGCTTGGCCAAATGTGGACTGATGGTACGTACTGACCTCCGTTGATCTTGGCATTATCTCATCCGCCTACGAGCGATGATTCTGACACAGCTTGCAGTTCTCACAGACGAAGATACCTTATGCGGCGGCTTTCTGACCTGGCTCACATCCGAGAAGCGACCTTGGTTGTGTGGCAGATATCTGAGTGTCAATTGGGATGTGAAGGAGCTGGAGGACATGAAGAATGAAATTGTGGAGAAGGAGAAGTTGGTCATGAGGATGACAACGTGATGAGACGCAAGTGGAGGTTGGCAGTGCTGTACTGCGCTGATCTTGAGACATTGATCTAGTACGAGCTTGCTGACGTTGGAGCAGTAAGCCTTTTGCCGTTGGAGCGCTCGCAGTCTGTAACGGTCTCCAGCCTTCTAACGTTCGTCTTCAGTGCCCAGCCGAGACGAAGGGACGTTATGAGCGATGCAGTCGTAGATTTTAGAAGACTGTTGCGCACTCTCTCGCAAACATGATCAGCCAAGCTGCCACCTGCGAATTTTCGTCCAACCATCTTCGACGCCATGCAATATCACGAGTTCACGACATCACGTTTGAGAAGGATCAACAAGACGAACTTTATCTTGCCAAGCTCTTCCGCTGCTTAGAGTACCAAAAAGAAAGTCACTCTCGTATCTTGCTAATGATGATCAACAGTGGTCTCTCGCGAAGTTCAAAGGACTGATGAGAGTATTCAAAATCTTGGAACAGTTTCATCTCGCTGCTGATGAGACAGAAAGCACCATATTGTTCGAGACCAGTTGTCGCTAGATCTAGCCAACAGTGGCGCCACCCCGACTCGTGGCGCCCATGGGCCGATCTGGTCTCGGACCATAAGTTCTCAACCGGCATAGACCGCAGCGATCACCGGAAATACATAAGATTTGTGAGATAGCACCAGCCACTTCGTACAAAAGCTGACGTGACGTTAGGAAAAACGTGCTAAAGTCAGAGACAAGCATTCGTGCTGCTAAACGGCAGGCTCGGCATCTCCATTCCATTGACAATCCTGTCAAACAGAGTTCTGATGGCGTGGATCGATAAAGCCACTCACAATGATACCATAGGTCGATCACTGATATGGTGCGGCACATAACAGCCTCTTGGAACATCTTCCAACATTCTGACTGAACCTCTTCACGACACTCTCATCACGCGACTTCGAAACTCAAGAAACGAACACACGATGCGTACTCGCACAATACTATTCCTATGTGCATCAGCGTTGTCACAACTCACATATGCTGCACCAGCAGTTGTCGCCATTGATCTCGGCACCGTGACAGAAGACATTCCTAAAGATGATGCGCCTCAACTAGCGACACTGCACCGAAAGCAAAAGGTCTCAGAAGACAAGGCCGAAGACGTCCAACTATGGATCGATGACTTCGGCAACATTGAAGCGGTTCCCACTTCCAAGCCAGCACAAGCAACAGACGTGTCCTCCATTGGCAAGACATCCAGACTCCAGGAAGCGATGTTAGCAGATGCTCAAGCTGTCATAGACGATGGTGCAGGTTCGCGACCACCCCTGGACTCCACGCCGAGAACGATAGCTGAGCAACGCAGGATTGGTACACTTGACACAGAGTACATGATGGGATTCTTTTCTGGAATCTCGGCAGTGTTGTACGTGCTTGTAGGCGGGCTGCTCCTATCAGCACTGGTATTCACTCTGCTCAGGCTGGTAACACGAAGACGGAACATTCGTATTGGTCATCGGAGAGGTCATTCGAGATACTCGCTTTGACGAGACTCCAGTCTTGACCCTTGGACACCGATATCGAGACCCATTGGAGAGTTCCGTACTCCATAGGCTCGCAGGGACAGTATCATGATGATCATATTCTGAGACATCTGCCGAGCGGCGAGCGGCATCAGCAAAGCTCTCATCATACTGTCGCGCCTGACGCAGACCCATCGCAGGGGATCTGGAGCCTTGCGGCGAGTGAGTCTCGGATGGTCCGCAGGTTCAGAGTGGCTTCGACTCTCTGCGATGGCTCCCCAGTCGTATCTGCCCCGTCTATTGACGTTGGCTGGCGCTGCAAAGGCGTTAACACTATCGGACTGAGCAGCATCGTGAATCGTGTCCGTGCGAAGAGAAGATGGTGCAGGACTTAGGGGGCTGGATGGCCGCGGAAGCAACGAACGATCCTGGTGTAGACCTTGGCTACGTCGAGCCACGGGAGTGTATTCTAGTCGAACACGACCTGGAAGTCGCATGAGCTGGTTGCGCGAACTCCAAGAAGGCCTCGATGCTGTCAAGTCAATCTGTGGCAGGATCGGCAAGACATCTCGTAGTGGGCAGTCCTCCTGGCTACGGTTGGATGATCAGCAGCGCATGCCGTACTTCGCTTCACGCCTGCACGGACAGTCTCCACATGAGATGAGTGGGGAGTAACATGTTGCCGCCCTACTAGCTTCACGACACCAATGAGATCCTCCCATCACTGCTGCTCAACCCAGCAGCAAGGAAACCATTACCCTTTCTCGACTGCCATTCTCATGTAAATCAATCATTCTTGACAACATCATTCGTTACATCGTGTCTCAAGCTCAAATCACCCATGCCGGAAGTGTCATACCCATTGTTCTCCAGATACTTTCTGAACTCGATATCTTCCTTCTCAATAGCATCCTGACCAATGTTTGGAAGACACCAAACCAGGAACGCACTCAGAAAGCACAATGCGGAAGCAACATAGAAAGGATACTGTCCTCCCTTTGTTGTCTTAGACCCGCCTCCAGCCTTGATGATGTATGGAAATATATAGTTGCCCACAAAGGCCCCAATTTTTCCAATGGCTGCTGCAATAGCATAGTACTGCCCTCGAACACCTGTAGCGCATGTCTTGGATGCCACAAGACCGATATTGTCGCCTGGACCCATTTCTCCTAGGGCTAAGAACACCCCGTACACGACAACGAAGCCTGCTATGTTCTGCGGCTCTTTGAGATAGCTATAGCAGCCTGACATGATGAAGCCGAGCAAGCCTTGAGCAGCCACGAAGACCATAAGGGCGAGACGTGGGCCCATCCAGTCCGAGGTCCACGCACCGAGGATCGCGCCTGGGAGGTAGAAGAAGTTGACAAGGACTGACCAGCCAAATGTCTGCCAGAGAGCTTTCTCTGGCTGAATGACTTTGATCCAGGTGGAGCTGTAGATACCGAAAGGGTATGTGAGAAAGTCGTAAATGAACCAGATAGCAGAGACTAGGAATAATCGAGGACCGTAGAACTTGAGGGCTAGCCAGTAAGGTGTCTTCGTATTCTTGAACGTTTCACGAGTATAGGATCGAGGTTCCTTGAGTTTGATGCGGAGGTACATGAGGCTGAGTGGTGGGATGACTCCTAGAGCGAGGGAGAGGCGCCAGACGAGTCCGAGGTTGTTTGGTGCGATACGGACGACGATCATGGGGACGAGAGTGCCAACTATGAAGCCCAAGTCGATTTGTGTGTTGGTGAAGAGGCAGAACCAGCGATTGCGAGTGCCTTCTCTCAGTTCAGCGGAGGACTCAGCGCAGCCAACGCTTCCAGCTGGATACTCCCCTCTTCGGATCGTGTTAGCAGAGATGCATGGTAATGTGATCGTTATGCTTACCCAATGCCAATGCCCAGCAGGAAGCGATACGCGGTGAGAGCTGCGAAGAGGCCCATCACGCTGCCTCCAGCTCCATACGCGCCAGCACCCAAAGCTGCGAAGATGCAGAGGATGATAGTCGAGATAAGCAGCGACCACTTGCGGGAGTAGTGATCGCTAGTATAGCCAAACACCAACTGCCCGACCACAGTGCCTGCGAAGGCGATCGACGATACATTCTGCTGGGCCGGACTAGCAGTGTATTGATCGCCATAGATGGTACTAAGACATGTATTGACAGGTCCAATCACAGATTGAAGGTAGCCATCACTAAAAAGACCAGCGCCTGGGATTCGTTAGAACACAAGCCGTGGACTCATCGTCCTGTCTCATCGTGTGGCTTGGGATGGGTTGTGCCTAAGAGAACTCACCACAAGCAATAGTGGGCCATAGGCGATCCCACCTGGATCTTTCTGACTCGATTGGTGTAGGATGAGAAATCTCGAAGATCACGGCATCGCCGGGCATCTTCTGAGTAGTGTGGTCGTCCATGGAATCGACGAAAGCAGTCAGCGATACAGCGAAATCAGTACTCAATCGATGAGCCTTCACTTCTTTTCTGACTGTCAGCTGAGAGGGCATCGCTTTTGCTATACGTAGCAGAAGCCCATGATTCAACTGCCGAAGTTGGCGGACGCAGCTAGGATACAACACTTTGGGCAACACACTGCTCGCATTGTAGTACAGTGGTACAGCACGTGTCATACAGACTTGCACATGCACACGGTTGATTCCAAAGTTTATCTGACCCATGCTCTGATCTATACCACGACCCAGGCGAGGCTCTGTAGATCACGCCAGTAGCTCTAGCCTGCATTTGAGTGAGTAGTCCTGGTCGATATGGTACTAGGTCGATATCGCCCAATACCTCAAGCTGCAGCAGAGTTGAGGGCTAGATGCAATGTTACCTCGATAACAGGGACATAGAAGATTCGGAGATTGACGGCCACCTCAAGGCAGACACTCTATGCTCGTGCAGTCGCCAATGCCTGTACATCCAAATACTTAACGCAACATGCCTGACTGAGTATCTTGGCCAATGGCATGGTCGGTATAGCGGACGTGTCGTAGAGTCGATCGTGTTGGACCTTCGTGGATCAATATGCCGAGAATAGCGGGCTTGGATGCCGAACTAGCAAAAGAAGCCGACAACTCAAACAGGACCCGGGCAGCCCTGCCCTACAGCCGGCAGCCCATGCTTCAACGACGTAGAGTATGTTCTGTTCGGCGCAGAGTCGAGTGCCTTAGCGACACATTACTTCTCTGCTCCGTCGGCACCAAGAGAGAGGAGGCACGAGAGAAGTTAATACTCTAAGGTGCGAGCTTGCGAGCGCAACGACAGCTGTACGATACCCGAACGCGCGAGGCACCTGTCGCTAGGACTATTTAGCATATATAGATCGAAGTCGTGAAGTGAGCACGAAGAGCGAAGCTGAGGGCTGCTCGAAGAATACTTTCCGCCTGTAGGAGACTTGGACTCTGGGCTTTCGGCTGTGGAACTGCGCTGCCCAGATCGTCTTTGCCGACATTTCGTATCAGTATTTGATGCGCTTCATGACTCACTCCCCAAGGATGCCTCGAGATCTCTGACATCCAAGGTACCAATATGGCGTGAACTATGCCTGTAGATGCGTATTCCTGAGTACGCAGTGTTGCTACATAGTCCTACAGATCAGCTCTCACTTCTCGGTTTCGTCTTGCAGCAGACACTTAGCTTTTATCATATTACGTCCATTGCTTAGCTACGACTCTACTTCCAGTACTTGCCACGTCTCATCGCTCAACAAGGACCTTCGCAATGAAGCTCGCCGTACTGTTGTTCAGCTTGAACGCTAGTCGTCGCCTCGGCCGGCCCCTACTGCGGCAGTCCATGCACTTACGATAGCGATTGTGCCCACAACAGCTGCCCCAAATGTACGAGCAACTCGGGCCCCGTCAATGGCCATCCACAGGGTATTTGCTATCAGACCGATGTGTAGGCAGGGGAGGGTGAGTCCGATTGCTACACTCCTGGATATTTCGTCACTGACAAGCAGGCATAGCTTGGTGATTCCCGCCCTGATCGTGTGCAACAGGTGATCACGAAGTCCAGGATTGTATTGTTCTTGAGGGTGTCTACGCGACCATGCATTGAATATGGTAGCCGCTCAGCCTGCAGTTTATGCATCGGGAAACTTGAGAAATGAGTGCCATGAGGTGTTAGCACGTGTCAAGAGGCAAGGAATGTTGTTGATTTCGACGAAGAACGGGAAGTGGATGGAAATTGGTTTTCATTTGGCGATGCTCACGTCACGTGGTGGTCGCGGGAACTAGCGGCTCTAGCGCGGATCATCGGGCATCTTCAATTTCTCCGTTCCTCATACTACAACTACATGTTCGCCTTCATCGCGCTGGTGTTGTTCGATAGCTGCCTCTCCCGCTACCAAATCTGAGTGGATAGTCGAGAGTTCTCCAATGCGTACTGCCCTATCCATTCACGATTCCCGATCCCCGGGTGCCCGATCGACTACGGCTTGCGAGAAGGCTATGGCAAAGAGAACTGCAACACGAGATCCGCGTGTATCGATTTGATCAGACAGGACAAGCACCGTAGTGATGAATCTATATGGTGTCAACAAGAGCGCCTCCGATCAGCAACGAGCCGTACCAGCTAGCACTGGCGTTCAAATCGACCATGCCTTCGGAAATCGCATGGACAAGCACAATGCCATACGGTCTGTTGTCAGTCGTGTGTATATCCACTTTTTGTTACTTGGCCTGAGCTTGAGACGCAGCAGATGATCCTGAATCGGCCGTTTAGTCAATTGTACCGGGGTTTCGCGTTTGTATTTCCTAATGGGGGCATTGCGCTGACTGAATTGTTTACTGTTGCTTGTAGGAGCAGACCCTGGCTAGCTTCATGATGCATAATCCAACAACACTCCGCGCTCAGGCCTGCTATGTATGATATAGATCACTGCAACAAGACCTTGAAAGTGCTCCACGTGCTCGCAAGCGGTCGCAGTACTGGCCTGCCATCTGTCTTCCCACCTATACTCACAAGCTGTACTTGAGTGGAATTGAGCAAGGACAATACTACCATTCGCTTGGAGTGTTATAAGGAAAGCTCCGCCCAGTAAGTGGAGCTCCATATACTCTACTTTACCAGAATGTCAACGACGAGGCACAGACTAAGCGCGATCTGCAGTTGGCCTGAAACTACAGTCCACGAATGAAGGGCGTCTTCGCTTAATATCAGGAGTCTGAAGCTCGAGACGTCTGTGGAATAACCTCTTGGTCTTGATCAGAAAGAGGTCGAGGACAGCGCTTTGAAACGATGCAGACTGTCAACTACCCATAACAAGATATCGTACTCGGACAGAACGTGGTGCCTACTGATCAGAAGCCTTGGTATGTCCTTGCGAACACGGGGACGTCGAGTACGATGCTCTCCATCTCTCCACCTCATGGCCCCTGTCAGGAATACATCTCAATGGCCGTTGCTATTCGTGGGCTGCAGCCGGATACCTGGCACCTTCACAAGCGGCCCTTGCCCTGTGACTCCTTTCGAACTCAAAGTGGTTAGACAAGCAGAGCTGCAGCACATCGCAAGTTGCCGTTTTCACGCTAAGAGAGCCTTCACATGCCTCTACCCTTACACGCCAACCTCACATACGCCCTACACTGTCCCCAGACGATATCGTATGGAAACTTCCCTCACCCTACAACGCTTTACATGCATTCTGATTAGGAGGCGCGGCTGCATTGCTTCGCCCTGTAACTGCGACTTTAGCTAATCACATCAAGTCCAGGCTGTTGTCGACATACTGCACGATCAGACCAAGTATGCACATGGAATAATATGTGATTATGCTAACAAGCTGGCAGTGATCTCCTCGTGGAAGTTTTCAGCGATGTGCGGCCTCTTTCGTTATTGTGGAAGAAGCGTGCTGCCTCAAAGGTATTGGATTGGATTAGATGCGGACGCTTTCCTCGCTCGTCGACGACTGTCCCCTTGCCTACGTTACATACCACTAGCGTCTGGCGGTACTTGTGAGGTGCGCTCTGTTGCTTGTATTGGCATCTAATGGATCTTTCACTGCGATTGGCAGATGTACGGAGTACACTACCGAATGGGATTTGCATGTGCTATAGAAGAACAGCTCCCTCGACGCTCATCCTGATGCCGTTTCGCAGTACTCGAAACTCTTCACTGAAGATCACAGCTTGTCTATACTCTGTTGACAGCACATGCCGCCATGAAGGTCCACCAACAGCTCTTGCCACTCGCGGTGCTCCTGAACTCATTTTCAATGGCATAAGAGCTCGGTGCCATTGTTGGCATTTCTGCGACACCTCCATACTTCACATCAAGCTCTCCCGATCTATCTCACGCAACAACCTGTGGTGATCATTGTGCTTCTGATGCCAAATGTCAGAGCTATGCCCTTGGCGTGGGCCAGTGCCTACATTATGCACTGCCAGTGTCAGTAACACTTTGCACGTACAGATTGTCATTGGGAACGATGCTGACTTGAGCATAGGTCCACCATCTTCAGAACCGCGTCTCACAGCCCGTGGACACTATACGACAAGGCCTGCACCCCAGTCGTTGCGAAGAACTCCTCTCTAACGATGATACATCAAATTGTTCCACTCGGTGGGCCTTGCTTGATTCAGCCTAACTCCACCAAGAGTCGATTCCGTGTCCTCGGGCCAGGCTCCATGCCACTTATCAGAGGTATTGAGCAACAGCTCCAACCTCTCCGTGCACAGCCTACTGGAGAAGATGGCTATGCGCAGGCAAAGCGTTACACAAGCATCATGGTAAAAGCCCCCGAGTTCTTCTTCCAACCATCGCTAGACGCACCTGAAGGTTTATATGATCTTGTCTTGGCTGGGCGCGATATGCAGTACGTTGCCAAAGCATTCGATGGCAGACTTGTCCTTACATCCAACTCTACCGGTGCGGCTGTGAGAGACATCGATGGACAATCCGCAGTGACATCAATCTTCACGGTCGACTGCGACGGCCGTATTGGTGTGATGTACGAAGGTGTATCATACAGTTGGAACATCAACGCTGATAGTAGAGGGACATCGTTTACTACTGGAGCGCACTCTTCTAGCAGCACCATGTTCGCATTCGACTCCAATGCCTTTGGGATGCCCGATGACAACCATCTTGAGCTTCGAAGCCTTGTAAAAAGAGATACTGTCAGATGCGTTCCCCCTGCAGTTCCGGTCACGAGGCCGAACGCACGCCCCCCCTCAGCAAACGGATGTGGCTCGAAAGCCAGTCATCATATCGTCCCGGAATTTTGGTTCCATAATTGCTGCAACGATCACGACTATTGCTATGACAACTGCAATGAGAACTCGTGCGATCATTGCAACGACGCTTTCTTCACTTGCATGAAAGCGAGATGTTCACATGATGCTAATATCTTCAAGAAGGCCGTCTGCTATCCTGCTGCAGGCCTCTACTATGAGGCTGTGAAGGGCAAATTTGGCTGCCCATACTTCACGAAGTATACCCACGAGCGGTGTGATTGTTCTCAGAAAGTGAAAAGACATGCTGAACCGACTCCCGCTCCCATGAGAAGATCTTAGACGCAAGCACGAAACATGAAAACAGCGTCGAACGGCCTAGGCGCGGTAGCAAAGAGATTGTTAGATTCTACCAAAGTCCGAGCAGAGTGTGGATATCGTGGTTCAATAGCACTTAGACACTCCCTCAATTGATGACACACTTGTCATTCTCGGTGCTCAACGAAAGGGAAAGTACCATTGATCCGTGGCCTCGTACCTTAGGCACCCACGAGAATTCTCATGGTGTCCTCATAGTACCCGCCGGAACGCAGCTCCTGGTGACCTCGTACTGTATTCACGACTCTGCTACAAACAGATCTCGATTTAGGCTTGCTCCAACAGCGCCAAAGCGAATACGAAGTCTGATTTAAGGAACTCTATGCCACACACCTGCCGGTGGTGCTAAGCTCTCCTCAAGAGTCTCTGCCTTATTCTTGCAAACTCCAGTCGACCAGAACTCATCCGGGTTATTCTCGTGCAAGAGTGCCGAAGTCGCGAACCAAGCATAGTTCTCCGGGAAGAAGTTGCCAGGATAGGAATAGATATTGAATCGGCGACCTTGAGGCTCTGACGAATCATGAAGTGTGATTTACATGCTTTCGACTCCTCCCGCAGCCTGGTGGCCATCGAGCTTTTGAAAATTAGGCTTTTGCAGATGCCAGCTAAAACCCTTGTTAGCATGTGCTTGAGCATTTATTCACGCGGAATTCCTTACCCTATTGGCGGCTCGGTAACGCATTTGTTGTTGCTGCTATCGCGCTGACATGCGCTGCGAGCCACCGAAGCGTCACTCGAGTGTGGTATCTTTGCTGTAGACCAACCATCGGCCACAAGATGGATCAACTCATGGAACAGTGTTCGAGATCTGGTGTCTAAGCTCTCCAAGCGAGTACCTTCGTGATACCCGTTGGGGTTGAGCTCATCAAGCAAACTTCTCTTCGTAAAGATGTGCATACAGAGCACAAGCACAGGCCCGGGTAGGTACTGTGGGTGATTCTTGTCGAAATCTGCGCCAAACATGCGAGCGTCGACAGTTCCAGGAGTACAGAAATGGGGTTGGCCTTTACGATCGGGCTTGAAAGGTAGAACCTGGGAAGGTCTTCGCGCATCGCGGTAGTTGTTCTCGCCATCTACTGGGAAGTACGTAGAATACGGCTCCTCCATGTAGAACCAATGATGATTGTCGTCGAATGGGGTACTGAAAGTCTTTGATAGCCACTGTTGCAAGGTCTGGTGGCTTCCATCGGAGTTCTTCACCACGCGCCCTCTGGGTTCCTTGCGAGGGCTCCACTTCTGTTTCCACTGCGTGAAGTCGCTATCACAAAAGATCCAAGCCTGTTCAGCCTCAGGCTTTGGTCTGTCCATGAACGTCTGAAGATCTCTGAACCACCCTGTCAATTGTCAGCAAAGTGTGCCATTGCAACCGAAGGTGAGGGGCTGAACCTTTTGCTTGGAGCAGCTTCTCCAGCTGGATGCCCTTCGTAGGCAGAACTTCGGTTTTCATGACCTTGTTGCCAAACATGCCCTTCTTGCTTGTGACAACGCTCGGGACAATGCCAAAGTAGCGCGTTGCGAGTCTCCGGTTCTCCTCATCTTTGTAGCCCTCTTCGGACAATGCGTACCTTGCAGCTGAATTCATTTCGTAGACTTCCTTCCACATCTTGTTGAGGATTTTCGGATCGTTACCCTCATCGCCTTCAAACCATCTGTAGCAATTGGCATTGAGCTGTGCCTTTGCTGGGTCTTTGTTCTGTTCGTCAGTATCTGGGAAGATGCGCATCACCTCTTGCAAAGAGTAGAGGTACTCATCAGCCTTGTCTGACTTCGATGGACCAGCTGTTGGTGGCAGTGCTCTTGCGATCCCAACGAGTACAATCAGAACAGTAATGAACTTCATCTTGGTGGAATACTCTTGCGGTTGAGCAATTGCAGCGAAGGCGTGTGGGGTATCTTTAAGAGCCTGCATCTACCACGCAAATCTCCAGGCTACTAGCAGCGCCTGACGAGGGCATCATGAGCCGAAGCGGCAATAGGATGGAGCGTCGAAGACGTGGCACCAGCTCATGACGGAGATCACCAGTTGCGGCAATCCTCATGCTCATTACAGCACCTTAATGCCCAATTTCCGGACATTATCTCGATCACCTGGGCACCCAGCGTGCAAGCAGCGAATGCTAGAGGACTTTCAGGATGCCTTTGACCTGTCTAAATACCAGCTGATAGAATAATGCACGAAAGACAGCGCCATTGCGCCGATCCTACTTGGAACGGCGGTTCAGACAATCGAGTGGTAGTACGTGCTGTGCAAGACATCTATCAGTCGATTACACCAGCTGGCAAAAATGCAACATAATCAAGTGGCGCAGGCTCGACGCCATCCGGACAGCCAGTAACGTTGAGCATCATCCCTCTCTCGAAATTGATGCCAGAAAATCTGATCCTCGTTGCAGAATGCCCATCAAGATATGTCGAAGGAGTATGACCGAGCTTGCCAGTATCGACAGCATCACTTGTCCAGGTCCTGATCAGCCGATCTCCCATGGTGACTGTAAAGGTGCTGTTTCCCGCAGTCAAATCATAGTACTGTACCACAAGATCGTACAGACCGTTCTCGAAAGGTAACGTAGTCGACGCGGTGCCACAAGTGCTGTTTGAAGTTGTAATGATAGCAGTAGAGCCCGATGCGACCTCGAAGGGTGAAACAGCATAGACCTCGTAGCCATCGAGCTCCATATCTTCAGCTTCAATCCTCCAGGGGTGATTCTCGACACGATTATCAATGTCGTCAATGCTGGAGAGGTTGTAGATCCAATTGTTGATGGCATCCCGCCAGACAATGGAATGACCAGCTTGGAACTGCTGGCGATAGAGGATATGCTGGTATCGCTCGTCATCTATGAGACCCTCCAAGCTCTTCCAGAGGTCTACAAAAGAGTGTGCTGATTCAGCACCTGCATAGTGGGCGTCGTAGTAGTGTTGAGCGACAGTCTTGCCCGATCTGAGAACGTGAGTATATGGTACGTGATGGAACCAGAGCAGCAGGTCGTCAGGCGTGGTGTCGACATCCTCATACATCGCAGCAACTTCAGTAGGATACTGTCCTGCATACCCTGTGCCATTTGATACTGTACGATCCATGCCGATACCATAGCTGTCTGCCCGAGTCCACTGGCAATAGCCATTGCCATCTTGAGACTGTGGATTGGGCCCAAAGTGGGTATAGAGGATGTCCGTCAATGTCTGGGTGCCCAGATTGCCAGTATAGTTCTCGTATGCAGGCCAGGATTGCATAGACATCTCCGTAATCGTGTCAATGACCCTTTGATTGTGGCCGAAGGTCAGGCGTATCCATTCCTGCAGGATGTCCTCCGGATGTAACGTCCAGTCCCAAGCCAATCGGCCATATGCGTAGAGATTGGACATTGCAAGATGACTGCCGAGCCAGGTACTATTGGTACCAACATTGACGACTGCTGCGGAGCCTCCAAGAGGCCGTTGGTGATACTGACCGGTCATGACGTCTCGAAGAAATGATGTGTTGTTCTCGATGCGGAGATCGAAGTCAGTCAGTGTCTGTGCACGGTCAGCAAGTGATGTACAGTCCGAGATGGCTAATAGTTGCTCACCTTCCAGAGCGGAGGTAGGTAGACGAGGTGCACTTGCTGCCCAAGATACTCCTGCGTGACCTGCAGCTCGATTGCCATACTCGTGTTTTGTAGATTGGCGAACAAAGGAGAGACCGGCTCGCGCACCTGAAAGTCGATGGGGCCATACTTGATCTGTACAACCACATTGTCGTCGAAGTGGCCATCTAGAGGCTTGAAGTAGTCCACAGCAGCATTGGCTCGATCTGCTTTCCAGTCTGTTTCATTGAGCTGATCGTACACAAATGCACGAAACATCAGTACACCACCGTGTGGCTTGAGTGCAGTAGCAAAGAGATTTGCGCCTTCAGCTAAAGTACGATTGTAGTGCAAGGGTCCTGGCTGGCCTTCGCTATTGGCTTTGACAAGATATCCAGCCATGTCCGGGATCCTCGCATAAATCTCGTCCGTCTTGTTGCCCCACCAGTCGATCACTCTCTCATCCAGAGGGTCGTACGTGTCTAGGTCTGTGAGATTCGCTGGAGAGGCAAAGTACAGAGACAAGCCCAGCTGTACTCCATATGGTCTGGAGACGTCTGCGATGCGGCCCAAGCCCTCGATGTTGTCCGGCTGTAGAGTAGTATAGTTGGCATTGACATTGTTGACAACTACTGCATTGATCCGTATTGAAGCCAGGAGTCGAGCATACTCCGCAGCTCGAGTGAGATTAGCCTTGATCTTGCCGTTCTCGAAGAAGATAGAATTGCCAGCAAAGCCTCGTTCGATTATACCATGAGTGCCACTAGCGTCCATATTGTCCCACTCGTTGGTCCAGCGAATGGGTGCCACAGGATTCGATGCGTACTCGACATTGGAGAAGTTCCCTTGTGCTAGCATAGATAGATATTCGAACGTGCCGTATAATGCACCGCGTTCATTCTGGCCAAGAATCAGGACCTTGTCATCGCGGATGCTGAGCCAGAATCCATCCTCAATCAGGTCGGTTTGCACTATATTTTGCGGATCTGCTTCGCTGTATTGCTTGGTCGTGCCGACCACGATGGCTGATGAGCTCCCTGTGGTGGACACTGCTTCGATGTGCGATCCGAAGATGCCCAGGAGTCCTCGTTGAAGTTCATGGCCAGCAGTCTGTACAGGACTGCCATAAGTAGTGTTCAAGACAATGACTGACGTCGGAAGTGAAGAATGTGAGTAGTGGTCCGGCAGTGGAGCGTATCGCAGCCATGCTTGTAAGCCATCCTCAGCTCGAGCAAAGCCGATCAAGAGTGTGAGAAGTATGAAAAGCATCGCGGCGTCTCATCTGATGGCAAACCATACTTACCGGGTACTTGAATCTTATGTACTTTTCACATTGACATCAAATCTGGGGGTTCCTGATGTTCGCGAATCCATATCGCATTCAGGCTATTCAGCTCCATGGCGATCAGTACGTTATGACTTCAGGCGGGGTCGTTCAGTGAACGAAGTTGAACCGAAGAGACCATACAATTGACACGGCTCTGTAGGCTGATGTCCACATGGCGGTAGTCGTGATTGATTCGAGCTTGATGAAGTTGTGGTTGATGTAGAGTCGGGAGAGCAGAAAGAGAAAAGAAAGGAAAGGCCGAGTGCTTACTAATCCTTGGCTGTTGTCGTGCTCTTGTTCCCTCTGCTAAGCCATACACCGGAACACAGACTGTCACCAGGATACATGTCTTAGTAACGATAACCAAGCAGGATGTTTGGAACGATCAGAAGCCACAGTGGCGAGCCAGGTAAGCAGAGTCGATCATAGTGGCTCTTCAATCTAAACAATATTCGATCATCTTACAGGCCTTCTCCTAAAGTCTCGCGGCCACTCCTCTACAGCTTCCCTCCTTTCGGCTGAACCCTAGGATTGATGAACAACGCCTTCGCAATCGCGTATGGCTTCCCGTCCTCATTCTCTAGCACACCCTTGGTCCAAATCTTCCTCCCACTAATCTCAGTCGGCCAACTCCTCCCAACAAAGACTCCCGGGGTGCCAATAGGAGCCAAGTAATCCACCGTCATGGTAGCCGTGGCAGGCGGTTCAGGCGATACATTCTCTCTCCTCGCACAATTCCCTGTCAATTGATCTAAGACCAGTGATGAGAAGCCACCGTGAGCCCGCCCGACTCTTCCGTCTATGTCAGGGCCTATGGACACGATGTACCCGATCTCGTTCTTGGATATACTATCTGGCTCGGAAGTAGGACGACGGAATTGTAATCGAGCTCTGACTCCTCGTTCATGGCTGAGAGTCTTTTGCCACATTGCATTTGATACTAGCCGACGTTCCGCTGCTGTCGGAGCGTCGTTCAGAATCTCTAGATTGGGATCTGAGAGGAGCTTCTGGATCCATGGGAGCTGGAAGTCTGGATGATCAGGACCCGCTATCGAGGAGGAAGAAGGATCCCGAGCCATGCTGTTCTTGCTGCAAGTCTGATGAGAGTGTACGCCGGTGCATGAGCTGGAGACTGATGAGATATGTGAGATGCTGTTCTTATGATCTTGAAGCTGAAGTAGTCAGATACCGGCTTCTTTCGCCAAGTTCTGGATCTCATGTAGGGCAGGTATAGGGCTACGAAGATGAAGAAATGGTAGCCGAGGTTCTCGTGCTTGGCCCAGTCTGATTGATTTTTCAGCTGTCTTCTCAGCATTATAACATGTGCTACCATCTCTTCCCCTTTGCCGTTCATTGATTAGGATGGACTAGAAGTGTATGCATGTCTGCGATGGAAGAAAGCAGGTGGTCTTGAAATGGGAAATGCTAGGTAAATGCTGATTCCACTGTGGATCATCTTGGCAGATGCAGATATCGAAGAAGGTTACTGTGATCTCCGCCATCGCCGCCTTCCCTGCTCGCTCTTACTCTCAACTCTGGCAACACCGTGAGACCTGCACTCAGAATCATATGCCTCACACGATAGCGCGCCTCCAACACGCAGCCATACCTACACAAGACCGTGTGCGTGCAGACATAATACTGTATATAGAGCAGAGCATGCGGCATCTCTGCTCGGCATCGGCTCAGCCGCACGCTAGCTTCCTTCACCCAGAGCTTCCATCTTGCTCGACTCTCGACATTGCGTTCAAAGACCTCAAAACCTCACTGTCGTTTCTGCTGATTTCGTCCCAGGCCCTGCTTACATGAGCTGACGGTGAGCACATGGTCCGCTCCTCCTCGGACCTCAAATTGCCACTGCACGATGGCTTCAAGCTCCGCGGCATTGGTTCCATTCGTTTCCGAGAAGCGTTCGAAAGCGGTGCGAGGACTGTGGACTCGCCGTGTCGAGCAGAAGGGAGAAACAGCACCCTCGCCAGAGCGAATAGTCGAAAGTCAGGTCGATGACGTCTTCCTCGTACTGGCATTGATTGGCGAAGCACTATTACCATTGGGCGTTCTGGACGAAAGGCATTATCGCAGTACTCTATCCGATGTGCAGACAGCAGTGGCCAATTGTGGCCATGCCACGATCGGAACTGTTTTTGAGAAGATGACTGACGAGCTCAAGTTTCCTGTTGTTGCTGGTTTCACCATATGTGCACTTTTTGCGCCAATGCATGTATATCGTGGCTTCGGCGCGTGCGTGTTCAACGACTGGGACTGGGGCTGTCCCGATGCCGAATACCTGGAGCGCAAGGTCAAGAAAGAGACTGGCATGTTCTCTAAGAAGCCTGACCCCCAGCCAAATCGACCGGTCCTACTAGCTTTTGATAGAGCTATGCAAGTGCTACAGGTCAAGCCTATTGCGTTCTTGTCGAAGCGGCCTTCGATATCTGGCTTTGCCGAGCAGCAACCGCGATACACACCAAGACCCAAGAAAGAGGCCAAAGAAAATCTCTCGCTGTGCGAAGACTGGTTTCACGAGCTCGAGAAGAGAGGCCATCCCCCACTACGCGGCCAGACAGCTCCATCCTGGGGTATGCCTTTCGCGACTTGGACAAGCTCATTCAGCTGCCAGGTCACAAAAGATCCGGAGCTGATCGTATTGCAACAGATGGACATAGGACGTCTTCTACATGCATTCATATGCCGCGGAGCGCTGAACCTTCACGAAGGCGAGATCTTGACCTTGCCACCAGCAACACCGGCAGAGGCGCTGATAACATGGCTCACGGGTCTTCCAGGCATGTCGCACACGCTCGTTTCTTGGTCTGCCTTCGACACGGCGAAGTTCGAGAAGAAGGCTGGCAAGAAGCTCTCCAGTAAAATCGGCACGTACCCATTACCTTCCAAGTATGCCATTCGCGACACCAGCATAGCCGAGACTACTACAGTGTCATCTCCTCTGTCATTAGACTTCCCGTCTGGCTCTGTATCAGCTGCACCGCCTCCTTACTCGGAGTCTTCTAATCGGCCTACCTCGTCGGAGTCCAAGGAGTCACTGACATCAGAGGAGAGTGTGCAATCGGAAGTGCCTACCTTGTCGGATCTTGACGAAAGGACTCCAGCTGAGCTTGGCGAGAGGAGTCCAGTTGAGCTCGATCCAAGAGTTACACTTCATCGTCAGATGCCAATACGACACGCTGCAACAACTCCTGCTCCACGACGAGCGCCGCCAGCACCACCTTCACCTGTCTCTCAAGATCAAGCACATAAGATTGCCACAGCCATTCGTCGCAAACCTACCCCTACCGATATCATGTCTTCCGTGGGGATGTCACCCGCAGCGCAACCAGAAAGAGCTGCTACTGCCCCACCCTCACAGCCCAAGAACGAGTTGCATATGCTAGACTCTGCAGCTCCACCTCCGAGACCTCCGAAGGTACCACTAGATGGCGCTTTGAGAGTAAATACCGAAGGCTCGACGAGTGTACACAGTTCAGCAGGAACTGACATGAGTGGGCACTACCTGCAGCTACTCAATGCAGTGGCACAAGGACATCTGAGTCCACAACAGCTGCAGGCAATGCTACAAGCGCCGACACAGCAGCCGCAAGACGGAAATGCGACATCTTCATACATCACTGCAGAACCACAAGAGCTTGATAGCGATCCAGCTCCGCCAAAGTTCATGGGAATTTCTATACCACGAGGCGAACTACGGAAAGCATATCTTGCAGCTACAGCAGATCCCGTCATTCATCCCTCACTCGTGCCAGGGAGTCCACACGAAGGAGGATCTCGCAAGCCATGAAGATGCTCCAAAATGGCAGCTCACACGCCCTTGAACATATTCACGCTCTTCCGGCTATACGTTGTCACCTTCGGATACTGACTCCAGTCTGTATTGAACAGAAGATTATCCTGACATGCGCTACCCAAGCCCGTGTTATTGAGCCATGCTGGCTCCCAATAGTGAATACCTTGTCCTAGGCCACCCGGAATTCTGCAGGAGGGTCAGCACAGCTATACGCTCGGAGCAGGACATATTCATTCAGACGGGGTTGCACTCACTGCTTCATAACATCAATAACTTTCCCAACCCACTCCAACTGCCCATCCACAGAAGCAGGAATACTCGGCTCGCTCAAAGCCGGCGCACCATCTCCCTCGCAGATCGCAGGCCAATCCGTCTCAGCAACATGAATCGGCTTACCATACTTCTTCGCAATGGCATTGACAGTCGTCTTAAGATTATCCAATGTAGCACCAGTGCCATAGAAAGGATACATGCTAAAGCCAAAAATATCCCAATCCGAAGTCTTAACTTTACCAGTACCTGTCAGAGCTTTAAACCAACGATCCTGCAATGTTAGATTATATCCATTATCGATATGGATCATGATTTGAGGTTTTGGGACACCGGCTTTTTGAGCATAATCATCTACGCCTTGACGCGCAGATTTATAGAGAGTTGCCAGGCCAGTAAAATTTTTGACGCGTGCTGAAGCAGGCTCGATGTCGATGTCGACTTTACCGAGAGGCCAGAGCATTCCGTGGCGGATCTCATTGCCGAGACTGACCAAGGTTGGATCTACGCCGGCTTTGTGGAAGGCTTGTAAGCTGTTTGAGACGTAGTCGCGAAGAGTGCTAGCGAGCGGCTTGAGAGTCGTGGGCCAGGCAGCAGGTGGGTATTGCTTTTGTGGATCAGCCCAGTAGTCTGAGAAGTGGTAGTCGAGGTAGATCTTGTAGCCTTTCTTGTGGAAGCGCTTGGCGAGCGTTAGGACGTAGTCGAGGTTATAGGTCTCGTAGTCTTGCGAACTTGGTCAGCGCTAACGATGAGCAGGAATAGTAAGTAGACACTTACATCCAGGTGGTCCATCAAAAGGTACAGTTGGATTGACCCATAGTCTCAGCCGAACAGTGTTCATGCCACCGTCTCCGAGTATGTCTTCCGCTGGCCTAGTAGCATTGCCGCGAGCAGTATCCTTGTACACCGCACCTGGTGGTCCATCCTCCAAGATCTTGAGCGAGGAGAGATCGTGGCCCTTGTAGAAGTAGGGCTTCTGTGCATAAGCTGCTGATGTAATCGAGGCAGCAGAGATTGCCGTAAATAGGTAAGTTGAGATCTTCATCTTGTCGAGCTGTGTCGATCAAGGATGGATCTGATCTCACTTTTGTACCTGATGCTCTTGGTCAGTGTTCAGAGCGACCTACCCTTTTGGGCTCATTGTAGCAAGCGATGTACAATTTCCACCAATCAGCACAAGCCGCACACAGACCCGGACATCACTTTGCACTAACGGACAAGCAAGTTGGAGAAGGAGGGGAACAGCAGCTTTCTCCACATCCCGACAAGGTGGCTGATATTAGCAGAAGTAGTGTGCTTCTCGTGGTTTGGAGACTGTTATATGACTGCTACTGCGGCCGCAAGACCGTTCGAGAGCCCTCCGAACCAGTTGTTTGAGTGGCCGCGGCCATCGGGACCTTGGAGACCAGCATGTTCGCGTAGAAGCTTCGTGGAGACATGGGGCTCGGATCGACGAGACGTCAATGCCAACACCTGGTAATAATGGTATCCAGAATCACCAACACCCGTAACCCAGGCTATGCTGCTCTTCTGCAGGCTCTTGGGTCCTTCTTAAAAGCGCTACCGCGTGCCGATGCTGCCACTGGCGCTTGCACTGGCACTTGCGCGAAGCCCGGACATTGGCTTAGCACTATGGAGTCATATCAGTAAGATGACCACCTTTTGTATAAGTGATGAGACTTACTTCTTCTGCAAGATCGGCTCAGTGTCCTGCCCGAAGAAGATGACATGCACAGTAATGTCGTCTCGCACATATCTCGCCAGTGGTGTTTGCACGCTCATCACGCCAGTGAAAAGGTCTCGACGCTTCCCACCGAGTGCATTCTTCACCAGATGTATGCCGCAGTTCTCGTCTTCATTCACAAAGTGTTTAGGTGAGACTCGCCATTCCAAACTGTTGTTGTCTTCGTTGAAGTAAGTGTCCTCGTCGCTTGCCAGATCAGTAGCACTAGTGTATGTCGGTGTGCGAGGAGGAGTAGTAGGTTGCTTCTTAAGCAAGTCTTTCCAAGAGCTGACTTCTTCCTGCTGTTCTTCCAAGAAAGCTGAAGGCTTGTTCTTCTCCAACCACATTTGCACACAGGTCACTGCATCTTCGGAGGACATCTGATCCCATAGACCATCGCTGGCCATGATCAGGAAGTCAGGGTGTTCGCCATCAGTTCGTACTTTGGTCTCCACAATTTCTGGTTCAGCTGTCAGATATGGCGGAGTCTTGATCATGCCATTCGGTCGTGGTAATGGACCCCAGAACTTGTCGTGGGCGAGTTTCGTCAATTCATTCGGCCATTTCCATCGAGCGTCACCAAAGGCGCGTGATATCGCAATGCCGTGCACACGTCCAGACTTAGGATCGACGATCTTGTCCTCGCCTGGGTGCTCGCGTGTCAGACGGGACACCTCATCCTGGTTGAAACCAGTCTGATCGACAGACATCGGCTCACAGACGTACTTCGTGCCGTCCCATCGACCGAACACCGCTCTCGAGTCGCCAACATTTGCCACGCGGAGTACTGATTTGGCCGGATCGTACAGTGCTAGCAATGCGCAAGACCCAGAGAATGCAGCAGCGCCGACCGCAACAACTTGCGCCAAAGGACCCCCGGACTGGATGAGCTTGCCAGCTTCCTCAATTATCTCCTTGTCGAGTTCCAGAAAGGCTTGCTTCAGAGTATTGATTGTAGTTGGGTCGTTAGGAACGTATGGTTTGCTCATACACTTGGCATCCCATAGACGCTCTCCCACAACCGATGGGATCAACTGCTTCAGTACCTGTGCCGTTCGTGGGCCTGCGTGCCCATCAAAGATAGCCCACTCGCACCAGTCCTTCTTCGTGTCGTTGAACAGAGTGAAAGCTCCTGCCGACCAGGTATCCTCGCATGGCATATTCGCTGGTGACTGACAGGTATGCGCCACGGCTTTCGAAGTGACAGAGTACCCCGAGCGCGCTCTCAGCAACTCATCAGCTTCCTCGAGAGTAAGTGGTGGCGTTTCTCGGGCAATGGCGTCCAGAGCTGCTATGGCAACCACGTCCTCCATGACATCTCCGGCATCACTCATCATGCCAGCCAGATCATCAAGCGGGCCCATAGCCAGACGCGCCCATGCATAAGTTCCTGCAGCGAAACAACCTATGCTCCATGCCGCGAGTCCTAGTCTTCGAGGCCATTTCCGTTGTGGTTGTTGTGGTTGCTGAAAATAAGTGACCTGGCCTTGTTGAGCATTATTATTGTATCTCCGGGAGAAGCGCGCAGTTCGATGCGCCTGTACAGCTTGTCGCTGTCCTGTCCGAAATGTGCGGGCTAACATGTTTGTAGATGCAAAAAGGCAAGTTGCATGCGCGGAAGTGAGGACGCGTTAGCGAGGAACGCGAGACAGGGATTAGAAGGTTCTTTCCGCTACAGGAACAGACTAGGGTATTCTTGGTTTGCGATGAGTTGATCAGTCTATCCATTCGAACACTTCATCTCTGGCTATATTCTCGAGCTTCCGTTACTGTCTCGGTCCAACAGTAACATGTCTACACTTGCCTGATACGAAAGCATTGATCTCAGCTGACAAGCAATGCATATCGATCAGCTCTCACCACCTCCCTTCTCATGACCATTTCTCTTTTGTTCCCAAGCACATCATGCTCCTTATGTAGAAGCAGCGCAAAAGCCAACACCTGGTCCCGTTCTATAGACGACCTATAATTCTCCGCAGCCCTTCTCTCGCGATCGTCTTCGGCCCAGACTCCATCACCTGCCCACATTCTCCTATTGAACGTGCAAAACTCGCCAGCATGCTCGATCCGAAGTGCTCGCCTCAGTCTCCAGTTCGCCGGCTCATCGATCTTGTCGTATGTGAACCATGTGTCGCGTAGCTTGCAGAAGTGATCGATAATCACTTGCATTCCTTCCATGCGGCCGATGGGGATTACACTGTTGAAATCCCTGATCGCTTTTCCAATTAGCTTGGCTATCGGCCACCAGTGACGTTTGGTCAATTCCTCCTTGATACCATTGGGAAATGTGTCATTATGTTCGGAGTAGTCCTTGATGCAGAGCAACATGGTCTTGGGTTTGAGTGCGGCCGTCTCACATATGGTCTTGAAGGACTGCCAGGTGCGGACTTTGGTGTGATCATATTCCCCAGGGATTGATAGGGAGCCGCATTTTGACCTGCTCCAACCTAGAGTCGCGTCCAGATGTGCTTTCTCCTCCAGCAACACCTTTGCAATCCCGTTCCACGGCTGTGCATCAGCAAGATAGCAGCGATTCTCGTTCAGAAGCCTCTGCGCCAGCTGACGGACATTGCCGGTATCAGGCATGGTGTGCCAGTCGCTTACCAGACTCAAGATGTGCTGCCATCGTAGCAAAATCAAGTCGTGCATCAGCTTGTGATCGGCCGGCTCAAGCACTCGTTTGACCCAATGCGGAGCTCGGCCGTTATATGCTGGAAGTCTAGCGTTGAGTCTCAACTCGAGTGCCTGAATATGGCTCAGCTGTTGCCAAGTTGAACCACTTTCCAAGGCCTCAAGGCATGCTTTTCTGATGAAGGCGAAGACACGGGCAGCGCGTGGAGATGGGTTTCTCTCGAGCATAGTCTCGCTGTACAGGAGTGTGAGCTCGATTCGTGGGACCGTATGTCCAGCGAGAGTGGCCTCTGCGACAGGCTCCGCTGGGCCTCCATAGGTACGACACTCTCGATCCATCCGCTCAGCTAGGGTCTCGGTTGGGAAGACTGCCCACGGCATGGTGAATTCCATGATATTCAAGATGTGTTGACTTCTCGTTGCTCTATGCTGTGTAGAACTTCGCTTGATTGTACTCTGTGCAGATTTAGAAGTTCTCCTGTATGAGTCAACGGAAAAGCGTACTAGTCAGCCTTCAGAAGACCACGTGTGGTGGACCAGGAACGATTTTGACTTCTGACTGGAACCGGAGGGAATCAAAGCGAGCAATGGAAGGACAGCCGCTCTGCTGTACCTGATTCTTGCTGATCCTGTAACCCGCGCGGCAGGTAGAGTAGTGCATCGTTGTTGATCATACATTCGTTTTGCATCGTATAGTTACCCCTTGACCCAGCTCGTGCTTTCATCCTGCGAAGACAGCGAGCGATATGAGTGCCCAACAGCTGCACTGAAAGCGTAGCAGATGGTTTTCACCCCGGGGAAAAGCACCGGGATCAGATCTGGCCACTATTTAGATCCTCTCCCAGTAGCCCTTGCAAGGAATCCAGACTTCTTTCTCCCTCCTGCAGCGCGACTCCCGTCATCCACATCCATAGCGTCTTCATCGTCATCATCGTCATCAGCCTGGTCTCGCTTGTTAGCACCTCTCGTATTATGTCCAGATCTCGTGCCGCCTAGAATGCCAACACCACCGCTGTTGGCATCACCGCCGCGGAGGTTCTGGCCTTTCTCACTCTGCTCTGTAACAGCCTTGATCTGCTTCTCTGCTTTTGCCTCTCTCTTTGCCCGTTTCTCAGCATCTGCCTTGACCTTCTTGATCTCGCCTTCCAGCTGCGCCAGTACAGCATCACAACGGCCGCTCCAGGCTGCAAGCTCGGCGACCATGGATTGTACGCTTCCTGGAGCGAGGTCTCGGAGTGGAGCGACCGAGGTGATTATGACAGTCTGTGCTGCTGGATTCAGAGTAGCTGTGATGAGGTTGTCGTAGATGGCCTGCGTTACGAGGTGTTCGAGGTCGACTGTGGAAGGAAGGTCAAGGTGCGAGCAGAGAGACGCATAGCTGAGGTTGAAAGCTGCGCCCTTCTCGGAAGCGATGGTGAGGAGAGAGAGCAGGCGGAGTTTGAGTGCCTGTGGATCTGAGAGAGCTGGAAGTCCTGCAGTGGCTGTTCCACATTAGTATATATGTTCGATGTGTTGAAGATAGTAATCTACCTTTATAGCTTTCCCAAGTGCCCCAGGCGAATGTCTGAAGGAGCTTCAACGAGGAAGCATACTGCTCATTCTTGGCGAGTGCTTGGATGTTGGGTTGTTGTAGCAGTTCGGCAAAGACATATGTGTTGGGCGATGAAGTGGCCTGGTTGACCAGATCGGCTGCTGCTCGAGGTGAGTTGGCGGATTTGGCGAGTGCGATGAACGGTGCGAGAGCGTTGATGGCCTTTGACTGATCCATTATGCTACTCTTGTCTTGTGAGTGTGTTGTATGTGTTGGAGGTACAGTAGAAGGAAGAGGACATGGTCGTTTGGGAGAGCTCGACTTGGCAGCAAAAGTGGGGCTCTTTCCTTCACTCCGCGTCGTTGCGCCGTAGACCTTCAGTGAAAGTGAAACCTCTTCCTTGACACCATCAACTGGCAACACTGGCGATCAAAGTCCATCGACGGCAGACTACTCAAGACTCCCAAGGGATATCTCAGCATCTGGAAGGCTACAAGACGAACTTGGAGAACTTCACAAACAACAGTCATTCAAGAACCGAGCGCGGAGTCATTGAAGTGGTTGTCGAAGAGTATTTTTCGGCCTTCAGCATGACCACTCCTCATCTCCCAGAGGAATTGCTGGCTATGGTTGTGGGTTTTCTGGAGCTTCCATCAAGTCACGACATTGTGCAGCATGCTGGCTCTGCCCTCATCGCAAATCAGAACTGGCCCACCCTCCAAGCACTTTGTCGCACATCGAAAGCGCTCAATCGGATCGCGAAGCCCATTCTCTACAAAGTTTATCCTGGTGTGCATATAGCAGACCCGCAAACCTTCGCAGACGCTCTGCTGAGTGATCCAAGTGGGCGAGAACTAGTACGCCAAGTTGTCCTTTCTCCTTGGGACGAGTGGCGTAAGGACTGGAATCGCGGTTCAGAAGATGCAGACGACGAAGACTGTCATTGCTCGACATGCAGTAGAAATATTAGCTGGAGCCGTCTTTCGAAGCCCGATGTCCGGGCAGTGCAGCAGACACGACAAGCATCACGCAGGAGGCAGATGGCGGTGGTTCACCAACTCGTCTACCTGTTAGAACTTTGTCCAAAGGTTGAGACACTCGATATCAGTAGCGCGACGCTCGATCACGGCAGCTGTCGACAAGCTCTGGCTGAGCTTCTCAACACTCCCCAGTTCTGGCTCGATACGCTGGGTAGCCGCAGTCGCATAGGGCCAGCACTGGACTGCCTAAGGAGCCTTGCAATACGCCATACTGGCAAATGGTCGGCCGATCTGAACGTTCTCCATGCCATCACGCCGCTGCTGGCCAGACCAGGCATTGAAGCACTGTTGCTGGAACGTATAAACGTAGTCGAGCTTAATACGATCGGGCTCGAGAATCTCGACGTCACATGGCCTAGCCTAAGGCGGCTGTCTTTCTCCAGCTGCCTCCTTTGTGAAGATAGCCTCCGACAGCTGCTCTATAATTGCCCTGAGCTGCGCACACTCGAGCTGATCACAAAGAATGGCGAGCAGCTTTTGAGCCTGGACGCTTGTGGCGAAGTCCTGTGTGAGTATGGCACAGGGCTCGAACATCTTGTCTTTGACTCTGGTGATTGCTCCGCCGACTGGACGCCTGTGTATGGGCCAATGGGCTTGGCGACCAATGACCCAATTGGAATGAAGACTCTCCACGGTATGAGTGGCCTCAGAACTCTGGTTGCACATGCGTGGGTACTATTTGGCATCAAGAACAAGGTCACGGTCCAAGAACTGTTGCCACACGCACTAGAGAGCTTGACATTGTTGCCAACTCCAATCGATTCGCTACGTCCTCATCTCGTGAGCGATTTAGGCAGACTTCTCGCATCGAGGACTTCAGTGCGCTTCAAACTCTGCGGTGCACGCCGAGTAGTGCGATACTTGGACTCGACGCAGCAGCAACATATCCTGGCTGGCTCCAGGTGACAGGATTCGACCGAAAGGCGGCAGAGACTTGGCATACCTTCACAAGACAAGCGCCTGCCAACTAGAGTGACTGACACTGATGGCGGTACCTCATTTCTGCTTGAAGGCATTCCTGGGACTGATCTGAGCTGCGCAGGTAGGGATGCGGAGAGGAGAATCACAGCTAAAGTGATCGAAGTGCCAAGGAAGGTACGTGAACACTGTCAATATGTGTAACTATCAGCGAGAAACAGGCTCTGCAACCTCAGGTTTGTACGCGTTTCTTGGTCATCTTACGTCCCTTATGACTCTCTGCCACCTTAGAAGAGAGTGGAACTGGTCGCTCCCACTAATTGACAAACGAATCGTTAACTAACAAGACGAACTTGCGCCACAATGCGAGTGGATCTTCCTGCAGGTGGCGCAGCTAGACTGCAGCTGCTCGATCCATAGCTTAGCACCTCGTCGCTTCTCAGTCCAGCCGCAAATTGTCAAGACAGAACATGGCCAACAATGACAGTTTCGCTCTGGTACCCTCATACGTGTTTGGCGGTGCTCTGAATCAAACTGAGGACTATGATGGCAATGGCAATCCAATGTTCGATCGCAATGCGGAGCTTAACCTTCCAGACAGTGTGAGAGCTCAGCTGAGAACACAAGCTCAAGTATATCCATCCCGACCGCTGGGTCTAAATGGCGACGAGATTCGATTGCTGCACATCCTGCCTGGTGCCAGGGACCATGAAGTATGCTGTCAACTCCAGATCGTAAGCCTAGCAAGCAAGCCTCAGTACGAGATACTCTCGTACACCTGGGGCACCTCAAGCGAAGGACAGAAGATCAAGCTTGACAGAGTGCAGCAGTTTCCGGTCACGAACAATGCATTCAGCGCTTTGCGGCGTCTTCGGCTGAGGGATGTAAGCCGAGTCATCTGGATCGACGCCATCTGCATCAATCAAGGCTACTTCGCAGAGCGACTGCAGCAGGTCAGCATGATGGGAGAGATATACAAACGCGCACAGAAGTGCTTGATCTGGCTGGGAGAAGCGCCACATACAGCAAGAGAAGTCCTTAAGCTCGAAGGCGAAGCCGCTCGGCCGCGAGATGGAAGCGATGAGCACAAAATGCTCGAGGCACTGGACTACATCTTCTGGAACTCAAAACCTCAATGGTGGGAGCGCGCCTGGATCGTGCAAGAGACTGTCCTCTCCACGAAGCTGGACGTTTGCTTTGCATGTTTTCAGGTCTCGTGGGGCGACTTCTGCTGGGACTTCTTGCGAGTTGATTCCATGGAGCAGACGCCGAAGACTGGAATGGCAGCTTATCCGATGCATTTACGAAGCTCTCGAGAGTTCCCCATCAGAAAGCCCATGCGCGATAGATTCGAGAGTCTGAATGCGATGAGGAGTCGTTTCAGTACGGAAGTAGACCATGATCCGTTGAGAGTTGTTGTTACAAACATGCTGGAGGCTGAGTGTGCTGATAGCAGGGATAAGATCTACAGTGTGCTGAGCATTATAGACCCAGCAGAAGCGAAGCTGATTATTCCAGACTACAACCGTCCTTGGGCGGAAGTCTTTGCACGGGCTTCATATGCGACTATTGCGGTGCAGAAAGAGTTCTCACTGCTGCATATGCTGAACTTCCATTATCGTGTGACTAATCGTCTGCCATCGTGGGCACTGGACTTCACTAAGGCATCGAATTTCGAGAGGCAGCGGTTCTCTACCATTGGACCGGCAGAGTGGCTGGGTTGGAGTAACACTTTGGGCGCGCAGGCCACTGTGGTCGAGCTCAGTGCCAATGCCGCCCGCTTGACCATTCGTGGAGCGAAACTGGACACTATCGTGACCAAGACTCTGGTACTCGAGAGGCCGCTCAACACTGCAGACTCGTCCTTATGCGGAGCTCTCGCAGCAGCAGTAGACAGCTTGCGTACTGGGAAAGCGTCCAACCTATTCCAGGGGGCCGCACCCACACCGCTGGGTCCAGAAGACGTTTCCGGTCCTCAATTCAGAGAACGCCTGGAAGATCTCCGTGCGGGCAAGCTAAGTTACACAGCCTATACTGGGCGACGAATCGCGCAGGACAGCGTAAATGACAACATAACCGCTGCGTTCAACCTTTGGTCTCGATCAGTAGACGTTCCAGCCACTGTTCATGAGCGCGTGACAGGATGGGCGGAATTCGACGTGAGCAAGTACTGGGACTATGCTCTTGCAAGTGCTGGCGACGCTATGTTCTGCACCATGGCTTCTGGCTTCCTAGTCCTGGCTCCGAAGGGCGTGTTCCTGGGCGATGTCGTGGCGCTTCTTGAGGGAAGCAAGCTGCCGGTCTTGTTAAGACCGAATGGCTCGCTGTATACGTTCGAAGGATTCGTGTATGTTCATGGCATCATGTATGATGAGCTGAAGACGTGTGGAGTCAGTCAGAGCCTTGTTGGCGAGCATTTCGTTTTGTGTTAGTCACGATGATCTCTCTGATACAGCCGCTCCCTGATCATACTACCAGGGTTGGCTACCCCGCAGCATAGCAGGTGGACATGACAGTGTTGAAGAATGACATTCAAGTGCAGATTCGACTTGTGGATGAGAATGCTTCTCTGTATTGGCACGACTCTGGTTTCGTTGGCTTGGATAAGCTCAAAGCAGCGTGGTACAGTAATGTAAGAGAGAAGAGAAGTGGAAGCCAACGCAATGTCAATGTTGCTGCCTCTCCCAGCGTTTTGGCTCTACCACACAGTGATAGCCTCCAACTCCTTCGCATTACTCCCACTATAAGGATGCGTCTTCTCAACTTCCAGAATCATCTCGATGTGCCTATCACTTCTGGCCTTAATGGTCGCTTCAAATGGAGCAGGATGGCTCACAAGACCGGGAAAATACTGCACATTGGGCTCGACTGCGTGACCATTTGCGTCGATAGGCTTCGTAATGTCAAAGACAGCCAATGACTTCGAGATCGTGAGAAAGATCGAAGCCTGCGCGAGTAGCCTTCCAGGACAGACACGACGACCCCAGCCGAACACGAAACTCCGCGGGTCCATTTCTGGTTGTGTTCCCATGAAGCGGTCCGGATTGAAAGTGAATGGGTTGAAATATACTGCTGGATCATGCGCAAGTGCCCTGTTGAAGATTAGTGACGATATGACTAACATATGCAAGACATGTCTTACCATAGATTGGAGAGGACCATCGTTCCTTTGGGCAGGATATAGCCATTGTATTCATACTCTGCGGTCAAGTTGTGTGGCACTCCCATCGGCACCACTGGATGAAATCGCAAACACTCCTTGACAATTGCCTCGATGTATGGCAGGTGTGCGCGATCCTGAAGAGTAGGTAGTCGATCACCTACTACACGGTCGAGCTCCTCTTGAGCCTTCCGCTGCACTATTGGGTACATCATCATGGCCATGAAGAAGGTGGCTGTTGTGGACACTGTCTGTCACCAATTCGTCAGCGTAGTCACGGCGAAACATCATGAAGGTGTCGTACTGTATCAGCTCCGCCCCCGTACATTGCTTGCGCAGTCCACATAGCCTCGTGCGCGGCGTTTCCTTCGAGTTGACCACCTGCCTTCTCGTGGAGACTGAGCAGAAATGAAGGTCTCGCACTGCCATTGGCGATCTTCGACTCCACCCAGCGGAATGGCCGGGCAGCTGACTCTTCTACCTTAGCTTTGAACACGGCTGCCGTCCTCTTGAAACCTGCACCTGGTGCCCAGCTTGGGTAATGCTTGACTATCACTTGGTCAGCAAGCTCACAAGTCACGAATGTGACACACTTACGCCACGGAAAAGTGTCGACGGGAATTGCGCCAGGCTTCAATGCAATGCCGAGTTGTCTTATTGCAAGATCTACGACCTCAATCAGAGGATCTTCACCTTCAGAGTTTGCAGTATAGCCATACGCCATCTCGAGAATAGTAGCTCCTGCTGATCTGCGACATATTAGCGATATCATGTCCATAGAATCAGGAAAGCATACAATCGGAGATGTTGCTCGAGCATTTCTGGTTTTCGGAGTACGCGAAGCAGGAATCGATCTACCTCAAGTTCCTGAATTCCACTGAAGCGAGATAGTGTTGCTGGAGTTCCCATGTAGGAATGGATCTGTTTCCGAGCAGTGCGATGTCTCAGATCGTCGTACTGCTGGATAGCCAGATTGGCACCCCAGCCAGCCCTGTATCATAGGGTAATCAGCCTCGAAAGCAGAAAGGGGGAACATCATGGCTCACATGTCCATGGCGTAGGGCAGATGCGGACGTTCTGCGCTCGAGCCGCATTTGCGCTCGAGAATCTCGAACGCGCTTGCGAAGTCTTGCAGCAGTACTATTGTTGTTCCAAGAACGGTCACAGAAGAGATTGGGCCTGCCACTATCAGCTATGGACCATGCGTCAAGACTCAGTCTCAATGTCACCATAGCGGTCTTTGAACGTTGCCCAATGCTCCCAATCACGACTGCCATCTTGTGGCAGGTCGAAGATATTGCCGAGAAGTGGTAGGCCCTTGGGCCCAGGTGGCAGTCTTTTCTTCTTTCCATTGACAAATCGAAAGGCTGAAGTTGCAATCGCGATGAACGCGACGAGTGCGAGTATGGTAAGCATGACGACTGTATTGTATGCCTGGGCCGCTGTGGTAAGATCTTGCAAAGAAACAGCACTCAGGCCGACCTTTATGGTGAGTATCGTCTGCGTCGCACAGCGCTCGGGCTGACAGGAAGTGGGCCCGGCCCCTCTTGACAGCACGATAAGGCTATGCAGTGTATAGTAGGAGTTCTGCAAACGATCTGCAGACGCTGCCGAAGTCCATCTCATTGGGCCACAGCATCCTCACTGAGCGTTACTTCAGCATGCGCTAAGCACGTGGTCCGGTAGGACTTGACCGATCTGCAGTGTGCGTTTCATCTTGCGTGCAAGGTATTCCTCACGATGTAGACTACGGGAAGACGATGAGGAGCTTCCTTGGCTGCTCAAATTGACTCGCAATGCAATCGAGTGCTCACACTGTTTGTCGTTGCTCTGTATGTGACGTCTCGCACCCAGTTTTTCATCCTTGCCTGGCGTGGTGTTGTCCGGGCTTCGTTTGGGAATCCAGTGATTCTTCGCCATCCTCAAGAGATGTACTGGTCCAAGGCGAAGAACTGATCTGCATCATTGTACTACTTCTGCATCTGCCGATCGTAGTAAAATGACACTTGTGACATCCGAGCATGCACGGTCGGAGCTGCACCCGAAACGTCTTGGAGGGTAACAAGAGAATGATGCTCTTGCGCACATGACAATATGTTCGAGTGCTTGTGGTTGCGCTCAGCGTCCTCGAGTTCGATAGCGACGGCTGAGGCATGGTTGCTGCACCATATGCGAGACCATTAACGCAAGGCGAGGATAGGGCGTGCTCTCAGCGTGTCCGAGGCGATGCGAAGCCATGGGTCTGTGTCTTCCGCACTGCACGTACACATGCTTGCTTCTGGACATGAGCTCCAGAGCGCTTTTGGCACACTCGACACAGCTGTACATCAAGCTGCGTGAGCACATGACAGACATGACTCGTAGTCATATCCAGCGCTTTCATTCCCACTCCAGGAACTCATCGCCAGCCGAAGGAGTCCAGTGAAAGGTAAGCACAGTCATGTAAGCGTGGTGAGCGTGCGTGTGTGTTATCCAATGCTTCGGACCATGTCTGATTGCTTGAGAGCAACATCTATCGAGGATCTGCGTCCGCGCGCATAGATGCCGGCTCCTCATGCCATGAGCATCCTGCCACGGACGCTCAATAGGTCATGCAGCACCTGCATCCAACATCCACTCTGCAGGGCCTTATATGTGGAGCCAGCAAGTCCACATACCCTGAGTGAGCTGGAGAATCCGCTTGAGCACTTCGTGCAGGTGTGGATGCATGCGGACTTTGCCAGGACCAGCAGGTTTGCAGACTTGCACCAGATATCTGTGCCGTTGGAGCCGGATGTGAATGACTAGCGCACGCCAGCCATTACACCACCTCGCTACTCCCATCATACACGAAGCCCACAATCTTCTTGCCAACTTTTCTCGGAGGAGGAATGACCACATTAGCAGAAGTTGTCTTCTGGTTGGCCTTGATACTCAAGACTATCTCGCGAACCATATGAACCATTGCCTTCTGTTCCGCCATAAGTTCTCGAACTTGCTCAGAAGTGTCTTCAATTCCCTTCTCGAGCTTGTCTTCTCTTGGCTTAGCCGCCATGTTTCGTTCTGTGAGCACTTGCGTAAGTGCTTGAAGTCGCTCGTTCGTCTCTCTGATCGCTTCGTTTGTACCGTCACTAGGTTGTGGTCCTGGCGCGGACTCTCGAATGCTTGCAATTGTTTTGATAGCGTGGGCATTCTGCTCCGTGACAGCCTGGATCTTGCTGAGATGAGATGAAAGAGCGGAGATCAAGAACTTAGCATCTCCAGTGCCTGGGCTCTGTGCTTGGAAGTAGCTCGTGGTTTTCTCCAAAGTGGCATGTACACGATCCAGACGCTCCGTCATAGGGCTGAAGTCAAGGTCATGGCTGATCGGTCGGGCGTCGACGGGCACTTGGCCTAGGTCTTGCTGTCGTTCGATGAACATCCGAATCTGCTCAGTGTTCTCTGTAGTCACTTCTCGGATTGCGTCCATATGTTTTGCGACAGGCTCAAAGTCTACATCGCCACCATATTGCACCACAGCCTCTTTAGTCTCAATTTGTGCCTGCAGAATCCGATCGAGCGTCTCGCCATTTGCCTTCGCTGTCTGAAGAGAGTCGTCATTGTCATCCCGCAAAATCTCGAGCAATGCATTAGTGTGCAAGTTCTGCTTGTCAACGGCTTCGCATATCTTCTCCAGGCTCTCCGAGATGGGTAGAAGGTCAAGCTGATTCTTATATCGTGCTTCAGCATCCGTCACTGATCTTTCCTCCAGAAGCTTTGCGGTCAACAAAGTGTTCTGCTCTATAGCCTGCTGCACTTTCTCCAGGGTAGAAACCAGTGGAGAGAAGTCAATAGTGGGTGTGATCTCTGCTGATGAGCGTACACTATCCTTTCTGGGTGTGGGACTCCGCTCTAGGCTTCTGTTGACACGATCAAGATGCGCCGAGAGCTGTGCCAGATCTACGCGATCTTCCCTCCGTTTCGTGGAAACGTCCTCCAGTGCGGCGGTCAACCGCTGCTCGTGTTCAAACTGCTTCTGTGACATGCTCTCCATGTGGGCTATGTTTCTTGCCAGCAAGTCTGTCATCTTGCCAAAGTGCACTGCCAGAGCGCTGGTGTCAAAGTATCCTCCACGACCATGTTGAGTCTGCTCCATATGATCTGCCAGCTTGCTGATACTGTTCGCATTCTTTTCCGTGGCGTGGACTATCTTCGCGAACTGCATTTCTGGATCATCTGCACCTCTGTCGTGCTCTTTAGATGCTCGGACCGATTGTTGTCGCTCGAGTTGAGTCGGATGCGCTGCATTCCCAGGCGGGTCTCCCTCTGCGTTAGTCTGTGAGTGTGATTCGTCTTCTTCAGCTACAGTCCTCATGATATGGCCATTTGGTATGGTCTTGAGGTTTCCAGTGGTTTTCCTTCGTTTCGGCGTCAACCAGGAGAGCTTGTCCTTCTCCGGCATATTCCTGCAGGTTTGCGATTCAATGTGCGACAGACGATGCTGTACCAGCGGGAACAATGCGATTGTCTTACAAGGATAGCGTAAACCAGGAAAGCAAAGGCGAACACAAGCGCAGACCTACCTTTGTGCTACTACCGGCCCATCATCTGATGGCATCGTGGTGTGGTGTGGTGACGCTCGAATGGGAAGCGAGACTGGAGACTCTTGTGGTGTGGAACAGGACCACGTCACTGGTGTGGAACAGGGAACAGACGTGCCAGGATCATGACAGCCACGAGGTCTTCTTCGTCTTTCGCTCCGCATTGTGATTGAGTCCAGCTTCGATGTTGAAGAGCGCCTAGTATGCTCCGAGACTGGTGTTAATACGATGTGTTGGAAGAATGAAGCATCGAAGGACATGAAGAGCAGAGGTCAACCAGCCAGATTTCTTGGCTCTTGTTATACACGATGATTCGCTCACTCTCGACAGACGCTAAGGAATGACGTTTCTGGCTGACAAGATGAGATGGTTCCTTTTATCCGTGCTATATAACATGCAGCCGCCGAAGGCGGTGCTGCACGGACTAACGATAATTATATATTAATAATAATACTTTACTTTTCTATTAATATTTTATCTATTTATATATTCTTTTATATACTATACTCTCTACTATTATATTAGCCTATCTCGAGGAAGAGGATTGCATTATAGATACGATAGAATAGATAGCTAGCGCAATAGATATACTACTACTTATATAGATTGCAATTTTTTTTAATATATACTATTAGTAACTATATAACTAAACTATAGATATTCTAAATAAGAGTACTTATATTATAACAAACTATAAGCTTAATAATAAGTAGAAAAGTACTCTAATCTAGTATCTATAATATTATAACTAGATTAGTATATCTATATATATATATAAAGTCTTTTAGTATCTATAAACTTAATATTTAAATATACTTACTCTAGCAACTTACTACTACCTACTATTAGTACTATATAGGCTTTACAATAGCTAGAATATTATCTAGAATAGATTAAAAGGTATACTACTCTATTAGATATAGTATAAGTTGTTAGAAAGTATAGTCTAGTTAGACTATCTAAGAGATACTCTCTTAGGGATTAGATTATATAATATATATTATATAGTAGTAGGTTATATAACTTATCTAATACTCTATATCTTAGGAGGAGATACAACCTATATCTAACTAATATAATTAATATAGTTAGTTTCTATCTAATACTTCTACTTCTATTATATATTAAAACTCTTTCTATATATTATAGGTATATATATTATTATTCTAATTCGATAGGTTATAAGCCTAGGTTTGTAAAAGAAGTATTAGATAGTAATAGTTAGCCTTTTCTAATAGTAGGATATAAACCTATAATAAAAGGAATAAAGGGAGACCTAAAGTATACCTATCTATACTACTAAGAAGACTTAGAAGAACTCGGTATATTCTAGAAGTTCCTAAAAGTAAATAAAATAGAAAAGAACCTAGTAAGGTATACCTAAGAAAGTAGAGCTTAAAAAGTATAAAAAGGAAAGAGTAAGCTAGAGGCTAAAGTACTATTTTATATAGATAAGACTTAACTTCTATACTAGAGTACTACTAATACTTTAGAAAGGTATATTCCTCTAAGAAGAGACTATTTAAGTCTATCTATAAGTATAGATAAGTAGGAAGTATAGGAAACTATACTAAGCTTATCTAAAAGAGAAGGAAGAGAATCTTAAATAAGGAAAGTAGCTATTTAGAAACTACTACTAAAATTATTTAAAAAAGTATTAATTTTCTAAAGTTTAGTTTTAATATTTTAAGTAAAATAGATTAAAAGTAAGGAAATAGTTTTAGTAGGAGAAGAGCTATACTAACTCTAATAAAAGAGAACTAGAGGATATAGTTTAGTCTAGTCTAAAACTACTTTAAAGGCTAAGATATCTTCTAGGTTATATTAGGTAATAGAATAGTAGATACGCTAGATATACCTAGCTTAATAGCCTTATTAAGCGATACTACCTCCTAGTACTAAGATATAAAAGAATCTATCTATAGCCTAGATTAGAAGAAGGCAAATATAGAAGCTAGATATAAGATTATAGTCTACCTATTATAGAATAACTAGAATAAAGTACTAGAAGAAAAAATAGCTACTAAGATCTAGAAGAAGATTAAAGCAAAGTATAGTAAGGTATATATAGTATATATCGAAATAGGACGATAATATATATACCTACAATATATAGGAAGAGTTTTAATATATAATAGAAGTAGAAGTATTAGATAGAAACTAACTATATTAATTATATTAGTTAGTTATAGGTTGTATCTCCTCCTAAGATATAGAGTATTAGATAAGCTACGTAACCTACTATTATATAATATATATTATATAATCTAATCTCTAAAGAAGTGTCTCTTAGATAGTCTAACTAGACTATACTTTCTAATACTCCTACTTAGGCTAGATAGTTATTCTACCCTATATTCTAGTACTTATATTCTATTCCAAATCTTAATAACTTATTAAGTATAAAAAAGCTATTTATATAAGCTAGAGTTATTTTATAAACTCCTAGAATTAGGGACTATTCTTCGGCTTAGTTAACCTATCTGCAACTATCTCTTTTATTAGAATATATACTACTACTATCTTCCTTTACTACTAGAGTCTCCTAATATTATTATAAGCTATATTAATATATTTTAATCTCTTATAGGTATAGGCATCCTTAACTAGAGTTAGAAATACTTAGTTATTCCCTATAATCTAAATAGGTCTAAGTTTATTTACTATATTAGAGTTCGCTTTAATAAGTAGTTAAAAAGAATATTCTCCTACTAACTCTATATAGTCTATTTCTCTTAGAAGTACTACTAGAAATTAAGATTGCTTAGTATATATATTTAGAGCTATATACTTAGCCTCTATAGTTAATATTACTATAGACTTCTACTTCTTACTTATCTAAGATACTAGTATTCTATAGAGGAAGAAAATAGATTCTAGAATTAAGACTCTATCTACTTTATCTATTATATAGTTAGAGTCTAAATATCTAATAAGGCTTCTACTACCTTTTCTAAATATAAGTCCTAGGTCTAGAGACAACCTAAAGTATTTTACTAGTTTCTTTAAAGTATTTATATATATCCTTATTAGATTAGCTATATATAAGCTTAGTCTACTAAAAGCGAAAGTAATATCTAGTCTTATTATAACTATTAGCTATATCTATATATCTATCTAGCTCTAGTACTTCTATTTAGTATATCTCTTATTAGATAGAATTGCCTTAGTAAAGCTTTTATAACTATCTATTAGTAAGAGAGTTAGATAGGTATTTTCTTTAGTTATATTTAGCTTTATAAGGTTCTCTTAGATATAGTATTCTTAATTAAGCTTTAGAGTTCCTATAACTCTATCTCTTATTATCTTTATTCTAAGAATCTTTTCTAGCTCTTTTAGATCCTTAATCTTAAAGACCTTACTAAGCTATTCCTTAAACTAGAGAATATCCTTTAGCTCTAGTACTATAATAGGTATATTATCTATATAGGTTAGGACTATAATCCTCCTTTCCCTATAGATAAGTAGGTATAGGTTAATCTCTAATTAATCGAATTCTATCTATTCTAGCTTTAAAATATAGAGTTTATTCTAGTCTCTTACTACTTACTTAAGTTTATAAAGACTCTTTAGGATCTTTAGGACCTAGTTTAGTAGGACCTCTACTTCTAGAGGTAGGATTATATAAATATTTTCTTTTAGAGAGCTTTTTATAAATATATTATTTATATCTACTTAATATATCTCTAAGTCCTTTTTGCAAATAACTACTATAAATACTTTTAAAGTATTATATCTTATAGTTAGTATAAAGGTATCTTTCAAATCTACTCCAAACTTCTAGAAGAATCTTTTAGTAACTAGTCTTATTTTAAACTTTTTAATAGCTCTACTAATTAATCTTTTTATATTAAAAACCTACTTAAATATTATAAGGTTTGCACCTTTTAGTAGTATAACTAGCTTCTAGGTATAGTTACTATCTAAAGCTACTAGTTCTCTCTAGATTGCTTCTTTCTATATATAGCTCTATTTAGGATTCTATATTACTTTTTTATAGGACTTTAGAATAGGGACCTCTTGCTTTAAAGCAATATTAGGTCTAAGTACTATAAATATAACTTCCTTAATCTTTACTAAGGTTTCCTAGATATAATTTCCTTCTTCTTTAATTAGGCTAAGGAATATTTTATAATACTTTAGGTTAGGTATATTCTCTTTCTTATCTCTCTACCTCTTTTAGAGGACCTACTTTATAACTATACTATAGGCCTTAGGTTTAGGTCCTTTCCTTTTATCTAAAATAGATCTTCTTCTCTTCTAGAATTATACTTTTACTTCTAGTAGATCTTATATAATATCTAGATATTTTCTAATATATATATTTCTACTAGTCCCTTAATAAACTTTAGTCGGCTAATTAGTTAGCTACTCTATTCTAATTTTCTCCTTCTAAAGCTATATACTCCTAGAGTTTTCTTCTTTTAGATTTATTTTCTAATACTCCTTCTTATCTTTTAGTAGAGGTCTAAGCTATATAATTAGTAGTTAATATTTAGTCGGGCTTCTAGAGCCTAATAGACTTTAGAACTCTTCCTACTTCTTTAGTCTCCTAACTAGTTTCCTAACTAGTATAATACTAGATTAGTTAAGCCTAGGAATATTTAACTCCAAATCTCCTACTTTCTTATACTTAAACTATTTAGTATTACTATAGGCCTTAATAGCTCTTATATTAGGCTCCTAGAAAAGCTATATTTTAGTAGTATCTAGAATATAACTAACGAATATAGTATCCTTACCTCTATTTATTAGTTTATCTAATTATATCCTAGCTAGCTAGGACTTTAGGTTTATATATATAACTACTCTATAGCCCTAGACTCTAAAGTATAATACTAGAGGTCTCTATTCTAAAAATACTTTTTTAGGTAAGACCTTAAATCTATTAATATCTAGCCTATTTAGAAGAGTATTCCTAATAATAATACTTACTTCTAGTACCTTAGGCTAGAACTTAATTAGTATATTAGATTCTTCTAGTATTGCCCTTACTCTTTCTTTAGAGGTCTAGATCGACTTTTTAATAACTCTATTCTAAATAGAATTATATACCTTAGTAGTATAGAAAGAGATTCTATTCTCTCTTTCCTACTACTTTAGTATAGTAAGAAGCTCTCTTACTCTATTACTCTTTACTACTTAGAAAGAATTTCTAGATTAAAGCTCTACCTTCCTTTTCTATTAGTAGAGGGTAGGTAGTATATCTATTTTTAACTTTAGTAGAAAGGCCTACTTCTTTCTTAAGAAGTTATTAATAATTTTAAGCTACTATTTAAATTTTAATTTTAAAATAGGTAGGGGTCTATAGATATTAATAGATATAAAAGCTAGCTTTTAGAGCTTCTACTATATCTCTTTCCTTTTATACTACTTTATCTTTACTATTATATAAACTCTATATACTCTATACTCTTTTAGAATTAGTATTAGGCTCTTTAAATCTAAAACCTAGTAAAGGTTCTTTACTACTTTCTCCCTAAAATATATAAGCTTTCGATACTAGAGCTCCTACTAATTCTAGGTACTCTCTAATATATAGAGAGTATATGCTTTATCTATTAATTTCTATAAGAAGTATACTTAATTTCGGTCGAGCCTCTAGGGCCTAATAGACTTAGCTAGACTTTTATTAATTTCCTTAATAAATAGGACTCCTTCTAATATTCTTGTCTAGACAACTACTTTTCTAGAGGCTAAAATAAGTATAAATTTTAGTAGTTAAATACTAAACTACTTACTAAACTAACTCTATAAAATAAGATTAACTCTAAAACTAGGTATAAATAGAATATTTTTTAGTATAATCTATTTCTCCTTTCTTCCCTCTATTACTACTTTCCTAATATATATAGCTATTAAGTAGCTACTACTAACCTTAATCTACTTCCTAGTCTAAAAAGGTTTTAGTTCTCTAAAAAGTAATTCTTAGTTAGTTATATAGATAGAAGTATAAGAGTTAAGTAGCTATTCTAATAGCCTATACTTACCTTTTATATCTATAGTTAAGTAGGCTACCTTATTTATATCCTTATCCTCTAATAGGGTCTAAGATGCTTCTAAGATAGTTAGTAACTCTATATTTTCTTATACTATAAAGGCTTTCTTTAGGTACTTCTTACTTAAGTTAGATTTCTTTTTAAGGAATTATACTTTAAGTTTAAGTTTCTTTACTATTTCTTTAAGTTTATCTTTCTCTAGTAAAGATCCTCTCCTTTATCTTAATAGAGAGTATCTTTTCTTAACTTAGTATTCTATCTTCGGTACTATAGTCTTAGTAGCTCTCTTTACTCTCTTAAGTCTAGAGTAATTATTCTAGATATATAGTCCTTTATAGAGGAAATAGGCTAGTAGTCCCTAAGTACCTTTCTTAGCAAATATAGCTATCTCTCGGCCTATTATCTATTTCTATTTTTCTTTTAGGATTCTAAGAATATTCTAAAGCTTAAGATCCTACTTTAGGTTTATACTATTTCTAATTATTAAGTAGGACTTAGGTAGAGCTATAAGGAGTTACTATATCTTCCTATTTTTAGTTTTAATTTCTTTAAACTATAGGGAGATTATAACTACCCTTCTTATAATAGTACTTAGGCTCTACTATACTTTATTAATTATCTAGCTATTTTGTATCTCGAATATAGTATACTATTTAAAAAGGCTTCTTCCTATAGCTTAAAGCTTACTCTTATACTTCTTTTTAGCCTATTTCTAGAGCTCCTTTACTATCTTAATCTCCTATATTGCTTCCTAATTATCTACTAATATATAGATATATATTTTATAGAGAGCTACTATATTATACTTCTTATAGGATACTCTCTTAATAGAGCTATCTAGCAAGTCTAATAATATAGTTAATATATATTCTAAAGGAGTTAATACTAGAGTATCTAGTATAGTCTCTAATAGAACCTATTCTACTTACTTAGATATAAGATATATTCTTATTATCCTAAACTAGGCTTTATAGTTCTTTTATATTAGAATTAGTATAGCTACTCTCCTACTAAATCTATTTCCTTACTTTTAATCTATTTTACTTAAAATATTAAAACTAAACTTCTAAAAATTAATACTCTTTTAAACAATTTTAGTAGTAGTTTCTAGATAGCTACTTTTCTAGTCTAAGACTCTCTTTCTTTTTTTTAGATAAGCTTAGTATAGTTTTCTATACTTCCTACTTAACTATACTTATAGATAGACTTAAAAAGTCTTTTTTTAAAAGAATATACTTTTCTAAAGTATTAGTAGTACTCTAGTATAGAGGTTAAGTCTTATCTATATAAGATAGTATTTTAGCCTCTAGCTTACTTTTTTCTTTTTATACTTTTTAAGCTCTATTCTCTTAGGTATACTTTACTAGGTTCTTTTCTATCTTATCTACTTTTAGGAACTTCTAGAATATACCGAGTTCTTCTAAGTCTTCTTAGTAGTATAGATAGGTATACCTTAGATCTCCTTTTACTTCTTTTATTATAGATTTATATCCTACTATTAGAAAAGGCTAACTATTACTATCTAATACTTCCTCTATAAACCTAGGCTTATAACCTATCGAAATAGAATAATAATATATATACTTATAATATATAGAAAGAGTTTTAATATATAATAGAAGTAGAAGTATTAGATAGAAACTAACTATATTAATTATATTAGTTAGTTATAGATTATATCTCCTCCTAAGATATAGAGTATTAGATAAGCTATATAACCTACTATTATATAATATATATTATATAATCTAATCTCTAAAAGAGTATCTCTTAGATAGTCTAACTAGACTATACTTTCTAATAGTATATATAATAGTAATTATATAGGAGTTTATTAACTTTAATATAATAGAGAAGTAGATAATTAGGAAGGTATAGGTATATCTTAGGAACCTAGTAAGAAGAATTATAGAGGTTAACCTAGTAGAGTTATACTATAAGGAACTAGAGAGGAGGCTTAAGTATCTTCTCTTAGCCTTACCTAAGGTATACTAAAGTACTAAAGATACTATACTAGCCTAGCTAAGCCTATTATATAAAGACTTGCTCTAGTTACTTAAATTATATAAGTCTAGACTAAGTATAGGCTAAGAGATAGCTATATTTACTAAAAGAGGCGCCTAGGGACTACTAGCCTATTTCCTCTATAGAGGACTATATATCTAGAATAATTACTCTAGACTTAAAAGAGCAAAAAAGGCTACTAAGACTATAGTACTAAAAATAGGATACTAAGTTAAGAAAAGATACTCTCTATTAAGATAAAGGAGAGGATCTTTACTAGAGAAAGATAAACTTAAAGAAATAGTAAAGAAACTTAAACTTAAAGTATAATTCCTTAAAAAGAAATCTAACTTAAGTAAGAAGTATCTAAAAAAAGCTTTTATAGTATAAGAAAATATAGAGTTACTAACTAGTTTAGAAGTATTTTAGACTCTATTAGAGAATAAGAATATAGATAAAGTAGCCTACTTAACTATAGATATAAAAGGCAAGTATAGGCTATTAGAATAGCTACTTAACTCTTATACTTCTATCTATATAACTAACTAAGAATTACTTTTTAGGGAACTAAAACCTCTTTAGACTAGGAAGTAAATTAAGGTTAGTAGTAGCTACTTAATAGCTAAATATATTAGAAAAGTAGTAATAGAGGGAAGAAAGAGGAAATAGATTATACTAAAAGATATTCTATTTGTACCTAGTTTTAGAGTTAATCTTATTTTATAGAGTTAGTTTAGTAAGTAGTTTAGTATTTAACTACTAAAATTTATACTTATTTTAGCCTCTAGAAAAGTAGTTATCTAGATAAGAATATTAGAAAGAGTCCTATTTATTAAGGAGATTAATAAGAGTCTAGCTAAGTCTATTAGGCTCTAGAGGCTTAACTAAAATTAAGTATACTTCTTATAGGAATTAATAGATAAAGTATATACTTTCTATATATTAGAGAGTACCTAGAATTAGTAGGAGCTCTAGTATCGAAGGCTTATATATTTTAAGAAAAAAGTAGTAAAAAACCTTTACTAGGTTTTAGATTTAAAGAGCCTAATACTAATTCTAAAGAAGTATAAAGTATATAGGGTCTATATAATAGTAAAGATAAAGTAGTATAGAGGGAAAGAGATATAGTAGAAGCCCTAAAAGCTAGCTTTTATATCTATTAATATCTATAGACCCCTACCTATTTTAAAATTAGAATTTAAATAGTAGCTTAAAATTATTAATAACTTTTTAAAAAAGAAGTAGGCCTTCCTACTAAAGTTAAGAATAGATATACTATCTACCTTCTACTAATAGAAAAGGAAGGTAGAGCTTTAATCTAGAAATCCTCTCTAAGTAGTAAGGAGTAATAGAGTAAGGAAGCTTCTTACTATACTAAAGTAGTAGGAGAGAGAGAATAGAATCTCTTTCTATACTACTAAGATATATAACTCTATTTAGAATAGAGTTATTAAAAAGTCGATCTAGACCTCTAAAGAAAGAGTAAAGGCAATACTAGAAGAATCTAATATACTAATTAAGTTCTAGCCTAAAGTACTAGAAGTAAGTATTATTATTAGAAATACTTTTCTAAATAGGCTAGATATTAATAAATTTAAAGTTTTACCTAAGAAAGTATTCTTAGAATAGAGACCTCTAGTATTATACTTTAGAGTCTAGAGCTATAGAGTAGTTATATATATAAACCTAAAGTCCTAGCTAGCTAGAATACGATTAGATAAACTAATAAATAGAGGTAAGAATACTATATTTGTTAGTTATATTCTAGATACTACTAAAATATAGCTCTTCTAGGAGCCTAATATAGAGGCTATTAAGGCCTATAGTAATACTAAATAGTTTAAGTATAAGAAAGAAGGAGATTTGGAGTTAAATATTCCTAGGCTTAACTAATCTAGTATTATACTAGTTAGGAAACTAGTTAGAAAACTAAAAAAGTAGAAAGAGTTCTAAAGTCTATTAGGCTCTAAAAGCCTAACTAAATATTAACTACTATTTATATAGCTTAGACCTCTACTAAAAGATAAGAAGGAATACTAGAAAATAGATTTAGAAAAAGAAAACTCTAGAAGTATATAGCTTTAGAAAGAGAAAATTAGAATAGAGTAGCTAACTAATTAGCCGACTAAAGTTTATTAAAAAACTAGTAGAAATATATATATTAGAAAATATCTAGATATTATATAAGATCTACTAGAAGTAAAAGTATAATTCTAGAAAAGAAAAAAATCTATTTTAGATAAAAAGAAAGGACCTAAACCTAAGGCCTATAGTATAGTTATAAGGTAGGTTCTCTAAAAAAGGTAGAGAGATAAGGAAGAGAATATACCTAATCTAAAGTATTATAAAGTATTTCTTAGCCTAATTAAAAAAGAAAGAGATTATATCTAGGAAACCTTAGTAGAGATTAAGAAGGTTATATTTATAGTACTTAGACCTAATATTACTTTAAAGTAAGAGGTCTCTATTCTAAAGTCCTATAAAGAAGTAATATAGAATTCTAAATAGAGCTATATATAGGAAGAAGTAATCTAGAGAGAACTAGTAGCTTTAGATAGTAACTATACCTAGAAGCTAGTTATACTACTAAAGGGTATAAACCTTATAATATTTAGGTAGGTCTTTAATATAAAAAGATTAATTAGTAGAGCTATTAAAAAGTTTAAAGTAAGACTAGTTACTAGAGGATTCTCCTAGAAGTTTAGAGTAGACTTTAAAGATGCTTTTATACTAACTATAAAGTATAATACTTTAAAAGTATTTATAGTAGTTATTTGCAAAAAGGACTTAGAAATATACTAAGTAGATATAAATAATATATTTATAAAGAGCTCTCTAAAAGAAAATATTTATATAATCCTACCTCTAGAAGTAGAAGTTCTACTAAACTAGGTTCTAAAAATTCTAAAGAGTCTTTATAGACTTAAGTAAGTAGTAAGAGACTAGAATAAACTCTATATCTTAAAGCTAGAATAGATAGAATTTAATTAATTAGAGATCGACCTATACCTACTTATCTATAGGGAAAGAAGAATTATAGTTCTAACCTATATAGATAATATACCTATTATAGTATTAGAGCTAAAGGATATTCTCTAGTTTAAGGAATAGCTTAGTAAAGTCTTTAAAATTAAAGATCTAAAGGAGCTAGAAAAGATTCTTAGAATAAAAATAATAAAGAATAGAGTTATAGGAACTCTAAAGCTTAATTAAAAATACTATATCTAAAAGAACCTTATAAAGCTAAATATAACTAAGGAAAATGCCTATCTAACTCTCTTACTAATAGATAGTTATAAAAGCTTTACTAAGGCAATTCTATCTAATAAGAGATATACTAAATAGAAGTACTAGAGCTAGATAGGTATATAGATATAGCCGATAGTTATAATAAAACTAGATATTGCTTTCGCTCTTAGTAGACTAAGCTTATATATAGCTAACCTAATAAGGGGATATATAAATATTCTAAAGAAACTAGCAAAATACCTTAGGTCGTCCCTAGACCTAGAACTTATATTTAGAAGAAGTAGTAGAAGCCTTATTAGATATTTAGACTCTAACTATATAATAGATAAAGTAGATAGAGTTTTAATCCTAGGATCTATCTTCTTCCTCTATAGAATACTAGTATCTTAGATAAGTAAGAAGTAGAAGTCTATAGTAATATTAACTATAGAGGCTAAGTATATAGCTCTAAATATATATACTAAGCAATCTCAATTTCTAGTAGTACTTCTAAAGGAAATAGACTATATAGAGTTAGTAGAAGAATATTCTTTTTAACTACTTATTAAAGCGAACTCTAATATAGTAAATAAACTTAGACCTATTTAGATTATAGAGGATAACTAAGTATCTCTAACTCTAGTTAAGGATACCTATACCTATAAAAAATTAAAATATATTAATATAGCTTATAATAATATTAGGAGACTCTAGTAGTAAAGGAAGATAGTAGTAGTATATATTCTAATAAAAGAGATAGTTATAGATAGGTTAACTAAGCCGAAGAATAGTCCCTAATTCTAGGAGTTTATAAGATAACTCTAGCTTATATAAATAGCTCTTCTATACTTAATATTACAACCCGACACCTGCCTGCCTGCCTGTGTTTACTTGTAACTGTTATATGCACGCGGCTAGGCCCGATGCGGCTAGCGCGCTTGGCGCTTTTCTTATACTTACTCGTTCGCGCCCTCGCGCTCCTCTTAGATACTTTGTCTACAACCTGATTTACTACGCTACTATTTACAACGTTACACTTTGTAGACCTTACTTATAGTATATAGTTCCTAGTCATAGTTACAGTCAACGCTGCGTTCAGAACGCGTCTCGCACCAAAAGTGCGAACTCGAGGCAGCCCTAGCGAGAGCGCGCCTATAGTAAGATTATAGTTCTCAGTTAAGGTTATAGTTACTATAGCAGTTATAGACCTTAGTTCTTAGTCGAGTCGAGCTACCTCAACATAGCGAGACTTAATAGCGATCTACTAGGCGCTCGCGGTCTTAACCCGCGCGCGTCTATCCTTAATTGCGAGTCGCTCTTCGGAGCTACTAATATAGATTCTCAAACCCAAGGTCGCTAACTAGAAGGCGACGCATTCTGCTAGCACGCCGACGCACTCTACTAATAGTAGCAGGAGATTGCTAACAAGCTCTTAATAATCGAAGAAGAGCCCGACTTTAAGGACAGTCTCAACCTCCTCGAGTATATTACCTACAAGCACGATAACTTGTTCAACGAAGACCGCACTTAGATTACCTTCGCCGACGTAGCCGGCAAGGAAGTCACGTTGGAAGTCGCTCTTCTTAAGAGTCTATCTCCCTTCAAGCTTCGAGATATTACTAAGGCAGCACTAGAGGGTGTATATAACGTACTCTATAACATCTTCTACAACTACAAGCTAGCTCTGAACTAGTTGGCAGTTATTTAGGAAGCTAACAAACTCAATTAATAGAAGAATAAGAACATAGTCGCTTAGTGCGACAGACTCGAGTCTAAGAGAGACACTTTGAGTACTAAGAAAGAGACGCTAAGTGCCGAAAAGGACGCTTTAGTTATAGAGAAGGATGCAGCTACGACTAAGGTACAGCGACTATAGGATATAATTAATAGAGAGCTCGGCAACATTATTAACAACAACAGCAAAGCCTTTATAGCCGAGTTGAAGAAGGATATAGAAGGCGTCAAGTAACGTAAGGACTTCTACAAGAATCTATCTAATAAACTGCAAGAGAAGGTTGATTAATTAGAGGCTCAAGAAGCTAAGGCTAGTTAAGAAACCTTACTTAAGCTTAGTGTCTTACGCAACGATATTACGGATATTACTTAGAAGAACAAGGAACTCGAGGAGCATATCTAGTAGCTCTCTTATCGTAACTTGAGCCCCTTCTTGCGCAGCCGCCTACTAGCTAATAGTGCTAGTACTAGTGCTAGTAGTAGCGGCGGAGGCGGAGGTAGAAGAGATTCCTCTAAAGGTCGAGGCCGCCGCAACTTACGCTCGCGATCTAGACCTCGCGGCTGCCGCGATAGCTTATTACGTTTACCTTATATTAGACGCCGTGAAGGAGATGCCTATAGTCCTAACGGAGACCTCCTCTAGCGAGGACGTGGTCGCCGCATTAATAATAGTAACACTCTAGGCGCCTAATCTAGCGCGTCGAACTTTACTTAGTATAACGACAGACAGGTCCTTGCTATCAAGGGTAGTCGCGATATCCGCACGCTAGACAAGTTCGGCAATAATAGAGAGCTAGCCTTTGATAAGTAGATGCGCAATGTCGAGAACAAGGTTAGTAGTAGTACCTTCTATAATATTAACTTATTACTCGCCTACGTTTATAGCCTTACTAAGTTGGACATATAGCAACTCCTTGACCTACGCATCCCCTCCCGCATTAATAAGCGAGCTACTGTTGACCCTTTCAAGTCTCTCGATAAGATGCTAGAGTATATAACCGAGCGCTATAGCTAGCATAACTAAGCTAACTATTTATTCTACGAGTTGTCTACGCTTAAGCAAGGAGACAAGGAGTTATTTAGCACTTACTATACCAAGTTCTAGAAGTGCCGCGCTTGTGTTTATCTTATAGCCGAGTCCGAGAAGCAGCTGCTCGAAGGCTCCCTTAACTACTACTATAGCAATCGTCTAATTAATAGCTCTATATGCTACACTCTTAAGGAGTTAACAGATCGCCTATACAACATCTAGGATAGCTTCGCTCGGCTCGACGCGAACAAGCTAGCTTGTGCCGACAATAACAATAATCGTAGTAGTAGAGGAAACCGAGGTAGCGGCGGAGGTTAGCGTAGAGGTCGTGGAGGCTCCAACGGTAGAGGCAGCAACAATAACAATAACAATAGCGGCCTGCTTCTATACTCCGATCTGCTAGAGAAGTTCAAGAATCTAAAGCCACTTACTAATAATAAGCGCTTTAAACTTATTCGGAGCGGTTACTACCTACGCTGCCGCGAGCATAGTTACTATAGTCGTGATCTAGCTTACGTCTTTAAGAAGTACTAGATGCTACCACGCGCCAATACTATAAGTACTAATAGTAGCTCTAACACTAATAACGGCGGTTAGGGAAATAGCGAGACCTCTACTTAAGTACGACAAGTAGAGGTTGCGATAAATCAACGAAGCTAAAGGCGCTTTCTGCTACTATCTAAAAAGAGATAGAAATAGCAGAATTACTAGGTATATTACTAGAGATTACAGAGCATATTATTATAGACGGCATAGCTAATAATTAGAATGCTAGGCTTTACCTTAATTGTAGAGCTAACTCTCGTTATATTAATTTATCCTTCGTATATAAATATAAATAACACTTTACCCTTATCCCCCTCGAACAAGCTAGGCGGCTCGGACTAGCTACTAGCGAACAAGCTTTAGTAGATATCGAGTACGTCGCGAAGATAAACCTCAACGTTAGAGGCTACCTTGAACAGTTCCACGCTTTCGTTACTAAGCTAGATCCGGACTACGACATAGTCCTTTGTTATAGGTAGTTCGACTAACATTAACTAAGTATTATATAGGCAGAAGGCAGGATAATACTAGACTCTGCCTTGTGCAAGATTAACTATAAGTATACTTTAGCATAGATCTTTCCGGCAACTATATATACTTACGTATATAAGGAGAAAGCTATAGACGCCGATATACTAGATATTGCGGAGATTAGCCCTATAATGCTGCAACGCATGTTACGATAGAAAGGTACCGAGATTCACGCTATATAGATAGTCGGTTAGGATAAGTAGAAACAGATACCCTTAGATAGGCTAACTGCTTATACTATGAAGGCAGGGAAAGCTTTTACCTACCACGGTGGATTAGCAGCTATAGTTATCGATAAATATACTCGCTAGGCACAAGTATACGCTATAGCTATAGCAGACTATAAGAAGTTTATAACTAGCACGACGAACCTAACTATTTATAATATAGTTAAGGACATGCTACCGAAGGAGTTCCAAGACTTTGTAGCCCTATTCGACCGGAGAGAAGTAGAAAAGCTTCTACTATATAGACCTAGCATCGACTATGCGATCAAGCTTAAGGACAGTACTATTCTACCCTTCAAACGCCCCTACCCTATATCTTAACGCGAGAATAAGGTTATTAAGAAGTAGATTAACGATCAACTCGAGAAGGGCAATATTCGCGGCTTAGTTTCCTCTGCAGCAGCACTAGTTTTTATTATTAAGAAGCTAAACGGTAGTCTGCGCGTCTGCATTAACTATCGTGGACTTAACGCGTTAATAATCAAGTTACGATATCCTATTCTATTAGTTTAAGAAACCCTAAACCGCATCTTAGGCAAGGAATAGTTTACTAAGCTAGACGTTATTGCAGCGTTTAATCGCATCCGTATAGTAGCTAGGGATATATAGAAGACTGCATTTACTACTCGCTACGGTTAGTTCGAATACGTTGTAATACTATTTGGGGCTTGCAATGCACTAGGCACCTTCTAGAGCTATATTAACGATATATTACGAGACTTCCTCGATATGTTCTACTCTGTATATCTCGATAATTGCCTAGTATTTAGCGACACTCGTGAAGAATATATATAATACGTACAAAAAGTAATATAGAAGCTTCTCGATACTAGATTATAACTAGATATTAAGAAGTGTAAGTTCTTCGTCTACGAGACCAAGTACCTTAGTATAATTATTAGCAAAGACGGGGTACGTATAGATCCTAAGAAAATCGCTACGATTGTGGCATAGGAGACTCCTACCTATGTTAAGGACGTATAGGCCTTCCTTGGCTTTAGCAACTTCTACCGCAAGTTTATCGATAAGTTTAGCCGCATTGTAGCACTATTAACAGCTCTAACGAGGAAGGCTAGTAATAGTAAGGCCTTAGATAAGAAGGGCTATATTAAGTTTATATAGACTACTAAATGCGAGAAGGCTTTCAAGAACCTCAAGCAAGCCTTCGCAGCCAACCTAATATTAGAAATATACTACGTAGGGTAGCAGACAGTCGTAGAAACTAATGCGTCTAACTATATTACTATAGCTATGCTTTTATAGCTCTACCCCGTTACTAAGAAGTAGAAGCCGGTTGCGTATATATCTAAGAAGATAAGTCCTATAGAGTGCAACTATGAGATCTACGACAAGGAACTCCTCGCTATTGTTCTAGCCTTTAAAGAATAGCGTCCGGAGCTTATAGCGGAGGGGGGAGAAGCAGATAGCGACTTCGAACGCTTCGATAGTAACGATTACGTCCGAGTACTATCTAACTATAAGAACTTGGAGTATTTTATAACTACTAAGTAGCTTAACAGACGACAAGCCCGTTAGGCTAAGTTCTTGTCGCAGTTCAACTTCAAGATTACGTATAGACCTGGCTTGCAAGGCACCAAACCTAATAGCTTAACACGACGATCCTAAGACCTACCTACTTTGCTAGATAATCTAAGAGTTCTATACTAATAGTAGATAATCCTTAGCCCTAACAGACTAGATATTATACTAAAGGCGGCAGCGATAAACCTAATAGAAGATAAGGATATCGGTAGTAACAAGATCGCCGACGTTATAGCTATAGAGAACATAGATCTGCCGATAGCAATTAAATAGCTATACTAAGAGAAGCTAGTCTAACAAGCGCTTAAAGAACTATTACTTAGGCAGACAGCTAGTTTCCTTCGACAACACAAGATAGATCAAGCATTAGTAATAGTGCGCGATTAGAGGATATATATCGCTAATAGGTTCGGAGAAGCTAGTATATTTATACTACTAACGGATTCTAAGATTATGCACCTAATACGAACCTTCGTAATTAAGGATTGCTATAGTATATTAGCTACTAGACACCCTAGCATTGCGAAGACGTTCGGCCTCTTGACGCGCTCCTATATATAGCTATTCGCATAGCAGATAGTAAAGCGATTTATCCGTAACTGCAAGGTATATAGAACTACAAAAGCAACTACTCAAGTATATAGTAGCCTGCTTGCACTATTGCCTATACCGTACCGACTATAGCAATATATCGTAATAGACTTTATTATTAAGCTACTACCCTTAAAGAGCAAGATTAATAGAGTAGTATATAAGAATATCTTAATAGCAACCTGCCGCTTAACTAAAGAGCGGTATGCTATCCCTATATATCGGCTTAACGCTCCTTATATCGCGTTAGTATTCCTTAAGAATATCTTCGTAAGATATAGCGCGCCAGAGTCTATTATAATTAATAGAGGAACTAACTAGTTGTCGGCTTTCTTTAAGCGCTTCTATAAGCTTCTAGATATTAAGTAGAAACCTTCGACAGCTTTCTACCTAGAAACAGATAGATAGTCTAAGAATACGAACAAGGGTATTAAGTAGTATCTCCGAGCCTTCTGCAACTACGCTTAAGACGACTAGGTTGACCTTCTGCCTATTAGTAAGCTAGCAATTAATAACTACGACTTAGAGACTATAGGAGTATTACCTTTCTTCGCTACTAGAGGATACAATACTAGACTACCTGTTATTAATGCTTAGTCTAACATGCTAGTACTTCTATACAAACAATAGCTAGACGCCCAGGCTGCTAGCGACTTTAGCGAGCGTATTGCCGACATTTACGAGTATGCCCGGGAACATATATACTTGGCGCAGGCCAGATAGGCAGACAATGCTAATAGCGGCCGCATACTAGCTCTAATCTATCGTAAAGATAACCTAGTATATATAGCTACTCGCAACTAGGGCACGGACTGTGATGCCAAGAAGCTTGATTACAAATTCTCTAGGCTACACAAAGTTCTTCGCGTTCTACTATATAACGTATACTATATCGACCTTCTACTAGATATATAGAAGTACCCTATCTTCTACTCGAACCTCCTATAGTCCGCCGACGACGACCCTCTACCTAGTCAAACCTCGCCGGCCGACGGCCCTCCGCTACTAATTCACGTTTACCGAGAAGGAGATAATAGAGGAGACCTCGAGCACGAGGTAGAAGAGATCGTAGCAGCAGAAACTCGGAGGCCGATACGTATATAGTAGAAAGAGCTTAGTAAGCAACTAATACCGATATTTAAGGTAAAGTAGGTTAGTTATAACAAGCTAATATAGGAGCCTAAGAGTTACTTCGAAGGCGCACCTAACAAGGTAGTATCTTTTCGTGCGAAGTTACTAAATAGCGTATCTAATGCACCTCCTTACCTACCGACGACGGAAGTTAAGTACTTTACAACTAGTCTAGAACCAGACTCGCGCGTGGATTCGCAACGAGTAACTCGCGCGTCGGTCAAGGTAGTAGATTAGAAGCACTATACGCTAAGTCTTTAAGGGGATAGCCTAGCTCTTGCACCGAGTTCACACTTACTACGAGGCTCTGCTACTAGCTTTAGTAGCCAAGATACTACAAACACAAACGCACTAGTAGACGCTAGTAGTCACGTAGTAGATGCTATTAACGAGCGCAATATTTCAGATCGCAACACCTATATTAGCAATACTAACCTAAATATAATCGAAAGCAATAACGCAGTCTTTGCTAACTTAAACCTTATATTACCGGAAGAGCTCTTACGTCCGATATAGAGCGGAGGCAGGGCCGGACTAATTATAGGACAAGAAGATACTGTTAGTACTTAGAAGGAATAGAATACAAAATATAGCTTAAACGACGATTTGGATAAAGAAGATAATTTAGATAATAGATTAGATAATAACGTCGCCTTTGCATACGTAATGCGAGCAGCTTAACGTTATAGATATGTATTAGAGCCTCTGCGGACAGAGGCTGTTTTGAGGAGGGGGTAGTATTATAACCTAACACCTGCCTGCCTACCTATATTTACTTGTAACTATTATATACACGCGGCTAGGCCCGATGCGGCTAGCGCGCTTGGCGCTTTTCTTATACTTACTCGTTCGCGCCCTCGCGCTCCTCTTAGATACTTTGTCTACAACCTGATTTACTACGCTACTATTTATAACGTTATACTTAATAAGTTATCGAGATTTAGAATAGAATATAAGTACTAGAATATAGGGTAGAATAACTATCTAGCCTAAGTAGGAGTATTAGAAAGTATAGTCTAGTTAGACTATCTAAGAGATACCCTCTTAGGGATTAGATTATATAATATATATTATATAATAGTAGGTTACGTAGCTTATCTAATACTCTATATCTTAGAAGGAGATACAACCTATAACTAACTAACTAATATAATTAATATAGTTAGTTCCTATCTAACGCTTCTACTTCTATTATATATTAAGACCCTTTCTATATATTATAAATATATATATTATCGTCCTATTTCGATAGATTCGATTAATTAGAAATCGACCTATACCTACTTATCTATAGAGAAAAAAGAATTATAGTCCTAACCTATATAGATAATATACCTATTATAGTACTAGAACTAAAAGATATTCTCTAGTTTAAAAAATAGCTTAGTAAGGTTTTTAAAATTAAGAATCTAAAGGAGCTAGAAAAGATTCTTAGAATAAAGATAATAAAGGATAGAGTTATAGAAACTCTAAAGCTTAATTAAGAATACTATATCTAAAAGAACTTTATAAGGCTAAATATAACTAAGGAAAATACCTATCTAACTCTCTTACTAATAGATAGTTATAAAAGCCTTACTAAGGTAATTCTATCTAATAAAAGATATATAAAATAGAAGTACTAAAGCTAGATAGATATATAGATATAGCTAATAGTTATAATAAAACTAGATATTACTTTCGCTTTTAGTAGACTAAGCTTATATATAGCTAACCTAATAAGAGGATATATAAATACTTTAAAGAAACTAGTAAGATACCTTAGGTCGTCCCTAGACCTAGAACTTATATTTAGAAAAAGTAGTAGAAGCCTTATTAGATATTTAGACTCTAACTATATAATAGATAAAATAGATAGAGTTTTAATCCTAGAATCTATCTTCTTCCTCTATAGAGTACTAGTATCTTAGATAAGTAAGAAGTAGAAGTCTATAGCAATATTAACTATAGAGGCTAAGTATATAGCTCTAAATATATATACTAAGCAATCTCAATTCCTAGTAGTACTTCTAAAAGAAATAGACTATATAGAGTTAGTAGGAGAGTATTCTTTTTAACTACTTATTAAAGCAAACTCTAATATAGTAAATAAACTTAGACCTATTTAGATTATAGAGGATAACTAAGTATCTCTAACCCTAGTTAAGGATACCTATACCTATAAGAGATTAAAATATATTAATATAGCTTATAATAATATTAGGAGACTCTAGTAGCAAAGGAAGATAGTAGTAGTATATATTCTAATAAAAAAGATAGTTATAGATAGGTTAACTAAGCTAAAGAATAGTCCCTAATTCTAGAAGTTTATAAGATAACTCTAGCTTATATAAATAGCTCTTCTATACTTAATAAGTTATCGAGATTTGGAATAGAATATAAGTACTAGAATATAGAGTAGAAGGACTATCTAGCCTAAGTAGAAATATTAGAAAGTATAGTCTAGTTAGACTATCTAAGAGATAACCTCTTAGGGATTAGATTATATAATATACGTCACGTGGCAGTAGGTCACGTGACTCATCTAATGCTCTATATCTTAGAAGGAGATGCAACCTATAACTAACTAATATAATTAATATAGTTAGTTTCTATCTAATACTTCTATTTCTATTATATATTAAAACTCTTTCTATATATTATAGGTATATATATTATCGTTCTATTTCGATAGTCTATAGTAATATTAACTATAGAGGCTAAGTATATAGCTCTAAATATATATACTAAGTAATTTTAATTTCTAGTAGTACTTCTAAAGGAAATAGACTATATAGAGTTAGTAGGAAAGTATTCTTTTTAACTACTTATTAAAGCGAACTCTAATATAGTAAATAAAATTAGACCTATTTAGATTATAGGAGATAACTAAGTATCTCTAACTCTAGTTAAGAATACCTATACCTATAAGAGATTAAAATATATTAATATAGCTTATAATAATATTAGGAGACTCTAGTAGCAAAGGAAGATAGTAGTAGTATATATTCTAATAAAAGAGATAGTTATAAATAGGTTAACTAAGCCGAAGAATAGTCCCTAATTCTAGGAATTTATAAGACAACTCTAGCTTATATAAATAGCTTTTCTATACTTAATAAGTTATCGAGATTTGGAATAGAATATAAGTACTAGAATATAGGGTAGAAGAACTATCTAGCCTAAGTAGGAGTATTAGAAAGTATAGTCTAGTTAGACTATCTAAAAGATACCTTTTTAGGGATTAGATTATATAATATATATTATATAGTAGTAGGTTATATAACTTATCTAATGCTCTACATCTTAGGAGGAGATGCAACCTGTATCTAACTAATATAATTAATATAGTTGGTTCCTATCTAATACTTCTACTTCTATTATATATTAAGACCCTTCCTATATATTGTAGGTATGTGTATTGTCGTCCCAATTCGATATAAGTAGCTATATATAGTTAATCTAGTATTCACTTTATTGTTAATATATAATTATCGTTAGTCTGTGCAGTACCGCCTTCGGCGGTCTGCGTTGTTACGTAGCACGGATAGTCCGGCGACCGTTGCAGAAGGGAAGAGCAGCCAGGTATGTCAATGTCATCTTTCTGGGCTGATCAAAACACAAGATTGACACGAAGCGAGCAGAACGAATGCCATTCCGATGGCAAGCGAAGCTGTACCAAACGTGGATAACAAGATGTCGTTGTTGCTCGAAGCTGTCTTGACATCAAAGCATCACCAATGGCAATGACTTACGTGCTGTCCCACAGAGCCAGACGATCATTACAGGACATGCAGGACATGAAATGGTTACAAATATGTGTGCTCAACATTCCAGCAGTCTTGAGCAAAAGCGCACATAAAAGCGAGCAGAACAATCGTCTAGGCCGCATAATCTCAAGAGATAGTCGCAACTTTGGCTGAACCAGTTTGATTCTTTCACCGAGTCGGTATGTCTTTAGCCGAAGCGTCACAAATGGTGACGACTTGCTCACTTGACTATACCATCGGACGACTGTTAAGAACCACTCTTTCCTATTAGGTCATGTATGTCAATCGCGACCTGAACAGTAATGTTGATGCCAGTAGGTAAACTGCGCTATTTCAGGAAATCGGCCTTGTTCGTAAGCCTGATTTCGTGAAACAGGCGGTAGTTTGTGATTCGTCTAGCTTTTATAAAACGAGGCCTGTTTTCATGAAATAGAGGTCTTCTCGTAAAGCCTGAATAGTCAACGTCGATAAGGCTAACGAGGTCCAAGGACGATGGCAAGGTCTGTACTACCTATATAACGACGACGACTATAGAGTACGCGTCGTAGGAGCGTAGTCCGAAGAATCAACGACGTACGAAGACTGAATCTACGCACCCTGCACGAGCGGCACGCTTTACGAAACAGACTCTATTTCATGAAAACAGCCTTATGCATATAAAAAGATGCGCTTAGCGAAACAGGGCTTATTCCTTAGAAAATAGTGGCCATTTCATGAAATAGCGCGGTTTACGAGATAACGTCAACACCGAGGATTCCAGAAGAAAGGGACTGGCCGGCTGCAAGTGTTCGGTATCGACAATGCTGGGCATATGGCTGCAGGAGATCAGAAAGAGGGTGTTTCTTCGATTGTGAGAGAGTGGTTCCAGACAAGATCGTAGCTACTCAGCCTATCTGCTTGGCCTAGCCCAGTGTAATCGAGTCGATCATGTCAGCTTTAGTTTCTCAAGCTTGAGACCTCTCTGTGATATAAGTTCTGGTGTGATCCACTGAACATCATCCATAGTGTCATGGAACGTCTCATTATCCTCCGCCGAGGTAGATAATGGCGACGGCAGTCTAGGGTCATGCCTTTGCACACGACCAGTGCGAGTGTCTAGGTACTGGGGAGTATAGTCACCCCCATCGCCCTCCACTAGCTGTCGTACACACCAATGGGATTCCAGACTCCCAAGGACGGCTTCGCCATCCATCATGCCATGCACATAAGCCAGCCCCACGATAGAGAACGTCGCATCCGGCATTCGTCGAAGGAAGACTGGACAGCGTAGACCAAGTAAAACAGCGACACAGTCTTCTGGTTGCAGATCGAGAGGCCCGAGACCGAAATACCCATTATCTGTCTGAAAGAACTTGGCACCTTCCCATCGCTTCACTAAATTGTCGGACAGCTCGCCCAAAGTCTGATCGGCAATTGATAAGTGGTCGTCTGTCAGACCAATTCGCGCCATTAAACTAGTCTTCCATTGACTGAAGGACGGGAATGCTGTTGTCTGGGCATAACGCTCGGATAGAAGGTCCATGCGCAATGTCCTCAACCATGCATCGAGTAGACCTTCGCCCGTACAATACCTGCTCGTAGTTAGACCGAGACTGAGACTTGATGGCATAAGCTGCCTAAGATAGTTGATGATGTGCTCATCAGTGCTGTCTTTCTGTAGAGGTTCGAAGACCGAGACGGCATTGCCAATAAGAATTCCTTGGACTTCAAGCACGCGAGGTTCACTCGCATCGTAGTTGTAGTGCGCCTTCGTGTATGCGGACGCACGACAGCCACGCATCACAGACGGGAAGACCTCCGGTTCTGTGCGCCAATCCGGAACCCACGTCGGTGCATCGTACTGGTTCCTGCCCAAAGAACATTCGGACAATAGCTCGATTAGTCCGGTCCTGGACACAATGGTGAGAAACACCGTCTTGAAGACCTCCGAGTATGGGATCGAGTAAGAAGGTCTTATATCCTCGCGCATTCTTGCATCGAGCAAAGACAAGATAGCGTAGACTTTGTCGTTAGGTTCTGCGCAGGCCTGTCGTCGAGTCGGATACATCAAATCATCTAGTAGCCAGGCACCAGATGCGACCTCCTGGAACTTGCTAGCCTGCACATAGACCAAATCAGGAACCTCAACTTTTTCTGCCAGCAGGAACAGTGCCCGTCTGAGGTGACGGTACGATATTTCTCGCTCGCCACAAAGTATGACTGCATTGCGCGCAAGTGTGATCTCTTGCACTATCCACAATCGTTGGAACCATTGGCGCCACAGAAGGTTTGCAACAGCAACCCACTGCGCGTCGGCCCAAGGTAGTACAGTATCTGGGAGATACCATAGTGGCTCATGAGCACCTGGTGCAAGATGCGCATAGTTATCCCTAGATATTTCGACCTGCTTACCCAGATATTCGAGCGTGTCCAAAGCAAGGTCACTGTCGCTAGACGCAAGACCGAGCCACGCCAAGACAGTACTTGCCGAACTGTAGATCTGGCCCATCAGAGCTACTTGCGCGCCACGCTTTGCCATATCATCTTGGTTGATACAGATTGCATCGATCCACAGGGTACGGACATCTGCCACCTGGCGCAAAGTCCGAAGAGCAAGGTCCAAGTTTTAGCGATGACTTTGTTTTGTGTTTTGGACTGCCAAGGCGCTAGTTCTAGTTCTAAGCCAGTGATCCTTGCATGCGATGAACGGGCTCCTCACTTTCTTCTTACACTCGTCCACAGATAAACCATCTGACGCATATGCTGACAGCTCGATGTCACGGCTGCTGAACATCATCGTCACCTTGGTCATCTCCCTATTCGCGATTCTCCTGGGTCTTCAGTTGAAAGATCCTGACAGCTTTCTGATGCGATTCCTGAGCCCTCATTTCCCAGTCTCGAGAGTGCCACAGTCTCAAGCGCGTCGGGCATTTACACCCTTCGCCTCGACGTTCAGCGCAGCTACAGCTACCATGTCCTCGAGCAGCAACATGGACGCCGAAAGAGACGCAGGTGGTCAGCCACTCGGGCTGCCTCCACCTCCGAGTGCAGAAGAAGCCACCAAGCTGGATATGTCGGGTGGATCAGACACTGTCAAGCTCGATCATCTCGGGCCATTGGTCGTGAACAAGGATGGCTCGTTGTCGAGGATCAGCAACTGGGAGCAGATGACTGAGCAGGAGAAGAAGAGTACTTTGAAGATCTTGGGAAAGCGGAATCAATTGAGGACTGAAGCATTGAAGGAGAAGGATGAGCGGGCGAATTGAGAGTCAACAATGCATCCGTGGCTCTGTTCCTGTAGGACCTCCGCCGAGCAGCAAAGCCAGGACGGCACCAGGAGAGTCCTCCACGTTCAGCCATTACTTCAGACGAGCCTCGATAATACTATTGTCCGAGTTCTGCAAGCCATGAAATTCAACAATCACAAACCCGCCCTTTCCTAGCAAGTCACGCCACTGTCGCTGACTGCGTTCCAGCCCACCGACCAGCAACATGTTAATATCTCGCATCACCTTCCTGGGCTGCGGTCTTTCATCCTGAACGACAACATCGCAGATGATCAGCTTCGAATGCGCTGTCATTGCCGGCCTTAGACTGGTTAAGATCTTCTGGCAATCCGCATCACACCAGTCGTGAAAGATGCGCTGATAGAGATAAGCAGAAGCCCCTTTCACAGGCTGCTCCTGCTTGAAGAAGTCGTATGGCATAGTTTCTGCCTCAAGATCTGGCAGCGTGCCATCATCAATCACGGACTGCAGGTCTTGCAACACGACTTTGCCTTGCAGCTCTGGATAGGCACGCCTGATCTCTTGTATAGTCGAACCTTTTGCACCGCCTACATCGACTAAGACTACGCCATCTTCGCCTCCTGGCCGCAGACTACCGAAGTTGTATGATGCCACAGCTTCTTTAGCGCATACGCCACTCGAACCGGACATGGCGCTGTTCAGGAGAGGCAGCTTTCCAATACTTTTCACGATATCGAAGATGCTGGCGTCTCGCGCTTCGTGCGCCAACGTGAAAGGCGAGTTCCTTGGATCTGAAGGATTCGCTAAAGGCTTACTTTGCCCATCGAAGTAAGGACCGACAGCCTTCGCAGCACTCTGTACCATGACATCCCAGATCCAGATTGCCCAGGAACGTCTTGGTGGGTCGGCGTATATCTTTGACATGGGAGAGTGCCAGAGAAGGCCACTGCCATCGTCTTGATAAATCACGTCGAATGCAACAAGTCCTCGAACGACCCGTACAGTCAGGTCCAAATCAGTCTGTGTAAGAATCGCCAGCTCTGCGACACTGAGTCCGGACTTTGCATCTCTTGGCAAATGATCGAAAACTCCCATCGAAAGTGCTATGCGCACACAGGCATTGGCCATGGGCTGGAATGTGAAGTCTGCGAAAGCATCTGCTGGCAATGTGCAAGCGTTCTTCAGCCTTTGTGAGGTCTGTGCGACGTTGGCAAGAGCGTCTCGTCTACTGCGTTCATCTTGGCTCGTTTCATAGCTGTCGAGAGATGCATTGATTGATGCTGCTATGGCACGGAGTGCTTTCAGATCGGGAGCCTCGTTCTCACGGCCTGAAGTCATGGTAGTGGCACGATCGGGAGCAGAAGTTTCGCGTGGGAGCGCTCACTTTACAGATTCGCTCTCGGCAAAGTCTACGATTGTCAGTACCTACGAAGTACATCCCAGCGGGTGGTGTTTATACTTTGCCGAGGGAGGAGATACTACCGCTATACTGTTCCAGACTTTCACGGCACGCGACGCCGATCCTCTTTCGTCATGGAGTCTCCTCTTTCATAACAGAACCAGAGTGGTAACGAGGTGACACCTCATCAATTGCAACAACAATGCTGCAGATGGCAAAATGTTGTCGCTACCATTCCTGCTGTCACTAGCAGCCTTGCTGTTCGTCGTCCACATCGTCTCAACAATCTTCAAGCCTGGACTGCGATCGATACCGGGACCATGGCTGGCGAAGGTCACGAATCTGTATCGAGTGGGCATGGTATTGCGAGGAAAGTTCTCTTACGAGCTCGTTGACTTGCATCGCAAATATGGTCCTGCTGTGAGGATAGGTCCAGATTGTGTTTCTCTCACAGATCGGAGGGTTGTGGAAGATATCTATGGCATCAGGACCGACTTTATAAAGGTTAGTCAAGCACATAATAGAGATTATGTATCCATTACTGACGACATAATGTCCAGAGTGACTGGGTGAAGTCGTCGCAGACTTTATACCAAGGCAAGGTCAGTGCAACGATGTGGGCCTTGCCCTGCACGCTTGGTCAGTAGGATGGAAGCTTGGCACATGTGCTTACTTGTTTGGCAACCTTAGGTCGTGCCGGCATTGATGACGACACAAGTAAGTTCCATACCACGTGGAAGAGCACTAAGGCATAGCTAATGTCGTGCAGGACAAGGAGTATCACGCTACGCTCAAGAAGTCCATCGCAAGCGCCTACTCAGTGACTACGTTGATGGGGTATGAGAAGTCGGTCGAAGACACAGTCCGCTACTGTCTGCAGAGATTCAATGAGCTATTCATCAAGACTGGCGATGACTGTCCCTTGGACAAGTGGCTGCAGTGGTGTAAGATCAGCAACATGTCACGTAATGTCAATGACGGCAACTGACGAGGATAGATGCGTACGATGTGATCGGTGCCATTACCATGAGTCGACCAATGGGTCTTCTTGAGCAAGGAAAGGATGTCGATGATATGCTCAATGAGATTCAAGTCGAAGGCGACTATCGAGCAGTGGTGAGTCTCGCAGGTTGCCATGTTCAGAGCCTCAGCTGAAGTATGACTACAGGGAGCCGTCATGCCTCTGATTGATTGGATCTGGCGGAAGAACTGGCTGATGACATTCTTCTCTGCGCCCACGCACAAGATCATGGTACGGGCGCGAAGCATGCTTGAAGAACGCCTTGCAGTCAATGATGCCACAGACTCGCCACATCGCGACTTCATCTCTCGCTTCCTCGAAGCCAAGGACAAACACCCAGAAACCCTCAACAATCGCAACATGCTAGGCTTTGTAGGCTCTAACCTCCAAGCAGGCTCTGACACTACAGCAATTGCGCTTCGGACCATGATGTACCATATCCTTAAGAATCCCGTCGTCCTTGCGAGAATGCGAGAAGAGCTTGATGCCTCTTCCGACATATCGCATCCGATCACATTCCAACAAGCATTCAACGACCTTCCGTACACCAATGCCGTGATCCAGGAATCTCTCCGCATACACCCACCTTTCGCACTGCTACTCGAGCGACTCGTTCCAGCGTCTGGTCTCACATTGCCTGATGGAACGCATCTGCCCGAATCTACCAAGGTGGGCTGTTTTGGATACACGATGCACTTTAATACAGAAATCTTCGGTACTGATGCTGAAGATTTCAACCCTGATCGCTGGCTACAGGGTGCTGATGAAGACGACGAGGAGTTCAAGGAACGATTGAGGTTGATGAAGTCGCTGGACATGACTTTCGGAATTGGCCAGAGGAAGTGTGTCGGTGTGCATGTTGCTGAGCTGCAGATATATAAGTTGATTCCAGCTCTCGTGGGCTTGCTCGATGTAAGTTAGCCTTTATTATGATAGGGAATGTTGCTAATCAGTGTACAGATCGAGCTTGTGAGCCCGGAGCGAGACTGGACTGTGACGCAGAAGTTCTTCTCGTTGCAATCGGATATAGATGTCAAGATCAAGTGGAGAGATGGGAAGAGTCTGCAAGATATGGAAGCAGATGTGCCAGGAACGACATAGATGCGACTGAGGCATGCATGCATTCGATGATCGGCAGAACGATTGCTGCATTCGTGATCAGGCGGCAAGTTTCACCTCACAACACCGAGTCACCGTCAACCGGAAACAGACATCGGTGCTCTACTACCATCATAAGACGCCTGAAATCCTCCCGATCGATTGCAAACGACACCTCTGGTACCGCTACACACAAAGCAATTCTGGAGCACCACAACAAGTACCGTACTGGCCGCATAGTACTCAGTAATTGAATAAGTCAAATTCGTGTAGTAGCATTCAATTTCAATTCAAATTAGCGTTCAATTGCATGGATTTGAATTGAATGCATTCAATTCCCTTGCATGTGACAGCTGTAAGTGAATATTAGCTCTAAAGGCCGCCAGACATTACTATGTCGTCGTCTACACCACCCCCTATTGCTTCTAACGCTAGCTTTGCTATGCCTAAGCGTTGCCAATCCTTTGAGCACTCTGTTTCACTTACAACCTTAGTAGAAAGCTGTAACCTTTCCTATATAATAGTCTGTCTTGTGCCGCTAAACATAGTCTCGCTTATTGCGGACATAGTTAATGCTGAGAACACGTCTATTACGAGACGCGCTAGTGCTGGCGTTAATGCTATAATAGCCGGTTGTAACTAGTGCTTTAAAGGAGTCTGCTTTGTACTATTTATTATAGGCAAGGCTCGGGGTTTGGAGTAAATAAAGCTGTCAAAATCGTCGTCCTTATTGTCTAGCACATAGATCTGCTTCTAGTACTGTTCTAGCTTAGTTGGCTTAGTAGATATACTAGTATTCGATGTTGTTACTATCGGTGCAGGTAAGTAGCAGTCCTTATATTTACTCTATAGCATAGTAGCCCTTTCAACAGCTACTATTAGCTATGCTGCCTTGTATTTACGCTTCTAACGCTAGGCTTTCTTAAGACTAGCATGTCGTTTCTCTAGATAGAGTAGTACTGCTACTATATAGATAGCATTGTTATCTATAAGCTCGTAGTACTTATTAAACAATACCTAGCTTATATTTATTATAGCAAGAAACCTTGGATCTATAGTATGCTTTGCCTCCTATTCCTCGTAATAGTCGATAAGGCAATCTATTAACTCTTATATATAGTCTAGCGTTGTATTGTGACCTTCGGCTTTAAGTATTGCCTTATAGAAAGGCTATAGGAATTGATAGGTCTTATTAAGAAACTACTAGTGTTCCTTAGTTAATTAATAGCTAGCTAGTAGCTCCTTATGCACTACTAGCATATAGACTACTACCGGCTTCGTATTAAACAGCTATAGTATTATTATAAACCAACTATTCTATCTAGTCTTGCCTAGAACGTATAGATATATCTATAGCAGATCCGGGTATAGTTTAAGTATCTGTTTGAAGCTAGAATAGAGCTTGTTGTAGCATAATAAGGTAACAAAATCGTAGGCCAGTTTAAGAGGTTTATAGTACTTTAGGCCTTTCTTCTTTTTGCTATCTAGCCTTTCTAGTTCGCTAATTATATCGACACCGTCGCTATTAGGGTTTGCATTGAGAACGTACTTATATACTATGCGTGCTGCGTCGGGGTTCTTAGTATATATAAAGGTAGTAGTAGCTAAATTAATAATATGCCTAAGGCAGTATAAGCGCCGTTCCTTAGCTAAGAAGTAGATAAAGCCTTTGAGCCGTAACTTATACTCTAACGCCTTAAGGATATTATCTATATAATAAGGGTTATCTATAGTAATCTAGCTAATATTGTGCTCTATACCGAAGTTCTTAAATATAGCTAGAAGGTATAGAGCGACAACCTTACTAGCGTAACTATCTAGCAGCTTAGGGAGGTCTAAGAGGCACTGCACAAGGTTACCTTAGTCGTCTACCTACTATGCATTAATTGCTTAGAACTCTTTATAGTATTCTATACTAGAAGTCTACGAATCCATATAGAAATAGATATAGCTAATAGCCTAGTTAATGCGTATCTTTACTAGTTGTCTTATAAACTTGTAGTTGTCTATTATCCACCTTAGAATTAATATCGCCAAGTAGAGAAGGGCGTGCTTAGCTATGCGATTAACCGATAGAATAAGGTCTTGAAACTCGTCTAATTCAACGATCTTGTGCGCTAGGTTCTATTATATAATTAAGGTAGTAACCTTGCTACGAAATATATATTTATCGACTATATTAAGTAGGATATTATTAACTTATTTCTTAGCCAACTTAGTAGTCTTTTCTACGCTTTTGGCAAGGCCTTCCTTTATCTTCTATAGGTTGCGCGCAGCCTACTTTTAAGGCACTAGTTTGTCTAGATAAATACTATGTTTCTTAAGGTAATGCTTCGCATTACTACTAGTACTGCACTATCTATCGTTCTTAGAGCATTTGTAATAGTAGAATAGTTTATAGCTAGTCTTGTCTCTTCTTTCTGCCTATATAGGCCTATCGTTTAGCGCCTAGAGCATATAATCCCTCTTATTTCTACTAGCGCCACGGCTTATCTATCGTTATATAAGATATATTAGCTATATAGATATAGAAGTGGCCGGGTAATTGCTTTATAAGGACTCGGGCTCGATTAAGGTTTGAGAGGTGTCTAGCGCATCCAAATCGGATATAAGGAGTGCTAGATCTTCGCTGCCTATCGTAGTAGATAGTCTATTATTAGTTCTATTATCTAAGGGCATAAAGAGGCCGTTTGAAGTGTCTATAGTAATATGCAAATTAATATTATCCTTATAGAAGCTTAAATTCTAAAGTCTGAGAAGGCCTGCAGAGGTAGTTTTGGCGACTTTACTAGGGTTACAATGCGTGTTTCTAAGTAGCTAGCATATAACAACAAACGCATTTTAGGACATAGGCACAATAGGGATCGATCTAGTATACTCGGTTTAGTTGGAATCTCTATAAAGGTATATTTTGTATCGATATTAGTATGTTAGTCGCCTAGAAAGTAAAAGGTTCTATAAAGTAACTATTTATAAAGTATAAATTCTTCCTAAATTACGATTTTAATTGTTTTAAGCCTGAAATGCAACTTCTAAGCAATATTTTTATATGCAAATTTTCGCTTTAATCTATACTCTATTTTGCACTAACGAATATATTTATATATAGTATTGTTATAGTATTATCTAGCATTTACTATAATAACAGCTTTGAAGTTCCTTAGATTTAGCTATTAGTAGGTCTAGTTGATATCGTAATGCTAGTCGGTATACGGACCGCATATATAGAGAGGCTAATAGGATTAAGCACTGTCGATTTAAGCTATTATAAGAGCTAGGTCTAAGGATATAGTGTCTTAACTCCGAAAAGGGAATCTGGATTGCTAGGCAATCCCGTATCCTCGGTCCCGAGGGCAGAGCGTATGCAGCGCGCAGTTGCCCTATAACTCTAAGAGCTTCTATATCCTTTATAGAGGTAAGGATTAGTTTATATAACTAACACTCTTATTAAATAGCGCTCTATATATTGCTACATACCCCTACTCTTATAGCTATCTAACTTGAGATTCGTAATATATTTAGAATATAGCTAACTTCTTCAATACCACTTTCTTTATTATAACTAATATAACAACTACGCCCTAAATATAGCTATTTGCTACTCGCAATCCTCTCTATATATCGCTAGTACTTATAGCTAGTTATACCGACCCTCCAATGTACTATAGGCGTCGCCTTGAGCATCGCAACGAGCTCCCTGCCTTGCGCCAACCTATCTTGTTCTATATAGTAGAAATAGTATATTAGGTCTCTCTCCGAGCTAGTAGCATGCCGCTTACGAATAGCATTATCTAGGCGCTTATAGATATACCTAACGCGCTTTATAAGAGCTTTAGATTTGTAGTCGATTAGTACTAAGAGCTTGCGCTTCTATACTAGGATCGTAGTAGTAATTTTAGCTAGTAATAGTAACCTTTTAAGCCTTGCTAGGCGGACTAACTCCTCGGTAATTATAGGCTCGACCTTAGTAACCATCCTCTAACTGCCAGATAGTAAGGAACCGATATACGACGTCGCTAGCGTAGTCGTTGGCGTATCCGAATCCTACTCTGACTCTAAGGTCTTAGAAGTCGGTACCTGCCTCGAATTAGCACCCAATATCGACATATCCTTACCCTACGAACCTCTAAACGATAGCCTATTGCGAATCGAGCTTCCAGTACTAAGATTAGTAAAGAGAAGGATGAGAAACAGGCACAGAAGCACAAACGCGTAGATACACGCTATAGCGCGTACTATTCAATGCACGAGTCAATTCAGCATTCAATTCAACGCAGAAGCATTCAATTTCAATTCAGTATTGAATGATTGACTAATTGAATACGACGATTCAATTACTGAGCTCTATAACTGGCCGAGAAGCTCGAACGATGGCTCCTCGCACTCTGCGGTCCTTGCCAAAGGACATCCTGGTCATGCTTCCAGACTATATCCACAACATCGAAGACTTCATGAACTTCGCTTCAACGTGCACAACTCTGCATGAGACCATGAACTCCACAACTCCGAAGAACATTCTCCGCCTCGCAGCAGCTCAAGATAGAATCTTCTTCCGGCCTTCACCACACTTCCTTGTCATGGCCACCGCCCGTGAGCTCGGGAACTGGGCTCGTCAATCAAACACAAACGAGGCTACACTCGCCAATCACTGCCGGCAAGGCATCGATGGCTTGCTCAAGCTTGCCCTTGATCACTGCGGTTTGACTATGCAACGCATTCGGGAGCTTTACGAAATGCGAATGTCCATCATCAACCCAGTGACAAATATCATCGACCAATGTGTCGGCAAGCAATGGTACAGCACTCCAAACTTCTGGAATGGTGGCGTCAGTGATGCATATACCATCAGCTCAGATCCAGATAGTACATTCTTCCATATGGCAATCTACGGGGAGCTGTTTGCGCCAGATTTCGAACCGTTCTTGGATGGATCTTCTTCGTCGGCAAGACTTTTGAGTCTCGAGACGAGATCCAAATTCGTGAGATACTGTATCCCGGATTGGTGCTCAGGTGGCGAGGCCGATTATCAGAACAACATCTCCCTGACTTGGACGATTCGATCTTCCCGCTGGCGAAAGCATTTCAAGCAATTTCGTACAGAAGTTGCCCGATGCTCAGAATTCAAGGAGGATTTCGATGATGGCTGGTGGTATGTACCGGACTTGGGTCGTGATGAAGAGGGTGGAGTGGACGCGCACTGGAGGCAGAGACTGTGGGAGAATCTTCTGATTTGTCAAGGTCTTGAAGGTTTAGGAATGATGCGGCCAGAGCTACAGAGTGGTTGGGTTGAGAAGGCAAGGACGTGGAAAAGGCAGATTGCAAGTCTTGAGCGCGAACCAGCGACTGTGAAGGTCAAGGAAAACAGTCGACAGGCTACTCTGGAGTACCCATTCCTGTTGGGAGACTTGAGGATCTGTGCTGCCGGATACGTGGCTGGGACGGACTGAGAACTGCTTCTATGAAACCACCTACAAGTCAAACACGCGCTGAGAGAAGGTACCCGAATACTCTTCAACAGCTCTGATGCACTTACGATGTTGCGATAAGTCCGGCCATCCGTTCGGTACACGTCTTTGGGCAGTTGTTGAGGAAACGACCGGAAGCACAACGAAGGTGATTCTATGAGTGTACTTTGAAACAGCCAGCTTTTGTTCTACGAAGTGGTCATACTACCTGCCTTTGCTGCAGCTCGGGTGACTTCCGTCTTGCTGAGCACCACCACCCATCGCAGTATAGTACTACAGGGATGGCAGTGAAACCGGAGAGAACCCCAAGCGCTAAAGTGGCTGTTGCCCATCCTCCACTTTCCACAATGAATCCACATAGGAGTGGACCCACGGTGTTGCCCAGCGACCAAGCCATGTTGAAGTATCCATACGCTTGTCCGTAATAGCCTCCACTGCAGCCTTTCTTTCTCAGACCTGCCTCCTGGTCCTGTCGTGACAGCTCTTCCGATCGTTGCGCAACCTCGCTGAACAGGGGCTGCGGGATTATGGCCAAGCAACATCCCACGATGAACAGCAAGGAACACAAGAGAACTTTGTGAGCCATGTTGTCTTGCGTTATGAGTCTCAGTAAAATCAAGGCAGGGCAGAGGACTAGGAAAGAACCTGCCAGAAACCAGCGTCCACCGTACTTGTCGGTCATCTTCCCAAGTAGAGGCCCTGTCAGCGCGGGTATCGATAGAGGGAGGAACATAAGTCCAGCTCCATCTGAATCCCAGCCGAATAGTGCGTGCACGGTCGTTGGAAGTATCGTCTCGAAGCCCGAGAACACTGCTGCGAGTGTGAGGACGCCCCACAGAGCTACCACGAATCGAACAGAGAACAGCAATCGGATCATCGTCGGTATCTTTGTGTTACTGTCCAGCGACCGCGTCGAACAGGTGGTTGAGCTAGAGTCGTCGATCTCTGTAACGTGCACGGAGGACTTCTCCTTCATTGTGCCCTTCTCCATGCTCGCTTCGACGATCTCGGGAGGATTGACAGGATCAGCGTCCTGTCTGAGCTGTGGCTCTTTCATGATCAAGCGGAAGACGATATCCAAGACAATGACGCCGAGTATCATTGCGAACACGGCATTGTAGCCACAACGCTTGAAGACTATGCCACCGAGCATAGGTGCTGTCACTGACCCGAGGTCGAGTGCAATGCCGATGTAGCCAGAAGCCTGCATAGAGTCAGTGATCTGGTCCGGTATGCCTTCACTCCACCACGTCACTCACCTCTCCAATATGTTCGGGATCAACGCTGTCAGCAAGCACCGCGAAACCAGTCGTCCAGACTACAGCAGAAGACGTGCCCTGCAGTACTCGCCCTGCAACCTGGGTTCCCATGTTCGGCGCCAGCCATAGCAGAACAGTGGCTCCCAGCAAACATAAAAGTCCCAGTAGGAATGGTCGGCGACGATTCTTGGAGTTATCAGTGAACCAAGCCCATGGCGGCGAACTGAGGAAACAAGCTGCACCGAACACAGCCAGAAGTATCGTGGTCCAGTATTGTATCTTGTCTTCTGATATATGGCCTCGCTCTGCCAATGCGAAGGGTGTCACTGGGACAATGGCTGTGTAAAGAAACTGATCCGTGTACACGCTGAAGGAGACGACGAAGATAGTCCATGCTGTTGACGAACGGAATGATCTTTGTAATGTCGTAAGCTGGCTTGATGCTCTGCGTACCGACTCCATGGCCGATATCGATGTGAGTGTGCTGATTGTTGTTCCCCGCAACCTTTCGATAGATGGTTGACCCGGCCAATAGATGGTGCTGCTCGATAAATGAGATATTGTCACTCAATGATGGTATCGCTGATGGTATGTGTTGGTGTTTCTTTCTGATGAGATACTCTGGAAGAACAGATGTGCGAATATATGATGTTCACAGCCAGCAACAGCTCTCCAAGGCGGCGACTCCGCTGCGTTTGAGTCGTGCCATGGCACGCAATGCCATGTGGTACGGGGGAAGCGCCATGACGACCAAAAGAAGACTGAGCAAGCTATGTGGAAAGTCGTGGCGTTCGCAGGTCCCGGCGCAGGAGCCGAGATTCAGCATCCAGAGACGAAGTTGCGGTGTTGGCAGCAGCATGGCGTACATTTCCAGCCAGCACTAAGCACTCTGGAGTATTCCATGACATGATCTCTGGAGATCATTGCATGCCGCACGATCTTTCATGCATAGGGCTGAGCTGAGTTTGTGAGCTGTGCACGTGGCTTCATGCAAGCCACACGAGTCAAATTTGGGTATAGCCAACGGCTTCAATGTGGAGTACGCCATGGCGTTCGGAGAGACCGCTTCGATCAGATCACTTGTGGTGCAGCATCCGGAAGGAGTTGGCGCAATAGAAATATGGAAGCTTGATCCATGTCAAAGCGTTTGACGTGTCAACGTCCAGATTTGTTTCCAGCAAGTCGTGCCTGTGTACCAAAGCTTCCTGACCGCTGACATTGGTGTCAATATGGTAAGCAGGACCTTGTAGCATGAGCAGGTCGTGCCTGAGTACCAAAGCTTCATCCCATCGGCATCAATCCGGATCTTGTTGTCGTTGTTGTAGGGCTCGTCGCAGTTGAACTCTCTCCAGATGGTGTACCACTACTGCTGCTCCACCCCGTCGCTGCTTGCTGGTTCTTGTAGACTGCAGTCACCAACATGTCAGTTTATCGTATCTCAGTACCACTCTCACTTCTCACATCAACAAAACTTACAAATCCATCCCATGACACTCAGGAATAAAACCACCACCGAGATCCAGACCACGTAGATCCAATGATCTCCATATATCCAAAAGAAGATCTCTTTGGCACGCTCCCACCTGGCTGTGCGTCTATTGCTGAAGTGGCCCGAACTACTGATGTGTGTTGTGATGTAGGCTCTGCTTGGTGTAGATGGAGGACTTGGTGATCGTATCATCTCAGTCGCGGAGATGAGATCTCTTTCTGAGTCGAGCTGTCTTGAGTATCGTATCATGGAGCGGATTGGGAAGGCTGGTAGACCGGCGCCGCGAACCATCTCAATGATCTCTTTCTCTCAAGCAGAGAGACGAAAGATGGCAGCATCGTGCAGAGAATGGAAGGAAACTTTCTGCTCAAGGTGCAGTGTTCGCGTAAGACAGGAGGCACGGGTATCAGCAGAAATGCACATTGTGGCTTCTTCAGTATGCAAGGGATCGAAAGAAGAATGTTGCACGTGCAGTGTTGAGCGTAGCACGAGGAGTGGAACATGGAAGCTGTCGTTGACGGAAGGAGTGGAGTTTGTGTTACGGAGTGAGACATGAAGCAGGATGTAGAAGCGGCGGAAGCTATCCACTTGTACCTTTACATCGTTAGACGCTTCACAGACTCTGTTGTCTGTTGTCTGTTGTCTGAGACTTCCGGGAAGCAAGTCACCGTTGTAACCCAATCACCCTCTTTTACTTCGAAAATGGTGTATCATCTGTATGGCTGTGCTGACACCTTTTGAGATATGACCAATTTTGAGAAAAGTGTTAATTCAAACTTTCGACGATATCTCATCATGCTTCCAACGAATCACTCCATAGTCTCACATGAACTCTTCGATAAGATGTAAGACAGAGCACAAGTGATATCAAATCTCAACGCCATGATCTGATGATGCTGCTGTCGTCCCACTGGTTTCGGGCAACCCTAAGCAGCTTCTGCCCACTCCCAGGAATGACATGCATTTCCGTTGCTGGCCTGTCCGATATCGAATTAGCTTGGTAAGTAGCTGGGGATAGAGAAGAATGATGATCGGAACAAGGTGCTGGAATCCCTAATGCTGTTGTAGAGCGAAACGACCACATCATCGTGAAGCATACACCGCTACCGAAATGCTGGTCCTCGATACTCTTCCGCCTTCTCCTGCTCGACTTCACCTCTCACAGCATACTTGAATGTTCTCTCCCTCTCGACACTCCTCACTTTCTCCACGAATGCCACCCGATGGACACACCACTGCTCTGTATCTGGCTTCCAGCTTTCAAAGTCGTCCAAGGTGCCCGCCGCTACACTGACGATCGCATCGTGTAAGGCGGTGTACGCGAAAAGGTTACTTCCGCAGACGTCACAAGAGATCCTTCTCAATGATGTACCAGAGTTCGTGGCGATGTCTTCATATGCTTTCTGGTGGTTCTCGCCTTGGGTTACTTGAAAGCCATCTTTGTAGCAGATTGAAGTGCAGAGGAAAGCTGAGCCTGTGACTCTGCAGCAGTTGAGACAATGACAGATTGTGTTGTAGATTGGAGTTGCTGCAGGTCCACTCAGGCTGTATTTGATAGTGCCGCAGAGGCATTGACCCGTCCTTGTCGCCGATGTTGCTGGTTCGCTTGACATTGTGCTTGTGGTGTAAGAGAAGTAGTGCTTAGGAATCTGGTTGTCGTTGTAAGATATGTGAGTTTAGTTGAACAGCTCTGTTTAGCAAAGCCTCGAACGAGCCACGTTGCCAAGAAGTGGTGGGGCCTCGGGTATTAATGTAGATGCTGTGAACCGAGTCACGGCGTGGATGATCATATTGTGACGGGACTTCAGGCTGTGAAGATGCGACTTATTGCTGGCGGAGCTATGCGTTGTGACTCTCTGCGCTGTAACAGCTCCTCCGCTGCAAGATGTCTGGCTGCGAGCTCAGTCTCCACTTTCATCTCGAGGCAGTGTGACCTGGTCATCATTGCTTTGAAGTGGCCCCTCATCTCCCTTCAACTCAAGCTATCAATCTGTTCTATGCACGTCAGAACAACTGGTAGCAAGCGTGTGCTTCCAGCTTCCCCATCTTATGCTTCACTGACGGCGTGCAAGGAAGCCTATTCGACGTGCCAAGTTCGCTAGCGCTAGAGCGCAGCGTGCGTGCTGGAGCACCCCTTCGCTCTGGGCGAGAGCTTCTGATGTTGTGTAAACCAAGTCTGGGGGTATTGTGCCAGGCCGGGTTCCTTTGTTGTGTTGATATGCTTTCAGGCCCTGGTCCCTCAATCGCAGATAGTGCTGTTACACCTGAAAGCAGTGGCGAAGTACAACATTCCGACCCACTGATTGCACTGCGTATGCCTTGCGGGTGCGGTCGCATTCATCTCTGGTACACAATCGCCCACATGCTTTCCGTCTTTATCAGTCACAATGTAGGCGTGTCCAGGCCCTCCAATGACCCCATAGATCCCATGCCAATCCTTCTCGAAGTTGAGCTGTCCAGAACCGCACACGCCGTTTGCTGAGCTAACGTATAAGGAGCCATTGACCGGTGCCATGGTACCATTGTGGATGTAGTTGTTGTCTTCTGCGTGGATCAGATTGGAACATGTGAAGGGTGCTTCGTCCTTAGTGCCGTTTGAAATGTTGGTGAGGACGTTGACGCCACGAGTACAGTGTGATAGGAACGGACCTGCGCCCATGCAGACTGTGGTGTTCGAGACGTAGAAGTCGGCTGATGCGGTTGCCAGAATGGTGGCCAGGACTGGAAGGGCTGAGGTACGCATCTTGGCTCCTGGTTCTGCTCTCTTCTTGCTCTTGATCTATGATGCTGTGTCTTTCGCCTTCCCCTGGACTGAAACCAGTATGATGCTGTGTGTTACTAGTAGAACGTCTGTCAGAATGCCTCGCGTGCGGACTGCCGACCTACATGTACTTTCCACACCGCAAGGCTGCCACGCAGCGGGCACTCCATCATGCCACCCTCGTCCGCAGCTTTGAGCTGCGAGATAGCCACTAAGACCTGCATCGTGGAGGCGCATGTTACCAGAAAGGTTAATCTGGGCGTTTGCAAGCCCAGCCTTGTCAGACCAGATCATGTCTCGAAAAGTCAATGTATTTTCTTCAGACCTCAGATTGCCTCTCTGAACAAACGCGAACGAGTGGCGATTCATTTTCCAGCACTCTTGTCTTGTTACTCGAGGGCAAAGGTAGCAGTTCGTGAGCATTTCGATGCCGAAGCGCCTCGTCTGGTAGCTCTCAGCCCACAGGATCAAACTCTATAAGCTCAGAAGAGAAAAGCTGCAATGCGCGTGGTACTATTTTCAGGCAACGCTAGTAGTCGACTGGGAGACGGCGAGATGGCTTCGTTCTTGACAGTTGCAAGCTGTTGGTGTATTGCTGACCAAGTGCTAGCGAGGTTGTAGTGAGCGAGCAGAAGATGGTGAGACGCGAAAGGTCAGCGCGCTGTAGACTCGAGATCTTCGCGGCATGCTGACGTCGAAAAGCAGCGGTATGATGTGGCCATGCTCTCGCTAGCCATAAGTCGAATGCTCAGGGAGCTCAAAGATCTCCGGGAACACTGTGCTTCTGTTTCACCTTCAATTGCACAGCAAGCTCATCCCATCACCGTGGAAGATAAGGTCACAGATTGTCTTCTTGGAACGAACGGCTGGTACGGACCTTATGATGACCACAACAAGGATAGCCCTCTCTCATCACGAACTTCGGATCAAGTCAAGAGCTAAAAGATGTGAATAGAAGACTTCATTTGCTACTAGCAGTACTGATTTCCTGTCCCTGGTCCTCGAGATGAGCCACCTCATGCCCATGCTTCGATAAGACTCATGCAGAACGCCCCAAAGAAAACAAGCGACATGGCAACGACTCTCTTGGTCCCACGAAGTGTCTTCCAGGAATGGTCACTCAGAAAGTCTTCCGAAAGCAAGTCGACCAGACTGGTGTACGTTAGAAGACCAGCGGAGAAAGCGTTGAAAGTACCGACGACTATCAAGCCAGTAGCTGAGTCCGGATCATAGAGATCGCGAGTCGCTATGCCAATGGCTTGACCGAGTGGTGTAGTCCACCCATATGCCAGAGCCATGATCCAAGGCTGAATGGCTTTGGGTTTCCATCCTACAGCTGCAATGCGTGAGCCAAGTGCCAGCCCTTCGAATGTCTGGTGGAAGGCGATGGCGATGAGCAAAGTGACTTGTGCTGTGCCGACCGCTACTGCAAGAGCCAGGCCGATGAATATGCTGTGGAATAGGATACCACATTCGAGCAAGAGGCATTGCATGAGCAGCTTCTTGCGTTGTTGCTCCGCTTCCTTCTCTTCGAAGAAAGTGATGCTGTCGCTACTTGAAGGGCGTTCTGCAGAGACGGAGTGCATTCGCGTGTTCGAGGGTGCTCCAGTGAGCTGCCACGTATCGGTGTACGGATGACTTGCATGCCTTTCTACAGTCTTCATTGCGCTATGAGATCTTCCAGAACGAGTGCGCCCGAATTGAGGCGTCGTTTGAGCTATTTGTGCGATCAGAATGAATTATTGGCAGACAGATTAGAAATTGACTCACCAGGCGTTATCTCGTCGGACACAAACGAGTCGCTCCTTGGAAAGACCGAGGGGAGGTTGCGCTATGGATCGACGCGCGTGCCTTCATCTGGAGTGGTCGTATCCGGGGAAGAGCATAGAGAACGACCTGGACTGAAGATCATCTCGGCGATCGATATCATGAAGACTGCTGCCAGCGCGATCGCGCCAGTAAGAGCTGGGTAGTCTTCGTTGAAGAAAGGCGGCAGACATGGATCGATCAAAGATATGAAAGCTGTCGGGAACAGGTGCACGAAGGCTGTGGCAATGAGAACTCCAGTGCCGAAATGTCTGAAGCCGAAGTGCATCTTCGCAGGTATGCGAAGCTGTGGTACTTTGAGTGCTATGACAGGTAGAGCGCACGCACTTGCTGAGACTCCGAGTATGATAAAGAGTGCCCCAACGTGCAAGGACAAGTTGTAGTCCTCCTTCCGAGAGCCTGATCCGCATGTCGACATTGCCGTTGAACTTTCTGGCTTCAGCCAACTGATGCGAGTATACATTAGTGAGGTGTTGCGGACGCCATCTAATCGACAGAGGGCTTCTCACTTCTTCAACAGTCCGCTCTTGAACCCTTCCCAAGGATTTGCAAGTAGCACTATTACTCGAGCAGGGACAACGGCTTCCTAGTTTGCAACCTCATCCATGCAGGGCTATGGCCGGTCTTTGCCTATTTCTCGGGGCTTTTATCCCTCACGAATGAGTGCTGTAATGGCAGTGTCGTCGGTGTCGAGGGATGTAAGTCAGCAAAAAGTTATCAGTGAAGTCGAAGGAAGGCATCGGGTGCTAAGGATATCTCCAGATGTTCCTCGGACTGGTGCAACTTGGCGGCTTGGGTAGACTTGGCATGTTACGAAAGAGCGTAACGGCGGACGAACTCGGAACTGCTTTTAGCTGCATGTATTTGTGAAATGGTGCACGATTGGGCCTTGCTTGGTGCACTTGCAGATATGTGCTCTTAAAACAGGACGATCACATTCTGAAAGGTCCCTTTCGAGCAGTGAGTGTAACCAAATTCGGCATGGCAGTTGCGTGCCATGGATATGCAAACTCGGTTTGCCGATATGTCCTAAGCCAGAGCTGCCCATCGAACCCAAAACTTCTGTTATCCACGAGACAATTGGCTCAATGGAGCCCATGACCACAGCTATATGTACGAATTATCAGGTATGCGGACAGCTGGCATGATGGCAACCTCTGGTACATTCAATCAGTATTGAAGTTAGTTGTATATGTTTTATTCGCCATCCACGATTGACCTTCAAGGAATATTGGAAGGAACCGAGCTTTCGATTGTTTGGACAGACATGTGCTCTTGAAGCAGGACGATCACTTCGTGAAAGATCCTTGCCGAAAGTAAATATATCTAGATTCTGCATGGCAGTTACGTGGCTGCCAAGGCGGTGTCAAAAGCTGTAGTAAGCATCTCGTTGGTATCTCGTTGCGCGGCTGCCGAAGAGCATCGTGCTGGAACTTGGTTTGGGGTCATCGATAAGGTCGGTATAACGCCGCAGGCTATATTGCCTGACATTAGCCCTAGAAAGGACCAGCATAGATCGAAGTCCGGAAGGTAAGTTCGCAGGCTCATTCTCAATTCCTCCATCCGGCAGTATCTCGGACGAAGCAGCAGATCAGGACGAGCGATTACTATTCAGTCAAACAGAGTAAGCAGCTTTTGTACAGAGGTGTAGTCGGGATGGGCTGATGTGAAGAGTGCAAAGTTTCGCCATAGAGGAATGGTGTCTCTGTCTCATCCTGATCGTCTCTTCTCCGAAGGCTGTCCCTGAGCGTTGCCTTAGGGTTCGCGAACCCCCACTGTAATCTTCCCTCGACACGTTGACGAACGAGAAGATCAAGATGATGAAGTCGAGAGTGTAGACACGAAGAACGCTGGGCCGGGAAGTGGAGTGCCCACATAGCAGTGACCTTGGCGCCGCCAAACATGTGAACTGAACACTCCAAGCACCACTCCGTTCCTTCACTTCGTTGAGCAACATCACTACTCTTTCACGCAGACTCTGATAAGGCAGTGCGTGAGGCTTTGAAGCAATTAGCTTCGTGAAGAGACCTCCACAATATGATCACCGCATGATAGAAGTATAGAGGTGGTATGCCGTGCCCTAGAGAGCTACCGCTGTCGATGGATGCAAGCTCGAGTGCAGGCCCTGACTCCAAGCGACGGACGTTGACAGCTCAAGCACATTGTTCAGTTGACCATAACAGCATCTCTTACTGGCCTTTGGCGACCTCTTCCGCACCACTGCCACGATGGTCACGAAAATCCAACCTCCCGGGCTCCATGGCCAACTCCCCAAGCCCACTCGCAGCGGCAAAGTATCCTTCATGTACGCTCCCCTCGACGTCAAGGCAGAAACCGCATGTTGGATTTGGGGAGATCTGTCCTCTGACAAGACACCTTTGATATGTCTCCATGGCGGTCCTGGCGTCCACCACGCGTACATACTGCCATTCTCGCTCGTATGGCAAGACTATGGCATACCAGTGATCATGTATGATCAAATTGGCTGCGAGTCAACAAGATTCAGGGACAAACGAGGCGATCACGACTTCTGGACACCAGAGCTTTTCATGGCAGAGCTAGACAACCTGAGAGAGCACTTCGGCATAAGAGAGTTCGATCTTCTAGGTCAGAGCTGGGGTGGCATGCTCGCAGCTCAGTATGCTCTTGAAAGACAGCCGAAAGGCTTGAGAAAGTTGGTGTTGGAAGGTGGCCCAGCTTCTATACCTTTGGCGCAAAAGGTTATACAAGTCCTACGATCTCGTCTACCAGACGATATCCGCTCCTGCCTTGATCGCTGCGAGAAAGAAGGCAAGTTCGACGATCCAGACTACGAAGATGCAGTAATGTACTTCATGTATAAACATGGCTGTCGCTTAGATCCTTGGCCGAAGGAGCTACAGGAAGCCTTCGACGCGTCCGCAGAAGATGACACAGTCTATCATAGCATGTACGGACCCAATGAAATGGTTGCTATCGGAACTCTCAAGAACTGGGACATTACTAAGGACCTGCATAAGATCACAGACAAGACTGCACCTGGCGGTGTTCTGGTTATGAATGGTTATTATGATGAAATGCAGGACGAAGTTATCGAGCCATTCTTTACAAGGATGACCGCGAGGACGAAGTGGATCAGATATGCGTTGAGCTCGCATATGCCGTTCTGGGAAGAGGGAGAGAGGTTTCTGGGCGATCTCGGGAGGTTTCTGAATAGTGGACAGAAAGAGGTGTCATGATCGCTTCTGGAGCTCACTTCAATCGGTTGGACATGGCTTTTGGTGGCTCGCGATTATGTATGGACACTGTTCGTAACATTGATATCTTGAGCGGCTATAGATCTGGGCATAATCTTTGCTTCTTGATCATCCTCTCGCTGTCGACTTCTATCTATATCCTTGGCAAGAACCGCATAAGGTTTAACCCGCCCCCTAGCTTCCATCCTGCCCTACCTTAAAGATCAGCAGGATGATGGATCTGCACTTGACATTATCAAGACAACTTTCATGTTTGATCCACAAACATGACAATATGTCGACGCTATAGCAAATGCTGATTGAATGTACCCGATCATGCCGCTTAACGAGACACAAAGGCACAACCTTGCGAAGAAAATTCAACAAGACAATACGGCCTGGATAGTCGCTCTCAACGCGCACAACTTCGATGCGCAACAAGACCCTTGGACAGCAGTCACAGCAGGTCTCAGAGCAAAGCTGAGCGTACTATCTGAAGACGAACTCACGGTACAAGGAATGCTTGATCATTGGCGTCTGATCTACGAAGCACATCCCGGCGCGTACATTGAAGTTGTAGACTGCTATACGACTGTAGATCGCAGTGGTGAATCTGCAGAAGCATACGAGACAGTGAAGCTCATAGATGCTCCATTGGGAGTAGTAAAGCAGGGCGTGGGAGTCACTGAGTGGAGACTCGTGCGAGGAGAATGGAGAGCTGTGAACCATAAGGCCATCGAAGGCATGAATGCTGCTGGTGTGGTATGAGAGCAGAAATACTCAGTGGTGTGATCCTGCTATTGGCTTGACGCATTGGCATATCAACATGCCGAATAGGTCAAGAAGAAGAGCTCAACTTGCGGAGATCAGCCTTTCTTGGTGGTGTTGGCCTTGATGACTCTCTTCATGGCTTCCTCGTCAATCACCCACCACTTCTGCTCCTTCGCAGTCTGCCACTTTGCCACCAGCTCTACCATACTATCCTTCTTGCTGCCGTTGTACTCGGATTCCGGGACGAACTTGTCGATGGTGCTCCTGATGGAGTCTGGGCCAGCGTAGCCAGCGAGCTTCTGCTTGAGACTCTCGAGGAGTAACTCGAGGATCTGACGAGCAGCAGAAGCCGCGGAGAAGGGGTTGGCGAGCCTTGGAATGCGCTGGGACATTGGCAAAGAAGGTGCGGGAGCAGGACGGGCGGGCTCACTTGGAAAGTCCTAAATACGATCAGCAAGTGTCTCTGTAACCACCGCGTCGCCAAATCTGCGGACTGTCTGGATCCTGATGAGCATGGAAATTGCTTCACGATTGGAGAGTGCGTCTCGAAGTGTCTGATACATCTCTGATGGAGCTCCGATTGCCATATCGCGGATTGTCTGGAGGTTGAGAGGCATAGACATCGCAAGCAGATCGGAGAATGTATGCAAAAGCAGTACATATCTCCACAGGCTCTTAGCGCTGCATCGCGCGACCTGTCTGGAGCCTCACAAGCATAGACAGTGCCAGCAGCTCGCAGAGAGCACAAAAGGCAAAGCAAAGTCGAGGTATCCCTGAATCACATGTGTAGTACTTACCTGTACACTCAGTCCACGAGCACGAGCTTCGTCGTCGAACGCGCGAACGCTCGCGAAGGTCTTCTCCAGCCAAGCCAAGGTCATCGCACCTGGTGCGGGATAGTTCTCGAAGTCGTAGTTCAGAGACGCACGGCGCTCGACGAGGCGATCGCGCCTCACTTGATCTTGGGAGGGGATTGGAGTGGCTTTCGCAAACATCGGATCTCTTATTTGGGGTTTGGTCTGTATACATGTCAATGGCATTCTCGTATACGATATCGACTCTTCTCTGCAAACGTACAGATTCCATGCTGTCGAAAGTGCGGTGGTTGTGGTTTGGAAAGAGAATGTGTCTGTTGAGAAGTGAGTTTGCTGAACTGTGAGATCTCGCAGTGCTCGAAAAGACTTCCAATTGTGCCGAACCATCTTGCGCGACCTACCTAGCCTGATTGAGCAGAAGTGAAGTGAGTGAATGAGTGGGGTCCACCTTTCCTTACAAAGCTCAACAATATAGCACACTAGCGCCTCGTCCACTTCACACAACATCACACTCCATGAATCGCCGCCTTGTACGACCAAGACTCATCCTTGCCGCCATACTTGACCATGAGCTTTTCAAAGACCACATGCAACTCTCCGCTCGCCATCTTCTCTGTCTTGACTTCCTCCAACAATCTTGCACGAGCTTGGTAAGTCGCATTCGGACCTGCACGCCTACTGATCTCGTCCCTGCAATACGGCATGATGGCATCCACAACTACTCCATGTGGGATTGAACTAATAATCTCGATGAGTTCCTTTTGTGCCGCGTTCATTGGGCGCTTCCACTCTTTGTTGGCTCTTCCAAGTTTTACACGACCTATGACTTCGTTGATGGCATTGCGCTCTTTAAGGCATGTCGTCGAAGCTTTAGCTGGATGGATCTTCCAGAGATGCACTTCAGCGTCTATCATGGCTTTGAGCTCACCAGATGCGTTCTCTGGAGTTGTGGAATTGGGCTTATAAGGGTAGGGCTGGCCTTGTGCTTGCCGTCGTACACGCGGGAAGTCGTCATAGCTGATGGAGTCCTCGATCTTCTCGAAAGCGACGACCAGATCGTAGCCGCGGAGACACCAGGCTGGCAAGTCTTCAGACCAGGGGAATGTTCTTCCAGGCCAGGCACGGAGATGGGTGAGAGTCTTATCAAGCCACTTGTTGCCGCAGATGAGCGATGTTTCCGGCTGCGCGTGACTTATCAGCGAAGGAACAGAGACACCAGATGTGCGAGCTTACTGGTCCAAAGACTGGACATTCCAGGTCAGTCGACGATGGCTCACTGCCCATAGTGATCTCTGTACCCGCAGTCTTTGCCCTAGCTGCCTTCACTGCCTTGCCTCTTGCTTTCTTGCCTGCCATGAGGTTGTTGGTGATCTTGAGACTTGATGGGAGATGTGACACCGGGAGAGGTCACAAATTGTGATTGCTTGGAAAAGCAAGCGGATGTTAGAGAGGGCTGGAGCTCAGATCTCAGGAGTCCTGGAGGACATGCTCCAGGCGGTGAGGTGCCAAGTGAAGCGCCGTTGCGTTTGTTGACGTGACGCATCTCATGCAGTGAAGCGCTAGTGCCGGGTTAGTGCCGGTAGCCGATCAGGACGCGTTCGATCAATTCGATCTCATACTTCCTACATCAAGTACAGCCTGTGTTGTCCGGCCTGGCCGATACCCAAACTCAAGAAACAAGGAGAAGCTTTGTTTGTCAGTCGTGTCTTCAACACACCCTCCACTTCCCGCCACATCTCCTCGTCGAAATTCCCACCAACATCAGCCATCTACCACGCGACGCAGCACAAACTACACCGCAGAAATGGCCGCCTTCTTTGGTCCAGTAAGTTTATCAATATCGCGCACACGTCCAGAGTCTAATATGGTGCAGCCAGAAACCAAAGCCATCAGGACGAACAAATGGCTTAATAGACTCGTTCGCCATCTCCGGACTTGGCCTGGCACAGCACAGCCTTGGAGCGACGAGTGCCTTCCTGAATGGTGCGCCAGAGGCTTCAAACTGGTTCTAGCCTTCCAAGATGAAGCCAAAACAGCCGAAATACAGATGTCTGGCATCCAGGATCCCTTCTACCCGATGCAGTATCCATGGGACGGAGTTATATCATGCCCGTACTGGGCGAGCTCTAGCGTTCAACATTACGTCAACATGGTATTCAACGGATGGGTGACGAAACCGAAACTCACCAAGAAACAATATCGCGACAAAGTCAATGAGGCCATCGAAATGGTCGAGATGGGAATCGCTGAGGAGGTGTGGGTCGACAATACGCTTTCGAAGGCTCTGAGGAATGACTCGGACCTGAAAGACACACGAGCTCATGATGCACTCGGAGAAGTCCTAATGGGACTCATCGAACCAGAAGTACAGCGTCGTCTTGGACCAAACCCTTCACAGTCAGATTGGCAGCGCGTTATCGGTCAAGTGATGTTCGAGATGGGAAAGTCAGGCGAGATTGAGAAGCACTTGCGCGCCATGGGACTGGGACCAGGTGGCGACAGAGGTGGAGCTTGAACGGGGGTCGAGCGCATTGGAGTGTACAAAGTCGTGCTGCGGCGTGAATGGCGAGCAGAACCAGGGATACGAGCGGCCGGCGCAAGTACATCTTTGCATTATTGTCGGCGAAACATCACCGTGGCTGCGTCGATGGATAGAGCTAAACGAGAGCGCACGTGTCTCCAATATCAGCATACATTCTCTACAGAAAGGAGGGTATGCCATACCTGAAATGTTAAACAAGCTCGCGCCGACGTTCAACATCCACCCACTCAATCATGGCAGGCTCTAAGCTCAGGATCAAAGAGACGTACAATACATGTGAGAACAAATGAGACAGCTTCTTTTGTACGTACTCTCTCAAGCAGAAGCTCTTCGCCTCAGTCTATTGCATCAGACATGCTCTTCTTCATACTGTATACACATCCTTCTTCCTCTCTTCTTCTCCCATCTAATAGCCCTCCTTGCCCCATTTGTTGTACTTCTCGTGCAGCTCCTGTTTCCACCGTGTCAGCTCTCTCCCAGTTGTTCCATAGTGTCATTAGACTCACCTTTGGCAAATTCACGTTTGGAATAATGACCTCGTTCAAAGCAGATGGAGCATCCTTCTTTCCCCTGCTTGGGTCTCCTCCAGGGTGATACTGATAACGAGCATCATTTCCAGTCTTCCATGGCTCGGAGTGCTCGACTTGAGCCACTGGGTTCTCGGAGGAGGAAGATGTTGGGTTGCGGGAGAAGTGCCAGCCTGCGAGGCCGAATGCGCCGGTCATGATCGTAAGCAGGATCTATCACAAACACAGCGAGTTAGTCCTGTCTCTCGACCACCTTTCGGAGTCGAAGTAGGGAACGCACGTAGAGCTCTGGGTCTCGTCGAGCACCCTTTTGGAGGACATTGTTCTTCTCGGGTTGCTCTGCTGCGCTGACATCGGCGTATGTGCGGCGGAGAGTGGGATGGCGGACGGCGCGGGTGGCCTTGAAAGCTGCTCGTCGCGCGATGAAGGACATGGTGACTGGGAGTGAGTGGTGTTGTTGTGGTAGTCGTCTCTCCAAGTGATGTCAAGCTCATCCAGAAGTCAATGCGAGTGTGGGAGATTCCGCAGAGCCTCAATGCGCAACGCCAGGCATAACTGCGGGTATAGGGAGTCGCTAGTAATGAGATCTGCGAACCATCACAAACACACCATTCCACTCTAAGAGACTCTCACGTACTCTAACATACTCTAGGAGGAGGAGAGGAGTCCACTGTTCTTCCTTCTGTTCTTACAGCATGCGGCAATGAGATGAATCCCAGCGCGACTGAAACACGAAACAGACCCTCTGGACTATGAATTGCAGTCCAATCTCCCGCCCACTGCATTACCACCGCAGGCTACAGACGGGCCACGACAGATAGGCGACAGCGACATCCATCCTCGAGGCTGCCGCAATGGCCACGACTCCGGCCAGTCCGAATGTCAACGACAACGACAACACCTCCGCGATCCCGACTTTCCTGGCGCAAGACCCATTCCCGAGCAATAACGACGACAGACCGGGTACTGCCTCCAGCAATGGCACCTCCGAGTTCGATGGCACCAAGCGATCGAGTGTCTTGTCCACAACGGGACCAGTCGGCGAGCCAGGACTTCCGCCAGCGCGACCTATGAGTGATGCGATGAGCAGTCAGAGTTGGCAGCGCGGGGGCAGCAGAGCCTCAACTACTATGGGAGGAGGAGGAGGAGCACCAGCCTCGCAGCGTGGTAGCTTCAGACCGTTCAGCAGGCGAGAAGGAGAGACTTCGCGACCAGGCTCGGGAATGAGTGGTCGCACACATGTGCCAACTCTCTCAGTACAAGGCTTCTTCCGGCCCTTGAGTTCACAGCAGCTACAAGCACAGCGCGGCCAGAATGTTGCGCCTCCCAGCAGTAGCCGAGGCCACCGGTTACAAGGGGGTGTCGACGAAGAGAGCGACGAACACTCGAATCATCGGAAACGCTACAGTAATGCGTCAGTCAACACAGCTCGGGAGAATGCCTCGAGAGATGGAGAAGCGCCGCCTTTGCCAGGACAAGAGCAAAGAGGCTTCTCCGTAGCTACAAGTTCGGGCGGAGCGCCGTTGATAGCTGGTGGCCCAGAAAGTGTGGTCAGCAAGAACAGTACGACACCATTGCATACACGACAGCATACAAATGAGAAACTACAGACGACAGACTCGAAGCCGAAATCACCTCGATCATTGCGGAATTCGCTAGGATGGGGATCTAATAAGAGCAAAAGGGACAGAAATGACCAGCCACGAGCAGCTAGAGACCAAGAGAAGTCGTCTCCAATGCCAGCATCACCAAACCTCAATGCCAAGGAGCGCGAAGCATCACCACCGAAGTCTTCATCAAACACTTCCAGAGCCGGCAAGAACTACCAGTACTACGCTGGCAACTTCCTATTCTTCTGCTTGGGACGCTGCCTCAACACTAAGGCGAAACCTCTGAATATCGCAACTTTGATCCTTACAGTGCTCCCAGCAGCACTCTTCTTCGGCTTCTCAGCACCTTGGCTATGGCATCATGTATCACCGGCGCTACCCATCGTCTTCGCCTACATCTTCTTCGTCACGTTCTCCGCCTTCGCACATGCTGCACTTTCCGACCCAGGCGTCCTTCCTCGAAATCTTCACCCTCACCCACCAAATGCCGATGAGGACCGCGATCCTCTGACAGTCGGTCCACTAACAACGGAATGGGTCATGGTCAAGACTTTTCCTAACAAGCAAATGAAAGCCAACCTCGAAGCCCAAGCTGCCGAGAATGGATCTGCAGGGCCCAGCAGTGCGACTACAGCGATGGAAGTCCCGACGAAGTATTGTAAGACATGCAACATCTGGCGACCACCACGAGCCCACCACTGCCGAGTCTGCGATGCCTGCATCGAAACGCAAGATCACCACTGTGTCTGGCTCAACAACTGCGTCGGTCGGCGAAACTACAGATTCTTCTTCGCCTACATCGGATTTGGAAGTATAATGGCCTTGTTGCTGATCGCCTTCTCCATCACGCACATCGCCACATACGCGAGTCAACGTGGAATATCATTCAGCCAGGCACTCTCGGGACGAAACGAAGAACGAGTTGCTTTCGCAATGTTCATCTATGCTGTTCTCGCACTTCCCTATCCTGGAAGTCTTTTCGGCTATCATCTCTTCCTTATCGCACGCGGAGAAACGACGAGAGAGTACCTCAACAGCCACAAGTTCCTACCAAAGGACCGCCATCGACCTTTCTCTCAGTCATCGATGCTGAAGAACTGGGCTGCTGTGCTTGGTAGACCCAGGCCTCCAAGCTACATGAGCTTTAAAAAGGCTTACCAGCACGGTGATGTCAGGATGGGTAACACAATGCCCAAGGCCGAAAGACAGACGAAAGCTAAACTTGACGCTGCTAGAAGTCAGAGTCGAGTGGAAGGCTTGAAGAAGAGGTTTAGTGTTCCTCGAAATCGAGTCGGACAGCCTCAGGCCAATGGTGGAGCGGGACATGAGATGAAGGAGTTACCGCCACCACCAACTGCTGATAGTGGGATCGGCGACAATAATGCTCCTGCTGCTAATGGCAGTACGGAGAAGAAGAAGACTTTGCCCGGTGCGGCGAACAATACCCCACGATAGCCATGACGGCTTCTACTACCTGTTTTGTGTTATATGCGAAGCGATGGCGTTACAGGAGAGCCGTGGAAGCCTCCAATGTGTTTATGGACGGACTTGGATGTCTGAGCGACTCGCGAACATAATGTACAGTATACTATGATACCTCTACAGCGTGTGTGTGTGTCAGGACAGAGGAGTTTCAGCGAAGAACAGGCTTTGACATAGCTACTTTTTCCTTCATAATGTATATCTTACCTACCAACATCATATCAAGGCGCATACCTAAAACCCTCCACTCCCTCCAAAACAGTCTCTCCGCGATCTGCCTTCTTATTCTGCCTTCTGAAATACATCGACAAAGCAAATGTGTTGAAGATATATAACATCTGCATTCCAATGGTCGCCCACATACCCGGCAAATACTGTGGAGCATCTTGTCTTCTGAAAATTGTCGATCCACAGACTCCACCAATCGCTCCAGCTGAAATCATAGCTGCAGCTACTACACCCTTCTTCTCTAGCCGAGCTGTCTGATTCTGTCCATATGTCAGCGTACCCGGAACATTGGCTTGAGTTCCGTAAGTTGCGAGAAAAAGGCCAAAGTACCGCACACCTGGAGGTCCAGCGTAGAGCATTATAAGAAGTCCGATTATCGCGATCAAAGCTTGGAAAGTTAGGATGGGGTAGCGCAGTTTGATTTTGTCTGATAGCCAGGCTCCGGCTATACTGGCGATGATTGTGAAGACGTAAGGTGGAGAGGAGAGGAGTTGTGCTTTGGCGTAGGAGAATCCGAGTCCTTGGCGGAGGATTATTGGGGCGAAGAATGCGAGGGAGTAGACGCTGCTTGCTGCGATGAAGTAGTTCATGCTGTAGAGGAGAAGTTTGAGGTCCAGAAGGGATGTGAGGGTTTGTTTTATGTTGAGGTGGACGATGTCCTTTCCTGCTTTCTCCAGGCGTACGCGTTCGAGGGCGATGTATTTCTGGCGCGGGTTGAGGAAGTTGACGCGTTCCGGGAATTCGATGAGGAAGAATGGAGCGACTAGGCCAGCGACTATTGTGGCTATGCCTTCGATAATGCTAAAAGTAGTAGGTAGAAGGGTTAGCAAATATCTCTGGATGGCAGGCTGTCTCCTCAGTCTCTGTCCTCGAGCTTAGCGCCCCGGTGAGCGTAAGCTCTGTGAGACACTGAGATCATGGCGTGCCTTCGGATTGTTACTTCTTCTTACAAGATCCAGCGCCAGCCTTGGGTGTATTTGCCACTTCCGACACTGATGAGGGAGAGTGCGTAGGCGAAGATTGGGCCGAAGCCGGAGGCGAGAAGAGCTGCCATGTAGAATATTGAGATCCTTCTTGCGGTCTCGTATTGGCGATACCAGGAGCCGATGATGTAGATTGCGCCAGGGAACAGACCTACGACCTATCAGTCTCCACATCCACTCCATAGAAGATGTAGATATGTTTACTCACCAGCCTCGAAGACTCCCAAGAGCGCCCGAAGAACTGCCAATATGGACCAGTCATCTACGAAATCCATGCCGAGCACGCAAGCTCCCCAGGTTGTGATCAGAAAGCTGAGCCACCAACGAGCACCAAGACGACGGATCACGTAATTAGAAGGTAGCTGTTTGAACACCACTTTAGCAGGTCCATTATAGTCTACAAGATTGGACAACTTACCTCAAAGAGACCATAACCAATGAAGAAGACCAGCAGAGCAACATTGTATCGAGCTCCAGTCAGCTCAAGATAGACGTCCATACCTGCGATGTACGCTGAGGAGATGTTGCTCCGGTCAAGTAGAGATAGTCCGAAGACAATGCAGAGCATCGGAAAGACATGCCAGTCCACCTTCCATCTGTAAAACACTTAGCAGGTCCGAGAACTTGAGCATAGAACTTGACTGACACTATCTTGCGCTCTTCTTCTGGTGTCCAGTCCTGAATCGCAGCATCGTCGTGCGGCACTGCGCTATGTGGCAGCTTCTCATCGGAGCTTGTTGACACATGCTCGACACGGTCTTCGTAGCCTAGATCTTTCGAGTCGTCATTTCCAGCCATCTCAATGCCCTCAGATCTAATACTCGTCCGCAAGAGGAAGCTGAAGTGGACTCCGATGGGACCTAAATACAGGTAAGAGCACAAGCTATATGCTTACCTGCCTCTACATGTATCTCGAAAGAGCTGCTGGTCCTGGTACACAGCATACTACGCCGCTATTACCGTCTCTACCGGTATGGTGTGACTCCGCATACATCCTCCATGCAGTCTTGGCATCTTGCGTGGATACGCCATGCAACTTTCGAGATCAGCGATTCGCAGTAGGCACGAGGTACCGCGTGGCATATGCAAACCCATGGTTCCATGCCAGTACTGGGATCATGTGCGGCCGCAAATCTCGCTACGTACGAGTCTTAGGTGGTTCTTTCCCCGCCCTGGTCAAGAAAAACAAGCAAGCCAAGCCATGCATGCCATAAGGTCGTCTGTATGGAGACAGAGCCGAACAGCATACTGCTGACTCGAACTTGTCGTGAGGCACGAGTTGTTGACTAAAGAAATTGATCTCGCGGGTTGAGGCTTACTCATTAGCACAGCAGGAGATGCCGCAGCAGACCGCTAGAAAGCAATGCAGCTGCACAGGTGGCCAGTGTGCTAGTACCTCCACGTTGCCGAGCGAAGTTTGCCGTGTCAGTGGCGAGAGACCTTGCCATGGTACATGTTTGGTGTGTGAAGTGAGGAGGTGACAAGAGAAGCAGAAGAACAGAGGGAGTGAAGTGAGGGCAGCAGAGTTTGGGCCACGTGTTGTGCCTGAGGCTCCAACGCTCCTTCCTCGCGACTTCATTCCTCATCCTTCCTTCCTGCTTGCTTCAATCTCCTTCGTTGATTCTTCTTCTGCTGTTGCAATCTCTGAGTTCCATCTGTCGTACCTTTGTCAACCATACACAGCGCAGATACCAAATGAGGACCAGCTGAGCTGCGACACGAGCCGTGCTCGATCAGACCCCCAAGAACGAAGTCTCAGTCATGCAGCGCTTGCATGGTGGAGGGCACTATGTCTGAGCTATCTACGCCCCAGGGAGGATGTAGGAAGAGCTGAGTGGTAGAAGAAGAATGTGAAGGCTGCAAGTGTAGGCCTTCCGCACGATTGTTGGAGGTGGAGAAGAGCCACGGTGTAGAGGAGGGAGCCGGCAGAGCAGACGTGCTCCAGTGCTGTTCCTGGTAGAGAATATCGGAAGGCAAATGTACAGTATCTGGCCTGGATGGTGTCCGACCGTATCCAAGGCTGATCATTCCGGCGATCGAACGATGTATACAACCTCGACTGAACGCGACATGCATGGAAAGCCTTAGCTCATCCTATTGGCACAGCAGTGCAGCATGATCATAGTTGTGGCGCCAGCCACGTTTCAGTCTCATCGCATCTGTCATGTCCGGTAGTTGGCCGCTATGTCAAAGTGTAGGAGGTGGAATCTTGAGCGTAATCTTGACCAGGGTTGGCCTACTGGAAGTCTGCCAGCCTCAGGGCATTCTCGAAGCGGTTTCTGAGCTGTCCCGGAAAGTCCGTCGATTCCCTGGTCTTTGTACAGCGAACGATAAGATCGGTGCCTGGGCCTCTCTTGTTTCCAGCAATCCGATTGTCCACCTTACTGGTTGGGTCTCGAGTGCCCACAGAACATGTCGCTTGGCTCTGTGGAACAACAGTATGAAGTTTTGTGCTAGAAGCATGCCACAAGACCTCATGGCTCTGAACCATACTGTTTCACCTCCTGCGAATGCCAGGACATCGATTCACCTACTTTGCGGAACTCTACACAGAGCACTTAGGTAGCCACAGGATCTCGTATCGTTACGCGAACTCAACATGCGATACACTTCTATGTGTTTTGTAGATCTCGTGATTTCTGGTTCAGGCATACTGTCGCCTTCACGATCAAGCGTACATGCCTTGCTCAAAAGGCCGCAGCTGCATGAGCTTGAGTCGAACGCAGACCGCAAAGGCTTTCGAGCTGTACATACAGCAGAGGAGGCAGAGCTTCGGTCTCAATCAACATGTTGCGCCAGAACGATTCCGATACCACATCGCAATGGACATCTCGCCACCAATGTCGCTCCGTGGATCCGACAATACTGAATGATTGGGTTTTGCGGGCACCCTGCATCTCCTGATTCCGAGTGCTTCGCATTGCTCAAGACGTTGTTGAGAGTCTCTTGGTCCGTTGAAGTCCTTATGGTGGTGAGTGGCAATGGCTTGGAGGATCTGAATTGCTCTGGCATACGATATCTTGGCTTCCAGGCTGGCAGGAGGACAATGCGCTCAGCCATACAAGCTTCTCGACCATGCTATACAAGCCCGTCGTACTTGTTGTACCACTGACGTCTGTGAATGTGCTTCTCGGTCAAGGCTGGACAAGTCCGGCTTGCTCTTGCGCGCCGACATCCAATATCCGGACTGTCAGGACCACATCGCACAATGAACTTGCAGAGTCTCGACCTTTCTCTACAAGCTCGCAGCCTTCATTGGTCTTTAAGGCCCTGTAGTGCTGGTGATCGGACACGGGCCGGCATTGTCGATTTCTTCTGGCTTGGGTTATCTTATCCGTAAGACTGGCAGCACCGCATCAGGCACAATGTGCTAGTGCAAGTGAGCGTGCTCTACAAGCCCATGATTCTTGCTGCTCCATGGGGCATCGCTTTTGTGGTCATCAAGTGTGTTGTGCCGGATTCTGCTTCGCAGCGACCACCAGAACTTCGGCAACTGTCAACTTCAACGAACGCCATGTTCAACGCCAGAGTATATTCTCATTCTCTCAAGGCGGATGCAGTTTTCGTGCCGTAGCGCATCCTCGTTGCTGCGATGAGTGCACCAGCCCGGCTGACTGCACTTGCTTCGAATGGCGTAGCTCGGGCACCATTGTACAGGCTCCTCCAGTGCTCCACATACCGACGTAACATAGCTCTGGCTATCTCTTGCTGGTTGATGGCGTTCTGTAACCCAGCTCTTCTCTTTCCATGGCCATCGCGTGTCAACTTGCCACATCTGGAAGCCCGCTTAGCGGCTCGACTGTTGCGGCAGCATCGAAACGAACCAGATATTCGGATTCCCCGTCTTCGATTCATGCCGCTCCGTATGCTTCGGTAATCGAGCGCGATGTTGTTCGGGTACATTCTGGGATGCACAGCTTTCGAGCTTGTTTGCCAAGACCTGAAGTGAAGTTGAACTTGCAGCCCACCAAAGCTCACCTCCGTTCGTCGCCGAGGAAACCCACCCCTCCAACCATTCCAGCCACCTCTTTCGTCTGCTTCGTGCTGCGCCTTCGAGCTGTAAACCGTGTGATTGGCTTGAAAACTTCGAGAAGCTGCTGCGACGCGAATTTGGAGGTGAACGATGGCTGGGAAGGTCCGTGCTGCTGAAACTCGGGCTCTGATTGAGCCGCAGTGCTGGTGTGCTGTTTATCTGGCACTCCGGGCCCCACTGTTGCCTTCACGTGCCAGCTTCTGCCTGACAGATTTCAGGCATTTATGGTATGGTAGAGGACGCGGCGGTGTAAGATGGTGAGGAAGGAGGTGGTCGAGTTCTGCGAGTTGTGGTGTCTCGTTTGGTTTGCGAGATGCGCCGCGCTCTGCATACTCGTCAGGCGCCATGTCCTCGATCCGCCGCCTCTTTTGATGTGTTCTGTCTTCTGTCTTCTGGTGCTTTGCCGTTCTGCGATGCTTCTCTGCGCTGCGCTGTGGAGCTCCTTGCGCGCCTGTCCTCACTGGGTGTATTCAGTCGCATGCGATGAGCTATGGGTCGCTATTCCTTGCTCACTAGCTTCTCTGGAAGTATGCGCATCTGCTGTCAGTAGTAATTCTCCTTCTGCCGCGCTGGCAATGCACATCGCGGCCATCTCAACCTTCGCGCGCGCAGGCGTGAAGTCTTGTGCTTACCAGCTCGCTGTCTTGATTCGTAGCACTACGCACGAGCTCGCCTTTGGCCTTGTCGGCGACATTGCTTGCCTCGAAGGCACTCTGGTACGCTCTCGAAAGCTTTCGCTTTGACTCTCGCGCAACGCAGAACGCTCGGCGAGGCACAATGAGCAACATCGATTATACGTGAGGGAGGAGTGACAGAGCATGGGCACATGACGCGAAGGATCACCACCGTAGAGCCAAGAATACGGTCAGAGGCTTTCCTAGAGTGCAATACGGTTGTTCAAACAGTGCGCTATTGTTCGCGTTTCTCATGCTATGGGCAGTGATGCGATATCCGCCGATCAGTCAACCTCTGTTACTGTCACATTCGGCCACGGGCACATTGACTCGCTGCTCCGCACGATCGGAGCGATTCTCTTCAACTTTGAGCTCCTACGTGAAATCCATGAAGGTGTCGTCCCTCTCCGCAGCGTGAGCTTCGTTCCTGCCTCGGATGCGCGCCTGGTCGTTGGCCAGAAAAGTTGTCTGGACCGCGGCTGGTGGACGAGTGTGAGCCGGCAAGGTAGTGATGTCCTGTTCCATGTGCGCCATGAGGCCGCCCATCCTTGCAACTCTCTCTTGCTGTCCCCAAGCTAGTCCACTGTTCTGCGCTCCTGTCAGTGATCGGTCAAAACCATCAAGCTCTACGGAAACTTACCTGCGGTCCCTGGGCTGGCATTTGGTAAGCGCGCTTGACGAAAGCCTCGACGCCTACTCTGATATTGGTGTCATTCAGCAGGGCATTTGTGCCGTGCTGTAGCGCGAAAATATCTGCTGGCATATTGTTCCCGGCTCCAATATACCAATCCTCTCTCTGCCTGTTGTGCTCTGCAATCATCACCGCGCCTGCAGGCAACGCTTGACCCTCGATCGGCAGCATGTCTGGCAGTTGTGTTTGCATCTCGGTGACAAATGGCGCTTTCTTCAATTGTCCATATGCCATCGGACCTGCGAATGTCTCCCAGGGTTGCATTTTGACGCCCGTTCTAGGATCAGCGGATCGCTTTGTAGCTGCTGTATCTAGGTCCTTGTGTCTAGATGGATCCAGCTTGTCAAGTTGGTCACTGATGTCGAGTAGCTCCCGGCTTCGATACGCGAGGATGCCAGCCTTTTCCAGAAAGTACGCCTCAGACAGCTCGTCAGAGAAGAGCTCGGAATGGTTACCAAGTCTTTGTACCTCGGGTATGATCTTGCGCAGGATGAGAACGGCAGTCTCCAGAAAAGCATTGCGATCGATTTCGAGCGGGTTTGGGCTGTTCAACCTGGAGCCCTCTGTGTGATGCGAGCCAGCGGGGCCTCTTTGCGCAAGTATCGGGTCCATGTATGCAATGACGGATATGTCCACCAGCTTCAAGATGTTGAGAAGGTTGTCAAGGAAAGTCTCATCGCACTGACGCGCAGTCTCGTGAGCGTTGACTTCGTCTAAGAACGTCAGTCGAATGCGATGGCGCATATCCCTTTACCACTCACCATAAGCTATGCCGCGGTCTCCAACAGGTTTCAGTAGTTGTATACCAAGCGACTTTTGCTCCAGCTTGCCTTCAAGAGCATCTTCTCGTTCAAACGGCGCAAAATGCGGGTAGGCCTGTATTGTGTTGGTGCTCGTGGGCCATGGACGATTGGCGTACGGGAGCGCGTGATGTTTGCTTGGTAGTAGCTGGTGAAGGTTCTCTTCGAGTGTGTCCATGTTGGATTCGTGGACCTGTGTGACTGCGAGTTGTCTTGTGATGTTGAAGAGAAGAGGTGCAAGTGTGCTGAATTTCAATTCATGCTTGGCGATGCACGGTGATTATGACTGATATGTACAATTTCATTGCAGCTGCGCTATCAAGAACTACCAAACACAAACAAGAGCATGTCTCTTCGATCAAAAGCCATCGCCGAAGCTATACATGCTCTGGGCTGGGTCAATGACCTCGTATGGGTCAAAATCGGCTGCGACGGGCATACATTCATCTCCAAGCTCAAAGCCCTCCGCAGTCTCCATCTTGCTGAAGTCGACAAGGTTGCTCATGGTGAAGTCGTGGTCAAGCCCTTCTTGGCGATGCTGCTCGACGACAGTCTGCTGCTCTCTGCTAGTCTGCGGCGGGATAGGGAGCATCTCTGTGCCGGTCCATGTACCAGCGGGATCGCTGCTGTAGTCGTAGTTGCTGTCACCGACAGCAGGAAGACCCCATGGCATCGTGTTGAAGTTGTTCAGCTCATCAGCAGACGGCACGTAGAACTGCGCGCTCAGATCGAGTTGGGCTGGGACGCTGGTCACATCCATGGTAGTGTTGCTGCTGCCAGAATTCGCGGCCAGCTTGGCCAGTTTGTTCTTGGTCATGCGCTTCTTCTTCTCGGATGGCTTGCGTGGCTGGTACCGATAGCCTGGGTGGGCGATTGCGTGTTGGCGCTTCTCTTCTTCAGCCTGTCTCTTGAACTCCTCGATGACTTCTGGTTTCTCGGATCGCCACTGAAGGCCGATCTTCTTTGCTGGCCAGATGTTAGCGCGCTGTCAAGCTTCACGCAAAGTGAAATACATACAGATGTCATTGTTGTGCATGCCAGGATTGGCGCCTGCAACCTTTGAGTGGTACTGGAGGCGGTAGATCATGAATGCATTCTTCGGACGTGGGATCTTCTTGTGCGTCGATGCGACATCGTTGGCGCTGGGTGTGCTTGCAGAGAACGATTGCTCTTCAGCAGTCAGGTCAACCGCTGTCTCGACTGAGTTCGCAGGTGATCCAGAAGACATGGACTCGGGGATGGGCCACAGCGCTGTGTCTCCAGTGTGCTCTGTGCGGAGATCGAAGTCGAAGTTCGTGATCGACCTATGGGATGTCAGTAGTGAGCATGTCAGGTCCAGAGTTGGAGAACTTACTCGATGCGTGCCTTGAGCTCTTCAAGGACTTGAGTGCCTAGCGGGAAGATACTGGTGTCGACATGCACAGGAAGGATATGGCCAGCGCTCAGATTCATGCTGACATTGTCGCTGATGGTGGAGAGTTGCCGGAATGCCTCGAGGGAGACGAGTTGCGCTTGCGGATATGCAGTAGCCTGAGTAGTCATTGTGTTACTTGATGTGTCGCTGATGTTGTGTCTGTGTTTGTGTTCGCGATGATGTGGTGGGTGTTTGTAAGGAAGTGAGCTCAGGATTGCAAAAGATTCTTCTCAAGTACGACTTTCAGAATAAGTGAGAAGGCTGGAAGATAAGCACGTGCACGCAAACACGAACTCTATTCAACAATTTCGGCGCACACCACGAATAAACAGCAGACCATTGGAAAGTACTCACTGTCTGGACTTCTCGCAAACCACCACGTCGCCATCCACCGCTCACCTCGCATCAACGATGTCGCACCCCAAGCCAGGACGCGCCCCGATGGCCGCGAAAGAAGAGCTGCGCAGTCTTTTGCACAAGATCGAGGTTGCGCCGTTCAACGTCGCTGGACCAAATATAACGCCTGTACGCAGCATCAGCAGTTATCAAGTCGTGCAGCGCGAGCAACTGGAGCAGCTCTGGCGCGAGGAGCAGGACGCCCTCCGCAACCTCAACCAGCATTTCACTTGCAGAATCCGCGATGTGAACTCCCCAACAGAAGAAGCCGCCGGTGACCTCGACCAGTTTGCATCGACAATGAAACATCCAGAGCTTACCGACTACTGCCACAAAGTGTTCCTCAAGAATCTCCAGTATCAGCTTTGGCGCAATGTGGACCGCCTCGCCTACAACAACAGCCTCGTTGCCGATATTCCAAAGAGCCTGCCACAGGTGCAGATCCCGCTCCACGCAAGAGAACACCTGGAGGAATTCGCAACGAAATTCGGTCTTCCCAACTCGGCTGAGACTCAGCTGCTGTCGCAAGCACTGGGTATTCCTGGAGCTGCGATCGGCACTTTCTGTAAGCTATTAGTTCCTAACCACGCCCTGAGGGTGCTTATTGATACTAACGTATACTTCTAGACAGCGGATTCTCCAGAGAGGTGGTCAACTTTCAGGTGGCAGCTGGTAGGCTAGTGAGGCGGAAGATGAAGTTGCGAGGAGATTCGTTGCTTTGATAGCTGGGAAAGATGAGGTCGAGCAGAGAAAAGGACTTCGACAAGTGTATGTACAGCGTACAGCCCCGAAGCGGCCGTAGGAACGATCTTGCGATACTGATGCCGTCAGGGCGAGACATCTTTGTTCCACCTTTGTTCTCATGTTTGATTGCGTTGACTCCTGGTGGAATGTAGCCAAGCCAGGCGACTCGATCCGGAATGTGCCATCATATTCATTCCTTGACCCACGCCAGAACGCCAGAAACAAGCCTCAGCCATTGCGAGACGGAGCTGCACTGGCCACACTGCCTCCACCATATGAGACAACCGATCGCTGTGCAGCGGATCAATCCACCGAATATGCTCACTACGACAATAGCATTGTGGAGTTGACGGCGCTGCCGTCGTCCCTCATCGATGGTCGACTTGATGTGCGCCAGTTCAGGGACTCAGAAGGATCGTTCGAAACGAGGAGTCAGCATGAGACCAATGAGCACTTTATTCGGAGTGCTCTTATACTATCGAGTAGGGTCCAGTGTTGCTGATCTCGATTGTCCACGCTGTACCATATGCACGTGCTGACTGCTGATTGTAGCGACAGCGATGAGCGATCTTGTGATCATAAAGAAGCGTAAATCGAGAGGGATATAGTCTGATATCCCGCCTGATAAGAAACATTAGGCTTCCACAGGCGAAGAGCACAGGCGAATTTAATGCTTGTGAGGAACTTTCAACCGTCACACAATAGGCCCAATCGACCCTCTGTCTTGAGATCCTGAGGGTGGTGATCGAGGCAAGCTTACAGAACCAGGCTGAGGAGCTAGGACGCGGAGAGGCTATACTATCCCTTCGTATATCCCGATCTGAACCCTCGCGATTTTGACTGAACCAGGCATACGGCGATCGAACCCATGTGCGGGCAGCAATAGTCAGTCTTCTTCGAGAGTCTTCATTCGTGGGATAATGAAGAGCTGGACTGTATCCTAGGTTAAGATTGAGGGCGAGCCAATGAAGCTCCAGACCACACTGTGCGCCCAAGACCAGCGGAAGACCTTGGCCTGCGGACCATGCAGCACGCGAGAAGTTCGTCCAGCACTTCGCTCGCAAGATCAGGGATAACCGAGGGCTCAGGAGAGAGCTTGCAAGCAATGCCAGCCCTCAGCCAAGCTCACGCGAAAGTAGAGCATTAAAGGGTTGCCAAGCTTCGTCACCGTACAGTTTGGCTTGTTGGATCAGACGAAGTCCGCTAACGCTGCTCAGCTGTTGGCCTGACCGTGAAGCAGAGCACATTTGGAGCAGTCCTGAGCCCAGATCGTCCTTTGTCTCATGATGCGGGAGGCTTGAAGCTAGGTTCACTCTGTCTCTGCGATGTACGATCGATTTTGCAGCTGTACAGGAGGCTTCTTGGCCATTGGAGGACTAAAGGGCGATTTCTAGGCACCAAGTGCATAACGGAGCACCCCGGGACATGTTCAACAAGCTAAGCACTGTAAGCATAAGATTCAACGTCTGGCATGCTCCGTACGTATCATATATATACCACGCTGTCGGCATTCGCGAGCGAGGCCTTCTGGAGATGTCCTGCTATCCATGACACGGAGGTCAAACACTGGAGACCTTGAGCTCGCGGCAGATCATCTCTGTCTCGGCTTGGTGGTAATTGACATGTAAACAAAGCCACTCTGATACCGAGCTACGCTATGAATGCTACAGCCTGATCGGAAGTGTTCTGCAAGATATGAAGAAGTGATGTGGATGTATCGAAGCAGGATCTACATGTACTCTGCACATATCTGGCCTTTTCCCAGTCGAGCCACAGTCTTGGCGTCATGACGTTGCATTCATGTGTCGCGTCTGAGACCACCTCTTTCCGACAATGTACTTCGCGTTGTCCATGTCAACAGCCTGCAGCCTTCAAAGTGCCTATCCCCACTCGTAGCACGACCCACAGGACTCTCATGGACCAAGATGAGCGCCTCTCGTGATGGGTTTCCGTGCGCTCCTGGTCGCCTATGTTGTCGGCGGCTTGACCTTCATCCCACTCCTGATCGCAGCCATCCTGCTACCAGCGTGGTATCTGCTTCCACGAGCTGAGCTGAAACAGTCTTCCGTAACGGAACAAGATGTGGATGGGCAGGAAAAGAAGAAGCAGGCAGAGAAGCTTGCCAGTGTGCGAAAGCTGTCCGGCGATGCAGCAGCAAGCGGGACCTATGCTGTACTCAGACGCTACGATTTTCAGGCTGCACTCGCAGCGCTGAATGGTCGTCAAAACAGCAGCGCAGGAACGGGAGGGAACAAAATTGGAGGCGATGGGCTGGCAGCCGCAGATTTAGCCGGAAGCGCTGCCTCTGAGTCGGTCTACCAGAGCATGTATCGCTCTGTCTTCGTGGGAAGCAAGAACAACGGGAGCACAACGTCTCTGCTTCAAGATCCAGATGGCGACGTTTCGGTTGCTCGTCGAAAGCTGGCTCCTGCAAACTTGCTGTATATTGTGCTGCGCCACGGACACCTGATGTTATACGACTCGCCCGCTCAGGTTGAAGTCAAGCATGTCCTCAGTCTGGCTCACCACAAGGTCTCGCTCCAGGCTGGCACGCACGACGAAGGACAATGCGAGGAAGTGAACATACCTGAAGCGGATCTGTTCACCAAGAGAACGGCGATAGTACTGACGCCTATGGAGCTACCTAATGGAACCATGCAAGCTTCTGCCCCAACTCTTGTGAAGCCATTCTATCTATTCACTGCAACGAACATCGACAAAGAGGACTTCTACCATGCCTTACTGTCAAGTCGAGCTCAGCCACCGATACCAAGGATTCTAGACTCAGACGCTTTGATAAAACTGCAATCGTCATTGCACTCCTCGTCTCTTACGGCAGAATCGCGCGCCATTGATGCCCTTATCGGCCGCCTGTTTCTGGCACTGCACCGCTCCGAGTCTCTATCAGGCTTCGTTCGAGCCAAGCTAGAGAAGAAGCTCAATCGCATACAGAAACCGACCTTCATACCGTCTCTTCTTGTGCAGTCCATCGACCTTGGAGATGCAGGCCCAGTGTTCTCGAACTTCAGACTGCGAGACTTGAACATAGATGGAGAAATGACCCTAGCCGCCGACATGAAATACAATGGTGGTCTTTCTGTGACACTACTTGCCATCGCCAAGCTGGATCTCGGCACGCGATTCAAGGTACGGACAGTCGATCTGGCGCTCAAGACTGTCATGCAGCGCATCAGCGGGACTATGCTCTTGCGAATCAAGCCACCTCCTTCAAACCGTATCTGGTTCTGTTTCGAGAACATACCTGAGCTAGATGTACGTGTGGAGCCAGTGGTGAGTGAGAGGAAGATCACATATGGTTTCGTACTTCGGGCCATTGAAGAGAAGGTGAGAGTTGGCTTCAGAGAGGGCCTCGTCAAGCCTAATTGGGATGATATCCCGATGCCATTCTCCGATACCGTTGGCACATATGCTCGAGGAGGTTTATGGGATGACCAGGGTGAACCCGACTTCCAAGTCCACGCTTCACAGAACACACTCGCCGAGCGCATTGCGAAGTCCACATCGATGCCTAGTCTCGTACCGGACATCTTTAGCAGCGCTTCTACGGGGGTTGATGTCGGCTCTACTACCAACACACCCAATATTCGACATGCCGTGACGATGCCGCCGGACTCTACCTCAGATCGTTCGCCTCGGCCACCTCGCCCTTTGCGGACTCCATCGATATCATCTTCTCCCAGTACTGCGGTAGATGGCCAGAACGTGGAGCCTGTGCGAGCTGACGATGCATCTCTACGCGCGCCCTCCAGAAAGCTGTGGCGGCCCCGTGGCTCCACAGATACTCCTACACAGAAGGATGCGCTTGCAGAACTACGCGAGCTGCAAAGTAAAGCAGAGCAACTCATGGCTTCAAACTCTGTTGACGTCGATGCACAAACTTCGACTAGATCAAGCCTCGATGAGACCATCAAGGACAGCGTCATGAGAGATGCCGATAGAGAATCCTTGCGCAGCCAGGGGTCTCTAGACTCTACATCGACTATTGACGCAGCTACACGGACACCGTCTGCACGGAGTTCAGGGTCAGTTCCGTCGACTGCTGCATCGTCAGTTGACTCGGCTGTGCAGTCGCAAGGCAGGAAAACAAATCTTCTCGCCGCTACCGTGAATGCAACAACCGCCGCGAAGAACTGGAGCTGGAATGCGATACAGCGTAACAGAGGTGGCATTGCTCGTCCAGGAAAACATCCAGATGTCGCGGCGCAGCAACCTATTGGTCGCGGTATGCCTCTTCCACCTCCGGGTCAACCACTCCCAGGTCCACAGAAGGGTTTGTTCGGAGGTGTCGGCAGTCTGCGGCGAAGACCAGTACCATCTGCAAACTTGGCGAAGCCTGCACGGCAACTAGCATCAAGGACGCAAGGCGGGCAAGCAGATATACAACAAACTTCGCCTTTTTCGAGTGAGGAGGTACTGCCCGATACTGAAGAAGAATTCCAGCCGTGGCAGGAGAACAGTGGTCATTCGCTACTAGAGACTGGCGAACCTTTCAGTCGTAACACAACTCACTACCAGAGGGCCACGGACCGAACGGCGACTGAGCTACAGGCATCACACAATGTAGACGATGCGCAACCTCGAAAAGTCCCGCCACCTTTGCCTGCTCGGCCACATCAAAAACCACACTCCCACGTTACCGACACGGAGCATGGACGTGTTTCACTTCCATCGGCCTCCACGCCGACTGAAGATGAGATCACCAACGCTCCAGCTTTACATGTACCGGATTCTGAAGTCTCTGCTATCGCCGAGGAGATCTCCACATCCCAGTATGGCAGGCCGTCTAGTCCTCGGCCACTTAGAACAGATTCCAATCAGCTCATTGCGGAGCAGACGAAACCAGAGTCTAAAGCTGAGAAAAATGCACACCTCGCCGCCGAAGGGTTTCAGACAGACGACTTCGCCGAAGTCGACGTTCGCCATAAAAAAGGGTCAGCGGAACTAGAAACTACAGTAGATGTTGAACCTGGACCGATTCATGGCCCTGAAGCAGTTGCTACAAGTCCTGACATCGGGAACGTGACTAATTGTACGCCTACAAACCAAGACCTTTCTCCTGAAGCTGTTTCAGCAGTAGGTCCTCCAAGTGAGAATGGCCGTCATGATGACAACAATGGCATTGGAGACGATGAAGTACTGTCTCGAGTTCGTGCGAGGATTAAAGAGCGTACACCAGCTGTTGAGAGAATGGACAGCAGTGAGACGTCACACAAGACATCTCCCTCCGTCGGCTTTAGCGATGGCTGGCCCAGTCATTAAGCGTCACTCCACGTTCCTCTGTATCGCCAACAACATGGTCCAGCTTCAATAGCTGGACCCATGCGAGATGGCACACCTCTATATAGGCATTTCTTGCGCTAGCCGCCCCGACGTAGGACTAGCCATATCATGCAATTAAGACCAACGAATGATCGGCTTCGTCACTTTGCCTTCGCGGAGGTCATGCAGGGCTAGGTCGAGATCTTTGTAGTCATAGACCTTGCACAGCTCTGATAGCAGAATTTGTAAGTATGTAGCAGAAGTGATCTGAAGGTCTAGGCAGTGCTTACTCTCGATAGGAAAGTCGCCATCCTGTTGCATCTCGCAAAGTCGTGGAATGAATTCGGTTGGGTAGCTATCGCCTTCACGTCAGCCCTGATATCTTCGACTACCCAGCAGGTGGGTAAGAGGGCTGATCTCGATCTTTGCATTGGAGGGAGGCACGCCCACAGTAGCTGCTGTGCCACGCATGCCGAGCATATCGAACATCATTTCGATCACTCTAGGAACACCGGTGCAATCGATGGCGAAATCGACCCCAAGCCCGCCACTGAGGTCCCGAACTGCTTGCGTCTGTATACGGATCGATCAGAGATCATGACAGGAGAAAAGACGATTCTTACAACGTCGACAACAGTTGTTGAATTGAGGACCTCAGTGCAGCCAAGCTCTTTTGCCAGAGGCAATTTATGATCGAAAATGTCAACGCCAATGATTTGTCGCACACCAAGGTACTTTGCCGCCATGATAGCAGTGCTTACGATATGGTAAGTCTCAACCTGCTAGTGCTACGTTCATATTTTGACTTACAGTCCTGCAGGATATGAACAGACACGAATGTCTCCCTGTTGAAAGACCAGATCTGTATGACCTGCGAGTATAAAGTCAGTCTTATAGCCATTCCCACAAGCTATGAATCGCTGACATATTCCAGAGTACTGCATATCAACAAGCACTTCGTCAGATTGCATTGCGTCCAATATCACATCTTCTAGCTGGAAACTTCCTTTAGCCTCGTGCACAACGTAAGCGATAGTCTCCACATTTCTGGTCTGTACCGCGCTCATTGTGTAGCATTTATGTGAGAAGCTTTGCAATTCCAATCACGGTATTGGTCTGCCTCTAATCTTTTCCACAGTGTCATCTCATCCTCGCTCCTCGCTCTGCCCCGCCTTCTCTCCCGAGGTAGTGCAGGGAACGCTTCGTTATGCAGGCATTCATGAGAATTATGCTTGTTGCCGACATGCGTCCATCTTTGAATGCTCGGTATGGATCAGAACGGCAGAATGCAGAGACGCATAAGCAAATGCGACGCTACAGATCTCAATGGATTCTTCCTCTAGCCATAACTAGCTCTTCTTTGCAAGCCGCCCATTCCGCCGCGAAATCTCGTCAAGTTACTCGGTCAGAGCATTGGTAGTCTCCACGAAGTGCGCTGTCGCCATATGTTGGTCAGCAGGTCATCCGTGAGCGAGGTCTTCATCTTTGAGCCAAGATAGTAGCACGAACAGTCCGGTCTGACCGTTGATGGTCTCCTCGAAGTGCTCCGCCCCGCAATGGAGCCAGAAGGTTATCCTAAGAGGAAAGTGAGTGGCATAAATTTCACTTGTCACCGGTGGGACATGCAGGCTAAGCCAATTGATAATTGAGTAGACTCGACCTGTCCTCGATTTAGCTACACTGAATGCATGAGCTGTGCATATATGACTAAGCAATTACCACTGATCACTTCGTTAATATCACCTTGGCACCTCCAAAGTTCGTACAGATGCCGAGTGTTATGTTCTCCTGCCACTCATCGTTTGTATCAAAGCTTGCAATGCCGCCGAATGCTTGACACAACCGCACGATCGTGAAGCTCGCATGATTGATGGCGAATTGTTGGCCAAGGCAGATTCTCGGTCCGCCACCGAATGGAAGCGACTCCCAGCTCACACGGAGTCCTTTGGCGTCTGCAGTATCCAACCATCTTTCTGGGATGAACTCGCTTGCCGTAGAGCCGTAGAAATCACGTCTTCTTTGCATTGCATAGGCGTCCCACATCACGACTCCGCCTTTCGGAATGAAAATCGGGCCATCCCCTAATAAGCCGCCACCCAAGGGAAGAGTGGTATCTTCTGTCGCTTGTCGCAGATTGCCCGGAACTATAGGGTGCAGCCGTAGAGATTCGTTCAAAATGGCTCTCAAGTACTTCAAGCTCTTAAGCTGTTCGAAGTTGGGCTTTTGGCCGCCAGGAAGCAGATTTGCTATCTCTGCTTGAAGCTTCGACCACACGTCTGGTCTTTTGGACAGTGTCCACCAAACATTTGTGAGAAGGGACGCTGTGGTATCTCGACCAGCAAATAGGACGCTCAGTATCTCGTCGCGTATTCGCACTTGGTCGCCGGTTTGCTTGACCAGTTCATCGAGGAAAAGCAGGCGATCGCCGTCGTTACTCTTCGTATTGAGCAATTCATCCCGCTTCGCCAGACGTTTGATGATGAAGCCGTCCACAAAACTGTGAATGGTCTTGATGTCCTTGACAAAATGTCGGTGTGACGGGAACAGAGACCCAAATGTTCCAGCGTCGCCACCACCACTACCGATGTGAGACTCCACGCGATGAAGTGCAGCGTTCAAACTCTCGTTGGTGTCGGTATCGACCGTGAGCGATGCCGTAGACTCGCCAAGCAAGAATTCCAAAGACGTATCCAGAGTAAGACGAAAGAAAAGGTCTTTCAGGTCGACTTTGCCACCGTTACGCGAGATGGCATTGATAAGATGGGTAGCTTGCGTCTCGAAGATCTCAAAATCTCCTATCTGGGAGCGTGCGAACATTGGTCGAAGTAAGGTGCGAGAGTGCTGCCATCTTGCACCTTCTGCGATAAATATGCCTATTCGAACTTTGTCAGACATGGTCACTGATCGATCAATCGATGAATGGACTCACCCTCGCCAATGGCAGGCTTAAACGTAGTCTTCCTGCTGCTTTCTAAGCCCCACTTCTTGAAGTCGGTTGAGAGCATTGTTTTGACATTTTCCGGCTGACAAGTGATGTGAAAATCGCCTCCTGGGACTATCACGTGAATCGTGGTAGCGTTCATGTCATGGAATCTCTGCTTCGACAGTTCCAGTACCCGATGAGCTTTGAGTGCCTTAATTCCCTCCAAAACCAGACTCATGCCACTTGCAATGGGTGCTTCGAGAGCGCCACGCTTTGTATTGCGGGCGCTGCGCCACTGCAACGACTGTTTCCATATGGCAAAAAGTACGAGACTGCACGCCAATCCGGCCAGGATCGTGTATTCGCGAGACGAAAAATCCATAGTGAGCGCTACGTACTCGGCGCATTGCGATGGTAGCAGAGATGGAAGTGCGAACTCCCATTAACATCATTCTTTGAACAAAGGATATGGATACATACACCGCATCAGGACATAAGGCTTGATGCAATCTCCTTTTGCACGTAAATCATGAACAAAGAAAGAGGGTATGCGCTACCTCGCGAGATACGGATCACGGCTGTGCGCTTTGAAGTCCCTCGGTCCGATAATGACGAATGCTCACATTGCTCGAGTGGGGATACCAGAAATGGGTCGACCTTTAGAAACGCTCAAGGTGTCGGAAGCGGTTTGTCGTCCAGATTCTGTACCCAAGTCCCAGCATGAATCACCGCGTAGCATCCTCAACAGCCCACTTTACAGCATCCAGCACATTCTCCTTGATAACGTCCGGCTTCTGCTCCTCTTTCCACTGCATCCCCTCCCTCCAAACCCCCGTTTTGACCAACACAGAAGTCCACTCACTCCCCTTTGCACTCTGATAACCATTCGCACCAGCAATATCACTTTCCAGATTATCGCCAATCATATAAACTCTCCTCAGGTTCTTCCCCTCGCAATTCTGCAGCAACCTCTTCTCAGCAAACTCATAAGTCCCCTGACTAGGTTTCCCGATCGTCGTGATCTGCCCTTCTAAAGTAGCTTTCCCTTCCGTGACGCGATCCCAGAGACCTGTAAGTGCTGCTTGGAAACCTCCTTGTCCGAGTCGAGAAAGGTGATAAGAGGTAGCCCACCAGAGATCAGGATTGCTGAAGTAGATGTGTGGTTGTCCATCTTCTAAGAAACCTCCATGTTTCATTTCAGCGTGCTTTCCATTCTTCTCGCTGATAGTCCCAAGATATCCTTCTTTACTGAGTAACAGATCCAGGATGATCGAACAATCCAATCCCCAGTCTCGAGGGTCGTTATACACAAATACCGCATCAATTTTCAACGCCTCTTTCGCATTCATATTGGGGTTTCCAGTAGGACTGTATAGCGGCTTCGGCAGCTTCTCCGCAAAGCTCTCATAGTATGGCTTGAACGGCGTGTTGAATGGCCACAGTTCCGGATAACTCACAACCAAATCCCCCGGGCTCACCACATTCTCAAAGCCATAATGTTCCGCAACCCTCTTGACACCATTCCTCTCACCTCCACAAACCAACACAGTCCCTTTCTTCAACTCCTCCAACTGACTGAAAGGTGTATGACTCTGGATGATCTGCTTCTCATGCAAGAAGTCTATCCCGAGTTTCTTGTTGAGATCTGCGATTCGCGCAGCTTCTGTACGACCACCGCCGTTCGTGAGGAGGATGAAAGGGATCTGCTCTTGGTGGAGATATTTGAGTGCTTGAGGGGCGCCTGGGAGGGGAGCGGAGGAACGGAGGAGAACGCCGTCGATGTCAAAGGCGAAGGCGATGTCTTTCCTCGCTGGCGAGGGGATAGTAGATGATGATGCGGTGGTTTGGTAGGATCGTCTCGATTGTTGTGGTTGTTGTGTTGGCAGATGTGCCGGTCTCTTATCGGTGTGGTAACATCGTGGTTTCGGTTGGTGTTGGCATTGCCATTGTATAGGCAGAGTTGTCGTGCTTCTACAATTTGCTGAAGCTCTTGTGAGACTGCGCGTGAGCAGAGGCCGCAGTTTCGTTGATGTTGTCGTAGCCATCGAGAACATGTCGTTGGGTGAAGGTGTGAGTGGCTTGAAGCTTGACATCAGATCGGCGAAGCTTCCTGATATGTATAACGATCACATGAAAGCACGATTTAGTTGAGAACATCTCTGCTTGATGGCTTCTGCTGCTATCACTACAGATTCACTGAGCATCAGAGAGATGTAGCAACAGGCACGCTTGCAAAAATATGATATAATACAACAGAAGTTCATTTCGTCGCTGGGATAGCCTGTTTTAACTGATCGCTCGAAAGTAGCTCAAGAGAATCCTACCTTATGCTGCCACTCCTCTCCGCAGTGTGGTCAGTGTGGTGCTCGCTCGGAAGATCGGAAGTACCAAAGGCCCCTAGCGCTTTTTGCTCTTAGTCTTCTTCCTAGAATCCTCGTCTTCGCCACCCTCGCGGTCTTTCCGTGCCGCCTTCTTCTCCAACTCGTCCCAGTCCTCACCCTCGTCCTCATCAGAGACATCCTCTTCTGAAGCCTCCGCACTGGCATCGTCATCGAAGTCAGATTCATCTTCACTTGACTCAGAGGCAAGATCTTCTTCGGAAGCCTCGAAAGCACTCTCCTCGTCCTCCTCATCTGAACCTTCATCATCAGATTCCGTCCCGAGGAACGACCAACCACCATCCACAAAGAAAGTGTGAGGGTCCTGGATGACAGTCTTCATGATCGTCGCCCAGTTCAAGTTCAAAGGACCTTCGCTGAAGGGGATATCGACCGAGTCAAGCCAGTCACGAACCCCGTCGAGTGCTTCCACAGGAACAGTGTTGATGTGTGCTGGAGGTCGAGTGAAGTCTTTGAACACGACAACCATATCGAACTGCTTCAGTCCGAACTGAACACGTTCCAGGTGCACTACTTCAATGTCGTTCAGTGTGATAACCATAAAAGGCGGCTCTGTAAGCTGCACCAAGCAGTCCGTCGTAGGCTGGATCATGACAGAGGAACGACTAGGCACACCGTTGAACCCTAGATCGCGGAACGGCATGTCGACTGAGATACCTTCGCTCTTTCCGGCATCCGCAATCTTCTCCGCGAACTGCTTGAATTCTTTGTCAAGTTGTGCTCGTCGTCGCTTCTCTTCTTGCTCGGCCTCAAACTCCTCTTCATCGCCATACCTGTGCTTTCGCTTGCGATTGCCCGTCTCGTCGAACTGCATCTCTGTGGCTTCGCGGTAGAACTGGATGTCCTTGGTCTTTCTCTTACCGATGATGATCGGGTTGATGAGGTGGACGTGAATGATGACAATCAGCTCGCCTGCGCAAGGCTGGAAGAAGAGGTGCTTGACGTTGCCGAAGAGTATGTCGATCTTCGCGTTTCCGAGATGGTTATAGCGCAAACCGTTTTGGTGAATCTCCACTGCACCGCCAATTCGCTTGCTCTCCATCGCTGGACGCATGTAGATGTTGTCCAGGCGGAACGGTCGACGGTTGCGGATCTCCACCAGCTTGTCTTGCTCAACAACATCCTCCATTTCCTTCTTCTCCTGCTCTTTGCGTGTGGAAGCCTTCTTCATCTCCGTGATCTGTTCTCGCACATCCTCCATACGATCGGCATCCTTATTGCGGAAAGTCAGAGATCGAATGAATTGGGCGCCTGGATCTTCGAAAGGCTGGTCGTCCTTGCGTCCTACACCTTGACCAGGAGACAGAAAGTTGATGCGGAGGTAAGTAAAGCCGGCTTCCGTACTCGTCGTTGCGTTCTTGATCGTGTTGATATGGAAAGGCACCGGGCGACCCATAATCGGCAGGATCAGTGAGTAGTTCTTCGCATCAACCAAGATCGTCAAGTCCTTGACGCGTGGTGGCAGTGACTCCACGCGCTTGTACGACTCAAAACGCTTAAACTTCTTCTCCTGTGTTCCGTTCAAGTTGCCGTGACCTTGCTGGTATTGCTCAAGCCCATCCGCTTGCTTCTTCTGATGCAGCTCTTTCTGATGCTCTCTGCGTGCCTGTTCCTTCTCCTCATTCTGGGTGGAGCCACCCTGTGCACGCAGACGCGTCTTTGTAATGTTGGACGAAGCCACTGCGCCAACACGTGAGTCCTTCTTAGGCTTTGGCTTCTTTTCCTCCTCTTCTTGATCGTTAAAAAAGAAGGATGCGCTCTCCATATCACGCGGCGCCTCTTTGGTGAAATTGTATGCCTCGCCAGTGGATGTGACTCGTACGGTATCGCTCAAGAGGAGGGAGTAGGTGCCTTCACGCTTCTTGTCCTTTGCGCTTGGGTTCTCGAGGTTAGAGAAGCCGGTAGTAATGGTGAAGGTCATGCCGTCTTTGAGCTGGCGCCCGTTCTTGGCATTCAAGTTGAGAGTTGGATCCTTGGCCTCAATACCAATTCCCGCTCCTACGCTCTTGACGAAGTGGTCAACCAATTCTGGCTTCTTGGCTTTGACCATCGCCACTGCCTTGTTGTACACGTCCTTTGCTGCGACGCCATCTCGCAGCTCCTTCAGCACAGTGTCGTGAACGCTGAGAAGGAGCTTGTACATGCTCTCCTGTGCCTTGTTGGGCTCCACCAGATATGTACGTGCAAGCTGCGATGCATAAGTCTGGTATCGTAAGCCAAAGGCTGAGATTATGACACCCGGCTGGTGCATGTTGTTGTCATCGGGCTCAGCCTGCAGCTTGAGGTCGAAATTGCCGCCGCTCTGTACCGTAGGCGATATGCTCCAGTCCAGCTGTTGCGAGTCGAACTTGCCCACTCCCTTCATGCCGCGGAAGAACTTGTCATCGTCCAGCTTGTTCGCGACCTTGGTTGCGAAAGCCTTGTGTGTGACCTTCTTCTCCTTGTCCAGAATGTCAGACATAGTCTCGACAAAGTACTCACGCATGAGGTATGCTGACGCGCTGGACGCGTTTCTGATGGACCGCAGCTCATTTTCATCCTTGACAGCCATACCAGCAGATAGAGCTGTGCTGATATCAAACTCCTCAACATCTTTGCTGATCTCACTGAACGCAGTCTTCCACTCAGTGACAAATGGACCTCCCGAGTGATCCTTGGGTAGCGTTCCGACCTTCTTGCCGGCATTCTTGATGGTCTCGTTGATCTTCTCAACCTGTTTGGCGTTCTCCTCGGTGTCCTTGCCTCGAACGATGATTTCGACAGGTGTCTTCCCGTCCTTGAGCACATCCAGATAAGCCGCCTTCTTCTTCGTGGTGACAATGTACATGGCCTCCAGCGTAATCACGAAAAGCGTCGCCGGGAACTCGTAGCCCAGCAGCCAGAATTGGAGACCATTTGCCTTGTGAAAGCCAGCTGCCTCGTCACTCTTTCCCATACACACAACGATGCTGCCGACATCGCCGTAGACATTGTTGCCACTGCGCTTGTCGTTCTTCCAGGCCGTGATCAGCGACGACAGCCGATTGTGGAACTGCGTCTTGTCGATGCTGACTTCGTCCGCCATCGTCGCGGTTGGTGAAGATACCTGATATGCCGCTGAAGATGGTGATTTGACGAGATCGGCGGTGATGGTGGGAGGGAAAAGTAGTTGATGCGCGTTTGACAATTGATGAGTTAGAGTCTCGCGACAAGAACGCGACGAGAATTGGAGGAAGCTTGGATCAACAAGTGGCAAGTGCGTTGTGCGGATGGCTTCCGCGTTCGTTGCTGCCTTCTCTTCACTTTGCACTTTGCACTCCCAGCTTCACGTTCACGTTCACGTCAATCTATTCGGACCTTACTTACCACGCTGTCACGAGCTATCACACCCTTCACTCACTTCGAAGTCCTCACGGACGTCTATTACTAGGCTCAAGCCATCACGAAGTCACGCAGCAGACGCGCTGCGGCAAGACCTCGCCACTAGAAGGCCATCCGGGGTCATATCGATCCATCGCACGTCCATACTTCGCAATGGTTCAGTGCTCAGCATGATGGCAATACGGATTTCATGGCCAGTTTGCATCGTGGAACCTCAGCAGGTGCTTGTGAGCGGCGTTCTACTGGCTCCAGCTCAACACGCAGATCTCTGTGGTCTAGCTTATCGCAATAGTACGAGACAGTGAGCTTTACGCCTGGAACGCTGCTGTATCCGCTGACAGAAGACGTGCGTTTTCCTTGATGTGAGCTTCGCAACCTAGTTTCTCTCTCATCAGTGGGAAGCTGCTTGAATGCGAAGGCATCTTGTGGGTTGCGAGCGGTATGACCATTCCGCTAGTCGGGACGTGGGTATCTGTGCTCGGCATGCATGTGAGAGCATTTATGTAAAGCCAGATCATAATACCTGGGCTGGACGAGGATCAAGGAGATCAAGGAGAGCTGCCCAAGTTAGGGCTTTCGGCGTCTTGCTAAGGATGAACACAGATTCTCCGGATTATGACTATAGCACGGTTCAATGACGAGTGAGAGTCACCAACCGGCAATCAAATATTCATGCTTGCGTACGAGCTGTGCAGCGTCCAGTCCCGCTGAGACAGACGTGGGATACATCGACTCGTGCCGACTTGGTGGCCGGCACCCTGCGCTCTATCGATCACAGCTGAAGTACATACCCGCTGTGTCATTGGCCCTCAGAGCAGCAGTTGCATCCCTTCAGCAGTCGTGTCGTCCTCGGCGAACTCGAGGCAGGCTTGCAGTCCACTGCAGGTGCTAAGTCCTCCGCAGTGACACGTTCCGTCTCGACGCAATCACAAATCGTGTATCCTGAGCATGCAGATATATGTGCACAGGTTGAGAATTCGACTGGCGGCTCACTGCACTAGTGCCGCCCTTGTGTTGTTGCACATACCAGCGGAGACCGCTACCAGCGCAGTAGTTGCGTGGAGTTTGTTGTGCACCTGCAGAAGTCGACTTGGCTCGAGTGAAGGCTCATCGCACTATCAGCTCTCCTCTATGTTGCGCATGCATACGGGTGATTGCAGCTTCACGATCAGCTGAATGTCAATGGATGGCTCCATCGACGCCAACACATTCGCTTGGGGCACAGCTCTTGGAGCTCCTGCAGGAAGCCGCCCACACTTGGTACGACGAGGCTGACCGGTCAGAAGTCACGTCACTCAGCCTGATGCTCTACATCTACGCTCGACAACCGTCCTCCGCTCTTACAATACACCGTACACAAGCCACAAACGTCAACCATGGCCGAGAACTTTACTGTCGTGGGCCTAGCGCTCGAAGTCGCAGATCTGGGCACATCACTGCTGAAGGCGATTAAAAGGCACTCCAAGACTTTCGCTGCATCGCGCCATCATGACAGCCTTCCCACAGAACACCGAGCAGTCAAGGACTACATCGAAGTGGTAGACGCTTCCAGTACCGAAGTCCTATCTACCACAGAGGTGCTCAAGTTGGCTGCAATTCAGCTAAATGTTGAGGAGCTTGGACAATGGTCGTCCAATGGAGGCATGAAAACTGCTTCACGAGCTCTGGAGCTGTCCAAAAGCACCTTCAATGCCATTCGTGAGCAGTTTCTGCTGAGTGCGGACCAGGTCATTGGCAGCACGTCGTACCTCATAGCAGGGAGATGCGACGATGCGGCTGACAAACTTGCATCGTACAACAAAGACTTGGAGCGAGCCAGGACCTCTCTACTTCTTATGCTTGCTGTCTTGAAGCTGAAACGCGACACTTCTTCAAGGTATGATGATGCTACTACCAGTAATGCGACCTGGACACTGACAAGACACAGTGATGATACTCTAGTGAAGCTGCAACGGCTACAGGTCCAGAATCTGGCAGCACAGATGCAAGCTATTGGTCTAGGCGATCTGGAGAGTGCTGATGGCTCTGACTCTGAGGCAGACTCTGTTCAGAGCAAAAGCGATGTGACCTCTATTGCTGAAGGTATGGCTACTTTCATGCAGCACACCCCTGGAACAACGCCAACCGCTCCTGAGCCTGGCTCTCTGGAGGCGAAGACTCGGAGCGAACGTGACAAAGATCTTGCAGCGTGCTCCTGGACCCTCCCAGCCCAGCATCGCAGAAGCCGACGAGCAGGATCCGTCATATCAATAGCGTCCTCTTCGGCATCGTCAGACTCCTCGCAGAGTACGTTCCTAGGCTCCACAGCACAATCCACGCAGATGGTGGACTCAGGCGAGGTCGACACTCTCCTACTTCAGGCCGCACATAGTGCAAGCAGCCTTGCTGCCGAGCTTGCCACAGAGACTCACTCCTGGCACAAGTCTCATCGTCTGAACTCCAACGCTATTCGAGGCTCACTAGAAATGGTCAAGAGCCGTGTCGAAGGCCTCCTGGGAACCTTTGAGCAATGCAAGGGTACAACTTACCTGATTCCGGTTTCGCTTCTCGGCCCGACAGTCATCACTGACATTGTTGATTGTGTTCCAAGCAATGTGAGAGATCCGTCGCCTGGCATCAAAGACCGACACAAGTCATCGAAGAAGTACAAGACAAAGCGCTCCAGCAAATCGAAGAAGACCAAGAAGACAATCGATCAAGCTTACCACGAGCCTTTGCTCTTTCCTGGAGACAGGATGCCACCACCGGCCCCACCAGGCATGATGATGCCACCGCCGCCTCCACCAGGTATGATGATGCCTCCACCACCTCCTTCAGGGATGAGCACCGATCCATTCTACGCAGGTGGGTGGGACCTGCCGCCAGATGTGCCATTCAGCAAGGCAGCGAAGAAGTCGAAGAAGATCGCACCGAAAATTGACCTACCAGTGCCATTACCGCCTCCTGCTCCTTCCATGGGCTTCGGAGACCCCTTCGCTGGTATGAGCATCCCCGCCGACACCCTCGACAAAGCTGCTGCTCCAGCAGCTCCAGGTCTGAACGACCCTTTCGCTAACTTTGGCATTGGGCCCATGTGGCTTCCAAAGCACAAGAAGAAGTCGCGAAAGGCCAAGGTTACATCTGTCAAGGATGATGACTCCGAGGACGAGCGGGTGAGCAGTGACTCTGACACATCCTGCTATCGTCCTGCGAAGAAGGAAGACGTCGTTGCTGAGCTTCTTGGTGAGTGGACGAAGGATGATGGTGGTGATACTACTAGTGGCGAGGATGTATAATTGAGCAAGCATGGCGCCCAACGGCTGGAGAGAAAGGATACGAGTACTAAAAGGTGCTAGACTGCGTTCGGCACTCAGAATGAAAGGAAAGGCTGGAGGGAATCCTGTAATATATGCATCTCGGTAGTCTAATAATGAATCTCAAAAGACAAGTCTGCTCTCAATGTATCCCACTACTCAAGCGACCATCCAGGCTTTTCACTCCAAGGCTCGAGGAAAATCAAGATTGCTGGCACACTCTGTCTTTGCCTTCGGCCTCTTAGTGTGTTCCAGATTTCAGAGAGCTTTGCCAATACTAGGTCGAGAGAGTAGTCCTCTCTGCTCTCAAATATTCGTCCATTACTACCTACAGGTCGCCTCTGCTGTCGTAGTCACTTCTGCTTGTTGTGAGATGCCGGCAACGTTCAATTTGCTCGATGCCGATGTGGGACTTCGCATCGCCTCCATAAGTCTATCCCTCAGCACTGCAGTATCAGGTGTACTGTTGCAACCCTTTCGCCTAGACTTCCTCACAGTCTCCTTGACAACAAGCTTCAACATCTGGTTATGATCCTTTTTCTGCGTTCCCGGCGATAGTCCAACACATCCCGCAACGTGTGGTCGTTCTTTCAATCTGCGAGATTGTCTGGTAGAAGTCGGCTTCGTTATTTCCACTTTCAGTGCTTGACTTCGTGACTCCTTGCTATTCCTGATAAGTGGCCTAGCCTTTGCGATCATGGGGGTGACTTCGATGTTGATTTGAGTGGACGGAGTGCGGAAGTTTTTGGTAGCTCTCGCTCGAGTCCTCGTCTGCTTCTTGCCAATCGACATCTGTGGCTTGATCACTGTCGTCGAGACCTTGGTCTGTGAAGTCTTGACGCTGTTCGTTGCGTCGTTCTTATCCTTCGTAGAGAAGACAGTCTTCCGCCATGTAGGAGTCTTGAAGGTAATACATGCCTCTGCTTCCAGCAATCGACGGCTTTTCTGCACAATTCCTGACTTCGATCGTGTCGCTTGCTGTGGGGCCATGTTGCCTAGTGATTGCTGTCTCCATCGTCGTGAGCCATACCACTAGTAGCACCTGAAAATGCAGCTTGGACTCCTTTGTTCAGCGAGAGTGTATGCAGATGTAGCTGCGTCCGGTGTAAGCATGCATGAACAAAGCCTTTGTGCGCACGCTCTGGAATGTGAAAATAAGTATGCTGGCGTTCGATAGCTGATCTACTTGTTCTTATCTCCGCCGCGTTGCATGAACGGGCTGTTCGACAGCCTTTCCCAATCATGCATCATCTCTGTATTCATCTTGCTGACTTTGACTTCTTCGCCTGCTCGTGCAATCATCTCTGCTTCGTAGTCCAGTAGAGCATCTTTCTGCGTTCTCCCACCTGGAGAGTTCTGGACTGCAGCCAGAAGTTCAGTCAACTTCACCGCATCTGCGATACCATGATTCAAACCTTGTCCTCGATGGAAAGACATCGCATGTGCTGCATCTCCTGTCAGCGCCACTTTGCCATTCCAAGCTTGATCAGGCAAAGGGATCGGGTCCCAGATTGAGATCCTGTTCACAGGAATAGCGGAGTCGTCTGGAATTTTCGTCCAAGCAGTCTTGAAAGGTTCGCCGAAGTCTACAGCAGCTGCTTCCGCTTTCAGCTTCCGTAGACCGGGCTCCTGCATCGCTATGCTCTCCAGCTTCCACGTCCACTGCAGCTGAAAGGTCCAATCTTCAGGTCTATTGGGATCAGGAACGTCCTGAACTGAGATCCAGAGCCAGTAGCCTCGTGGGTGTGCACCAATGGTCATGATCGGGCTTAGTGACTTTCTGATGAAGCGTGCTACCTCAGCGTCGTGGTAGCAAACCGATGTGTTGACACCTCCATATGGTACTCGATGAGCCGTGCCTTCGATAGAGTCGGAGAATGCAAGAGCTCGCACAGTTGATCGTGCGCCATCTGCGCCTATGATGAGGTTACCATGTGCAACGCGGTCGTCTCCAAAGCTGACACGCATAGCACTGTTTGACAACTTCTCCATACTAGTCAAGCGAGCGCCATATTGAATGTTGAGACCTTCAGCACACAAAGCCCGGAACTTGCTTCTTGATACACGAAGCATCTTTACCAATGGTACCTTCTTGATTAGTTCTCCGGTTGCCACATTATACACAGGCATAGCATTGCCTTCATAGGGACAGATGTAGTGTGGGTCGACAGAGGCTTCTTGCAGGCGATTGAGTAGGTCTTCTGGGAGTAGCTTCGCGAGAAGTGGCAATGCCCACTGGATTGACATGCCCCATTCTCGTTGATTGCGAAGCTCAGTTGCGGAAGCCTCGGCTTCGTAGATCTTGAAGGGAATGCCATTCTTCTTAAACCCTTGAGCGAGAAGAAGGCCAGAAATACCAGCGCCGATGATGATTATATGCGACATATTGCCAGTGCTTGCTTCTGTCGATGCTGTCTCAGGAGACGGTGTTCGGAGTGTTCCGGTGAGGTCATGGAGGCCGATCGTGGGCCGCGATAGGCAGAGGATTGGATTCTCTTCGCAGGATGACCAGATTTAAGATCGCTCACAAGCTATTGTACATACTGCCGGACCTGCATCGAATTAGTGAAGCTGTCGTTCTAGACATCAGCCTTCTGGCGACGAAGGATCAGCCATCTCATGCAAGGCTGGCATAGCTTTGGCCAGAAGCATCGACCTCGAGTCTCATGTGAGTCCTTATGTCAGATCACTGCTGCACTCTGACATGGCAAGAGTGATGGCAAAAAGTCCTTGTTGATTTTAATGGACAGGAAGACCGGGTGATGGTGAGGAGGAGGAAGTCGTTCACTTCCGCGGCACCGGGTCTTGGCGGACACAAACCATGTCGACTCAACGTTTCCGTTGTGTGCCTTCTCTGACTACAACTCACATACCATCCAGACCATCATTTGGCCCTAAATGCGCTGAGAGGGCCAGCAGCTGTGTAATGTTCACAGTCTCGTTGCAAGGACTGATCGAAACATGGTGATCCTCACAACATCATGCCCAGCAAGTTCTCCTCGCGATATCCGCATTGGCAGTGACGCAGCCAAGTACTCATACCATATACGGACGACCAGACCAAGCGAGCATGATGTCGGAGGCGTAGTCAAGAGCAAGCAGTTCCTGCAGTAGTCGCGAGGAGAAGAGGTGGCATATATCAATGCTTCAGACCGGATCTGCCGGATTGCAGGTAAGGGCATATCACGAGTTCATCTCTACCAGACTTTTGTCTTTCGTTCTGGTGGTCATACATAACTTTGGGAATCTGGGGAAACACAAGAAGTCTATTCGCGACTTCACTTTCTCGGACATGAAGACTGTAGCAGCCATTGGGGCTTTGCTACCTCTTGCTAGGGCTTTGTATGTCAATGGCTCTGTGACGGCACCTTGCGAGTCGCCCTTATACTGCTATGGCGACATTCTGAGGGAGATACAACTTGCTGGCGCGTTTGAGGACAGCAAGACTTATGTTGATCTTCCCACCATTCGACCATTGGACCAAGTCATTGCTGCTTTTGATAGCTTGACGAAACCGCTTACGAACAATACGGAGCTAAACGACTTCCTGCAAGAAAACTTTGGCGAAGCTGGGAGCGAACTTGGAGAAGTCGATCCGGACAAGCTGAACACCAATGCGACTTTTCTGGAGCATGTGGAGAATGGCGACATTCGAGAGTTTCTGCAACAGGTGATCGATATCTGGCCTGAACTGACACGAGAATATGCCGGGAGTGCCAACTGCACAGGCTGTGTCAGCTCCTTCATTCCATTGAATCGCACATTCGTTGTGGCTGGAGGAAGATTTAGAGAGCCATACTATGTGCGTATCAGGCGAATGTATGAGCGAGTCAAGGGCTAACGAGAAGAAAGTGGGACTCGTATTGGATCTTGCTGGGTTTACTAAGGACTCAAGGTAAGTATCGGCCATAGGCAGACGCCTGCTTGGCTCTATACCGAGCGCAGACTATGCGTAAGATTGAGCTGGATGTATTGGCACTGACGATAGGCAGGCTCGTTTACTCAGATCGCGTTGAATATCATCGACAACTTCTTAGACCTGGTGGGTATCGGTATTGAGGACGTTCGGCTTTAAGGCTAACAGTTAGCAGGTCGAACAGTTTGGCTTCGTGCCCAATGGTGCCAGGCAGTACTATCTCAACCGTAGCCAGCCTCCAGTGCTGACTCAGATGGTTCGCGCATATGTGCAGTACACGAACGACACGTCTATTCTGGAACGTGTACTACCCACATTGGAGAAAGAGCACAACTTCTGGATGACCAACCGCACTGTCGAGGTCGAGATCGACGGCACTACTTACGAGCTAAACCACTACGCTGTACAGAACAACCAGCCACGACCAGAGAGCTATATCGAAGACTATCATACTGCCACTAACACATCTTACTATGCTGAGTCGGGCATCATATATCCTGCCGCTCCGCTCAACGAGTCACAAATAGCTCAACTCTACAGCGATCTGGCCAGTGGCGCTGAAAGTGGATGGGACTATGTTTCGAGGTGGATCGCCAACCCCCAAGATGCTATCGAGGACACATACTTCCCGCTTCGCAGTCTGAACACTGCAAATATCGTACCTGTCGACCTCAATAGTATTCTGTATGCCAACGAGGCTAGTCTAGCCGAACTCTACAACATGACTGGCAACATCTCAGCTGCGGCAAGCTGGGCTGGACTTGCGGCCAATAGAAGCGACGCCATGAGCGCGATCCTCTGGGATGAAGAGCAATGGGGCTACTTTGACTACAATCTCATCTCCTCGAGTAGACAGATCTACGTCTCAGCCGACGATAACGCAGCCGAAAGCGAGACACGCGACGCACCACCAGGTCAGCAAGTGTTCACACACGTCGCTCAGTTCTACCCTTCCTGGACTGGAGCTGCTCCATCATCGCTGAAACAGAACCCGTCAGCAATCTTACGAGCCTACGCTGAAATCGAGGACGAATTGGCCCGCTTCTCAGGCGTCCCAGCTGCTACCAATCTGGAAACAGGAGAGCAGTGGGATGAGCCTAATGTCTGGCCTCCGTTGACCTACATCCTTATTGAGGGCCTGCTCAACACCCCGCCTACCTTCGGCATTGATGACCCAAGCTATATCAAAACACAGAACATGGCCTTTGAGCTTGCGCAGCGATATCTTGACTCAGCGTTCTGTACTTGGCGGACTACTGGAGGGTCTACCTCCAACCTGCCAAAGCTAGAGTCTGTCGAGCCAGAAGACGACTATGGCGGAGCCATCTTTGAGAAGTATAATAGTACCGATATCACGGCTTTCGGGGGTGGAGGAGAATATGAAGTTCAGCTTGGATTTGGCTGGTCCAATGGCGTACTGATCTGGGTTGGTGACTTGTTTGGAGAACGATTGGAGTCGCCTGCTTGCGAGGAGACTCCTGGAGATGGGGAGAGTGTGAGCAAGAAGATGAGGAAGAGTTCTCAACGCATCGTGAAACGAGATGCGAAATGGAGGACCAAGGATCATTGAGCGCGATGCTCGGACCGAATGATGTGAGTACATATTGTATAGAAGCTGTATATTGATCCATATTTAGCAATGCTTTTGTAGGTAGGCAGCTGAATACCACGACTTATAGCAGTCTTCTCCGCTGACTTACGTCCTAGGCAACTGTGCTTATGGGAGCTTCGTAGAGGTGGAGTTTCATGATTCGTGACCTTCCACAGCGAAGACTATGTAGCTCGCTCAAGCGCACAACTTGCTCTGGTCTTAAACTTCAGTTTCGCACGGCACACCACAACTAGGACTTACGCAATACCTTTCCGTTGTAATCTTCGCCTCACACCATCTCGTTCACGAACCTCGCGAGGAATATGGCCACACTTCAGCGACATGCTAGAGCTGCCGCCAAGAGCTGGCAGCGACATCAACAGATTGGGAAAACTGGACAAAGTCAAAACTGCTTCCATTCCGGGGTCGCACGCGACTTTATCGATGGGGTTTCGCGCTGTGCGCTTGGCTCGAAGTCTTGTGGAGGAGAGACACCCGATGCTGCGATCAACGACAGCTTCAACATGTTCGACCGCACATTCTTGCTTAGTGCGCCGAAAGCCACGATTGATCTACTGGCAAAGTTGTGCCTCCATAAGCAACACTTGCTTGATTTGCCTCCAGAACTTCGGTTGATCATCTATGAGTACGTGTTGTACGGGCACTATGGCACCCTAGATCCACAGGATCTGGACTCCCGGACACTGGACATACAAGCTTGGTTACGACCACACCAACCCCCGCTGTCGCACAACCAAAGGAGACAAATGCTGGACACATATTGTGCGACTCGCAGGACACTGACCCATCCTTTGCTCGAGACCTGCGTGGTCATCCACAATGAGAGTCTGCATATATACTCCCGAGCGCTTGATCTATACTTGTCACATATTCAGGATATGCCGCACGATTCCGACGCGAAGTACACGGAGCTCTCACGTAGACCAGACAGGAACATATATATCGCCGCAGAGGGGTTCGATGTCGCTAAGCAGGGATTCGCGCTCTTTTTGATGCATAGTTGCGAGATGAGAAGATTCGATAATGAACGGAAGAGATGGCGGATCAATCCGTCCCTACCACGTAACCGCTGGTAGACCTGAAGTGGCACATGACTCGGAGCACACCTGGCCTGTACCAATTCTTCTGCTCCAGTACAGTAGCAGCTTCGACTTATGGACCATCACTTACCCCTTCTGCGCCAACACACTCATAGTACCACCGACATGGCGACAACCCACACTGAGATGACCGAGCGATCGTTGACGGCTGGACCATACATCGATCATGGCAAGACTCCTTCTCTACTCAATCTGCCGCCAGAGCTTCGGCTTTGTATCTACGAATTTGTGGTGTACGAATACTACAGCGATCCCGATCCGCACGCTCTGCACCGAAACTATTCGATTCCGGCGCGCCCGGTCATCAACACTTGCAGGTTGATGCGCATCGAGAGTTTGCCGACATATTCGAGGGCACTTGATATGCACGTGTCGAAATTGTGGAAGCTTTTGGAGCCTCTCCATACGAAGATCAGCTCACTGCTCAATGCCATGGCCGCAGAGCTTCGATTCCCGACCCCACGCTATTTGAGAGTCGAGGAATGGAACATAGAATGTATCGGTCTCCAGGATCAACATGACGTGATGTTTCAGATGTATTTTCGAGCGAAGTGGGAACAGAAGAAGTGGAGGATGTGAAGATAAATTGAACGAGTGCGCAGAGGCCTGGTCATTCCGCCTGTTCCTTCGCAGCAGATCTCTCTTCATCTACAGACTTCTCCTCGACGTCGCGATCACTACCTTCGCGAGCCTGCTCGGCAGCTATCTTATTGCGCTGATGCTCCGCTGCCTCGCGCCGCCACGTCATGCCTTTCACCATGATCCAAAATACAGCGGCCAACAACAGGACATACACGAGCGCTATGAACGTGAACGCCCATCCTGTTCCCATAGCATTACACATTGGAATGATCGCAGCAGCTCCTCCAGCAGACATCAAGCATCGCACGAAGTTCACAGCTGCCGTTGCAGTCGCTGGCTTGTCTCGATGCAAATCGATGAGCAGAGTGTTAGTGATGTTGAATGCTGTGCTTACGCCGAACCCAATCAGGAACAGCGCAACTTCTGGCCAGGCAAGATGCGTTTGATACTCTAAGGTCCAGCCATAGACAATGATACCCATTGTGCCTATAATGTGGCCTGGTACCACAACCTGGACCCGAACTCGCTCTATTGGGAAGTTGGTCAGATCTTGCTGCTTTCCTTTGGATATGGTCAGGTTCAAGGAGCGAGCATGGCGGCGGAAGTTCCAATCTACCACATGGCCCATTGTGAGAGTGGCGGCTAAGGAGCCCATGCCTAAGCTAATGTAACAAAGTCCAGTGTCGAGAGTGTTGAGGCCATACACGCGAGCGTACAGAGTTGGCAGAGCTCCTGTGACGACCATCATGCCGGTGAAGAAAAGGCCGTTGTACAGCAGAATGATGGCGCTCTCCTTATCGAACAGGATCTTGAGCATCAGGAGCGGGTTTGGGAATGCCAGCTTCTTCTTCGGACCAGATGTGGACGTTGTTGACTTGCTGTCATCTATAGCAAGCTGTTGAGCATACTTCCGCTGCTGCCAATGACCGACGAGAGATTGATTGACACCTTTGGCTGCGATTGAACCATTGCCGACGACATTGCGACATGTTTCGGGAAAGAAGAGAATGAAGATGACGAGCAGGATTCCAGTGAAGACGACGAGAAACCAGAATGTTGATCTCCAGCCAAGGAACTGGGCAAAGAGTCCTCCAATCGTGGGACCTAACAGATCTTGTCGTCAGCTGGTGTATGCCAAGCTCGACCAGGGGCTGAAAGCTTACCGAAGGCTGGCCCAAATAATAGCCCAGCAGTTGCATATCCCATATACTTGCCACGCTCAGCACTCGTAGCTATATCGGCTACAACAGCCATACTCAGTGCAATAGCAGCACTGCATCCGAAAGCTTGCACCATTCGCAGACATAGCAGCGCAGCATAGTTCGTCTGCAAAGCCAGTCCGATGTTGGCTATCCCGAAGATGATGAAGCAGATGATGTATGACAATCGACGACCATTGTTATCAGACATACCAGCTATCAATGCTGGTGCAATGGCTTGTGCGATCTAGTAACACGTCAGTAAGGTCCATCACGTTTGCTTGCATGCTCTCGCATACCATATACGTCGTCAACGACAGATTAATCAAAGTAGGCGTCACGCCTAGATCTCTTGCTATAACATCGAGGGCAGGATAGAACGTGGTAGCACCGAATGGCGAGACCAATGAAGAGATCGAAACAGCCACGACGATGAAGATCTTGGCTCGAGGTGTGAAGATGTTATACGGTGGTCCTGTCACCGTTCGTTGCAGTTCCAGCAGATCATCGTTTCGTTCTTGTTCTCCTTCAGAAGTCTCAGGTGGCGTTGTGGTAGGTTCATCTTCCACTGCTATGGGGTTCTTCTCCATAGTTGCTGTGGCTTCTTGCTAAAGGAAAATTGGTTGAATCTTAAGTCTGATGCGAGCCATTCAAGCAAGGGACTGATCAAATCAGAAAAGATTGATTAGGTGTCGTCGATGTCGCACGGCGTTGAGCGGTGATAACGTTGCTATATCGGCCGCGCTAGAGGTGCTAGCGCTGTAGGTCTCCGGACGCGGGTATGCATGATGTATGCGCCATCTTTGCGGAGCCGTAGATAGGTAGGATAGCTTGGCCGTGTTAGCCGCAAAGGCGGACTTTTGTATATGTTGTGTCTCTGTTCTGTTTGTGCTATAAGAGTGTTGTGGAGGTGACTTCGTGATAGTGTAGAAGCCGGATCATCCCAGAAGTGCATAAAACTTACTTCAGGAACAGCATTGTAGCTCTTCACCTACCTTCAGATAGTTGGGGCAGTTGTCGGTAGAATTGTGATTGTAGAGCTGCGATATAGCTCAGAATGCGGTCACTTGTCATAAGTTGCCACGACATCCCACGCTGTGCCAAGTGCTTCACCAATTGTGACGATGGACTTAGTAGTCTACGCAACTGCATCCTTCTGCTCCAGGTTTATGACACTCACCTGGCCAGGCTCTAGACGCACGACGTCGCTGCGATGTTCGGAGGCAGAATCTTCATGATAGTACACCAACACTCCGAGCATGTCCTCTGCATACTGCCATGGGATTACTTCGTAGGTTCTTCTACTGTTGCGACTTATCGTAGGCACACTACTGCCAAACTCCCTTGCTGAGCAGCGCCGACCGCGGAGTATGTCGTAACAATGTTGAATATCCCATGCAGTCTGCCGCAAGCGCTGTGACTGGTGTCTGCATCAGATGAGCCGAGCGATACGAAAACCAGTCTGACTGATTTCAGTGAATGGCCACGAACTTGACGACTTTGCATTGTACTTAAGTGTTTTGGCATCACCCTATGCTGCAGAGGTAAGCCGCAGCGAACATGATATACCAGTCAGACACTGGTGGCGAGTGCGGACCATCGTGGCATACCGAATGGCTATGGCGGGCCCTTGACATGGCTTGTTGAAGTATAGCGATCACCACTACAGCTGTCGCTCATGATTTGTTGGTCTTGCATTCTGGTAGGATCACGCTCGAGGTGATGGTTGCTGCCGTAGATGCTCGCATATGGAAGAAGACGCTCGTGCTTGGAGGAGAGCCTCATGGATGGCTGTTTGGCTATCAGAGAGATGGTCACCATCGTTAGGATCGTTACGATAGCCTCCTAGCCAACTCCTAGATGCTTCTGCTAATTTCATGATGTTGTGTTGAAGTCGACGAGCAAGGAGGCCTCAGAGGAAAGAGTGGGAGCAAGAAGATCAAGAAAACCGCGCCAAGACTGGACTTTCTGTTTCTCCATATTTCCGTCTTCACTCTCCTCCTTGACCTCGAGAGTCTTGCACACCATGCTATCCGTCTTAGCAACACTCGTCTAAGCGCGAGATCTGGCGTGATCTGTTCATTTAAGTCCCAGAGTCGCTTCAGTACGAGCCCATCGCCTGCCCTAGCCTCACGAATGGCACGCATCGTCCACGACGCGCCGAAATACTACGCGAAGTTCAGGTCTCTGACCTGCCATACAACCCTGACGATATGCGTGCTACTGTAGTCAGCATCAGCTACAAAAGAGCGTATATGGAAGGCACGTAGCTCACATTACCTGCTGCCAGCCTGGGGCAGATGTACGCATTAGGCCTCTCTCGCATCGTATTACGCGGTCGTCGTACTCGACTAGTGGTAGGTGCACTCTGCTGTTCATATGCCTGTCTCCACTCGGAGGTATGGATCTTCACAGACAGAGGCTCCGCGCTTTCTTTGTTGCATCGCATGCGTCTGGTTAAGAAGGCCCGCCGCATCCGGAAGAACACCTCCCCACGCCATTTCTGGCTCAAGCTCTTTGTTCATTGTGATGATATGGGACGGATTCCTGGATTGGCGCACTTTTTCTTGCCATATCGCTTACTCATTGCATAAATCATGGCACAAACCCCACAACAGTTGTGGGAAACACTGGAGTTGGATGCTTGGGAATCGAGTGCGACAAGGACGACTGGAGGAGCACGGAACTGTAGGTCTTGATGTCGTATGATGGCATTACACAACTGACATTCGATAGCCGTTCTGACAGGAGTGCGGAATACGTGGGGCACTACCCCAGCGAACGGACTTTCAGCAGCTCAGCGGACTGCCATTGGCAATGCGATCCAGCGCTGGAGAACGGCGGAGCAGCTTCTTGTCAGTGTAGCGCCGGCCGGCATTGGAGTTATCGCGCCGGTGATCTATGCGTTTCGAGCGACGCTTCAACGTGCAGCCGCTCGAGACGAAGTCATAGCAGCCCTTGATCAGCTCATCATACTCCGTGGTAATATCGGAACACGCAGCCAGACCCGCACGGACTGCACAATCAGATATCTCAATGGCAAACGCTCATTGCATGTGACTGAGAGAGATGGTGAGCAAGGCAGCATTGGTTTTGCCAGACAAATACAGAACGACACGGACGACCAAGACCTGACTATACCGATCGAAATTCCACCTCTACAAAATACGACACGATTTGGGACTTGGATTGACCTGCGACAAGCTGTATGGAATGCGCGAAGTGTATGGGCTGTAACGCTTCGAGGGCTCAATGTACAGCTTCTGGCAGTTCCAGCGGCTGATACCGCGCGTGCGGCGATCCTTGCCTATATCACCTTCGCCCAAAATGACAACGACGCGGAGAGTCTGGCTATTGAGAACGCATTTGAGGATGTACTAACCTCTATACCGACTACATTCACGATATTGTCTGACGCCGTTGTGCACGGCTACCGCACCACTCTTGCTACAGCTACCACTGACACCTTCAATACCTATCTCACACAGCTGGACCAATCAGTCGTTGGCTGCCAGAGACAAATTGCCGTGCAGACTTGTTTGCGAGGGTTTCACAGCACCAAAATAGCGAACTTGCCAGGCCCAGCGACAGCAGCAAGTGCCACGCGCGTGACTGAGCTCGATGCAGCTCTGACACAATCGCAAAGCAAGCTTCGAGACTTAAATGCATTCATCGACACAGTGGATGACCGATTATCGGCACACCCGGATACGCAAGACCGCGAGCGGCAGAGAAGACGTGCAGGCAACTTGAAGCAGGGCTGGTACCACGTCAAAAACCTATACAAGGGAGAAGAGAGCAAGATCGACCTTTGGGTCAAAGTAGACGAACATAACACGGTGATTGATGTAAGTTATTTGCGCTTACAGGACTGACCAGAACTAATATCACGAATAGCGCTTGGTAATGAAGGAATCCCTAGGCCAATTCCCAAACTCATTTGGCATTGATCTAGCTACTGGCAGGCCGTTGGAAGTGGAAGCAATGTATCGATTGAAGAACCTCGGATGCAACGACAGCTTCGTGCAACTTCGCAAATGGCGCCCATTCCGTCGACCCGATGCTGGAGAGCCTGGAGCTCCGGACCTCAATGGGTACTACAGAAGATATCGTTTGTACATGGAGTACTGTGGATATGGAGATCTTGATGGTATTGAAGAACAGTATCGGAGTGGAGCAGCCAATGAACCCATCCCGGAACCCTTCCTTTGGGCGCTATTCGAGTCTCTGGCAACAGTTGGTAACATCATGTGGCGTGGCGACGTGGACGGCCAGCGAGAATAATGGCGCGAGATCATGCACGGAGATCTCAAGACGAGCAACGTCTTCTTGGGTCAGAAGAATTCCAGTGGAATCTACGACAAGTAAGCAAAGTGGTAGATGGAAGGCATGCGCTCGCTTCTTTGTCTCACCAAGCTCTCGCTCACTCGGGTGCTGAGCTTGAGGACAGGCATTGATTGAGACAACCTGTGTTTCCAGAGATCTTTGCTGACCCTTCTACTTCCAGGTATCCCTGGCCAAAGCTAGGGGACTTCGGTCATGCCATTATATGGCCGCGACGACCTGCTCGCAATTCAACGTTACGCGATTTGGCGGAGACTACAGACGTCTGGAACCTTGACGATGGTGCGTATTCTGGTAATGATTACGGTACAGTGGGCTTCATGGCACCCGAGCAGGTCGGCTACGTCTTCGAGCTACCTCTTGGACGAGCACGGCCAGACGCAAAAACCAATGTATGGGGTGTTGGACTTATTCTGTGGTGCATGATCAAGCACTGTCCAGGCGGCCTGGACACCTATGTCGATGATAAGTGGCCCCTTACACCAGCACAACAAGCCGCAGGCAGAGCGCTTGATCTCACGAATCCTTTCAACTGGCCGCTGACGCCTGCGCAATCAGTGTCGCATCCGAACTCAGTGGTATTTACCCCTGCTGAGGGCGCCAACTACAGCAGTGAGCTACGCAACCTTGTCATGCATTGCCTTCAATATCATCCCAATAATCGTCCGCAGTTTGACGAAGTCCTCGGAAGAATTAAGACAGCCACGCTCTCAGCGGCAGAAGATGCGACCAGAGTAGACCGCGCCTTTGGACTTCGCAGGAATCCTGTCGATCCTCGTTGGGCAACTTATGCGCTCAAGCCTACAGATGATGCATGGCTTCAGGGCCTTCCCATTGCAACAGGACTGGCAACCGTAGATCGAACAGGCGCCGATCAGCCTCCACCACCGACGCTGGCACAGATTCGGAAGAGGAAATGACAAGAGGACGACGATCTTGGTGGACCTGCAGGTGTGCAGCTGCCTACGACTGGAGTTCCTCCAGACAGCGATGACGATGGTGGCGACGCTGTTGATGGCAACGATGTTGACGACGATGATGATGATGACACTCCAGAGTATGACAACGATGATGATGGGCCTCCTGACTCATGATGAGGAAGAGTGTATTCACCTCCATTATCTACTGGCTCTTCTCCGCAGTCCAAACAAGCCCATACAGTCATATCGCGCCCTCTTCTCTCCATGCTAATGAGCCCAAACATGCTTCACTTCGCTGTAGCCTTGGCATGATCGTCAATGTGGAACAAAAGCCAATACGCAGTAGGCCTCTTCTTAGTCTTCGGATCCATTCCCAGCCCAGGCTTTGGATCATGCACAATCGTGATATCCTTGATACACTTCCATCCCAGCGAAGCCTTATGTTCACTGATGAACCTCGCCATGCCGCCTCCATTTGCAGTCCCTAGCAGCGCAAAGAAGCCATCACTTCCATACTTCACAGATCTACCAGGGAAAGCCAGAGTCTCCGCAGACTTAATGCCCATCTTGCTCACGACATCTTCAATAATGTTGCTGTCTGCTTTGTTGTTGATCTTGCCACTGACCATCAAGCTCAACTGCTTCATACCAGCTAGATCGTCCTGTTGAGCGAGACTTTGCTGATAGTCAAGGAAGGTGACGTCGGACCAGTGTTCGAGATCTGGCGTCTTCTTGCCAGCCTTGAGAGCTTTCGGGCTGTGATTGTCCATTGAGAAGACGATGTAAGGACTTGCTGAAAACCAGCCACGGTACTCTGCACCGGTGTCTTTGTGGACAGTGTCTGCTTTCGTAGTGGTCTTCTGCTGCATCTGGTATTGTTTGGCGATCGCATCGAAAACATCGCTTTCCAGCTCCCAGCTATGATCAAGATCGAGGGTAGACTGCCAGCCCTTGGCAGCCAGGTCGCTGTACTTGGTGAAGTCGGAGATGTCTTCGCCAGTGGGACGGGCGTTGATAAGTGCATGTCGCATCTTGCCTTTTTGAACTGCTTCAGTCCATACTTTGTCGCCTGGGCTTCGTGCAGGTAGTCTTGAATTTTCGATGGGAGAGGAGGCAGCGGAAGCGGCGAATGTCAGACACATGAAGGTCGTGATCTTCATGATGGCTCTCTGGCATATGTGAAAGGCAGAACTATGTGGTTTCGTGGTCTTCGCGCTTTCTGTGGTGACACCGTATGCGCCTGCAAGCAAGCGGTATGAGGCAGGAGCTCATACTTGTCGAAGATTTGTGGTCACAGCATGACTGTCGAGATAGCATGATGTGGTCGTGCTTTCTAGACAATTGTGCCCACAGACCTGCTGGCCTGCATGCAAGTCTTGAGACCAGTGCCTGATGCGTGGACGGGCATAGTCTGTTGCACATATGACGACACTGTGTGCCCACAGCAGCAGACTCGATTGTGTGCACAGGGCGAGAGACATGGCAAGACGGGCACATGCTGTTTTCTGCAACTCCCGGGAGTGCTTCCTTGTCGTACATCAAAGCGCGGGTATTTCTCTCCGACGCAGGGTACTAATCTTAATGTGCTGCTACAACTCCGTAACTCCCTATCGACGTCGTTGTCGTAGTCGTTTCGGCGGCGAGCTTACGTTGTGGTTGTCTCCAGAAGAATCTTCAGTGTCGTCCAGATTCTCTCTGGTCGCTTCTCTTGCAAGGTGTGGCTGCAATGAACGACGAGCTTCGAGACACAACATATTAAGTACTTGCAGCGATCCATCGCTATCATTGGTCTGTTCGCATAGAGCAGACACACTGCGTCTGGTATGTATACATATCGTGGCAGGTTCTCCCAAAGACTTGAAAGGCTCTCGAAAGTTTACAGGTGGCTCGTGGAGAACAAGTGCACGGTCGTAAGTCCGCTCGAAATGTCCGCACTCGAGTTCGACGAGGAGGATGCAATGCAGCTGATGCGATCCTGAACCTTGGGATGAGCAATTGAGAGGCAGGAGGATTGCTCTCCTTGCACCAGCGCCGCCGCTTTGGACGAACGTGTATTGCCCAGCTGTTCCCGGAAGTAGACGCATTTCGAGACCTTGATTGGTCAGTACATACGGCGGTCTGGTACAAACCCTATGTCTTCGAATATCAGCGCATGCGGCAAATTTCTGGGCATCGAGCGCTAATAGCGGCGTAGGCTTCTGCGTCCAAGTGAGCAGATTGGGAGACCAGAAAAATATTGTCTCGTCGTTCGTTGTTCGGATGATCTCTTCCTGGAGCCTGAGCCATGCAGCTTGACCTTCTCCATAAAGCAATGGCATGTTGATATTGAACAGCCCAAGTACACAGTATGCAGCGTCCTCGGTTCGAGTTACATGGCGATTCGCTGACCAGCTCATCTTCTGCGCAACACTATAAGGTCGCATGGTCTCACTGCAAGGCTGGTCACATGTCCTCCGTCTGAAAACAGATGTGTCGACGCCCGTGATCGCTCTGACAGTGTCCATTATGAGATTGTGGCTGTCGTAGCCAGTGTCCAGTGGTCCGAAGTATTTCCAATCTCGCGTGAAGAACTGAACAAACGCGGGCGCAATGAGTTCTTGTAGAGTCCAACCACGAGTGAACCATTCTGAGGTTCGGAATTGAGCAAGCACTCTCTCGCTCATGCGCATTGCAAGCGGAGGGCTGATCGGCGGCCATAAAGGCACTTCTGAGGGCAGACAATAGACGTCTGCAAGGTATGCATAGCATACCAGCGATTGCTCATACCATGAAAACATGGAATTGATGGCCTCTGAGACCTCTGCGCTTGACCTCTGATCTATACAGCACGTATCGACCCATATCCACGAAACACCTTGTGACTTAGCCATTTGACATGCATTCCAAACTTTGGTGTAGCCCGCTGACAGCTGACGCGTGCCCTGATTGAAATCCTGGAAAGAGATCTCATCGTTGGTCCAGCGATGAGAGAGAATGGCATAGTCGGGGGGTCTGTACCATGAGAACTCGTGCATCTCCAGTGTATGAGTATTGATCAAACGCATCGTCAAAGCTCAGGTATCAACATTGTAAGTGAAGCTCGGAGTGTGATGTGAGCTGGTCGAACGAGTTGCGGTTGGAGAACATCGGCGGATCGTGGTTCGCAAGGCTGCCAGAGTGGCTATGCTGCATGGTGGCGCAAAGCTAGAGAGCTCTCTGCAGTAGAGTTGCTGCATACTTATGCAGTCCACAGAGATTGGGGTTCAAGAGTTTGCAGGTCATGCATCCGCACATTCGATAGGTCTGTTTCCACAAGAGGCACTTCTTCGCTGACAAGATGGCTATCTCGACTTATTGCCTGAAAACACTCTGCTTGAACGTGAGGTATGTCTCGTCGGTACCAGCTCCTCAGCAAGACTGTAGCGCATCCAAGTCAGAAAGGTCTGCGGTTGAGCAGCTGATCGACGACCAGTCGGTCGGCCTCTCCAAGATCGAGATCGAGATTGACTCGCTGTTGTCAATTCGTATTTGAGCTATAGTAGTTATTCATATGGCCCAGGTTGTGCTCCAGATGTTATGTGAAGTCGCCAGCTCGATTACCATTGAGGTGGATTCGAGTAGCCAGTGAAGGCGGCTGCCTCAAAATTTTGCACGTTGAGTGCTCCTGTACAAGTTCTATCTCAGATCATGCCAGATCTTAGTCATTTACAACCCACAAGAGCGCCTTGCTATGTTTGGTTGAAAGCACTGCTCGAACTCCGTCCCAAATGCCCGCTCATAATCATGAATCCGCAATCTTCATATCGCTGAACCTGCCTAGCGTCGCCAATCCAGTTATTCCCGTACCAACATTGTATCCTCCTTGAGCCGCCCTCTTCTTGAGCACGTTCTCAATGAAAGCTTCGCCAGCTTTGTATGAGCTGCGCACGAGTGGTCCAGAAGCGCAGTATAGGAAGCCTAGCTCCAGTGCTCTCTCCCTCCACATGTCGAACGTGTCTGGTGTAACGTATTCGTGCACCTTCATATGTCGTTTCGTGGGACGCATATATTGTCCAAATGTCACAACATCGACATCCACCTTTCGTAGCTCTTTCAGCGCCCTCCATAACTGATCTTCCGTCTCGCCCAGCCCAAGCATGATACTCGTCTTCGTAATGAGAGATGGTTTCGCATGTTTCGCAGCCTGCAGAACCGACAATGACTGCCTGAAGGTGGCTCGTCGATCTCTTACTTGAGGCGTAAGCTCTTCTGTCGTCTCAACGTTGTGTGCGTATACGTCCAGCCCGCTCTTTGCTACCACACCCACCATGTCCAGATCTCCCTGAAAGTCTCCGGTCAACGCCTCAACCAGAATCTGCGGCGCCTTCTGCTTGATCTTCATGATCGTCTCGGCGAAATGATGCGCGCCACCGTCAGCGAGATCATCACGATCCACAGATGTGAGAACCACATATCCGAGACCCCACCTCTTCAATGCCTCAGCAGTATTCTCCGGTTCGTGAGGATCCAAGGCGGCAGGATTTCTATCAGTCTTCACAGAACAGAACCTACATCCTCGCGTACACGTATCGCCCATAAGCATTATTGTCGCCGTAGCAGCGCTCTTGTTCGATCCTCCCCAACAATCGCTGATATTCGGACATCGTGCTTCCTCGCAGACTGTATGTAAACCCAGACCTCTCAGATCTTGCTTGATCTTCTTGTAGTTGTTGTTACTGGGTACGGGAGTCTTGAGCCATTCGGGCAATCGTGTATGTTTCCTCTTCCGTCCTGCGGGGCCGATTTCTACTTCGCGGAGGGCGTAGAGTTCTTCAGATGTGAAAATCTTCTCTTTCGGTGTTGAGACGAAGTCGCCGAAGGAAGGGCCATTGTTCAAGCGATCTGTGAAGGCGGTCGCTGGGCGCGGTGTACTCGAAGTGGTGTTCGGTTGAGTAGGCTCGGAGATTGTGGTGGCGAAGCTGCGTGTCTGAGGGATGAGGAGGGATTGGGAGAGTATGCGCCGGGAGGCCACTGGGCGGAGGGAGGAGGCCATTGTCGGTGCAGTGGTGCTTGATGGGCTTGAGGTGAGAAGAAGAAGTGAAAGTGGCAAAGAAGACCGTAAGGCTTAGTCATACTATTCACCACGCCTTCACCTCGCCTATACCACTCTCTTTCCACAACACACTCTGTACATAATCGACCGCATGGATGTCGTGGTGGGACAAATACCTGGCGCCTGGTGATGTTCGCCAATCAGCACAATCAACACCTATTATACCAAATGGAGTAACACAAGAAGAAACTCCTACCAAAGGAGATCCTACGACTCCCTCACCACTTGCGCCACGCTTCACCGAACGCGCCTCCGCCTCAACTCGCGCTCTCCGTCAAGATGCCCTCCTCTACGGTGGCCTCGCTTTCACTCTGCTCAGCGCTCTGGTGACGCGCCGCTCCCTCCGGCGCAAGCATATTGCAGCTTTCCCTCAGATGATCAAAACTCCTATACCAACCCAGCCAGGCAAAACGAAGCTCGAACTACCCTCTTTCACGCCCTCCAACACACCTCCGAAGGTCGAAGGTGGTCTCGATGCAGCCGAAGCATTAGGTCTCGCCACCTTGAGCGTCTTCTCGGTCTTCATGGCTGGAACAGGATTGTTCATGAAATTGAACAACATCGGCGATGTAGAAGACCTCCGAGACTGGGTGAGAGCTGGAGTGGGATATGATGTCTATGGAGGGAGTACAGAAGCGGATAAAGAGATTGAGGCGTGGATGGCGGAAGTGCTTGCGAGGAAAGATGGTGTGGGAGATTTGAAGACTAGTGTGTTGGAGAAGATGCAGGAGTTGGCAGAAATTGACAAGAGGAAGTTTGAAGCTGAGCAGGAACGACTAGGGAAAGGAGTGAAGCCAGAGTTGAAGGTAGAGGCGGCGAAGTGAAGAAAAGGAGGACTGGTTATGATCTCCACTCTTACAGGATACCGCCATGCATTGTACAGATGTTTATACGTTCGGCAGACGCATTTGAGTATGCAGCGTTCACGCATTGTTCACATATAACACACTGGCCAGCTTCTTCTGCTGCTCCAGGCTCGAGATGACTTGAGAGGAGAATATTGGCTGGAATTCCAAGCTCTGAAAGCTACAATGCTCTGGGCAAGCCTTGTCAGGTGCTTAGTACTGTGCAGTGGGTGCTCACCTGTGGCGTATGGTTGATATATGGGTGTTGCGCAGGGTGAATGAGAGTACAGCCTGTACAGAATCGGATTGTCTCGTCAACGGCTATTCACGAGCATTTCTAAGGCGGGATGGGAGCGGTGTGGTCGCAGACGTTCAGCTCTGATCAGGTACAATTAGGCGTGCATCAGGCACGACTCCGCGAAGGACGCTTCGTTCAAGTGTCCGTATCTCGGTCCAAATTCTCCTCACCGACATGGATGGTCTAATGCCCATACCTCCTTCGGGCCGACGTTTCAAATGCCATGCCCCTGTAGCTGCCACTCTATCCGGACTGCCCGGTCTCACACTTCCGAATTGCCTCAGTAAGACTGTGGAATACGACCATGACATTGCCACAGATGCATGGTCACAATCTCAAATAAGCCCATTTTCCAGAAAAGTGCTAATTCAGCCTTTCCGATCTAGCACCTCCAAGCCTCGGTAGAATAGGCTACAGATACTCATACACTCTCCTTAGATCATTTGAATCAGAATAGTTTCATCAAACTTTGCAGAGAGTCAAGACCGCGCTGTCGTCGCTCGTCCCAGTGGTTTCGGGCAACCCTAAGAGCCTATGGCTCTCCTGCCACGCCCCTTGAACAGAACCATAGCACTATCAAGATTGAGCATAGTGATTGGAGAGGCAGCAGTGCATTGAAACACTCGTTTCATCTACCCTCTTGTCTTCTCTACTAGTAAGACGCCCATCTGCTACTACCCTCTTACCCTCGGCAAACGAGATGTATGCGAAGCGAGTTGGCAACGAAGGTCTATCTCGCATCACCAGCTTCACGACGACGACGACGGCAATGAAGCACAGAAAGGAAGACAAGATGAGCCAAGCAATGATGATAACACAAATTTGTATTATCATCCTATAGGAGACCTCCCAGTCGCGCGCTGCCGAACAGAATTGTGAACTCGAACATTTTGCAATCAGTCTCTTCCTGTCCATTACCATCGCCGCGTCCTCGAACAGCTCCAGCAGATCTAGTACAGCAAGTACAGAGTACAGCAAGTACAGATCTGACGTCCTGCCTCACGGCGACGAACTCGCAGAAAGTCCCCTCGTCCCCTTGTTGTATGCCTTGACCTCCCCACGCGTACCCTATACACTTGATGCCGCCATTACATTCTCCACGCCAGTCCATCGAGTAACATAGTCCATGACAGGTAGAAGGGGGCCCAGAGAAACGCCATAAGAAATCGTGTTGTTGTTTTTGATTGTTTTGTTGGGAGGTCCGAGAAGTCGAGGACAATAGGAAAGGTTATCGGTGGTGGCATTGAGCCTGCAGGTGAATCCAGCCTTGTTGCTTCGTGTTGAAGGTGATTGCCGAAAGCCCTGCCGAGTGACACTGCCAGTAGACTGAATGCTGCAAGTTGAGATGTTGCAAATCGTCCGTTTTCGCTTCTCCTATGCATGATTAAGAGCACTGTCCGTGATCCAGAGGAAGGACGTGCCGCGCCATGCGAGAAGCGAAATGACCAGACAGCCATGTACTAGTGCCAAATACCGATAAGAAAGTGTTGCTTGGACCAAGACGAAGTCCAGATCCATAGCGAGAACATCCGTTGCTGATGCCAGCTACGATGTTGTTGAGTTGAGTGTGTATGACATCCCTGCCCTTGTCGCCGGTGCCGTTCAGTAGTTGTTGTAAGACTGGTCGGCTGCGCCACGCTTGTTCGCGCTACGAAGCTGCCTGTGAGAGGAACATCGTTAGCACAAGTCTTCTGTCCCCTCGCGTAGCTAAATCACGAACGCAGAGGAGAAGGCGCCTTACAAGACGGAGATGCTGAGGCAGGTCATGTGTACGTAGGCACTCACATTCCGGTACCCTCTCTCTGTGGAACAGCGCCAGTGCGATCCTTCGAGAGCTGGCCGGTAGTACCGCGAGTGGCTGCTCCAGTCCTACGGCCAGGCTTCTCCTCGGTGTCCTCGGCGGCGTTCTGGTTGCCCTGAGCCTGAGCGATAGCCTGAGCATTCTTCTGGTACTTGTAGACGGTCCAGTCAAAGACATAGTCGTACTGGAAGCCCTCACGAACGAAGAGGTCGCGGAAGATCTTGCGCAGGTAGGAGTAATCTGGCTTGTCGTCGAAGCGCAGGCTGCGGGTGTAGTTGAGGTAGATGGCGAACTCGTTCGGGAAGCCACGGCAGAGGACCTCGGTGGGAGTAGTCATCTTCTTCTCCATGATGCGGTCGTACTTCTGCTTCTTGGTCGCCGCCTTAAGACCCTGCCATGGAAGGGAACCACGGCAGAAGTAGAGCATAACATATCCGAGGGACTCCATATCGTCACGACGGGATTGTTCTGAACAAGTGTAAGTGGAGGTACAAGAAGTGAGGGGAGTAGATGATAACTTACCGACACCCAAGTGGGTGTTGATGGAGGCGTACCGAGCAGTACCAGTCAGGTTCTTGTTCTCTCTGTACGGAATGTGGAAGTGAGTCTTTGGGTCGCGGTACTTCTTGGCGAGACCGAAATCGATCACGTTGACCTGGTTGCCGCGCTTGCCAATCCCCATAAGAAAGTTGTCTGGCTTGATATCGCGGTGAATGAAGCTCTTTGCGTGGATGTACTCGATGCGAGAGATGAGCTGATCGGCGAGGAGCAGGACAGTCTTCAACGAGAACTTGCGGTTGCAGAAGTTGAAGAGATCTTCGAGGGAAGGTCCGAGCAAATCGAGGACCATGGCATTGTAGTCGCATTCTGTGCCGAACCATCTCACAAAGGGAATGCCAACACCGCCAGCCAGCGACTTGTAGACGCGAGCCTCATACTCCAGCTGTGGGTGCTTTGCCTTGACGGACTCGAGCTTGATTGCGATTTCCTCGCCGGAGATGATGTTGGTGCCTGTGACTGTTAGCTCAAGTCCACCGCAGTTCAGCCCTCGTGTGTCATACCCAAGTAGATGTCACCGAAAGAACCGCTACCGATCTTGCGGCCGATTCTGTACTTGTTTCCCACGCGGAGATCCTGCCCTCTATGTCAGTAGGTGTCCATTCGAGATGTTGCGTGTGTGGGTGAGGCAGTGGTGGTGGTGAGGCTGAACGTACCATTGTCGTCATGGTGTTGTGTGACCTCGATTGAGGGTTTCGTGGTAACTCGGGTGGAAGATCGGCGGGTGCTGCTCAGTATTTCTACCGAGTGCGTGTCGACGCGGAGGTCGGTGTGTTCGTGTGAATGTTGTTGTTGTGCTGAAGGCGGATGAGTTAGTGTATGTTGTGGCAGAGCTGTGCTGATGCAGGATCGTGCAAGCAGAAGTGGGCAGGTCGGGCGGTGAGGCTCTTGCCTTTCTGCTTTCTGCGGGGAGTCGATTGGCGAGGAGGCACGTCGATCGGGCAGCAGGAGAGAGCCCAGTTCTGAAGGTGAGAAGGTAGCAGAGCGAACAAAGGATTGCTCGTCTCGCTCGTGCTGCACAAACGCCCGTGAAGAGAGTCAAGCGAGGGATGGTGGCTGATCACGAGAGTGAAGGCTCGTCGGATAGCGACACCGTGTCCGCTGACCGCTGCTCTCTGCTGCTCTGGCCCCGTGCTGTGTCCTCGTCGACGCAAATATGAGGTGGTGGTGTACGTACCGAGACCGTGTCTCAAATTAGCGGACTCCTAGAACGAGAGAGGAGGAGGAGGGCGTGTTTGGCTCTTGTGCGGTGCTGATGCGAACCGCGGGAGTTGTCGGCCTTCGCTGAAAGGGCGTGGAGAGGGCTGAGAGAAGCAAACTGGATCGTGTTGATAGGTCGAAATTCGAGGTTTCCAGCGCCTTTTTCTCAGTCAGTACGTGTAGAGGCAGTCACAGCTCCGGAACAGCTGTCTGCAGGCAACGCAAACAAAGTGGCAGGTCTGGTGAAGAAGGACAACAAAGAGGACTCAACGAAGCCGATCGTGCCAAGACGGCAGCTACCCGCTCGCTCTTTCCTTCCCTATGACTCGTCAAATTGCCCATCAAATCTGGCAGACTGACACGATGAGCTTGTCCATTTCATTGTTGCTATTCTCCGGTCTATCAACGGCTACTACATTGCATTACGACTTCATCTCATCATGTTCGCTCCGACAATATCAGACGTCACAGCCACATCCTGCTGCCTTCCGAAAAAGGCCTCACCAGGCGGTTCCAGGCCACCTGTGTCACTTGTCTGCCCATGCAAGCCTTGGGCCTCAACGAGAGGGCAGCCATTAACAATGTGCCAGCACCTTCCCTGCACATTTCAGTGTTACAACAACGCCGCCGTATATGAGCTTATGTCCCCAGAAATGGTACGCGAGTAGCTCCGGACACCTATAGGAGACTCTCCTTGCGGAGCTGTGAAACAACGCGCTTGTCTGTTCTTTGGGCGTGCGTATGGAGAACGATTTAAGCGCTTGCCAACGAGGTAGATTCCAACACTCTGGTCCTGGCTCCTAGTCCTTTCAATCGCTTCTGCCAACACGAATCTGCGTTCCGGACGCGCAGAAGGACGAAGCGTATTGTTCGTTATGTGGTCATTGCCATTCGCATGATCTCGAGGTCCGGGGCATGACATGTTTGATCAGCGTCTCGGGAAGGCGGATCATATCTGAGCTTGAAATCGGCAGTCTGGAAATAGGGCACCATGCAACCTCACCTCATCAGTTGAGCACGCGAGTCGTGCACTCTTCTAGCCGATCAAGAATCATGCATATATCGGAGTGCATACCATGATGGCATTGCGATCGAGCAGAACTTCCACTGCTTTTGAGCCAACAGTATTGACTCCAATGCAGCCTCCACAACTTTCCAAGTGTCTTACGTTGGTGAAACAAGCAAGTCCAGACCCTCCGACACGAGTAAGATCGACATAAGCCACATATGATATCCGGCAGCAACACCTGCAAGACTAAATGCTTCTTTCGACATTCTCGAGGCATTGGCACGTGTGCTGGTCTGTAGTTCACCGAACACTCGCACCTCGATCGTGAGAACGATTGCTTGCAAGCATCACGAATCTACAAGTCTACAAGCTGGCACATCATATCGAACACTGTATACCTACCGAGTCGGCTCAAGGTAACGAGAACACTTCCTAACCTCTATCCGGGCTGCTGGCACGCCGTTGTTGGCGCCGTTGTTGGCAGCACTGGCCGATACCGGGTTCATACGCAAAGTAATGCAGGGCGAGGGTTTGTGACAGCTGCATATGTGCAACCGACTTCCTATAACCGGACGAGGATGTTGAGCTTGCGCGGAGACCATGGCGAGGCAAGCAGGCAGCAGTGGCCAGGCTAATCTCATCCATCGTTTAAACTGACACGATCCTATCTGTGATATGTTCGAGCGCAGGCGTTGTGGCCGGAGGAGAGTAACAACAAGAAATGGGGGTTCCAGTAGTTGCTGGTACAGTCGTACCATCCCAGCAGCTTACCAGTAAGTTGAGCATGGGCTGTTCTACCCTTGCACCCTTCGCTAAGGACGTTTCATGAGAGTGCGTAGCAGATGGAACCGGCTGATGCTACTACCATGAGGTTGGAGGCATACAGACTGTTGTCACGAACCACTGGCGCTTGTGTTGCGACAAGTGTATGGTGAACTTGTCGACTAGCTGCAGCAGCAGCAGCCAGGCGTTGGCCGTCTGCTGGCCGGTTTCGGCCGAGCACGAGTGACAGCTATGCAACCTGAAGATAAGCCTACTGACAGCTGGTATACACGCCGAATAGTACCACTTCTCATCACGACTTGGACTACAAACTGCTGTCAACATGGTTGATGTACTCAACCACTTACGGTCGGCCACCAATGAAGCACGAGACTATCTGGAGGATCGCCTTGGCAGAGCAGAGTCGCAGGGAACCAGTGCCTTCACAATTCCAGTAATCGGCATCGCGTCATCGTACTCAATCTCACTCGCGGACCGAGAAGCAGTAGCCAAGCAGATCCGAGAAGCATGCGTATCAAGCGGATTCTTCTATGTCAAGTCACACAACATCAGCTCTCAAGTCTCGGCAGACATTCTTGCTTACTCTAAACGTTTCTTCCGTGGCCTGCAGCCAGATCAGAAGAAAGAACTGCACCTTGACAAGTCCAAGTATGGCTATGGCTGGGAGCCAGCAGACGCCACCAGTATATACGGCGATGCGGAGCAGAAGGAAGGCTTCAATTGGGGTTATGAGAACGACCTAGACCTTCAGGCTGGCCCTGAACATGAACATGTCCACCTCGACGGATCTACAGGCGACAACGTCAACCAGTGGCCTACGGAAGAAGCTCTGCCAGGCTTTCGTGATGCAGTCAAAGCATACTCTCAACAAGCTCTACAGCTCGCACGACATATCTGCAGGCTGCTAGCACTGTCCTTAGAGCTTCCGGAAGACTACTTTGATCCAATGGTGACTGACCCAAGTGCAAATGGACGGCTCATGTACTATCCTGCAAGTGCGAGAAGGGACAGTGGTGCACCGGCATCCGAAGCAGCGATTGGATTGGGTGCACATTCTGATTACCAATGTTTTACAATTCTCCTCTGCTCGTCGACTCCTGGACTGGAGGTTCTGTCTCCAGCGGGTGCCTGGATCAAGGCTCCGGCCATCGAAGACGCCTTGATCGTCAACATAGGCGACATGATGATGCGCTGGACGAACGGATTGTACAAAAGTACTGTGCATCGGGTCATCAATACCTCATCTGAAGAACGTTACAGTGTGCCACTGTTCTTCGGAGTGAATAATGATCAGCTCGTTGAGGTCAGTATCCGCCACTTCCCATTCTTTTATCACGCCTATTAACATGTACCAGACACTACCGGGCTGCATAGGTCCAGGCAATCCTTCGAGATACACTCCTATCAAAGCTGGTGAATACGTCTTGCAACGCCTGGCAGCCACAAGACCTTCATAGTAGATCTTAATTCGCATCTGCATACAAGAACTCATACTTCCACTGAGACTCCGGTACATCTCTCCACTTGATACTCGTAGGATGTTTCTTCCTCGCAGGCAGTACTCTTCTGATGTACAAATCTCCCACATTCGTCGGTGCAGGCGTCTCCTCGCCCTCCTCGACACGGCTTGGCAGTACTTCGATGACTGCATCAGGATTCTGACTCAGAAAGAATGGGATCGAGTATCTTCTTTGGCCAGTTTTGTTGCGTACGCGATGGACTGTAGCGGGGAAGAGGCCATTCGTTTGACGTTCGAGATACTAGTCATCAAAAGTCAGCAACATGACTTCACTCTACCAATGAAGACGATATACACCTGACCAACATTGACGACGAAGGTGTTCTCCTTATACGGCGCCTCGATCCACCTCCCATCCTGATTGAGCACTTCCAGCCCTCCGACTTCATCCTGCAAGACCAAAGTGATCCAACTGAAATCGGCATGTGCGCCTAGTCCATTCTCGTTCTCACCTGTGGGAGTCGGAGGATAGTGCAACGCTCTCATTCCCCAGATTGGGAACGTGAAATCTTGATCGAATGCATCTTCCTCGAGATCAAAAGCTAGAGCGAAGAGGCTGACGAGTTTCATGGCCAGTGGATATACAGAGGCGTAGTACCTGTACATGCCTTCGCGAAACCAAGGTGCGGTGGAAGGCCATATGTTTTGCGGCTTTACGATGTAGGGCGGTGGCTTCGTGTTTCCAGTTTTCATTGTGTACTCCTGCTCAGGTTCGATTACACAGTCACCCATAGTGAAGGCTTCTTTGATGTCTGTTCTATGTAAGCTTGCTGATTCATAAGTAGTGGTGGGAGGAATGCACCTCCTTTCGTCCTTGGATCAAGCTGCGTCTCCAGCATCGGCTCGTAGCCTCGCATCGCAGCGTTCTTGTGAGCATGAGCATCCATCTTGGCATCAATCTCGAGATCGAAGAACCTTCGCATAGTCGCGAAGATATCTTCTTGACTTTCCGTCGAGATGCCATGATTGCTTGCATAGAAGAAGCCACTTGTAGTGCATGCTGCATAGATCTCGCGCGCAAGAGACTTCCGGTCGTTGATGTCGGAAGAGTCGATGTTGGCGAAGTCTATTGTCGGGATTGATGTGAAGCTTCCCGAGGAGTTGCCACCAGATTTGACCTTGCGATAGCTTGAGCCTGAGCCGGCATGGAAGTAGACGACATCTTCTTGCTGAGCCTCAGTCTTAGTCGAAGTCATGGTGCTGATCTTATGGCGACATATACCGCAGTGATGCTGATTATGCTTGTAGTGATGCTGATTATGCTTGCAGTAATGCTCCAGCCAGTACTGATGTTGACGGTATGACCGAGGTGTACCACGGGCAACTATTGCCCTATCGGAGAACGATCATCTGTTGTGGTATCGTGCAGATGATAAGTAGATCTAGGCGAAGAGGAGCCGAAACCTGTAGCACAGCATGAGCTCAGAGCCTCAGAAGTAACAGAGTTCGTACTTCCACCCTAGCATCTAGTTTGCATCGCAGACACTCGGTCTCCCACTTTTCGTGTATGACCATGGAGCTCATTCGCAAGGCTTTCAGCTCAACCTATGGCAAAGACAAGCCAAAGTTCTTCTGGTGGTATCCTGAAGGCACTTCGATCAAAGAGAAGAAGCTGCTGACCAAGATTGACTTCTTCATCGTGTCGTACTGCTGTCTGGGATACTTCGCGAAATGGCTGGATCGTGTGTCCCTTCTCATTCTTCATATTACGGGCTGTACTAATCAGAATCGCAGAAGCGAACCTCTCGAATGCCTACGTCAGTGGCATGAAAGAGGACCTGGACATGTATGGCAACGAATTCAACCTGGCCACCACTCTCTTCAATATAGGCGCGATCCTTGGCGGCATTCCGAGCAATCTCCTAATCACATACGTCCCGCCGAGATACATCTTACCAGGCTGTGAACTACTATGGGGAATCATCACCATCTTCACCTACAAGGTCAAGACGGCACAGCAGCTGTACCCTCTACGCTTCTTTCTTGGCTTGCTCGAGGGCACGTCTTTTGTCGGAATACAGTATGTTCTTGGATCGTGGTATAAGAGGAATGAGCTAGGCAAGCGGACTGCGATCTTTGCTTGTTCGGCGTATGTCGGGACTGCGTTTGGCGGCTACATCTTCAGCGGTGTGTATGCAAGCATGAATGGCAGCGGCGGGCTGGCGGCTTGGCGATGGGCTTTTGTGGTCGACGGAATTTTAACTGTGGTCATCGCGCTCTATGGTCTGGCATTCTTTCCTGATACGCCCGAGAAGACCACAGCTTTCTATCTCTCTTCTGCAGAACGAGAAAGGTGCGTGGAGCGTCTGGTCGAGGAGGATAGGCAGCCCACAGGAGGCTGGTCGTGGGATGTATGCGGACGCATCTTCGGAAGCTGGCAAGTCTACCTGTTGACGGTCCTGTGGTGCGTCTGGCAGACCACAGTTGGCAAGGTGGGCAATACCGTCTTTCAGCTTTACCTGAAGAACGACAAGGCTCGCGATTGGTCAGTCTATCAGATCAACAACATACCGACTTCCATCAATGGCTTCAATATAGTCATGGTCATGCTGGTCAACATCTATGCCGATGCCACGGGACGAAGAATGGTTGCTGCTGTCTTCAGCTTGAGTGTCTTGCTCTTCGGAACGATCTGCCTAGTGGCTTGGGACATTCCACTAGGACTCCGAATCGTGGCATACCTCTTCGCAGCCTGTGATGGTCCGCTGTCGCCATTGTATATGGCATGGGCAAATATCCTCTGTGGCAGTGATAAGCAGGTTCGGGCCATGACTATTGCCATGATGAATGCTTTCGGCAATGCCACTACCACCATCATCCAGCAGTTCGCGTACCCAGTAACATCTGCACCAGAGTATCGTGTCGGGTTCAGAACCAGTCTCGGCTTGATTTGTGGCATGTTCGTATGGGTGTTTGTAGTAAGATACTTTGAGTTGAGAGCAGAAAAGCAGCGGCAAAGTCCTCCGGAGATCTTAGAGGGCAAAGAAGCGCCTATGGAAGAGTACCCAGACGCCAAAGCAGTCCGGTCGGCAGTACATAAGGTCGACGAGTAGCGCAGACAATTCTTCCTTCGCATGATAGCATGCCACGTTCCCATTGTGAAGATCATGACTTAGCTAGACATAGCCGTACAGTTGAAGCTATCCAGTACCTAAGCTCACCAATGGCTTTGACAGCGAGCATCTCCTGACTGGATGATAGTGTATCCACGGACATTCTTCTCTTCTACTACGACATCTGACTCCACGGGATCATCAAACAGCGCACCAGCTGATGAGGAGTTGTGTGGTCTTGAAGTTTGCCTGTTTGACGCGAGGGGTGGAGCCGGAGTTGTGAGGCAAATTCGAAGTCGGAGAATCGTGATGTCGAACGGCACTCGATGATATGTTGCGACACAAGGACATGCTTCAGGTTGTCGTGGTATTTGGAAGACGCAGTTGCCAAGACCGATACGGCCGAATAAACTCCCTGCCACACGGCCCACACCTCCCTCACTTCTCTCTTCAATCGCATTGATCTTTAGATGTGCCTGGCAAGCTTGCAGGAATATGTGCCATGCATCGTGCGTTACCAACGTTCATCATGAAAGCTGTCCCATAGCAACAAGAACAAGTCATGGCTACTATCTCTGTCCGTCAGGTACCACCAGGACTATTGTATCTCTAGACAGAGGACCTCATCATCGAATCATCCACCCAAAAGACCATTTCCCTAGCTTGTCTGCTCTATCAGCGCCGAGAAGAGCGTGCCTAACGAGACAGATAACTATAACTCATCAACATTTCACCCCAACCTTCCTCCACTTCCCATCCTTATTCTGTCCAATCCTACTCACATCACATCACAATCAGCATCAACATCACTTCCCCACTCCCCACTTATCCTGAGCAACTTACGTCTGACAACCCTTCGAACCGCCATTGAACGCCGCCCACTTTCGCGCAAGATTCGTTGCACACTGTCCATTGGTGTCCGTATAAACAAACACCTGACAGCCACCAATATCACGCGAGATATGAATAGATTTGGCGTCGAATTGTGCAGCCATACCACCAGGAGTGGCACAGTTCTGACTACCTGATCCACTTATTCCATGTTTGGTTCCAGTGCAGTCGGAGTGGTCGCTTAGGACTAGATACCATGCTGAGACTGATGAGACAAGAGGGAGTGTAAGGAGCAAGAAGCTCGTGAAGTGGTGCATGTTGTGTGTTGGTGGAGAATGTCTGGTAGAGTGATGAGTCTGGTGGGAAGAAGCTTGATCAGAAGAAGAGAGATGAAGGCTCGTCCTAGACATACATATATGCAAACCGTTCATTGTTCCAACGTACGTAGAGTAAGGATGCTGCTTTGGGGAAATCTATTATGCGATTCCGAGGTTCTTTTGCTCAGCCCTAAACGCGGCAGCTACCACTTTCTCTGTCAGTACTTACGGGAGCCATGGTGGGTGCTATCCATTCTTATCCGGACAAGGGTAGAGGTGAGGATGTGGAGAGGTTCTTGGTTGATTAGTAGTGAATGCTTACTTCATCTCGAGAGTATGCCGGCACGATTGGAATCGAAGCTCGACATCTCCATATTAGTGGCAACACGAAGGCCCAAGATCCTACAAGTTTGTGAGCACATAGGTAGGAAGAGCGTTCTGTCGACTACGTGGCCTGCAAGAGAAGTGTGGCGTGTTGCCCGCCGGAACCGAGGAGTGCGGTTGTGATTGATGATCTTCGCAGATAGAATTGCCGGCATCTCATGTACAGATCGCTCTCGATCAATCCTCGCTCTCACAACATCAACAAACAACCCCGATCTTCTGCCACTTCCCGCTCTTGTTCGGACCAATTCTCCAAAAGTCAGCATCAATGACCATCAAATCTTCTTGTCTATGACTTACGACTGACACCCCGTAACACCCGTTTTATACCCAGTCCAAAGATTCCCTGATCTCGCGCACGCACCATTCAGATCCGTATACACAAACACCGAGCGACTAACATCATTCCGGCTCGAGAGTGTGATTTCGACGGCTTTGGCGTCGAAGCTACCACCACTTCTAGATGGTGTCACACAGTTTGCTGTACCGCTTCCGCTGGCGGAATGACGACTACCGCTGCAGTCGGAGTGGTCGCTTAGGGTTACTGTCCAAGCTGAGGCTAGAGGAAGGAGGGCGAGCAGAAGGGTTGAGTAGTGCATCTTCGATGAGTGGTAGGTCCTGGTGAAGCGATGATGAGTTTCGAAACAGGTTAAGAGGAGGTCCACCAAATTTGGGTGGTCTGTAGCTCATCATATATGTCGGCGATGTAGAGTGCCGAAGCGTTCTTGTGCGAAGTATGCCGTGCGGATCGTGTAGGGTGCCGAAGCATGGGCTTCGCGAACGACTGCTTTCTTTCGTCCGCTATACGGTTTAGTATTCGGCATGCAACACCGTCTCGCCACTCGGAAAGACTCCGGCCAACCAACCAACTCTCGCCATGACCCGGAGTAAAAGCAGACTGTTTTGGGGTTTTTTTGCGCCAATCCGGCCCTGGATTACAGCAGCTTCGTCCTATTCGTCTGCGCCTGATGGGATCTGCCTCTGATGAATGTTATTATGCTTGTAGTAGCAGTTGTGTTTGGAGCTCAAATGTTAGCATCTTTTGCAGGCTCGCTGTCATATCCCTCGCCGCAGCTTGAGCGACTATAAGCTCGCAGAGCAGGCGCACAGCATCGCGTTGCCGAGAGAGATATGTTGGGCTTTCTCGATCCTGCCGCGATGCACGAGATTCAGGTGTTGTATGTGGTTCAATGTACAATCGGCTTTTCCATCTATAGGCTTCAGCTTCATCTCTTTCACATAGCCCTGTAAGCCATGCTCAATCTCCATCTCCCATCCTTTACCTCATGTCGTCGCCACAGCCTCCTCATCATGCTGCTTCTTCTAGTGGTCCTTCTTCACGATGTTCTTGGCTGGGTTCCTCGGGTCATTCTTGTACTCGTCGGCTGCGCAGTGTTAGCTTCCTCCATTCTTCGGCGCCGGCTCCTCAAGATGTGTGGTATGGCGTGAACGTACTGTTTGCGAGAACAGTTGCGAAGGAGTTAATGCCGTATGCGATGATCAAGCCTGCGCGGATGTCTGTCAGCCCTCCTTGTCCTCTCTTCCAGATCCACACCTTTCTCCACAGCTTCCTCTTGACTCCGACTCCAGTTTCCAAGCTCTTTCTGTATCGCATCTCGACGTACCGGCAGTATAGAAGGGCCACATTGGCTTTGCTGTTTCTCATCGTCAGTCTCGCCGCGCGCGCCAGAGCTCGTAGCAGGATGCTTTTCCATACCGACGGGCGCAGGGAACTTCTTTCCAAGTAGACCGGCCATTGTGGAGAAGAGTGTGCGGTGTGTGGGTTGGATGTGAGGTGGTGGTGGTGTTCTTCAAATGCTTCTCTTCTCCTCGTCGACGTTGAAGTCGTCGCTGCTGTTCGGGAAAGATCGCGCGGATGCTGCCGAGAAGCGCTTCTGCCTGAGGCAGGAACAACCACCAGCCACAAAAGATGAGGAAGAACTTTCACTCGATTTCACTTCCACATCATCTCAACACACAACATGAAGCACGAGCACCACTCTCTCTGCAGTACTGTACTACCTTGCAATACGAGTGAGCGCATCATGATTTCCAAACTCTACCTTTGTCTACCAAATTCTATGAGGTCTACCAGCTTCCGTCCAATGATAGAGGGAGAAGAGATGCTCCCAGCCACCCCGCCTCGCTGTATTCGTCCAGCCTCAGACTTTCCACGAAGAGCCGCTTGGACAGTAATAGGTACACAGGTCCAGTACAGTACATAGCAACCAGGACGCATGTCTGGGTCTGTCTGCACGTTTCAACCGTTCGTTCGTTGTAACTGCTCAACTGCTGCACTGCACGTTGTTCTCACTGGCCCGAACCAGATCTTCTGTTCTGCATTCCTTATCGATTGAGAACTATCGTTCAATGGTTATGCATTGCTGAACACACAGTCGCTACTCTACTATATTAATCTCTAATCATAATGGAGGGCGTCTTTGCTCTCCGACAGACGAATGTCTCCAACCCGTCGGTCATACACAGTCGACCTTCTCTCACATCCGTCGCTGCTTCCGAAGATCAAGCAAGCTACTACTCGCTGTCCAACTCGGGCTCTTCTGGACGATCGATCGAATCCCAAGCTCAAGCATTAGCATCACGACAGACTATCACACGCTACTCAACACCACCTTCACGATACCGCACACCGGCTCAAAGCTCAACACAACTAGGGTTGATCACACAACAACTACCACAACAACCTGCAAGTGGAGAGGACGAGGAGAGAAAGACGCCGTTGAGAGGTGAAGGCCAGAGACGGTTGAGTGCTGAACTGCAACCTTCGACGATCGCAGCTGGTGGTGTTGTTGCAGGACCAAGCACACAGCCTGCCTATCCTCAACAATCGCAACTTCGAAACGGTGGCGTCAGAAGAAAGCCTGTACCCAGCGTCGTTATGGAAGACCCAACAGCTGCACGCCGCATATCACCAACCATGGCACAGAGCTCCGCAGCGAAAGAGATCAATCGAGAACGAGATGCTCCTACGCCTGGAGTCGACGACACACCTTACGTGCATTTCGCGCTCGATCAGCTCACACGAGACGAGGAGGTGAGAGGGAGTAGAAGGTATCCTGACAATGTTGGCTACAATACATTGAACGCCGAACCTGCTGGCAACGTAGCATATGGAGATGTTGCAGCGTCGAGAGCTACTGGCGATCTTGCAGAAGGGAGGAACGCAACCTTTGCAATGCCTGTGGTTCTACCTGTACAGCAGCAGCGTTATGAGCAGGTGCCGCAAGAGGAGGAGAAGGACATGGAAGTGTTACCAGTGAGGAGCCCTGTGCGACCTTCGTACGAGACCTATTCACAACCACAAAGTCGGGCAGGGATACCAACAGGACAGCCTGTACAATCACGAGGACAAAGCCTATTCATTCCAGTCGCTCAGGAAGACTCGCAACAACCGCCACTACACTTCGTTCCAGGCATTCTGCGGAAGCTGGCACTGGGACTGTTCATCTTGGCACTTCTGGCATACTTGATCTGCCTGATCATCGCTGCAGCATGGAGCCGGACGAATCGAGGCATGGGTCTCACACCATATGACGGTTTCGCAGACGGCAAATACTTCGTTTTCCGATATCTCCCAACGATACTCGGCATGGGAATCCTCATCTGGCTCTTCCAAATAGTGGCGGCACTCTACAGGATCGCGCCTTTCATCGCAATGTCTTCTACGACTTCAACTTCGAGCAGACTGAATGGTGCGAAGCTGCCCCTGCAGCCACGAAGCTGGCTCCGACCATACTTCGGCCACTTCGGGGCTCGCATGCCAGTTGTTGGTACGTTCTTGCTACTCGCTTGGTTGCAGATCTTCACGATTCCACTCCTGGCCAGCAGCTTCAATGTGCATCAAGACAGCAACAGCAATTGGCACTGGATTGCAGTCCAAGGCGTGATCTGGGTCGTCATTGCACTATACATCCTGCTGCTCGTTGCATCGATCATGCTGATGTTCTCGATCGGCCGAAAGTCAACTGGCTTGAAGTGGGATCCTCGGAGCTTGGCAGATATGATTGTGCTTCTCGAGCGCAGCAATGCTCTTGACGGAGAAGGCGAGACAGTGCCTCAACTCGGCTACTTTCGTACCGCTAATCGACCCAATGATGTCTTCCACGCGTATGGCATAGCAGACAAGCCAGGACGGAGCTACGAAGTTCATGACGGACGCCTCCAGGAGAAACGCTACTCGGATCCAGAGATGGACATCGAGGCTGGGCGACACTCGAAGGATGCGTTCATTCCACATGATCAGCACAGCGAGAATGGTCACCCTACCGGATCGCCTCTCCCTTGGTTCTTGAAGCCATTCTTCGCCCTCCTCTGGCCCATCATCGCGATCGTCTTCCTCCTGGCATTCTTGATTGTATCCTACCTTCCGACCACCACTGTCAGGAACGGATTTGATCCCATGATTGGAGCAGCAGTGGACGTCTTTGGATTTAGCGGTACCAACTTCCTCTACAGCTTCATCCCAGCTCTACTGGCCACAATCGCCTTCCTTGGGTGGTACGATATCGATCTCGCATATCGTAGACTCACGCCTTTCGAAAGCTTCACAGCCACCAACGGCGATGTCGCAGAGAAGACTTTGCTACCATCGTACACTGCAGATCTCCCGGTCTTGGCCAGTCTCAGCGCCCTGGTGAATGGTCACTATCGCATGGCGTTCATCTCTATCATCACACTACTCAGTATTGCCATTCCTATCTTAGCTGGCGGCGTTTTCTGGGCACAATTCTACATTGCTCAGCAAAGAGTGCGCATCTCATCCGATATGCCAGCTTACATCGCCCTCAGCGTCTTCGTCACCATCTACGGTCTGGCATACTTTGCGATCTACCCAAGTAGGTCACTACGAACAAGTGGACTCCCAAAGAACCTCGACACATTCGCCGGCATCAAGGATTGCTTCCAGCATTCTCGTCTTCTGGATGAGTTCGCTTTCCGTAACCCAGTCGGCAAGATCGATCTCGTCACGCGACTTCTGTCATACTCGGCCCCACAGCGAAGCATGCCAGAGAAGTCAGACATCGTACGACCAGACGCGAACGCTAGCAAAGTTTCGCTGGCAGACTCCATTCGAGGCTTTGGTAGGGCTAGAGCTCAAGCTGCTACGATACCTGTCCCTAGAAGTCATGGTGTCGCGCGTGGTGAGACTGCGAAATATGCATATGGGAGAATCCAAGGAAGAGATTGGAGGGAGTGGACGGGAATTGATCTCGTGAGGGAAGTATAGAATAGTTCGGATGAGGCGAACAGCACAGGGAGGCGACTATGTGGACGATGATCGGCTGAGGACCTGATCTTGATCGAAGGCATGGTTGCCTCTTTCGTTCAGCTTGCCGACGACCGGCAAGCTGCCAAGGACGACTCCCGTGGCGAGGTCGAGGATAATTATTTACGCCACCAGCAGGGCATGCTCCTGAGGCGAATCAGGAAGCTCGCAGGCCAAGATCTTGCTCGTACTCTGATCGAGGATGCCATTCAGAGGCACAACCTCACTGTGGTCGGGAGAGATGGTGAACATGAAATTACGGTCGAAGAGAGATGAGAAGAGATAATGGGAAACATGAGATACGGACGATGAGTGGAAGCAGGTGCTTTTTTGCTGCGATGGTTTAGCGATGGTGTTTTGGAGTGTATAGAAGAAGATGGAAGGCAAGCATAGCATTCTTTGGGGAAGGACAAAAGCATCAGCATACATACAGACGAGAGATGAACAACGATCGTTCACGACGAGAAAGGAAGAAGATAGTACTTAATACTGTAATCATTAATGACTTGTGCAGAATAAGATCTTCTCTTTCGCTCCAATGGTGATGTGGACTTCGCGACCTGGAAATGGCATGGCTGGTAAGAAAGGTGTTCTTCCATTGTTGTTCTTCATTACAATTATTAAGTCATTTCTTGATATCAAAGGACGAAGCAGCAATATACCGTGTCTAAGGTTGAGTGTCTTGGGATATGTTGCTACATAAAACTGGACATTGATAGCTGTGAAAGATGCCCGAAGATGTTTGAGGACATCGCGCAGAGCAGGCGAGTTGGCAAAGCGATAGTGGCAGGTAGGGAGGTGGCGGCGAGAACGTGCTTCGAGTATCGCCTTGCTCCTATGAAGGATGAAGAAGAGTAGTAGATACTTGAAGTCAGCAGAACAGCAACAAGAAGAAGAAAGTGGAAGACGAGTGGAAGCATTGTTGAGTATGATTTTTCAGTGAATTTTCTACGTTACAGACCACACCGTTGGCGTACTGTTGGGGTATCTCATCGTGAGACATGTGTGCAGCCGTAACAGCTGGGTCCTCGCACCACCTCAAGTCATCTTAAAGTGTGCGGTGTCGACCAATTCATGCCTCCTTCTTCGTAAGTGGGCCGCCCTTAGGGAAGAGCAGCAAGTGCGTTGCTGGTAAGACGAGAGCATCTACCAAGCGTCATCGGCTGGAGGAGCTGCCTCAGCCGAGAAGCCAGAGTCGGCGGCGAAGCCAGCGTCAGCACCCTCAGCAGCGTCCTCAGCAGGAGCCTCTGTGCCCCAAGCATCTCCACCACCGAAGCCCTCCTCAGCCTCGTCGTCGGAGTTGTCGTTGAAGTCGATCTCGGCCTCTGCCTCTGGCTTGTAGCCCTCAAGGAAGTCTGGGACGGGCTGACCACACTCAACCAGAACGTTGACGAGCTCTTGGGCGATGTCCTCGTTGCGCTCGTTGTAGAAGGAGGTAGCGAGACCTTGGTTGCCGATACGAGCAGTACGGCCAATGCGGTGAACGTACTCTTGGATGCCGCCGTGCATGCCAGATGGAAGCTCGTAATTGATGACGTGCTTGACGTCCTTGATGTCCCAGCCGCGAGCGGAGACACCGGTGGCAATGAGGATGGGAGAGCTACCGATCTTGAACGCGCGCCTGTGAAATGGTTAGGATAAGCAAAGAATTGAATGTGATGTGAGTGACTTACATGGCATCTTCACGCTCACGTGGGTTGCGCTCGGAGTGAATCGAGGTGGTAGGAAGGCCCTTGTTGTAGAGGTAGTCGTCGAGAAGGTCGACGGCTGCCTTCGCATTGCAGAAGATGAGAGTACGGCATGGCTCCATAGAGAAGAGCAGATCGTAGACTGCGTCGCGGGCCTTGTTGCGGTCGACCTCGATGATCTCCTGACGGATGTTCTTGTGAGCTTGACCGGCACGACCGACCTTGATGCGAACATAGTCTTCAGTCATGTACTCGCGAGCAACTTGGCGAGCACCCTTTGGAAAGGTGGCAGAGAACATCATGTAGACATGATCGGCATCCTCATTGGCATCTGCATCAATGTTAGTGGAATGAACAGCAAATTTGGTGAAGACCAGACCTACCACCACCAGCCATGATGACCTTCAAGTCATCAGCCCAAGAATCGTCGAGCATCTCGTCGGCCTCGTCGATGACTGTGTACTTGACGCGGTTCATGCTGAGAACATCTGGCTTGCCCATGAGGTCCATAAGACGACCACAAGTACCGATGAGGATGTCGCAACCCTTGCCCAAGTCCTTGATGTTCATGCCGAGAGGGAAGCCACCGTAAGCGACGCATGGACGAAGCATCGAGCGATAGCACATGCGACGTGCCTCGTCAAAGACCTGTACCGCCAACTCGCGGGTGGGCACGAGAATGAGCACGAGCGGCTCTGCGCGAACCGGCTTGCCCTCGCTGCCACGCGGACCGCGAAGCTTCTTCGCCTTGCCCATCAAGCCGGAGATGATGGGGATTAGGTATGACGCGGTCTTGCCGCTGCCTGGATGAGAAGTCAGCGATGAATCGGGCGATAAGAGGAGAGTGACGGCAATGTACCTGTCTGAGCGATGCCGACGACATCATGACCAAGCTTCACCGCTGGGATGGTGTAAGCTTGAATGGGGGTGGGCTTGCCGTAGCCACAACGCTGGATATTCTCGAGCACGACTGGGTGCAGACCGCCATCTTCGAACTGTTGCAAGTTAGTCGGGTTGAGGACGGTGAGGTGTGGTGCGCAGTAGCACTTACCTTCTGGATGGGTGAGAACTTGGTAGGACCTTCGAATGTCACCTCAATCTCATCGAGGTTCTCGCGGTGACCACCCTCAGTGACACGCGTCTCGGTGCCGTAGAGTAAGGCCTCAAGTTCTGGCACCTCTGGAGCGACGTCACCATACTCATCTTGCCACTCGTAGACCTGGGCAGCGCCAAACCAGTCGTCGTAGTCACCGACTCGCTGCATTGCTTCATAGTCGATGTGCTTGGGGTCGGTCCAGCCAGCTTCCTTTGCTTTCTGGAGGAACTCTTGCTTCGCGGCGGCGGCAGCTGGGTCGGCGGCTGGCGACTCGAAAGAGTTGTCGGCAGCGACTGGCGCTGGGTTCTCGAAGGTGTCAGACATTGCTGCTGATGAAGGTCAGTTCTTGTGATGAAAAGTGGGTGACCGGTGCAGGTCTTACTGGTTGCTTCTACTGAAGCTTGTCGAATTCGATGGTATCGAGATCGTCGTTGGCGGCGGGATTCTCAACGTGCTCGTACACGTCACCTATTGCGGGCTGGAGGTGATGCTGGCGAGTGATCTCTTCGAGGGTGCCGTCGAGGTATCTGAAGCGACGAATGCTGAAGACAGTGCCTTGGAACTGCGTGCGAACCTGTTTGAGGACGCGGGTTCTCTGACGTGTCTTGTGTCGGCCGTTGGTGAACGTCCAGTAACTGTCCCAGCTCAGAGCGAAAGGCTTACTCGTGTGTTTGAGTGTAAGTTGGGAGCGTCGAGAGCAGCGACGTGGGTTGATGGTGATGGTGGGTGATGGTGTGTGTTTTGGGCGAAGAGTTGCTCGCGGCGTCTGCACTGAGAGTTTTATGTTAGTGTTCGCTTGCCAAGCTTGAAGCGCGACAGGGGTCCGGCGACAACAAAGGCAGGCACGTCAGGCAAGCAACGAGAAGTGAGGCAACAATGGTCCGGACTTGACGCCGCAATGTGAGACTTGAGGGGTGACCAGGCAGCCAGGAGATTCCAAATTGAGCCAGAAAGGTGAATGAGATGACCTGTTGAGAGCCGGAGAGCCAGAGGTGAATCTCTCATGTGAGGTTTCGCTTGGGAAGGTGCACTGGGAAAGAGTCCACACAATGTCTCGTCTGGCTTCCTGCGAGATTCTCTGGTGTCTGCTGCTCAGAAGAGCAAGCAGTGTGAAGGTCCAGTGGTTACTCGGAGTGAAGAGACTGTCGCAGATATGGCGATTTCCCGTATAGAGCCCAAGGATATGTAGGCGAGCAAAGATGGCGAATGTGATGCCGAACGGCATTGCCACTGCATCCAGTTCGCAGTAAGATTGTAGTAGGGCCCTTTCGATACTGTCCGTGTTCGAACATATGGTGATCGAGCCCATTCGTGCGGCGGGAAAGAAGTCATGACTGCTGCAAAAGTCGTCAGTGATCGTTCATAGATGTACGAGATGGGAGTCGCTTACCTGCTGGTGAAGAAGACCTTCGTAGCCAACGGTAGATCAAACAGTGACTTCGTCTCTGGTGTGTGCTTCAATGAGAACGACCGGCCAAGGTTGGAGCTGTGGTTACGCGGTGATCGATGGCGATGCTGAGAACCTAGTCAGTAAAGTGGTGACAATGAGGAGTATGATAAACGAGCCATGCTTACCTCGAGCTCATATTATGTGCATGTTGTCGCTGCTAGCAGTGCCTTCATAAAGACATCTGACTCATGCAAATCATGGCATCCGACTATCATCGGATTGATGGCGACAGAGCACTCGCCGTTGATGCTGAGAGGCGTGTCAGCAACACGAGGAGTATGATGAGAAGTGTTAGATGCTTACCGCGATGCCATTGTGGTTGCTTGTCGTCGCCAGCGCTGTGGCAATCATGTCCAGTCCAGTCCAGCTCCAGTCCGGCGGCTCCCTGGTAATATCGGCCATTGCGGATATGTGGATGTTGCCCACGTTGCTGCGGTGCTCGTGCTTGCTCTGAGATGTTAGTGTGATGGGGATGGGGCTACTTACTCTCCTCTGGTGCAGTGGTCGTTGAGGTATGTTGGAGAAGACGAAGCGCTCACCTTGAACGAAGTTTGAGCAGCAAAACGGGTGGCACTAAGGGATGATCCCGCCGCTCATCACAAGGCGTCAAACCCGCCACAATAGCATGCCATTGAAAGCACTCGCCTAGAGGCACGTGGCCTACGCTCTACTATGCGGCACAGTCCTCATAAGCCTTGACTAGGCGACCTCAAGAGCTTGAATACTTCTTTGATACAGAGCCGGGCCTATACCATGACGAGAGCAAGAGGCTCGCTGGAAGGTGTGCCGTTAATACGAGCTGCGTTCCTTTGCACTGGAGTGATCATGCGGGCTGATGATAGCAGCCATCAGCCATCGAGGCAGTACGGGTTCATAGCATAATGCTGTATCTGGTACACAACAGCGACCTCCATACCTCGGCGAATGACCAGAAGGCATAAGAGTATAGTTGAGCTTAACCAGAAGCGGTAGCGCAAGGAGTAAAGACGATCCTCATTTTTGCTCCGCCGTCAAACGACCTGTGAAATTCGTCATGCGAGGATTTGCATCTTTAGGCCGTCACAGTCCAAATCGTGAAAGCGCCATAATCAGAGAGCATCCAGGAATTGATCCCGACAGCAACACCGTTGAACCTGACCAATCGAGCAGAACTAGCAATGACCAGGGATAGTACGCGCATGTGAAAGAGCAGCAGCACCATGATCGCCACAACATGCGGGCGCTCCGCATGCAATGTGGAGACAACAGCGGCGCTGCTCAGATATGCGATAGGCGTGACTGATCATACCAAATGGAAGTAATATCGTCTTAGACAAGGCAGTCAACTGTCCAGGACGCTCCTCGCACGACTGCACGCATCGCGAAGAGGGATTCTAGGGCGCATCCAAGCTCGCAGTTTTCGGATGCGGACATCGCGACTGGGTCTCAAACCTATCAGAAAGGACCAGAAACGAGCTTATTAGCAAAGGTGCCATCTTCGCAAAGAGACCATCATCGGAAAATGTGAACTCAATCAGAGAAGCCTCGATGTTGCCGCTCCCCAGTCCAACCGCCAACCAAGCCCTCGAGATCGCGGACAGACCACGTGTGCCAGGGAAGGTAGCGATTCAGAGAAGGCATGGATGTCGATGCCACATAGAAAGAGCAGGAGCAGCGACTGAGCAAACACATGGGCTGGCTGGGAAGTGGGCATTTTCGCGCGTCGAAGAGAGGGCGCAACCAGCCGCAGCAACAGAGATCATGCCCATCGAAGGCGACCTAAATGCAGACCTGCGCCACAAGAACGTTTTCCGCAAAGAGGAGAGGTCGCGGATAATGATCTCGACACACGAAAGGACACAGCTCTCACCAAAAGGAATGCAAAGCTCATCCAGCCTACAAAGAGAAGATTCCAGAGACCGCTTTCAATGATGGTTTGCGTAAGTTCTTGTGTCGAGAACACCATCTTCGGTTGAGATGAGTCGCAATGGCAAGATATCCTACTGCGAAGCGGGCGAGCAGTGGACCAAAAGACCAAGGTTTGCGGTAGCTCTGCACCATAGCAGGTCTCGTCGTGATAACTGCTAGCCCATATGAGCTCTGAGCATTTATAAATCTGAGCTCCTCTTCTCGGCCGGCATGCAGAGCAAACAGCGCAATGAGACGATGCCCTTAAAGATGTCCGCTTCTGGTCAGGTAGCATCTATCCCCAGCACTGGTAGTATTAACTGAACCTGGTCGCAATGGTAGCAGCTACAGGCTTTGGAAGAGCTCGTTCTCGGTCGCAAAACATTGCTCGATGGAATCGCCTCCACGAAGCATTGCTGAGTAGCCGTCCTAGAGTTAAGCCAGGTCGCTACCACACATTTTGCTTGCCGAAGAGCTGACGAGCGTAGTTCTTGTCTGTCAAGAAGTCAAGAAGCCCCTCGAAACCACAAGTCACGACCTGTAGGAAGTGGTTCATATCCCATAACCCGCATGGCCTGATTGCGCTGCTGACATGGTTCGCCAGGACATCAAACAGAGCGAAGTTTCCTCCCCAGCGATGGAATCTTTCCAGTACAGCGAATACTGCAACTCCAGTGAAGCTCGATCTGGAGGCTGTGGAGCGTGTTGAAGAGCAAACACATCATTGCTGGTAATTTGAGCATGGTACAGCTTGGTGAGAATGCCGTGAGAGCATGCACGGTAGCATGCTGTATGTCTGGCCCAAGGAGATTTTGCTAGCAGCCAGCAAGATCAGCATCACTACATTAGTCCTGACCAAGCACTCATTGGACCTGCTATGACCGGGATATTTGCGAATTCTCATTGAGCGATGCAGCGTGGCAGCCTGACAGTTGTGCATATTGAGCACTTGCTCACTTAGGCGAGTGGCTGTGACCTCATACAGCTGCCAGCTGAGCCCTTCGAACCCCAGTACAGCACAGCCATATGGAGATGCCACATTCCTCAGCCAGATATCGAGCCGCTAAGTTCGGCTCGTTTCTTTTATGCAGCTCGAAACCGCGCATAACGAAAAGGATAAGTCGGAACTCGTGTCTCTTTTCGTTTGCAGCTCCTGAACTTCCCTTGATCCAAGGAAGCATCGGTATTGACCATTTTACTAATTTGGGGCAGCTGAAACTGCTCTGCTCGTGGTTCAGTACGCGGCGTACAGGTCCGTGCGGTAGCAAATTGGCCTATTGCACGATGCTCTCCTTGGGCATGTCGGTCGTGTGCGTTGCAGATGGCCAGCTCAGGGACACTTGAGCTTGGTCTTGCTTGTCATGACACCTGTGCTTCGATAGAGGCCTGCAGTCTTGCGTAGTCCAAGGTACGCGCCGGCAGCAACGCGCTTTGCTGATGCGCCTCTTGCTGCTGTGCTCTGCGAAGGCGGATCTTGCAGCCTTGATGCCGCAGGCTATACTTTCGGCAGCCAGACTCTGCGATATTGCGGCAGCACGAAACACTGCACACATGTCCTCGAGCTCTGTAGGCGGGAAGCTGGCCTCGTACCGACTGTCCTAATCCTTCACGGTGGACAGCTACACTTTAGGATCCTGACCTAGGTCTAACACAAGCTGTGATGCCGAGTTCATAGGCACCTTGTGGACCTCGAAAGCTCAGTATGCATGCAGCATCTCATGCTGTTTGTGCCCGTAGCGACAATACTTATGACAGACCTCTGAAGCTTGCAGCGGCCGAGTGTATCATGATGGACCTCCGCGCGATGTTCGACTGTGTCAGCGCTATCCGCCTAAGCGAACACCATGATCTATGCCGGAGCTGTCAATGACCTGGTCGTTGGTATGTCGTGGCGGGCGATGGCGCAAGCAACGCATATGTTGCTGGTCATCGGATTGATCGCCACGGCACCAAAGCGCAGCGTCGCTGTCCAGACTGAGAGGCCTGTTCGAGGCCTTCTTGCTTTGGTGGAAATCTTGAGCAAAGCCAAATCAATCAACAAGGCCTCGAACAGGCCTGTCGATCAGATCCTGGCAGCTGTGAAGAAGCGGCCGCCCTGGTCAGGGTAGTGCAGGTGACAAGAGGCAAAGCTCCTCAAAGGACTCGGTACTCGTTCTAGTCGAATTCGAGGTCGTTCATGGCGGAGCCTCGAGTAGCCGCACTTGACGAAGAGTGGAGGCAGCTGGGTATTCGTTCGGCGTGTGGTATTGGCGACATGCGGTGCTCATGGTGCGCTGCACAGGGCTCGAGATCTTGATGGCGCAGCCGGTATCGTCGACGCAATCAATGGCCGACTGGCGCGATGGCAATTTTGGCGACAGTTCGTATTGATGCGAAAGAATGAAAGGCGGCGACCGCTATCGGGGGCCAGTTCGCGACCAGGACTGCAAGATGCGCTGGTCCATCTGTCGGTGGTGCTGTGTGAGCTCTGCAAGATCATGCTATATTACCACCAGCGCAAAGGCCCTCACGCTCATTCTGTGGTGCTATAGCTGTACGCGTGTTCTCCTCGGAGGAGGATGTCATCAAAGGTTCCGAGTTTGCGACAAGCGGAAGGAACGGTTGGCAGTTGACCTCGCCAAGCTTTAGAGAACAGTCGCTGCTCTCGGACGACTTCGACAGACGAACTCATACGACGCGCATTCCAGCGGTCCGTGCTACCTTCGGAGACAACTGCAGACATCGAGTACTAGTATGGCACATCGTCAAAGGTCTGTGGTCAGAGATATGTTGTTTTTCGGATGCTCGCGGTTGTAGAACTTGCAGTAAGGATCCCTGCACGAAATTGGTCTTGACGCCAATGCCACCGTGGCTGACGATAGCGTCGAACCTTCCTCATCCTCTATGTGATCCGTTTTCATACATAGGAACCTCCTGTCGCGTGTCCTCCGCGCTTAGACTACCTCGCCTCCCACCAGGATCTTTCGATAAACTGCTCTTGGACCCCGATACGCCAGCGGATCTCTTCACCACCCAGGATGGCGGTCAACGAGAAGATCCCGGTGATGGACATGGAGGACGGGCCGCTTTCACCTCAAGAGCCTTTTCGTGACCTTCGATCAAGCACAGAATCGAGTGCATCGACATCTTCGGCTTCGTCGATAACAGCAGTCAAGGAAGCACGAGATATCGAGTCCCAGTCCCCTCAGACGACAGCAGCAGCAGAGCACTATGTCTCAGTCCGTTCAAAACTGGTCTTCCTGGCAGCGTACTTCTTTCTCAACTTATTCCTTACTCTGTCAAATAAGTCTGTGCTGGGCACGGTAAGCATGCTTACACGCAGCATTGAATGCAGAACATACGCTGACAGTAAAACAGGCGAAGTTTCCTTGGCTCCTTACTGCAGTCCACTGTTCAGCGACCTCAATAGGATGTTTTACCATGTTAGGCTTTGGCGCTCTCAAACTGTCCACGCTCGGTACGCGCGAAAATTTGACTCTGGTCGCCTTCTCGTTTCTGTTCACGATCAACATTGCAATATCGAACGTGTCGCTGGCCATGGTGTCAGTGCCCTTCCACCAGATCATGCGATCCACGACGCCAGTCATCACGATTCTCATCTACAGATTCGCATACGCCAGGACCTATTCAGGCCAGACCTATCTCACCATGATACCACTGATATCTGGTGTGGCGCTGGCAACAGTGGGGGATTACTACGCGACTCTAGCTGGCTTCACAATGACTTTGCTCGGAGTTGTTCTGGTAAGTGATGTTCCCACTTTGACCTGGTCAAGCGAATGCTAATAACCCGCAGGCATCGGTCAAGACAGTCGCCACGAATAGGCTCATGACGGGATCGCTCAAGCTATCTGCTCTCGAGGTCTTACTACGAATGTCACCCTTGGCAGCCATTCAATGCGTGTTCTACGGCTATCTTACTGGCGAAGCAGACCAGTTTCGAATAGCTCTGGCGCAAGGTCAATTCTCGAGCACGTTTGGCGCTGCGCTGCTCATCAACGCCATGACAGCGTTTTTGTTAAATATAGTTGGATTCCAAGCGAACAAGATGGCGGGAGCTCTCACGATAACCGTTTGCGGTAATGTGAAGCAGGCGCTTACGATCCTGCTGGGTATCGTGCTGTTTAATGTGCAAGTTGGGTTGCTAAATGCGGTCGGCATGCTCATCACGTTAGCTGGCGCGGCCTGGTACAGCCAAGTAGAATTGGCATCGCGAGCGAGTCGGTGACCCACGGAAGCTGACGAGCTCTTGCATAGAATCCCAATACATCCAGTTTTCAGCACGCATGCCGCGACGTCATATTCCCACGTCTTGTCAGTTCTCGTTGCAAGTCAAGTTGAGTCTGTTAAGACTTGCAGACATACTTCGAGGGAAGCCCTACTGTCCGACTTGCTTGATTGGCTCCTTTCCTGACATAGCACAGCGACAGCCAAGACTGGGCGGAAGAGGTGCAGCACTGCGTGGCGTCTGCATGTCACTCGATTGGACTCTCGAGGCGTGAGCATGCGATAGGGAGCTGTAGTTCCATGCTATCGAGCGGTTTTCAGTCAAAATTGGAGGAACTCTCGACTCGGCAACCTCGAGCTTGACACTCGGACGTAGCTCATGCAAACTTCTCTGTATAGCAGCCCATTTGGTCTAGCAACTCACCTCTAGAAGCAAGCTCTGACCAAAGAGCCCATCAACTGATAGCAAGGTGACCGCCCTGTGGGAGGTCGATCTTCTTTCTGTTGGTGTCTCTGTTAGGTGTGAGCGAGGATGAATGTATACATCCCGCGGACCGGGTCTAAACCGCTTAACAATGTCAGGCATCCTATTCACTTGTTAACAATGTTAGGCACTCAATTCACCGTCTGTCGAGGTCAGGCAGGCTTTCATCAGCTGGTTATGAACATCTTGACGTGTACAGCCTCTTCGCACCTCCGAGTTGGACTGGCCTGGCTGGCTTCTCTCTGAACTCAGGCTTGTGGCCAATTGGACTGGCCTGGCTGGCTTCTCTCTGAATTCAGGTTTGTGGCCAATTGTAGTTCTAGGAAACACGGGTTGCATGGAATGTAGTGCCCACGGGAAACTAGCATCCAATTCCGACGTGCGAAGACGCTGTACGGTGAAAGTGAGAGATGTTGCGGGACTGAAAGTTGCCTGAGGACACACATGTCTAACCAATTCCGGCCAAGCGGCTTTTTCGCTTCCAGTTTGCTCAGAAATGCTTGATGAACTTTTGCGAACAAATCTGTAAACCTATCGTTCAACAACATGGCTCAGGAAGGCGTAGCGGAGAAGAAGCAGCCAAAATCATTCGAGGCGCTAACGCCTGAGCTGTCGCAATGGATCCTAGACTTCACCACCGGAATGGGCTTTGCGCGGACGACTCCAGTACAGGCTATGGCAATACCGCTTCTTATGGGAAATAAAGATCTTGTCGTTGAGGCGGTCACGGGAAGTGGAAAGACGCTCAGCTTTCTGATACCTCTGGTCGAGCGCATATTGAGAGCGGAAGAACCCAATAAGAAAGGCTACGTTCGATCCATCGTTGTTGCACCCACGAAGGAACTCGCAAGTCAAATACATGATGTTCTCATCGGCCTCCTCGAGTTTCACAAGCCTTCTGCAGCCTTCTTGAAACACGCGGCAAAACCTGAACCTGACAGTGAAGACGAGGAAATGGAAGATATTGAGGTCGACGAAGTTCCGCCTGGACCTTATGCTGTACCACAGCTTCTTGTTGGTGGTATGAATAAGGTAGCGGAAGATCTCGCGACATTCTCTCAGCTGGGTCCAAATATTCTTATCGGCACGCCGAAGCGATTGGTGGAGGTTTTGCACTCGTCAAAAGTGGCCGTGAAGCGACACTGGTTCGACTTGCTGGTCCTTGACGAGGCGGACCGTCTACTCGATCCCAATTTTCAACCTGACTTGCAGCGCATCCTGGATATTGTGCCGAAGGAAAGACGAACAGGCCTCTTCAGCGCATCGGTCTCGGAGGCGGTTGATGAGCTGGTCCGTGTTGGAATGCGGTATCCATTCAAAATAAGCGCGGAAGTGCGAAGTAAAAGTGGTGCGCTGGACAAGCGAACACCAGAGAGTTTGAAGCTATACCACTTGGTCACGAAACCGTCCCTCAGACTGTCACACCTCAAGCAGATACTCAAGCAAAGCTCAGCCGAAAAATCTATCATATACGTTTCAACTCGTGCCGGCGTGGACTACTGGAATCACATCTTACAAGCACTGCTCGGTATGCCTGTATACCCTCTACATGGCGATCACAAAGCCGCCATCCGGATGAAGAACCTACAACGATTTCGCGATACAACATCTGCGGCAATCCTCCTTACAACGGATGTTTTGGCGCGAGGCATTGACATTCCTGACATAGATTTGGTGATTCAACTGGATCCGCCGAAACAGCCAAAGGATTTCATACATCGATGTGGACGTTCAGGCAGAGCAGGTAAGCGAGGCATGGCTGTCACATTTCTGAGCGAAGGCGGCGAAGAAGATTACGTGAAGTACTTGAGTCTACAGGGCACACCACTCGAACCGTATCCTAACGCCGCAAGCTTGACAGCCAGTGATGCTGAAGAAACGACGGCCGCTATTCGCACTGTGCTGCAGCAAAAGCGAGAGCTCCACGATCGATCACAGAAAGCATTCGTGAGCTGGGTCCAAGCATACAGCAAGACTTTGCCTACTGATATCTTCAGTGTGCGGAAGCTGGACTGGGCTGAGACAGGCAGATCGTGGGGTCTTCTTCGCTGGCCAAAGATGCCAGAGCTGAAACGTCATTTCCCAGAGGCCGTTGAGGATAGGAAAACAGGCCTAGACTTGCCTAGCAACTTTGAGCTGAATGAAATTGCTTATGCAGACAAAGTGCACGAAGCACAACGTCTGGCAGATAATGCAGCTCGAGCTCGTGGCGAGAAGCCGCAATTATCTTCTCAATTGAGAGGAAAGCTTGCTGAGCAAAAGCAGAGAAAGGAGAGAGCATGGACGAAGCAGAAAGGTGCAAAGGATGTGAAGGAAGAGCGAAAAGATCGCAAAGAGGTAAGGAGAAAAGCAGAGAGCCGCTCGAAGATGAGTGACGCCGACAAAGCGAAGGAGAGGGAATTGGAAGACTTGATCAGCAAAGTGAAAGCACAGCATGCGAGCGAGGACTTTGAGGGCTTTGCTGATTGAAGCACTCGTTTTAAGTAATCACGATGCCGTTGTTGACATCCATATCGAATGCTCAGGACATTTCTTGTGATCATCACAGCGCGACTTTTCTTTGAAGTCCTGCACGCACAAGCCCTGAACGGTGAACGGGTCATGCCTTTCCAGGTGGCTGGCATTCGCGAGAACTTCGGTTATGCATTGATTGATGATGCTGGTTACTGGGGTAAAAGAGAGCGATCCAGGTTCATTTTTCTTGCTCACGTGAGGCATTGGCTCTCGTCCCGCTCTTTTCCCAGGTCGTATGCCATTTTCCTTGCGAGAATGCCTTAACTTATGGTGCCTGAAAGTCGCTGCATGTGAGATGCATGATTCGTTGCTCTGATTCGTTTGCGGGTGTCGCAATTCTTGTGGGGCAAGTGCGCTGATCGTCCCTGCCTTTCTCGATGCGTCCTAGTGCAGAATGCAAACAGCTCGTTCCGCTTCAACTCTTTCTCACTTTCAACCACCAACATTCAGACTCTCACTCGACAACGTCCAAAGTTTCGACAATACTGCAACATCAACTCAATCATTGTTGCGAAACACCTTGCGCGACACTATTCAGCCATATTACATCACCTTGCGACATCATTTCTTCTCAACAACGTTCGCGACTTTGTTCACATTGCTCAACCCTACGACCGCCTCGCTTCAGCTTCGAACCACAGCTGCATTCGACCTCACTTCAGGCACACACGACCACCTCTCGCAACACCGACAGTCGCCACCATAGGTGTATCTCAGGCTCTCGTAGAGCTTGTGCACAGGTTACAGTCGCAGGATAAGCAGCAACTGATGTTGATCGATACTGACCACATAGCAACCGACATGTCTTCCAACAGCTTCTTCGGCAACTCTCCAACGGTTGTGCTACCATCCATGCCATCAAATCAATACTTCGTCAACAGTCACTACGCCGAACAGCAGAACAGCAATGCACACATGCTCAATGGCATCTCTCCCACCGGCATGACGCCCAACGGCATCGTGAACGCCAATGCATCTCAATCAAATGTCACAACTCCAGGCTCGATCGCAGGTCGCAAGCGTTCTCGTGGCGACATCTTTTCTCCAGAGGACGAAGAGGAGCAATTTGAGGATGGCTCGACTGTCACTCCTGGAGTCGACGACTCTATCAAGCCTCGTGGCAAGCCAGTCTATGGTCCTGGAATGACCATACTCTATCCCGAAGACCCAGGCTACCAGGCATGTGCCGAATCGCAATCAGGAACTTGGAAAGAGGAGCAAGACGCTCGTCGCCCGTTCGCGTCCGCGCACGCCAAGCGACCCAGTGTGACTTCGCGCAAGTCGCAGCGCATGGACTCCAAAGCCATCGGACCTGATGACCTGGCACAACTCGTACTTCCTCCTTCAATCCGCGAAGCTACCACGGAGCCTCTCATTGACGAGGTTACCCGCCGCCTGGGTATCAGCTGGACTCGCATGGACTCTACCGAAGTACGCCAAATCAATCAGCGATCTTACTCGAAGTGGATCAGCAACCACTACCCTCAGCTCACCGATGTGTCGATCTGGTTCGAGAACAGTGCTATGGACATTTACCTGGTTTCTTGCCTCAACGCCTACAATGGGCAGCACGAGTACTACATTTTCTCTCAAGATCTCACGGAGGCTCGCTTGGTCACCACCGACCCCAGTCAACTCATTCCGCGCCTGGAGATGCTGCCGGCGCTCCATCTTGCGGCTCCTGGAGGCTGCCTGAGAGCTGAGACGGATGCAATTACTGCTGCACAGAACGAGGTCACTGCAGCCATGGTGGAAAGCCACAGCCAACCGGCCGGATGTGCTGCCCATGCAATGGAGCTGGACTGATTGCACCCAATGAGGTCCTGATGCTTTGCTTTTCGAATACTGTCCCATTGCCCTGGGCCTAAACCACATCGAAAGAAGGCGTTGCTAGACAAAAGCGGCGGCTGGATTCCACGAGAAAACGACTCGCGCTCGAGCGCTGGAGTTGATGACATACTGCTATGATTTGCGTTGCGCCCGACCGTGTATCGCTGCGGGATTGAGCCGGGTTGGATGTGTTGTATTATCGCTGCTGCTAGATGTATTATATCATGAAATGAAAGATGAACCTCACGCCCATCTCATCTCTTACTTGTAGTTCCTCCGTCTGGTGTGCATCGTGTGTCGTGTTGTGAACAGTAGATGAAGTCTCTGGCTGATGGATGATGGCGCCGTCGAAATGCTGTTCTTTGTTGGCCAATTGGCCAAAGCTCAAGACCTCCAACTTTCAGCCTTCAGCCTTCAGCCTTACAGAGGAACATCGAACAGTGCTGCCACCTTCATCCAACATCGCATACTCCCCTCAGCACCCGCAAACATGGCCGAGGGAATGTTCTATGTGAGTCTGACGATGTACGAGGCTGCAATATAGCAATCATAGCTGACTGTATCTTCCACAATACAGAATGCGACCAACGGCTACGTCGAAGGCGTGGTGCGAGGCTACCGCAATGCGCTGCTCACAAACCAGAACTACGGCAACCTGACCCAATGCGAGAACATTGACGGTATGTGTACTTGGAACAGCACGATATGGAGGATATGGACATGGCTAAGAACCTCGAACAGACGTCAAGCTGCAACTCGGACCTGCGTATGGCGACTATCTCGCCTCCCTCCCTCCCAATCCATCCACATCCGCCCTCGCCGACAAGACGCTTGACAAGCTCGTCGCCGAGTTCCGCTATGTCCAAGCGCAAGCAACAGGCAGCCTGGCGAAGTTCATGGAATATCTGACTTATGCATACATGATTGACAATGTGGCACTCCTCATCACCGGCACACTGCACGAACGCGACACGAAAGAACTGCTGGAGCGCTGTCATCCGCTTGGTTGGTTCGAGACAATGCCCGTACTGTGTGTGGCGACGAACATCGAAGAGCTGTACAACTCCGTCCTGATTGAGACTCCGCTCGCGCCTTACTTCAAGGGCAGCATTAGCCACCAGGATCTGGACGAGCTGAATATTGAGATCATTCGAAACACATTATACAAGAACTATCTCGAGGACTTCTACCGATTTGTGAATGAGGAAGCTGGGATAAGTGGCACGCCCACTGCGAGTGTGATGAGTGAAGTATTGGAGTTCGAGGCCGATCGAAGGTCAATCAACATCACCATCAACTCATTTGGCACAGAGCTCTCAAAACAGGATAGGAAGAAGCTATATCCTAACTTCGGAAGACTGCATCCCGAAGGGACACTCATGCTGAGCAGAGCGGACGACGTGGAAGGCGTAAGAATAGCAGTCGATGGCGTCCATGACTACCGAACTATGCTGGACCAGACAGGCATGGGTGGCAACTCATTGGGCAACACTCAAGGTGGCATTGGCGGTGATGAGGGCAAGAGTCTGGAAGATCTGTTCTACCAGAAGGAAATGGAGATTGCAAAGCTGGCTTTTACATATCAGTTCACGCACGCGGTCGTGTATGCATGGGTCAAGCTCAGAGAGCAGGTGAGTTGCCAGTATCTGGAGACACTGTACAGCATTGCGATGGCTAACAAATGCAACAGGAGATCCGAAACATTACGTGGATATCGGAGTGTATTGCACAGAACCAAAAGGACAGAGTCAACAACTTCATTAGCGTGTTTTAAGCAAAGCAGGCTCGACTGCATGGAGTCTAGGAGTGCAGCACTTCAGGATGGATATCATAGCATAGAATGGATGCACATTAACAGAACTGTAACAACATCTTGTAACTGTGAGAGGCTCCAAATGTGCCTTGATGCAGCACATCAACAGAACTAAAGAGATGGCTAGAAGATCGCTCGTGATGTAAGCTGTGCACGCCTTTCAGACCTCGCAGACTGGCGCCATGCCACAGTCCATCATCTGAGCCATCTTTCTCACCGCCTGTGCCTTGTCAGAAAAGTGAGGTTTGCCGCGCCAAGTGAGGATTGATGTGAGTGACGCCTGTGAGGAAATAGAGTTCGCTAGCACATGGAGTTCAGTTCGCACTCTTCTTCACTCTTGCAACTTCGACATTGACATTGCTACGTGACATTTTACCAGCAATCATGTCTCGTGGAAAAAGAGGCGGTGGACGCGGACGAGGGCGAGGTGGACGTGGCGGAGGTGGAGGCGGTGGAGGATCGAGAAATCAATTCCAGGACAATCGAGTGTCCTTCGACAAAATCGACAAGACCAACGAGAAATTCGAGCGATTCTACAACACCATATCTCTCGTACCCGAAGGACCCGAACGCACTGCATTCTGGACACACTTGCGCAAGGAATTGCCAAACTCATGGCGCTTTACTGGATCGAAGGGACATGCTCTCTCCGTCAGAGACAACCTGGTGACTCGCTTCTTCCCAGTCTTGAAGGGTATCAAGCACGAGGGCAGACCAGTAGACCTACCGCAGCCTATTGCGTGGTACCCCAATGGATTGGCATATTCCATGACAACGCCGAAGAATGTTGTAAGGAAGTATGAGCCTTTCAAGGATTTTCAGAGGTTTTTAGTCAGTGAGACCGGCGTGGGCAATATCAGTCGTCAAGAGGAGGTCAGCATGATCCCACCATTGTTGCTGGATGTCAAGCCACACCACACTGTACTGGATCTATGCGCAGCGCCAGGAAGCAAGAGTGCGCAATTAGTCGAGCTGTTACACGCGGGCGAGGAAGATAGAGTTGCCAAAGCAATTGAGCAGGTCAAGAGCGAGGCAGAGTCGATTGGCGAGGCGAGCGAGGATAATGGTCGTGCTACTGGTATTCTCATGGCCAACGACGTGAACTACCAGCGCGCACAGATGTTGGTACATCAGGTCAAGCGCCTGAACTCGCCCAATCTGATCGTCACCAATCATGATGCGACCATGTTCCCTTCGATCGCCATGCCATCAGGCAAGGACGGTTCAGGAAACAAGACTGGTAAGTGGCTCAAATTTGACCGCATTCTAGCAGACGTACCATGCAGTGGGGATGGCACTTGCAGAAAGAATCCTGGCATCTGGAAAGACTGGACTCCACAGAATGGCTTGGGGCTATACATCACACAGGTTAGGATTCTGACGAGAGCTTTGCAAATGCTGAAGGTGGGTGGCAGAGTGGTCTACAGTACCTGCAGCTTGAATCCAGTGGAGAACGAGGCTGTCATTGCATCGGCCATCGAGAGATGTGGTGGCTCTTCTAACATTAGACTGGTCGACTCTTCAGACAGACTACCAGAGCTCAAGCGCACACCGGGTCTCAAGGACTGGAGTATCATGAATCGCAATGGCACAATCTATGAGTCCTGGGCTGAAGCGGCTGGTTTTGAGCAAGAAGGCAGCAAGATTGTACCTGGCATGTTCCCTCCGGAAGCAGAAGAGAGCATTCCGCTCGAGAACTGCTGGCGCGTCTACCCACACCAGCAGAATACTGGTGGTTTCTTCATCGCTGCGCTCGAGAAGCTGAGTGAAGTTCGAGCAAAGCCAGAAGATGAGAGCAAGTCGCAAAACAGGAATTGGACATTCAGCAAAGATGTTCCTGAGAAGACTGCTTTCACCGAAACCATTGCAGAGATTGAGCAAGGACACCTGGACGAGCCAAAACGTGTTGATGATGTGCCCACTGTTACTGCTGCGCCTCTACAAAACAGCTCTACTGGTGATGCTTCTACTGTTGCTGGAGCAAAGAGATCTGCTCCAGAGGAATCCGCCGAGTCCCCAGCCAAGAAGCAGCGGATAGGTGATGCAGCCGCCGCTCCTGAGGTTGCCATGACTGAAAACGGCGATGAGACTGGTGTGACAGGTGAGGTGAAAGACGCTGTCAAAGAAGCGCCCTTTGAGAAGACTGTTCCCACGGAGTCTGCCCACCAGTCCAAGCGTCGTGGTGCCGATGCAAACGAAGAAGCCTTCAAGTATCTCGATTCACAACACCCGGAACTGGTAGGTATCTACAATTTCTACCAACTCCACTCAGCATTCCCTCGCGACCGTTTCTTGGTCCGCAATCCTGCTGGAGATCCGGTCAAGGGCATTTACTACACTGCAGATCTGATCAAACAGATCCTCGTCTCCAATGAGAACCGCGGCATGAAGTTCGTGCACGCTGGCGTCAAGATGTTTATGAAGCAGGATGCCCAGGGTCAGGACATTTGCAGATGGAGAATACAAACAGAAGGTCTTCCAATCATTGAGGGTTGGGTCGGCGAAGGTCGTGTTGTCACATTGAAGAAGCGTAGTACGCTACGAAAGCTGCTTGTGGAGATGTTCCCCAAGGTCGCCACAGACAAGCATGAAGATGGCACAGAAACTGGAGGCTGGAAAGATCTTGGAGAAGTTGGAGAAGCTGTCAATGCTTTGGGCGGAGGTTGCTGTGTGCTGAGAGTTGAGGCAACGCCTGACGCGGGCGAGGATGAGTTCAAAGAGGGTCTGACATTGCCATTGTGGAGGAGTAAAGCCAGCGTCAATCTTATGCTGCCGAAGGAGGATCGGAGGGCTATGCTTCTGCGCATCTACAATGAAGATGTCGAATTGATTAACCACTCGGATCCTAAGCAGAATGGTGGCAAAGACTTCAGGCGCGAGCCCAAAGCGGAGCAAGAAGTCAAGAAAGAACCAGAAGTCAAGCAAGAGCCGCAAGGTAGTATGCCTGCCCGGGCAGATGCCGAAGAAGTCAACGAGCGCATCAAGAACGAAGACGTGGACGAAGAAATGGGAGGCATGCCAGTCGATCAAGCCACAGGTCTACCGGCTACGGACTTGGGTGCTATCGCTCTTGAGCAGGATGCAGTTACTGGCCGAGATCAGATTGAGACGAAACGGCTCGAAGTTCTGGAAGACGAAGACAGGAAGGTCGCTGAGGCTATGCCGGAGAGAGCGGGTGATGAGAATGCTGACCAGGTCAATAAGACGGTCTAAGAAAAGCTACAATGTAGCCTTACTGCAATGCTCATGCTGTGCTCTCGCCACTATCATGCGTACTACTAGGATATAAGCGAGCTGTAGGATAGCATGTACCCGGCCATCGGCTTGTTGATGAGCCTGACTTGTTTTCTGACCTCCTTCTCTGCTTGCGTATTTCGAGGCTGATGACCGCAGCAGTTTCACGAGTGATTACAGAGATAGTAGTTGGCATAAGCGTGCTTCTCGTCGTGCATGTGAGACTAGCCTACCGATAGCGATATATCCTGCTCGAGCAGCTAGTACGATAAGATGCCGTTCTGGGCATGATCAAATCGCATTGGGTCCAATTTTGCCTTTTCACGTGGCAGAAGTTCCAGGCCTGCACATCACCGTCAAACACCGTTAAGACTGCAAGAACGATCAACGCTGCTTCTGCTTCTTCTGCTTCGAGGACAGCGATGAACGCGGAGACATACCCATTGGTATGAAATGCCACGATTTCCTGAGCATGCCAATCGCCAATTCTCACAGCCAAGCGCTCGTCATTGCTCGATCTCGAGTCTCGAATTGCTGTGCCGAGCAGGCCCCTCCTCATCCTGCAACGCCACCTCTCCATTCAGACACGGATCTGCTCCGCTACATGGTCCCTGCCTCTCGGAGGATCTTCTGCAAATGGGCATCCTGGAAAACCATTTCGAGACGCCTCCAACATCACACCGGATGTACGCTGTGAGACGTCGGAATACAGTCAAGTTCAAGCAATTGGTGATCCTCAACTACTATTATCTTCGCTGACAATAGTGCATCCGGGACGAAGAGGGCAGTATTACGGCCGGTACGAACAATTTGATCGCCTACAGGCTAGTTCGCAACGCCTGCTGCCATGCGCCGGACGTCTTCTGCTAGCAGCGAGTCTCTTATCGGTCTGCCTGTCTAGAAGGATTCTCAAGTGGCACATCACACACCCACATCGGCAGGCCGCGTTGCTTGTGTATTTCTCCTTCTCCTTCTTTCTTCTTGTATACATCATTTTTATTATTACTTGACCATATTCCTTTCGGAGTCGTTCTTTGTTGCGCCCACAGGCGCCGCAGATTACTCCCGAGTCTGCCCATGATGGTCAGGCGATTGCCGCCCACTCTGTCGCTCTGGGATCCGCTACGGCAATCGAATTCGTGCCCGAATCAACATACTACCGATATCGTATCCATTGACAAGAGCCCATCTTCTGCCTACACAGGCTCCTGGTGCTCGCCCTTCGTGGGCTGAGCAGATACCTGCTTGGACATGTTTATAGAGCCGCGAGCTTTGTGGAGCACCGCTCCGCCGGAGCCTCGGAGTGTTCTCACCAACTGGCCGACGGTGCTGTTCTCATGGTACAGCTTTCACCACCAACATCTGATTCCCGTGTAGAAGGATCACTGACATTGTTACAGGTGGTGTACTTGCTTTGCAGCTGTCATCATTGTAACTCGAGTCTTGGGGCGTAAAGTCAGAAGCAACAAGCTCTTCCGTGAAGATTGGATTATGCTAGCGTCGATTGCACCTCTGTTCATTCGAATGATTCTGATCCACTTCGTTCTGATCTATGGCACGAACAATGTCGATACCGTGGGACATCAGTACACCGAGCGACAACTACACTTGCGGAGCATCGGCTCGATGCTAGTCTTACCAGCCAGGATCTTCTATGCCCTCTATATCTGGGTCTCGAAGTACACGGTCTCCGAGTTTCTCAGACGCATAACAGGCCGGATATGGCGGAAACGATATGAGTGGACTCTGCAAGGCATCCGAGCGTTCCTCCTGTTGACCTTCATCGCGGTTGTGATTTCGACTCTGAGCGAATGTACACCATTCAATCACTATTGGCAGGTCGAACCGGATCCAGGACCTCATTGCAGACAGGGCTTTATACAACTTCTGGTGATGGGATCATGCGATATAGTCACTGATATCCTGCTGGTTGTCTTTCCTATACCCGTGGTACTCAGCTCCGGACAGACGTGGAAGCGAAAGCTTCAGATGATCACGCTCTTTGGCTTCTCGATTGTGATGATAGGAATCACTGCGACCCGCATGCCCAAGGTTATTAGCCACGAGGGTCGACAGCAATATCGGTCAGTCTGGGCATCTGGCGAAATACTTGCTTCTGCTTTCGTCTCGAATGCGGTTATTCTCGGCTCGTTCCTTCGAGATAAGGGCGAGAAGAAGAACAAGTTCAGAAAGTACAGCGTAACAGAGAGCATCGAACGAGCTGCTACGAGGAGACCAACACTGACGCGCTTGCAAACAAATGAAAGTGACGAGGATTTGTTCTATGCTCTTGGCTGCAGACCACCCGAGCATTTACGATCTGAACCCGGCTTCTCACCTAGACCTGCACCTCCTGCGCTCCCGGCACGCCAGATACAACTCGCACTCCAAGAACGGGCTGACACACCACTCGGAGATCTGATCGATGGGGACGAGAGCGATTATGGCGACGTCTCTCCTACACAAACGAGAATACCACAAGTCTTACCATCTCCAGCACCTTCAACGAATCTAGGCTCGCACGACGCTGACGAGCCATCCGGCTCATGGGCCAGCAGGTCCAGAAATGCTTCAAATACTAGCTCCGCGGGTCCAGGCATAAGTGCTTTTGACTTTGCACATCCAAGCTCAGATGGACCAGCCAGTTCCAGTTCAGCTTTTCTACGAAACGTAGGCGGTCGTTTCCATGTACCAGAGTTCGTTCGTGAAGGTCGAGAAGCTGGCATTTCGCCAAATCGACAACGGAATGCACATAGGATCCGACCAACGACTGCACCAATTGGCGTTCTTGGTCCTATGCTGGAACGACAAGAGACGGATGTATCATTACAAGATGCTGGAGGACTGTTAATGTCTAGCCCTTTCAGTAATGTGTCACCTACACACGATCCGCCGAGACCTCTCCCTTCCAGTCGCGGTCATGTACGATTGTCTCACGAGGACATCGAGCTCGAAGACATCGGAGGGCTACTTTCAGACGACAGGGAAGCGAGTGCGGAAGCACTGCGCAGAATGATGGAACGTCGAGATACTCGGCGGGAGTCGATCAGCGGCGAGAACGCTAGCTCTCAGCAGAGCGGGTTCGATGATATGGTACTGCATGATCCAGGTGGGCTGATCAGTCGCTGAGTGGAGTTTTGGTGTTGCTTGTTGTCGTTTCAGATACCCTTGTGCGTGCCTACAGAAGACATTAGATACTTGAGCATCGTCTAGCGTTCGAGCGCTGTACAGAATACGAAGCTGTTATCATAAAGACTCCTCGACGTGGTGAAGTGTGATAGAACTATGTGAAGGATGCCCTAATTGCTGCCTGACGTCCACGGGTGGCTTTCAGCTTCTTATCTTTTGGCAAATGCCATCGAGTAAAACTAGCACTGCAGCGTTTGCCTTCCAGATATCCCGTCTCATGCCACGCGCAAGCAGGCCGCCGAGGTACATGCGCTCATCGCAGCCTTGTGCGTGGGTCTTTGCAATTCTCCATCTCTGATATATTCGCGAGAGGACGGACCTCGCCGACGAAAACGACCTGCTCGCCTGTCAGTCCCCTTGACTTTCGGTAGAGCCGCCTCGTGACCAGAGTGTCCCGACCTGACCATGCCATCTGGCACCGGCAGCAAGAAGAGAGAGCGAGAAACCGACGCACCAAACACGCCGGACGATGGCTCGACTGCCACTGGATCTCCGGTGACTGCTGGTGGCGGCGCTTCGACGACAAATTTTCGAAATGTCTCAGCTTGCAATCGATGTCGGAATCGCAAGGTATGTCCGATCTGATGTGCATACTGCATGACCACACATATGTGAAGTGTGAAGATTGTGGAGTCGGAGAGAGTACGTTCTGGAGTGGTGGGCATTCGAGCCTGGAAATGATTTATACTGGATCCATTGCAGGAACTCGGCTGACATATCATCACAGAATCGATGTGATCAGAAGCTGCCCAAGTGTACGAACTGTGAGAAAGCTAAAGTAAGATGTGTGGGCTTCGATCCGGTCAGCAAGCGCGAGATCCCTCGTAGCTATGTCTATTATCTGGAAACCAGAGTGAACAACCTCGAGGCCCTTCTTGATTCTCATGGTATACCATATCCGCCTCCGAGCCAGGACTTCGCCATTAGCGATACTATCAAGCCGGGCGTGAACGTTCCATTTCCAGTGCAAGAAGAGGCCACGCCACAGGTACCCGAGCCTGTAGTAGAGGTACAGACCACACAGTCGACTTTAGACCCTGCGCTTCGTGAACAAGATGATGGCGAGAGACTGGAAAAGCTGGTCAATGATGTCGGCATGGTGTCCGTTCAAGGCGCAGGAGACTCGCGATTGCTTGGCTCAACTACTTCTGGCATCTCTTTTGCCAGAGTCGTGTTCGCCGCCGTAAAGAGATCAGTCAACCAGACGCCAACGCCGTCCGAGAAAGCTGGTATCAAACCAACGAAGCTATCAGCAAGTGAAACTGCTGGCGGCGCAACATCCATGCGCGATTCGTTCTTCGGCTTACATACAAAGCCCACGATTAAGCCAGCACCTTTCCCTGAAAGAGAGCTTGGGCTTCGTCTCACAGAGCTATACTTCGAGCATGCCAACCCACAAATACCCGTGCTGCATCGGGGAGAGTTCATGATCCTCTTTGACAGGGTGTATGCCGCTGATGCAAAGAAGAGGACTCCCAGAGAGCTATATATGCTCAACATCGTGTTTGCAATCGGGTCCGGCATCATTGTAGATTCATCCACCATCGAGCAGTCAGTAGCTGCAACAGAGTCGTCTGCTGATTCTGGACCACCAAATAAAAAGAGGCAAAGAGTGGCAAATCACCAACATCAGCCGGAAGAATACCACAGTTCTGCAATTATTCATCTGGAAAGTTTCCTGGGTTCTGCATCAGCAGGCGAAGGAGTGGGTGGCGGGCTCGAGGAGCTACAGGCCGTTCTGCTGCTCGCTGGACTAGCTCTACTGAGGCCAGTGGCACCAGGATTGTGGTACATCATTGGAGTTGCTGTACGTCTCAGCATTGACCTAGGACTCCATTTCGAGGACATCGATCACGACCTCGATAATAGAGCGACACATCCAGACGTCGACATATCCAACGATGGCTCGGGGCGCAAGCAGTGGACTAGGGACCTTCGGAGGAGACTCTGGTGGTGTGTCTTCAACCTGGATCGGCTTGTGTCTTCCTGTGTTGGACGACCGGTATCTGTTAACGAGGCAGTAGTTACGACCGAGTTCCCAAGTATGCTCGACGACAAATACATCACACCTGCTGGCTTCTTCAAGCCACCGAACTACGTGGAACGGCCAAGCTACAAGCTAGTGACGCGCCATTACATTCGTCTAAGGCTGCTACAGTCAGAGATTCTCCAGGTGTTACAGCAGCGCCAGGCAGACCAGGCGCGAAGAATAGGCGCCAATGCCGGGAATGACTACATCTTGACGGGACTTGAGTCGCCATTCTTGCGACCTTTCCACTCCTTCCGGGACTGGCGAGCCAATATCGACCGGAGACTGGCAGATTGGAAGGAGAGCTCACCTCAGCAGTATGACACTGGCGTAAGCTTCAACCCGCTATTTCTGGAGCTGAACTACTGGCAGGCCGTGATCATGCTCTACAGACAGTCATTATCGGTGCCAGAGCAGCTTGCCAGCGAGCTGAGCCCTGCGACTGGAGACGATGTGCAAAGCCCAGGCAACGTGAACTTCGAGCTCGAAGAAGACAAACAGATGGTCTTCCTCAAAGTTGCTGAGGCAGGACAAATGGTGTTGAGGATATACCGACAGTTACACAGACTGAAACTGGTCAACTATACATTCTTGGCGACTCATCACTTGTTCATGAGCGGTAAGTTAGACACAAGCCATGCCATCAAGCTTCACTAACAGAGTCAGGCATATCATTCCTATATGCCATATGGCACTCAACACTAGTCCGCTCACAGATGACCATCGATGATGTGGACTTTACTGTGTTGGCTGCCACTTCTGTTCTGAGCGATCTTGTCCCTATGTGCCCACCAGCAGAGGCATGCAGAGATGCGTTCGTTCGCATGAGCAAGGCTACAATATCCATGGTGATGAGCACAACAGGATTCGGCAATCGTTCAACCTTGGGCACGCAGCCCCTCAACAGTTCGGAGGGATACTTTGGGGGCCATTCCGAATCAAACAGAGTAAAGCAGGAATCGCAAACCTCGCACTCCAGCCGCAAACAGCTACCAAAGTTCGACATGAACCTCAAGGACCTGTTCTCCGAAGAAGAGATAGCGAGCCGCCCTCTTCATCATCAACCCAAGCTGCAAGGATTCTTGCGACATATCCCGAAGCAGCCTTCGATTTCTCCGCAGCTTCCAACCAATGCCAGCCCACGAAATAGTGATGCCGCATCTCAATCTTCGCAACTGCAGCCGTACCCACAAGGAAGTCCACCAGGTACAAGTGGATCGTTCCAGCCTCCTAGCCAGCAGCAGGCCTACAGACCCTTTACGGAGACGCTTCCGGGTGCAAGCTCTGAACCTGACTACTCGCTTGACAACCTCGACTTCCTCAGTGACTTCCCGGTCAGTGATCCTGGCGCCAATTTCTGGGGCAATGCAGGTGATGGCACGGACCTTGGCTTTGGAAACGGTGGATTTGACGGTAGCGGAGCATGGGAGGCTTCGGGAGAAGTTTTCGACACATTTTTCTTTGGAAATGGCGGGAGTGCATATTGAGGTTGATCGATCTAATGTCGTGGATCTGACATAATAATAACTCTATCTTGCAATCAATATGCACGCTACGCATCTTCTGGGACTCCAGCGAACGCTCCGCCTGCCGACCCAAAAAGCTGGCGTCAGAGTTCCTCGCTTCTGCACGCCGCTCTTCCGCGCTTCAGAGAACGGCACATTCATCCATGAAGACGGAAGGCCTGCGCGAGCTCTCGCTCGACTGGTCATGCCTTCGAGCCCCGTCTGGTCTGGGCAACAACCACAGAACAAGGTGCGATGGCTCTGGCCTTTTGCTGTTCATCAGCGTTCAAAGTGGCACGAGTGATTGTGTGGGAGAGTGATTGCGTGAAGGTGTGCATTACTGCTCATGAGCATTCATCGAGATTATGCTAACCACTTCATGTGCCATTCCTTCCATCATACGCGAAAAAGCCCGCTCACTGGAGCTGTTTACTACAAGGGTATCATAAGCGCCTGTTCCATGCTGCTTCGCAAAAAGAGTCGCCCAAAAAGCCTTCCAAAGTTCCATTTTCCATCCAAAAGTAACACCATGTCCAGTCCAACGTGAGTCGGCACCCGTCTACAAGGCGCCTGTATTGATGCTCAATGTAGGTATAACAAATCGCTCAGAAATCCCCCCCAATGTGTCATTTATAAGCAAAGCAGAGCTGTGTGAACCATATTCTGCATCAATTGAGGCGCCGGTCCTATGTTTTGCTGTCGGAGCGAATGTGGCGATGTCTTCGAATGTCGAGAGAAAATCGTGTCAGAAGCGGCGAGCTGGGCGCGTCGCTGGAGGCACCTGCATCCTCGGCGACGGCCATGCCAGATCCGTACTCTGCAGCTCCAGCAATATCTGATGCGCTTGGTGGCGGTTCTGGGATCTCCTTCTCGTCCTCAAAGGTGCGCCGTCTCTCCTCAACCATGAACATACTGATCGTGGTGCCGATGGCGGCAACGAGGACATTGACCCACCAGGGTAGACCAAGTGTGCCCATTGACAGACCGACGGACTGTAGAATACCGGATACAGTTGGACCGACGGCTCGGCATGCACTAGCAGCGGATGCTGCTGCTCCATTCAGAGATCCAAGCACTTTGGCAGAGGGTGATGAGTTAGCAAGCATGATAGCGCTAGACGGAAAGGCGAATGCTTGTGCTGTGACCTTCCAGACCAATGCCAGGTACACGCATGGCATCTTGAATGAGTCTGGAACCAGTGAGATGTACGGTACCAGAAGGTAGAGGAAAGGGTAGGTGAAGACCACCATTCGGTACGTCCAGAGGCTGCCAATCTTTCGGTTGACGATTGGAAACACCACGATTGTAGCGATCATCTGGATAATACCCTGGACAGATAGGATGCCTCCAATAGTCTTCGTTGATAGCTCGAAACCCCCAGTGAACTTGAATGGTAGCTGTGGCGCGGTATCGGACTTTGGCATACTGAGCAAGACTGGGAGAAGTTGCTCCGCAGAGATAGTGTGACTGTGAAGAGTTGGTCAGACATGATCAGAAACGCAATGCCGTTCGATACTTACTATGCCAGGATGCCATATCCAGCAATGTTCAACATGACCTGGTTTGTGAATGCTTTGGTAACGGCAGATTTCGTCTTCTGGTCTGCGTCCCGCGCGAGTGCCTCTTCCACGTCTCGTCGCAGGTCCAGCACATCGTCATTGAGTGATGTGCGAGGCGACTCATCGATGGAGCGATATGCTGGAGGTGGAAGACCTGCCAAGCTTGCTGGAGAGAGCTCTGGCGACGAAGCTGTACTTCTGTAATCCGGTGGCAGATCATCGATCAATACCATAGTTTCTTCAGACATGTCACCTTTGCAGCTCACGAGCCACGACACTGGCTTGCGCTGAATCTTGGCGATTATCCAGTCGCCAATTTCTCGCCCACGATCTCTGCGATTCTTGTGATCTTCATGCGTCTCTTCCAGAAACAGAACTCCCACCACCATACTGAACACCACCACGCCAGTGCAGACCAGGTTTGTCAGAAGATATGGAAATGTTGCGAAGATCGTGCCATCGTGGAAGACGCCAGGGTAGTTTCGCACAGGATCAGCCAAAGCGCCTCCGAGACCAGCTCCAACGAAAGCGCCCATGCACCACACAGTTGGCATTACCGCGAATGCACGAGCCTGATGAGCTTCGACCTTGACGACCTCATTGACTGTTGTCTGTAGAACGCCAATGTTCCCGTTCAATGCACCGCCCACTGCACGAGCAAACAATGCAATCGGAAGGTTTGGAGCAAACCCGAACATCAGCATGCTGATGCCAGTACCAGCCAGTCCAGTAAGTAAGATAGGCTTACGTCCGAGCCTGTCACTCAGGTTACCCCAGAAGCCAGCGCCTAGGCATTCTGCAGCTGCGAAAACGGATGTGACGAGACCAGCGTATAGAGCGATTCGATTATGGTCGTTGGTGATGTCGAATGATTCGATCATGTAGTAGATGTAGGGGAAGATGGACATGAAGGCGATCGGTTCGCATATTCGACATAGTCCTGGCAATGTCAGTAATGCTACCATTGGTCGACGTGGATCGCAAGCAAAGCATACCCAGTACTATTAGCTGTCTGAAGGGAAACGACTTAGAGTCCTGTTGGCTGCCATAGCCCGGATGTGAGTGTGACATGGTGAGTAGTAGATGGTGCACTCGCGAGTGCCGTAGGCGTAGAAGGCCAAGCGGAGAAGGATGCGAGTGGAAGGCGCAGGGCGGTATATGTTTGATCTTGTGGCGGAAGCGGTCAAGGACATTAATCGGTGAATGAAGAGATCCTCAGGAGCACTCGCATCAGATAGAGTGGATCCTGTAACGCAAGACGGCAAGAAAGAGTCGCACAAATGAATGATGAATTGGTTTGCCTGCAGGCGTGCGAGGACAGAAGAAACAGAAAGACACCGTTTCACTTGGGACAATCGATAAGGCAAGGCCGATGCTGCTTTCCATAATCCATCTTCTTTGCGAGATCCAAGGTACAAGCTACCAGGGATGCCCCTGACGCCAGCCAGAGCTTACGGATGCACCTTCTTGGGAGCCGGTTTGGGACCCGGGAGTGACGGCGCGTGGGTGCCATGGCCAAATAATGGCAGAGAGAACCGCAGCGAAAGTTACGTGAAGAGCTCCACGCATGTCATCACGGATTCCCATCCACGACGATCCTGTCTGCCAGCTACGGCCAGGGGAGGCATCTTAGCGCCCGCTGGATCGCATCCCGGACCCGGGGGACTGGAAAAGCAGACCATGGGTGCTCATTCGCTGGATGGCACTCGGGGAAGACGGATGAGGCGAAAGCTGCTGCTGTAGTCGTCCGGCAGTCGGGCTGCCGACTGCAACGAGACGAAGCGGCGTGCAGAAGTGCAGAAGTGCGTGTGTTTGGTGTTTCGTACTGGCGCCCATCAATATGCGGTGCCTGCGGTGCCGCCACAGTGTTTTTGCACAGCGACGACCAGGTCTTCAGCCTTATGCACTAGGGTATGCGTCGCGCTTGCTTGACAGCGACGATGAAACAAGCGCTGCGTGCATACATCGTACCGCCAGCGACGACAGCGACAGCGAGGCACCGCTGCCAGCAGCCATGGCCTGGTCAGTGGTCATTCGCGGTGCGACACGTACGATGCCATCGTTGCTACCCAAGCCGTGGGACGACAGCGTATTGTGCGACCGAGCGAGTCAAATGGGCAGTGGTCACGACGCAGCGACGGGCAGAGGTCAGCTTGGAAAGCATAAATGGCGGTGTAAATCTCGAACCTCCTTGACTTCCTATGGGCAGAAAATATAGTGCATGGGTTGATAGGTCGCCAGAAAGAAGGTTTGCATTTGTGTCGAGCAAGACGAGAAGAAAAGTCGAGCTAGTCGGTTTAGCTGTTACCAGACCGGCTTCATGGTAATACGTCCCGAGTGCCTAGCGTCAAGAGCAAATCTGATGATTATCCACCTCGACGCATCGCACAAACACTGAGAAGCGACTGCCCCAAGGAGTACTTGTATGTACATGTACGCTCCGTTTGCCTGCGACGAACACGACATGGAGCTCTGCGGCCGCCCGTCGACCGCGCCATCGGCACCCAACCCAACCCAACCTACTCTGACTCGGCTCCTGGTATCGATCACAGCTCAGCTGTCCGATGCTTCCTCGATAAGTCTAGGCAAGGACCGGCCGGCAACGCCACGCGAAGGAGAGCCGACGAGCCTAAGTATTAGCGTCTGTCCACAGCAGCCTTGCAAATCAGGTACAGGATCCTGATTGGCGAATAGCCGCGAGCGCGTTTCGAAAGCTTCTCCTGATCTCACATGATGAATCGCTGGTGCGGGACAAGACAGGATGGCCTGCTTCGTGCTCTTCCAAGGCCTGGAGAGGTGCCGAACGTCATGGCAAATCCCCACGCAGACTACCATTATTTGGCTCCATGATGGCGGCTAATTCAGCATCACGATATCGACAAGCGCTTGTTTGACGAGCTCCCAGTCATGGTGTCACGTTCGCGACGGATAGGAGATGTGTGTCACTTTCGATGCGCCAGCAAATGGGCCTTACCGGGAAATTATGCACGATTGAGCCAGGGCTGCGGAAATCAAATGCGACTGATGTCACACCAAGTGCAGAGTTGATTGCATTGGCGAGGATATAAAAGTCCACGAGCCCGTCATGCGATCAGTCACTTTTTTGTCGGGCGCGGAGCTCTGCCGTCGTTGCCTCATTCGTGCAACTCATGTCTTCAACAGATCGTTTGTCGTATGGTCAGATGGACAACATGTATGAACCGACGTTGCTGCTGCGATGCGACTCTGCCAACGCATATCTTGGCCATCGCCATGGAGGCCGGCATCGGAAGCCCGCGTGGAATGAGATGAGATGGATGGATATTCCCATGTCGTCGGAAAGAAGTCTCGTCGGACAGAGCGCCGGGGAACATACGAGTACCTTGCAACTCTAGCTTCTTGGTCATCACAACTCGATCGTAGCGTGCATATGATTTGCCATTGGCAGCCAGCGCTTGTGAGGGGCAAAATGCGCCTCATCAAATTACTGGTCGTACGCGCGACACATGATCACACTCCTTCGGGTCTCGAGTCTGTTGCATGGTGAGGCGGTGTGAGGTGGCTACGGACGAATAGGCAGTGCCGGCTAGATGTAGGCGCTGACGTCGCAAAGTCTGCAACTTCTCGTGAATCGTGCGTCTGGTCATTTTGGCAAGATTGCCCACTGGGTATTGCAGCAGCAGGGCCTGCTCGTAATACGAGCATAACACTATAGTAATTATAGCAGATGCAGGCTCGATGTATCCCGCATTGATTGTATGAACCAGATCGGCGACCGTTCGAGTATGCAACTCGTTCTTGGTCTGTGGCATGGGAGTCTTGTGAATACCCCAGCAATGCTGCTGGCCCTGCTGCAGCAGCAGTTTTGCGGCTGAACTTTGGACGGGACCTTTTGGTGGGGCATTTAGTCGCGTCTTCGCGTTCTCCTCGTTTGGCCATGACACCGACTCACAGCAACAGATAGCATCATGTCATTACTGTCGCCCGCCTTGACGCGACAGAAGCTCTGCATAGACTTGTACGCAGCTCGAGTCCCTGCTTTGGCGTCTACTGTTTCGCCCCCGCTGACGATGGGAGCAGCGGCAGTCTGAAGCACGCCTGCCCGAAAGGCATCTACGTGGCACCAGTCCCAGAAGAACCACTGCTATGGACGGGTGTGCTCTTCGTGCGCAAAGGTGAGAAGGCAACGGACCTAGGGGCGGTATGCGCGACCGAGTGCTCATGTGCGAGCCACAGGACCATACGCCAACGCCATCTTGCGATTCCAGATTGAATTTCCAGACGACTATCCGCAAAGGCCACCAGTGGTAGTGTTCCAGAGCGATCTATTCCATCCGCTTGTCACACCGCTCACCACATACACCTACACTACTAGGGATGCTGGCGCCGATACACAAAGTGCTGTGGATGAGCAACGCTTGCCACCGGGCGGGCTCAGTCTTCGGCATGGCTTTCCCGAGTGGTTTGACACGATTGACGTGCAAGTATCAGAGAGTGCGGACGCATTAGACGCCGTAGCATCTTCAGACATCGCGCGGGACGCCCCTCCTGCTGTCAATGAACACGACGACATGAGCACAGCCAAGCCGAAGCGGTGTCCTCATGTCATCGAATTGTTGCAATACATGCGCATAGTGTTTGACACAGAGGCCGTCCTGGACACGATCCCACTCACTGCTGCAGCTAACGCCGGCGCGTGGCATGCATGGAGAAGTTTCCGCGAGAAAAGTGTGAGCAGAGCTGCGAGTACCGCTCGGCCAGGTGGCGACTCTCCTCACGAGCGAAGTCTCTCGCCACGCAAACAGCCTGGTGGTGCACGACGACCAGGTGAGTGGAACTGGCGAGGAGTATGGGAGGACCGAGTCAGGAGAAGCGTACAGAACACGCTCTCTAAGCCAGTGCTGTTTGGAGGCGACAACAAAGATGTGGTATGTTACTCTTCCGAGAGCCTGTCGAGAGACAGACTGACCATACTCCAGATCAGCTTTCAGAAGCTAGAAGTAGGAACGATCAACGAGATCGTGCAGCAGCTGCAGATATAGTCCGGTTCTTGCGGTAGGTGCTGTAGAGTTGAGGAGTAAGAAGCGACCAAGTCGATGCAATAGCTGCCCAGTGTGCATCATGCCTGCTGAGTGAGAACAATATGCCCATACATCTACAGATTCGTTGCACATGCACGAATATTACCTGGCTTGTTCAGATCTCATCAACGCCGAATCGGAGAGCATGGCGAATAAGGAGGTGAGGATTGAAGGATCTTGCAAACAGATCAATGAACTGACATAAGAACGAGAACTTGCCGCCCAGAAACGAAGCCCATCTCCCTCTTGACGACGACAGATCAACGCCTCCTGGCAATGTACCTGCAACTCTAGGGATAAGGCATTGGCAGCGAGCCGCATACACATCGCCCCCATTCGGACTGCTATCACCAAATAGCAAGCCATCTCTGGCCCGGCAAAGGGATCATTCCGCGTGTCGACGAACAGACTCCCCTCTCAAAGTACGCAAGACACGCGAGAATCTCAAGCAAGCCAGCATATATGGGGACGTGCCTCCACCATGTATGCATGCATCGATGCTTGATCCCGGTGGCGGTACTTTGCCACCGAGCCTGAGCTTCACTAGTGCGACTACTGTCAACAGCAAATGTGATTGCACGAATCACGGCAGCCATCACACGACCAACGACCTGACTGGATCGACTCTGCTTCCATTGCCTCCCCAGGACGCAGACAGTCTACCACCGCCTACATCGCCACCATTGCACATACTTGGCAAACCACTTCGACACAAGTCGGTGAGTCGACGTATGCTCTCTCGTGTCAAGGAGGGCATTTCTCATCGTTCACGGAGCTCTCATGCGACCAAATCGCCCGATGCTGAAAATGGCCTCATACGACGACTTTCTATTAAGCAGAAACCAAACAATGATGCTCAAGGTCGTATGCCGAGCTTCGAGATAAGTAGGCACAGCAGCATTGGCAGCGAGGCCGATATTGAGGGCGATGCATCGGCTTCTCAGCGTTCATTCACTGATACCAGCATCGCGACGGATGAGCTGATGGCTACTGGCGTTACACTGACCCCTCCATCTGGATTCCGACATGGCTCAAGACAAACCTCTGTGCACTTATTGTCGCCAACCCCTGGTAGACAGTCTCCATATGGTGGCCCAACTCCAAGAGCGAATGTCAAGGATCACGCAGTCAATGATCGTCCAGATCAGCCCATTCTGCAGCCCTGTCTGCCATACATTGATATGAAAGTCTGCGTTGACCGGGAGGCTGTCGACGTGGGAGTTTCGAAAGACATCTGGGTCTCCGTAGAAGCTACTGTTCGGAGTCGCATTGCCAAGGCTACTGTCATCAACGATGCCTCGACCACCGCGCTACACCCAAAGCCCATAGACGCACTTGTCATTGTGTGCCGAGACGCATTAGCGGAGCTTCCGGGTGTGATACGACAATGTATTGTAGAGCTTTGCTCACGTCTCGATGTTGCGGGCGATCGGCTCGCGCTCCTAGTCACAACATCGCGACATATCGACAGTTCGACGATCAGCTGCTTTTGCACGCAGGTTCACCCGCTTCAGGCGCCTATGACCTCAGCTTTACTGGAAAGACTTGGTCTGGCACCTTCTACGACGCGGGACAGGCTACCTGAGACTTTCGACGAGTATCCAATACAACTAGCACTCAACTCGATTGCCGCACAGGCTGATGATAGGTCTTCTTTGCACGCCTATGTTCTATCGCAGAGACCAATCCACCTTGCGCAAGCTGTTGAGCAGTCTACGAACTGGCCAGCTCATATTTTGAAGATTGGTCTGTGTCCACCTGAGCGCTTAGCAGTGCCCCACCACAGTCAGTATGACTGGGCCATGGATATCAGAGGCGAGGGAGATATCTCTGCACCTGCTTTCGATAATATGTATCGAGACATACGGCATGGGTATCATCTGGGTGGCATACCAAGCCTACGTCTATGCTACAAAGCCATGGACCGATCTCGAATCGTAGAAGTTGTTGGAGAAAAGGCCATCAAGGATCCGAAACTGGGTCAACGCTGCTCACTCTTCATCAAGGTGTCTGTCCCTAAGATCAATCCTGTGGCAGATACGAGAACCGACAGCGATCAAGACTCTTTATTTGCCGAGCTAGAAAGCATCGTTGGCACTCTCGAGACGAACTTTCTTCATGTTGAAGCACGATACCGTCACACGATATTCCCAACGGACAACGTTGTGACAGTTCGACAGATCTGTAGCATTAAGCGCCCAAAGATCGAGTCTCGCTGGAGTCTCATCACATCAGCCGTGGCAGGGCTGTTCTCTGAACACGTGAACACTCAGCTTGCACGATTCTTGATCATACACTACCCGCCTTCAAAAGCTCTAGATGCAATTGCTCGCTGGAATCTTGATGGATCGTATGCTGTGCAGCAATTGTGTTCCGCATTGCAGGCACAGCTTGCCTCGACTGCTTGCGCACAAGCAGAAAGCTCGCATGGACCTCCGAGTCCGACAGTCATTGTTACTGATACTACACGGATTCCTTCAAGCGCACCCCAGATGTCCCATCCAGTCACAAGAACTGCTTCAGCTGCGACTCTCTCTCCCACGCAACGTCACAATCAGTTACCTCACTCCGCTTCCACTTCAACCATGATTGCAACACGCATCATTTCAGCGCCGAAGGGCACCACCGCTGTCAGCACGTATAGTCCCAGAACGGCTGATAGTCGCGAGGGCACGCCAAGTGACTCTAGCGATACTGCCCACCAGCTCTGGCAACACTTACGTCGAAATTCGTTATCAGCGAAGCAAAAGTTGGCCCTGTCTGATGCAAATATGGAGCATCTAAAAGACGAGGAGCTCCAAACTCTTCACAGCCATGCATTAGCTAATAAGCGTAGCATTGGAGTGGACACACTGAAGGCATGGAAGTGGGATGAGGACAAGGCTCAAAGGGCAGCGCCATGGCTATGAAGTTGCCTGTGATGATGTCGCAGCATTGGATAGGACGTCGAACATCGGCTGAAGACATGCACAGCATCTGTACATTGACATATGACACGATGCACGAGCAGGAAGACATGGAATAGCTAGCAGGTCAACAACATGGCCACGTACTCTCGCAACGAAATGCACTTATATCTGGTTAGATTAGTAGCTACAGACTACAACCATCACCATTGCACAACTTTCATAACTTTTTGTAGCTCCCATCCATACCCGTCTTCCAGATCGTCATCGATTCATCATGTTGCACAAGAGAGCGATGAGCACAGTCTACTTGGGTGGCACCAATTTCCGCTTGCAGATGTATCTGTCGATGCCCACCCGGCGTCCCGACCTAGTACAGATCTCCCACCCTCCCTGGCACGAGAATGAAGATGGTACCACATAGGCGCTTGTCAGTTCCGGTACCCTGTTACATGCATTTGAGGATCGTGAAACAGCCGCGCAGAACGCTCTTTCCGCCGCGTAGCACACAGGATATACATGATGGTGTGCTGTGCCCTCATGTTGTGATCGTACCCAGAGCCTGGTTGACATTCCCACCCTCCCGTCAACAGGCTACATCGTCAAGTCGGTTTCGTCCTACGCGGAAGTACGGCACGAGTAATGACAAACGCCTGACGACCGGCTGTGATCGGGTTGCATTTCCATGGTTGCGCTATAGTTGTACAGAGGAAGAGCGGTCTGCTCTTTTAGTGGTGCACGAGGAGGAGTTCTCATGTCACGATGGTGATACTGGATCGTGGTTGTCTTCTTCCTTCTTCCATGAACCTGTTCGACATGGCTCTTGTACCTCATCCTTTGTGCTGCGCGAGACCGACGGGAGTCATCAGCGATAGCCGCCCATCGTCTCGGTTGAGTAGGACACGACAGTAGGCAGGTGACGTGAAGGATGATCGCTTGCAGGGTGTTCGTTCTCCATGTCGCTTGCAATGTAGCATTCGGGTCGAAGGTTTGCTTTGGCTGCCTAGATTGATGACACCATACCAATGCTGCTGTTGCTCACTTGTGGCCGTCTGCTCCAAGCTTTGACATACGCACTGCTTGCAGAGGCACGGCAGCTGTGTCGCACCAAGTTGAACATCTTCATCTTCCGCCATCCTTCCGCTCGATGCATTCAATCCCTCCCGGCATATAATTCCGCAGCACCTCAGGCACAACTACCACACCTCTCTCTTCATCCCAATGGTTCTCCAGTATACATGCCAACACTCTTGGTATAGCCATCGCAGTTCCATTCACCGTATGAGGCCACCCAAGTCTTCCCGCTGCACCTCTCAGTCTGGTTCCCAGTCGCCTTGTCTGATAGTCCGTACAGATGGAAGCAGAAGTAAGCTCTCCATAGCCATCATTTATCGCCAACCTCGAAGGAAAGTACGCTTCAATATCGACTTTCCTTGTAGCGCTCGCACCAAGATCTGCAGTAGGCATTTCAAGGACTTTTGCGTACAAGCCAAGTGATGTCAGAATCTCGGTTTGTATCTCTAGCATTTCCGCAAAGACTTCTTCAGCTTGAGGAACATCTATGTCACCGAACCTGTCTGCTTCGTGGTCAGGTGGCGGGAGTGTCCAAGCGAACATCTCAACTTTTGTGAATTCGTGTACGCGGTAGAGTCCTTTGGTATCGACACCTCGAGCGCCAGCTTCGGCGCGATAACAGCGAGAGGGGCCTATGACTTTGAAAGGCATTTGTTCTGCGCGTAATGTCTTGTTGGCTTGTGAGCCCGCGAATGGAATCTCCGCCGTGCCCGTAAGCACCAGTGAAGGACGGTCCTCGCTCGTGCTCTGCCCATGCTGCTGCTCGATGTTGTAAATCTGTGTCTCGCCGTTCTGGTCTCTGGGCATGAATCCACACGCGCTGGCAATGTGAGAGTATACGAGGCTAGGTGGCGTCATGACTTTCCAGCCCCGTTTCATGGCGACTGAAAGTGCATATTGTATGAGGGCTTGCTCGAGCAAAGCTGCTTCGTTCTTGAGAAAGTACCAGCCCCATCCACTCGTAGTTGCGCTGGCTTCGAAGTCGAGAAGATCGAGCTCTTTTCCAATGTCCACATGACTCTTGCCACCCATATTGGTTGATGCTTTGTCCCCAATCATGGCTCGGACCTGAGGCTCGTCGCCCACAGGCGTGTCCAGCGAGCTCAAATTTGGCAGCTCCAATGCCAGCTGCTGCATTTCCTCGTTCATGGCCTTTTCATCTGCCTCGAACTTGGAGAGCGTCGCCTTCAGCGCTTTTGCCTCTTCCAATAACGCCGTCCTCCCAACATTGTCGTCTCCATTGGCAGCATGCCGGCCCAGTTCTTTGCCTATTACATTACTCCTCCTCCTGGACTCATTCAACTCGGCTTGTCGTTTTGACAGTCTCTCATGGAGCTCCAGAGTACGCCATCCATTCTTCGCAAACGGCCCATAGTTGCGATCTATGCAGTTTTGCTCGTACAGTCCTGGATTGTTGCGAATGTGTTTGATGTCGAGGGTTGGCTTCGGTGCGAAAGATGGTCGCGTATACTGCCTCTTCCCAGCAGCAGCGTCTCTGATACTACGGCGAAGTAGACTATGGCGACAGCGCGCGCAGACATATGGTACAGACATTAGAGGTGATGAGAGAAGGAAGTGAACGGAAGTCCGCCTATCATCGGCTAGGCTTGCCTTTGACGCGAACTTTCACGAAATCACGAGGTACGAAGACAGTCAAGATTGAAGTTACATTGATGCTCTCTACCTGCTTCATACCCTCTACAACTCCTATAGAACAGCCAGAACGCCTCCATCATGACCAAAAGCATCCTGGGTATCGTGTGCTGCGATGGACAGCGGCGAGCGATGAAACATAAACCCCTAGTATATGCAGCCTCTTGTCTCTCTCTCGATATCGTGTCATTCGTCGCCAACGCTTTCTTTCCGCCTCTGCAGCCGTGGTGTACACATAGACCTCGTGTCGCTGTTCTTTTTCTCGGATATACCATCATTGTCCCTGTTCAACGCATTACCTAGGATGGTCGTTGACTGAAGAACCAACTGCTGCGCTTGTTGCCACCGTTGTCAGAAGCTGCTTGCTGAGGGCCAGCATAGGTAGGGGCAAGGCTAGGACCGTCGCCTCCTCCGCCGCCACCGCGCAGTGGTTTAGCTATCCTGCCGAATGGGTTGTTTGCAAATTGAGGTGCGGGCGAATTAGGTAGACCACGTGTGGAGCCGGACTTCGCAGCTTCGAGGCGCTCTTTGACAGCCATGAGTTGCGATTCAAACCTAGAAGAGGTGTCAGCAATAGTTTCCTTCCGTTCAACAGCAGTTGTCACGTACTTGTGATTAGCAAGCATGAGCTTCTCTTGGCTCTCCTGGACAAGCCCCTCGAGACCTCTTATGCGCTCGCCGCGAGCCACAAGCTTGCGCTCAGCAATGGCGACCTCCTTCTTGAGCTGCGCATTCTGCTCCACCAGCTGCCTCTGGACGATGGTAAGCTGCTCCAGGTTTCGCTCGAGGAATGCGAGCTTCTTCTGCTGCGCCTTCGAGTTGCTGCTTCGCAGAATCGAATTGTATTGTTCCCGCAGGCTGTCCATGCTGATCTCCAGCTCAACGACACGTTCACATCGATTCTGCAGATCGCGCATGAGTGACTTCTTGATGACATCAAAGTCTGCCAACTGCTTATCACGCGTGGGACCACTGCCCCCATTCAGGGCCTGCTTTCGTAGGGCTTCGACTTCGGTACGCAGACGGCTGTTTTCTTCTTGCTGGCGGGACAGCATTTTGTGTGCTTCTGCAGACTGAGGACCGCCATTCTGCTGCTCGGTCAAGGATTTTGAGAACTTCTGCTTGAGCTCGTCCACATCCGCTGCAGACAGGTTGCGCTCAAGCAGTTCTTGTTGCTCTTGCTGGAGCTGAGACAGCTTCTCCTCCAACAAAGCTACCTGTGTGTTGTCGGAGTGACCACTTCCGCTGATGTCTGCCTGTCGGACTTGTCCTTGAACCTCGAGTAAGCGATCCTTGAGGTTAGAAAGCTCGTCTGGAGCCACAGCTTCGCCACTATCTGCAATCTCGAGCAGGCTTTGCACTTGCTGTACCATTTCTCCGATTTGCATCTCGTTGTGCGACATCAGACCCTCTCCCAGATCGAATGTGGCCATCATCTGAGCCATCTTTTCTTTCTTGAGCCTTTCTTTTTCGTCTAGCAATGCTGATGACTCCTTTGCTGACATCCTTGCGTCTAGCAGCTCAGACTTCAGGCTGTCCAGTTCCGTCGTAAGCTCGGAATTTGCATCTCGAAGCGAGTCCATTGTGATACTGGCCTCCTTGGTCTCGAAATCGATTCTTTCGATCTCTCTTCTCAGAGACTCGGTCTGGCCTGAGAGCTCGTCATTATTGCGCTGGAGGTCTGCATGTGTGGTCCGGCTCTCTTTGAGCTGCTGTTGTGCGGCTCGTGCAGCCTGCTGGGCGGCCTCGAGTTCCCGTTCCTTCTCAGCAAGCTGATCTTGCAGGTCGTTCTCGCGCTTGAGGAACTCCTCTCGCTCGTCCTTCTCGAGCACGATACTAGGCGTTCCTGCTCGCTCAAGTTCAAGTCGGCTGTCTGGCCTTGGTGTACCCGCACCGTCCTGGCTCTTCAGTCTGCTAGTAGGAGTCTGAGCGCGCGGAGGCGCATCTGTGGCGGCTTGGAAGCCAGAACCCAATGCCGGAACCCACCTATCTTTCGGCACTGTCTCGCCTTTTCGCCATGTCCCAACCTCGCTCTCAAGCGATTGTATGTATTGCGTGAATGTTGAAACTTGTGTCTGTGTCTTCTTGAGCATTGCTTTGAGCTGAGCAGGCGAAAGCTCCTCGTTGATCTTGGCCTTCTGCTTGATCGTCTTTGCACGCTCACCGAAACGCATGGTACCGATTGTCTCGGCATCGTTGTACGACATGGGCGAGGCATTAATAATGAGTGTTGTCCGCGAGTTACCACCAAGAGACTCTTGTAGGATTCTCGTGAGCTTACTGTCTCTGTAGGGAATGTGTCCATTCTTGCCTTCTGCAAGTGCATTGATGACCATGCCCAGTGCTGAGAGCGATTTGTTGATCTTCTTGGCCTCTTCCAATGTCTGACCACTCGCGCCTGTCTTGCCCACCTTCTCCGAACCTGCCAGATCAACCAGGTATAGACGTCCAGAGCGTGAACTCTGGGTCTCGCTGTTCTTCTGCGTCACTTCAATCACAAAGATGGAGTGCGATCGCGAGGACTCCTGATTCATGTTTGTAGATGCCACAGCGCGGGCCTGACCACCTCTTTCCAAGACCTGGTAGACCTCGTCCACCGAGCCTACGTAGAACTCATGAAGACCCTTGACATAGATGCCCTTCTGTTTGTCCTCGTGTACAGGCAGGTTGTCGTTGTGCGGAACCAGAAGATCTCGAATCTTCTCCATGTAGATTTCCATGTAGCTGGTCTTGACGGTGAACTCGATGGTCGGGGGACTCTCCATAATCTTGGTGAAGATCTGCTCCACGATACGCGGTATGATACCTTTCGAGTCAGGATCATGCAGGTTTCCTGCTCCCATCATCGTGTAGGTCTTTCCAGAACCAGTCTGCCCGTACGCAAAGACAGTGCCATTGTAGCCTGCTAGCACATCGTCCACGGTGCTCTTGATGGAGTAGTCGAAGATCTCATGCTGGGCCGTGCCAACAGGAAAAACGCGATCGAAGGTAAAGGTAGGCTTGTTCGCTTCCTGGGAGTCGATGATGACCGAATCTTCGCTGGGGAATTCGACGATGGCGACCGCCTGGTTGTTCTGCTCGACCTTGTTCGCTGGCCTGAAGCGAGCGACCACCTTGATCGTGTTGGAAGGCGTCGCCATGCTGGGCAGCCTTCGCAGAGGGGTAACGCCTCTACGCGCTCCTGGGGCCGTCCGTCACGTCTTCGCAGCCAGATGAGTACAATCTTGTCCCGGGTGAGATGTACGAGTCAAGCTCGCTGTTCTCTGTTCACTCCTCCAAGACCTCCAAGACCTCCTGCTCTGTCACTGAGGCTGCTGCCGCCGCCGTTCGCGTATTGTCCTCCCTTGCGCGAGAAATTGACGATAGTGATGCTCGACGACTCCAAGATGCAGGTGGAGTTGGTCGGTGATGTAGTTGTAGTCAGCTGCGCGTAGGCAGGTGGTTTCGAGAAGGAGAGGGAGTGACAGATTCGAAGTCTCAGGGCACGAGACGAGTTGTTTCCTTGTCGGATCAACACGCCGATGGGTAGTGCCGTGTCCAATACAGGCAATATACGGACCACACTCGAACAATCGCGACATCTACGTGCGGAAGAGGCTCAGTATAAGGACGTCTAGAATAGGCAGTCGCAAAGGCTATTCAATACAGGAAATCGTAGGCCGCCGTCATGTTTGATGTGGACGGGAAGCATGGAAGAAGAACAACCAAGAACGGAACAGCACAGACCCTAGCAACTAGCAGCCAACCTGCATGAACGCGTCCAAACGCCACCAAGTCGCGATATCGACTGCCACAGCGTTCACTCATATGGCAGCCTACTGGTGCGGTCAGTGCATCTCGGACGTAATTTCATTATACAAAGTATGCATGCTTTTCTATGCTGCTCACAGCTCATCTGCATCAACCATCTGGATGACCATTCCACTTGCAGCTCCGCCACCGTTACAGATGGCTGCACAACCATACTCTCCTTTCTTCAGTTGATGCAGCAGTGTGACCAATATCCGCGACCCAGAGCTTCCAAGTGCATGACCGAGAGAGATTGCACCACCACGAGGGTTGACATTATCGGAACCAAGGCCGAGAATCTACAACACAAGTCAGCGTACTTCGTCCTACTCAACAAAGAGTATGTCAGCACTCACCTTGGCATTCGCCTTAATCACGGCCGCGAAAGCCTCATTGAATTCCCACACCTTGACCTGCTCTTTTGTGATGCCAGCTCGCTCGAGCACAATCGGGACGACCTTTGCAGGCGCCACAGGAAAGTCGATAGGATCCACAGCGGCATCCGCATATGCAACGATCCTTGCCAGTACTCTCTTGCCCTTGCCATACTGCTTAGCCAGCTCCTTATTCGTGATGATCAACGCAGAAGCACCATCATTCATACTCGAGCTGTTCGCTGCAGTCACAGTTCCTTTTCCGCTTCGATCGAATGCAGGCTTGAGCGTAGCAACCTTGTCCAGTTTCAGTCTGCCATATCCCTCGTCTTCCGATATCACAGTCTCGCCCTTCTTCCCCTTAACAGTAACAGGCACAACCTCCTCCTTGAAATGTCCAGCTTTCCAAGCCTCGCCAGCCCTCTTGAAACTCTCAATAGCAAACTCATCCTGCTGTTCCCTACTAATCTCATACTTCTTCGCCGTACTTTCCGCACAGTTACCCATATGAATCTGATTATAGACATCCCACAGTCCATCCTTTAGTAAACCATCCTCAGCCGTGACATTTCCAAAAGCCGGAAGTTGCGGCCCTCTAGGAGTGTAATAAGGCACCCTGGACATGTTTTCCATGCCACCTGCCACAACAGCCTCTTCCTGTCCAAGCTCAATCTGCTGAGCAGCAATCGCAACAGCTTTCATACCTGAAGCACAGACTTTGTTGATCGTGGTCGCTTCTACTGAGGATGAGAGTCCAGCGAAGATAGTGGCTTGTCGAGCAGGTGCTTGACCAACAGAAGCTTGCATTACATTGCCCATGTATACGGACGTGATCTTTTCAGCCGGAACATCTGATCGTTTTAAAGCTTCCTTGATAGCTGTGGCACCCAGTTCGGGTGCTGATACAGATGAGAAGGAGCCATTGAAGAGCCCTGTGGGTGTTCGGACTGCCGCGAGGATGTATGCATCTTGAATTTCTTTGGGTTTTCTTGTGGAAGCGCTGAAATGTCGTTGGACTGCCTGGAGACGTTGTTGCGGCGAGGATGAGGACATGGTGGATGATCTGGTAGAGAGTGTTTTGACAGAACGGCGCAGGAGAGGTGAGGACATCATTGTGAAGAGGAGATGTCTTGCTCTGAACTGCCTAGGCAATTCGTAGGATCAACAGAGAGCAGAGATGGCTGTATGCGAAGAGAGGTTAGCTCGTTTGTTCACGGCTCAAGGAGGACGTGAATGCCGAGGTCGTGAGAACGGAATACACACCGCGCTAGCGTCACTAGCGCGCTTGTGAGTCTTGGAGTTTGACTTCGTGTTTGATACTTTGAAATGCGTTCCGCGAACATACAGAACAGCATGAAGTCTATCACTTACCAAGAGCGAGCTACATCAAGACGACTGCCGGACGTGTCCGGAGCGCCATCGAGAGCGTGCCATCGCTTCACGGATGCCCACCGGAAGTCTTCAAAGCTGGGTCAAGTTGAGCTTGTTCCGGTTACACGCATACTTTCATGCACATTTATCGAATGCATTGTTCAAGCATGTACAGGAAGAATTAAGGATCCGGAGCTACGCATCTCGACATATAACGTTCGCAGAGCCTTAAGTTTTGAGGCACCTCTACACAGCATTCAGCGATTGCACGAACAAGAACCTATATGCCATGTTGACTGGCTTTGGCCTAGTGCCAGAGAGGCTGAGTCTCGTGTTGAAGGCCTCAGGCTCAAGCATTGGAATTTCGCGCCGAATTCGCACAAGCACCGAGTTTCTGCACTTTCTCCGGCTTTACTCAACAACTCCACCACTCCACCTCCAGACCAACAGATGACCATTATATTGTACTAAACTCATGCTTACCTCATCAAAGTCGCTTTAGCTCACTTGGGAGAGGTAAGATATAATCAGCCCATCAAACCTCGTCAATACAATGGCTAACAATCCATTCAGCGCCAGACTGAAGCCCTTTGGGAATTACTACAGTCATCACACCTGTGCGGTATCTGGAGGTACTGTGGTAAGCATAACTGAGCTCTGTTCACCCAGGTTCTGTGTCTAACATGCCCATCAGTTCGATCCACAGAAGCGACATTTCTTTTGCCTCGTCGACGTTCTTCGTGGTATAGAGCAACTTTTGCTCCAGAGATGGTGGTGTTGGAGCAAATCCAGTCTTGACCAGCATTCGAGTTTCCCAGGCTCTGGGATGCTCTTTTGGGCAACGACGACGAAGACCTAAGCACTCTACAATTGTCCGGGTTGCTGATGTGCAGTTGGACCATTCCTGGCCGTTGGCTCTTCAGATATCAGATTTCGTGGGATCGAGCTTTTTGGCGCACGGACTTGGACTTGAACGACGATCACAAGCCAGCTTCGCCTCGCTCGCCATGCATGTTGGCCTATCGTGCGGCCCACGGCGAAAGGCTCCCTTACTTTTGTACATGACATGAAGATGAGGTGATTATACCACACATCTGCTGCCATCGCTTACAATGACCTGCACCTCGAAGACCATCAAGCTCGGCGTCCTTGTACCCTCATCAAACACAGCTCTAGAACCACTCACAACCGCCATTATATCGTCGCTACCGAACGTCTCAGTACACTATTCACGATTTCCAGTAACCGAGATCTCGCTCAGCAACAATGCCCTCTCACAGTTCGACGACAGCAAGATCATAGAGGCTGCAAAACTGTTGGCAGATGCCAAAGTAGACGTGATAGGATGGAGTGGTACGAGTGCAGGCTGGCTGGGACTCGATGCAGACCACAGACTGTGCGCAAAGATCGAGCAGGCCACCGGGACCAAGGCAACCACGAGTGTCCTTGGCTTGACGAAGATTTTGGACCTGCTGAAGCAAGACGTGAAGTCATTTGGACTCGTCACTCCATATCTGGATGATGTTCAACACAAGGTCGCAGAAACATTCAGCAAGGCGGGCTACGAAGTCATCGCTGAGTCGCATCTGAATAGGAAGGTGAACGTAGAGTTCGCCGACATCACAGAGGATGAGCTTGATGAGCAGTTGGAAGAGGTGGTTGTGAAAATGGGCAATGAGTCCGTCAAGGTTATTTCGACCTTTTGCACGAATCTGAAAGCAGCCCAGAGGGTTGCACACTGGGAGAAGACATATGCTGGGCTGATCGTCGCTGATACTGTAGCCACTGTTGTCTGGGAAATGTTGAGACTCGTCGGTGTGGATATGAGCGGGCTCCAAGCTTGGGGTGCCATATTCTCTAAGGCATCGGACGTGTTTCAGGGTAACATGCAGAATGGATCCAGCATTGTCCACCCTCTCACACGCGTGAATAATGTCACCTCGACGAAGAACCTGGTCGCAAAAGGTCATGCTAAGCTTGACGAGATCAACAAGGAAGCGGCATGAACAGCATGCACTGCAGGATTCTGCAATGAAGTAGCACGACTATTCATAGAGCAGCAGACATCCTTCTGTGGAACATATGCTAAATTCAAGACAATGACTCGGCTCACCGGTTTTCGGACTTAGCAGATAGATCTCCACCTTCAGCTGCTATGACAAACAGCTCCCTAGAGCTTGAAGGAATGATGTAACTGGTGGGCATATTGACAAGACTACTTTAATCCGGGTACAAGCTCTCTTTACATTGACAACTGACAGTCAGCCTTACACTGCACTACATCAACGAACAGCACACGATATCAATAGCAACATGGGTCTCATTGTCCATCACCTTGGCCACTCCCAGAGCGACCGTGTTGTCTTCCTCTGCGAAGAGCTTGGCATCGACTATGAACTGAAGAAATACGATCGCTCGCCGATATTCAGTCCGCCGGAGCTCAGGAACCTACATCCAATTGGTGCTTCACCAGTGATACAAGACGATGGCGGAGTCCTCCTTGCGGAGTCAGAAGCATGCATCGAATACATCAGCAACATCCACGGCAACGGTAGATTCCTAGTGAAGCCTGGAGCCAAGAACTACGCGGATTTCTTGTACTACTACCACGTAACGAACGGCACACTTCAGCCAGCAATCGGTCGTGTCATGGCCCTGAGATCAGCTGGTCTAGCCGCGGACAACGCCATGGTTGAAAGATTTACTGGCAAAATACACCAAGTCCTTGGACAGCTTGACAAGAGATTAGCAGAAAATCCGTGGTTGGCTGGTGACGAGTTCACAGCTGCCGATATCATGGTCATCTTTGCTTTGACTACATTTCGGGAATTCTGTGCTTTTGATATCAGTCAGCATAAGAATCTCATTCCTTATATTAAGAGGATTGTGGAAAGGCCGGCGTACAAGTCATATCTGAAGAAGGGCGATCCAGATATTGAGATTGAGAAGTACATTGGTGGGCCTCCACCTCCGATGCATCCAGCTTTGCAGGCCATGAGCAAGAAGTAGGCGTCGTTATCGCATGGCGATGGTGATCTCCGCTTAGCAGGGCGAGGATAAATGACCGGAGCAAGACAGTGTGTGTGTGCTGTCAAACAACCATTGATACCATAGATTCCCAATCTCAATTCAATCTATTTCTCAACTCTTTCCCGTTCAAGTACTCTTGCAGTATCTCGGCTTGTTCTTCATACCACCGATTCATTGTGCCCTCGTTGACATATGCCATATGAGGACTGAGCACCGTCGCACTCTTGCTCCACTCCCCAACTTTCCTCCACACATTCTCTGGGCCCATTGGCTCTTCCCAGAATACATCGGAAGCGAAGCCAGCAATAGCTCCAGCTTTCAACGTCTCGACCAATGCTTGTTCATCAATCAACCCTCCTCTAGAAGTGTTCAAGAGTACCGCACTCTTCTTCATCATGGCGAGATCCTCCTGTGCCACAATATCGCGGCTTCGGTCACTCAACACGACATGAAGACTCGCCACATCCGATTCCTTGAACAACTCCCCTTTGCTGACAGCCCTGAAAGTACCCTTCTCCAGTCCCGCAGCAACAGCCTGCTCATCAGCTTTCTCCTGCGTCAGATTGGCACTCCAAGCAATAACCTTCATGCCGAAACTTTGAACTGCAATCTTGCCAAAAGCTGCTCCTAACTTTCCCAAACCAACAAGGCCCAAAATCTTGCCTGGAAGAATTATGATAGTACCTTGTTGCCATGCCGTAGGTCTATTTGCGTCCTGAAGAAGATTGTGATGTTCCACGATCTTGGAAGTGAGAGAAAGAAGCAAAGCCCACGAGTGTTGAATCACAGTGCTCTGACCCGGAGGTGGCGGAGCTTCGTAGGACTTGTCGATGTAGTGCTCATCAGGCAGACGCTCTCCTTTGGTGCCAGTTACGATTGTCTTGTGTTCAGTGGCGGCTTGAAGGTCAATTGAGTTGTTACGCATTCCAGTTGTTAGGAGTAATTTGAGATTCGGGAGGCGAGAGAGTACTGGGCGCAGAAAGGTGGTACGTTCTCGCATTGATGAAATGATCTCTGAATCGTCTCAGCGTACTCGCATGTAAGGCACATTAGACTGTGACCATGTTTACCGTATGGCTCCAGACGACGGACCAGTGCTTCCAAGTCATCCTCCTTTGCTGCATTCAATGTCTGGTCCCAGTATGAGATTTCGATGCCTTTGATGTGTTCAAAGTGCTTAGGTGCTATGCCAGCATAGTCTGAAGAAGGTTAGGGTCCGGACGGCCTAGGTGAAGCAGGCGAATGCTTACCGTCAAGTACTGCTACTTTCCTGATGTTGTTTGACATGGTGGTGAAGGCTCTTCTCGATGTAAGTTTTGCCGCGAAGTTATTCAGAAGCAACAGCATGAAGCACGCTCTCGAGAGAATGAGAGAATTGTCGTACAGAGAGCGGCTCTGTAAGCAGATTAGCTGCAAGTGGTTGTAATTGTGCTAAAGACCTCATTCGAAGGCATGATTGATGAAGCTCCAGGTGAAGCAGTGGGCAGTGGGGCGCATGATCCGAGATCGGCCACAGCTCATATCCTGGCTATTCGCTTTAGCACAGTACGTCTAACGCGACACAAATCATCAACTATGTCTCATGCTCCCTCTCACTGGCATCAGCAATCTCTCGTTTCGCTTGCACTAGCCTTTCATGCATCTGTAGTAGTCTCTCCTTGTCTGCTGGTGGCATCCTCTCGCCCCTCCTTTGAATCGCCTCCAACTCATCATACAGCTTCATATATGCTGGATACCACTCCTCGCGGAACCTCCTGGCTAGACTCACACCCTGTCCGAATGTCATTCGAATTCCATTGGGCGATGTACCGAAGATTGGACGATCATGGTCCGAATTGCTGCTTCCTGCGCTGATGGAGTTCTGTGAATGGGACGAGCTCGATTCCGTCTTACGGTGTTTGGCTGGATGTGTACCGTTCTCATGCTGTGGAGTGTCCATAGCTTTCCGTTTGACGCCGTTCTCAGTCTTATGTTTGAGCCCACTGGAGACAGACGACACATTTCTAGCAGCACCATTACCATTGGTGATGGCTGAGCTCCGAGCCTGGCTGTTCGTGGCGATCTTGTCGCTATTGGATGAAAATGTGCTGGTCATGGTATCGTGCCGCCTTCGTATCCCGTTGGCATTGGATATGCCAAGTCCTTTGGGAGTATCTGCTCCAGGTCTTGCTCGCTGTATGCCTACTGCAGCACGATCTGACACATCAGAAGCTACACGAGGACGTGCAGCACCCAAAGGCGAAGGCGCACTTGGCCGATGATGTGGCTTGCTCGTGTTTGGGCTGAGCTGACTCCGTTGTTGTGAAGCTGGCGCATGGAGACCATTCGGTGTGTTCTTCCCAGGTGGCGCTGGCTTCGTTTTGACGTTTGCCACCGCAGAGGCTGGTCTCGCGGATGGTGTGCCTACCTTTGATGACTTCGCCAACGGCGTGGAATTGGCCTTCAACTGACTGCGTTTGTCAGGGCTATCACTGCTACTCGTTGATGCGGATGCCAATGCTTTAGGTTTGACCTTGGCGGATGCGTTTGTCAATGGTTCGCGTTTGCCCGGTGGTGCTTTCGGCTGACTGCCTCTCATCTCGCCAACTTCGTCCTCGCTGGAGCTTTGTACAAGTTCTGCCGACTTGATCTTCGAGTTGCTCTTCGCAGTCGTGGCTGTTGTCCTCTGCTTCTTCGCCGGCCGGCCTTCCTTGTCACTCTCGACTTTGGCAGCTTCTCTTTCTTTCCGCTTCTTGTCTTTCGCATCATCGATCGCACGCTGTTTCGGATTCTTCGCCAGCTTCTTCATCAAGTCACTCTTCCCTGAGCCGACTTTAGGTGTACCAGGCCCCAGACGAGGTGTACCAGCGACACACCCACTTCCGGCTCTCTCATCGCCGTCGCCATGGACCAAGGGACTTCCACCAACATTCGGCGTCAAGTGTGATGGAGCACCGATATGCAGCTTCGACAGATATTCCCCCTTGTTTCTCCTGTCCTCTGGCAGCAGCATTTGCCATATCTTCTCCTCTTTTCCTATTCTTTGTCTGTCATACGCTCTTACTGCATTGTCAACGGCGGCCTGTCGCTCCTCTGTTGTGCTGTACCCAAAATTGTACACATCTAGCTCTTTGTATGCTCTGTCACTCAGTCCCATCTTCTTTCCTTCAGCCTGTTTTCCTATCTTGGACAGGATCTCTTCGAGATCTGCTCTTGGTATGCGCGTTCTCTGGATTATTTCTTCTTGGGACAATGGCTCTATGGCAAGGAGGTGTATGAGAGGTTTCCTCATCGCCTTTAATCGCAGTGACGAATCGTTCGAAGGCATGGAGGTCGGTGCAGCACCCAGTCGCGGCGTACCGGACGCGCTGATTGTTGGGCTGGCATGCTGGGGACCGGACAGACCGCGTCGATGTGCATACTTCTGGTCTCGGTTGGCCTCGAAACGGTTCTTGGGCGTACCGATCAACGAATTCGTGACAGTCACCGACTTGGCTGCCTTCTCCTGGTGATACGAGGCGAGACTGTTCTGTAGAGCTGCCAATGCTGCATCGGCTCCTACGCTTTGCTTCCTTTCAGGTGCTTGCAGCTCAGCTCGATGTTCTACTGCCCCCACGAAGGTCAGATCACTCAACGATTTGGTGGTTGCGGAGAACAATTCATGCTTGAACGCTTCGGGAGATATCGAAAGATCGATTGTCCGCGTTCCAAGACGTATTCTCTGCAGCTCATGTCAGCTCGATCGACCTGATATCAGAGTGGAGATATCCTACTGGAGTTGTGCCGTTCACGAACGACAGGCCGCCAGAAGAAGTCGAGGCCTTCTTCACATCTTGCAGAAGCTCCTCGCTGAGTTTGAATAGGATAGCTGGGGCGGGCTTCTGTTTCGGATTCCCATCTGCATGAGGTACTCCGTGCAGTATGAGGCCACTCGGAGCTATGGCGGATACCGACATTGCAGTTCCGGCAGTGGTATGCTATCGTGTACTCGCACTGGAAGATCGTAGACAGCCCGTCAAAGGATCCATGTGCTTGCTCGCTTTGCTGTACGCCACAAACTGGGACACAATGAGTGAACTGCTGATACTTGAATGGCATGACGTTCTGCTGAACTCACCCAACGGCTAATGATGATGTTTGCTGCGAGACATATTCCAACGTCCCGTGATGGTTGTCCCAGACAGCTTCACGACGTCCCCAGGAGAGAGTTGCAGGCTTCACGGTGACAGGAAGTGGGCAGTATGGCCTGAGACAATGAACAGTGAAAGCGGGAAGAACGCCAGACCTCACATCGAAGTACAGACTCGCAGCGTACACGCGCTAGCAACCAGTGGTTCCAGCCAGCCAAGCAGCAGCAGGCATCGAGTGGAGTGGAACCCCAAGACCAAAATCCCACAGGGCGAGGCGAGGCGAGGCGTGCAGTGCTGTTTAAGCTCGGACTCTATTCTACACACATTCGCCGGCGACGGCGACGGATTTGTGGCTAAAGTGTGTGCCCTCTTTTATACCGAACCTAACGTGTTTCACACAGCGTACAGAGTGTCTTGAAACGGTCAGCTCCTTGCAGAGGAACATCATCAGTTCGAGCAAGACTCAGCATTGATGATGAGCATCGTGAGATCGTGCACAAAGGATGCAACCAGCAGTCCCGTACCCGCATACCCAATCCCAATGAGGAAGAACATCTTTGTCAGAGACCCGCTACGCCGGCTGCGTCGTTCCTCGTGCTGTCCGCGAGCCCCAATCGAACCAAGCCTACGAGCCGATGCGTTTCCATGTCGGACCTGCCATCCATGTCAGCAAGCTTTCCATAGCTGGTGAGCGTCCAATTATTGCTCACCGGGGCTCACGGCCTATCCAAGAGCGTGCAATGTCTCTCGTACCTGATCAACCCTTGCATTTGCTGACATCCCTTCCTAAGAAGTATTACAATAATAACGGCTTGTTCGCTGCCCAACCCGTGCCAAAGCACAGTGCGACAGGTATGTAACAAATATATAATGGAACTCCGCCAACCTTCGCGAAGAGAGACGCCAATCGCAGCGCCACGACTACGAACGCCACGAGGCTGCGGATGATGCGCACAAGGAGTGTGGAACTATTCCCACTTGGGTAGTCATGGCGCAGGAACGCTTGGCCTGGTTCGTGAAGAATTGCCCGGCAGCTTGCAAAACACATGCTAGATACCAAGGACTCTCAAGCGGAAGAGACTGACGATGAACAAAGACGAGAATGTAGTTTCTGTTACTCCTTGCAACAAGTCAGGAAATACGAGCTGAGAAGAAGTGGAAGCACTCATCACTCGGCGGCACGGAACTCTAGGCGAGCACGGGCACGACGAACCGGCAAATCGTCCATGAGCCATGAGGTACAAGTTTAGCACCATCCCACTTGTTGGTGACTACTGCTAGTAGTGCTACTACTGCACACTCTGGAAAGCATTTCTCTCTCACGGCCGAGGCGTTTAATGTGGTATGCAAGACGCATCAAAGAAGTTGAGCTCAAGTCCACCAAACATCAGCATAACGAGTGGGATGCAATGTACCAGATGGGAAGCCAAGCCGCGCGGTATGCCGTTGCAATGCGTGGCAGCTCCGCTTGACGTCTATCCCAGACTTTGGCAAATCTTCCGCGTCCCTTGCACAGTCCGAGGGGCCATCAGAGATATGAGGCCTCTGCGTCAGCAGTTGACTGTTGATGGTCAGTCTTGTCCTAATAGACTTGGTCAGTTTCTGCTAACCACGAGCCATTAGATTGGGTTCCTGCCTTATCAATCCCGATTCGCCTGTATCACCAGAGCTCCAGGGATGTGGTCTTGTCTATCTATTAGGATGCTCTGCCTATCTCATGGGTGACATCCATCAACTAGATGCTGCGCAAGATATTAGAAAAAGGTAGGTGCCACAGTAGGTGCACGGTAGACATTTCATACTCTAGTCCTTTCTCTTGAAGTATGATCTTTTCAGCCACAGGTTTGCGCGATGCGATCGAAGTCAAGCGTACAGGAGAGGAGGAGGCATCTGGGACTGAGTATGGGAAGTGGTCAAACAAGGCGAGTACCCATTTCATCACGAGATTCACACGCCGTAACATGGGCTGACGAAACCAAAAAGGACCTCGAACCCACACCACCATCACAAAGAAACTGGTCGCCCTGGTATTACTTTGCTTTCCAGTTCAGCATCGCCTTTTCTCCTACAACATACAACATCGGAAGCACTTTGTTCTCTATTGGCCTCACTTGGTGGCTCATCATCATAGCAGCTTTCGTGGGGACATTTCTCTGCTGCCTTGTGCTCTACTTTAACGCCCGAGGTCCATTGTTCTACCACATTGGCTTTCCTGTCTACACGCGAATCTCAGCTGGGATCTATGGCTCCCTCTTCTTCATCTTCATCCGCGCGGTGGTTGCCGTCTTCTACATGGGGACTCAGACATATTACGCGAGTCGCCTAATGGATGTCTCGCTACGCTGCATATTCGGACATCAGTGGACTGATATACCGAACCACCTTCCGGACTCAGCTGGCATTACAACATCACAGATGGTGGCTTTCTTCTTGACTTGGCTGCTTCAGTTTCCCTTCGCTTGGCTTCACCCGAGCAAGGCCGGGCCGCTCTTCGTGATTAAGTCGCTGCTCTCGCCAACAGCGTACATCAGTACCATGATCTGGGCGCTGGTCAAGTTCCAAGGTGTCAATCTCAACCTGGGCAAGACGAGAACAACGGGTTCGGTGCTGGGCTGGTCTTTCATGAAGGCTGTCAACACTGTCGTCTCTGGAGTTGTGCCTCCAATGGTCAATATCGCTGATCTCGCGCGTTACGGCAAGAGGCCTCGCGATGTCGTGCCACTCACTATTGGCCTGTTTCTCAGCAAGCCTGCTGTCATCATGCTCGGGCTCTTCACAACCGCAGCTGGAGCCAAGCATTTCGGAGTGGCGAATTGGAATCTCTGGGACTTCTATGGCCTTGTCCTTGATGAGTTCTGGTCGCCAGGAGCAAGGACTCTAGTCTTCTTGGGAGCGTTCATCCAATGCTTCGCGACAATTGTGACAAACGTGTCGAGCAATGCAATTCCAGTTGGCTGTGATTTGTCTGGACTGTTCCCGAAGTACTTTACGATCACGCGAGGCATGATCCTGTGTCATATCCTCTGTTGGCCAGTCGTCCCTTGGCTTCTGGTCAACTCAGCACAGAACTTCTTGACGTTCCTGGGCTCCTATATCTGCTTCATCACTCCCGTGGTAGCGATCATGATTGTAGACTACTGGATCTCTCGGAAGGGCAACATTCACATCCCATCAACCTATAGACCAGACGCTGATTCCCCGTACTATTATACCAAGGGTGTCAATGCTCGCGCTTATGTGGCCTGGGCAGTCGGTGTGGCGCTGGTAATCTCTGGGATATCAGGAAACATCAATCCTGGTTCGATCAGTCAGACAGCTGTTGATCTGTACAATTGTGGATTCATCCTCTCCTTCACAGGAGCTGGAGTGACTTACTACGTACTCTGCATGATCTGGCCTGTGCAGGTGTACCCAGCGGGGCCTCACGAGCACGAAAGGAAGGAGTGGGAAGATATGGTGCCCACAGAAGGCTTCTTCACAGATGATCAGCCTCTCCCGATATACATCACAGACAAGATGTTGTTTGGCGAAGAGCCTGCAGCTGAATCAGTTGATTCCGCTGGGCACTTCAAGGAGAAGTCATGATTATACCGGACGTGAAAGTGGTGCCCTAGGTCATCGTTTGTACATCATCTGTACAACCTCTACAGCGTTGAAGAGCTCACTAGCCAGTCGTTTCCATTGTTCCCTTCTAAGCTGTGGTAGTCCATGAACGACTGGTACTCAGGCATAGCTCCTCCATTAGCATCGCCACCAGCAGTGCCGTTGACTGCACCACTCTCTACTCCAGGAGCTGGTGGCAGTCTCGGCATGTTGAAGAAGTCAAATACATCGAGATACTCCAGCTCGTTCGGAGCAGGCGTTCTGGCCGGTGTGACTGAATTCATCTGCTGCTTGGCTCCAAAGAACTGGCGAGGCTGGCGAGAGATCAGGAAGTCCAGATCATATGCACACCGGCGCATGTCAGCAAGTATCCTCACAGTACTGGGAGTCTCGCGCACACCGCTCGCAGGAACTGGCGCAATCTCCGACTCGCGGTACTCATCCATGACGCGTTGCAGGAGAGTTGCATACCGCTCTGCGACCTTCCAATAGTAGCCCATCTCTCGCAAGGTGTCCACCAGAGGTTGTATCGCAGGGTTGACGTTGTGGTCGATTGTGGAGCCATGCACAAGTAGTAGTCGGGCCGCGACCCAGAGACTGAAGGCAAAAGGCGGTCCAAGTTTCGTCAGCATCTGATTGTTGCGGACATATGTGCATAGAGCGCAGATGTCTTCGACTGCAGTATGACATCGCTGACTGGCCGAGAAGGATGGAGTGAATATGGGTGACCGGGTTGTTGGATATGCGGCAGAAGAATGCAGTCTGATCACGGTGCTGATAAAGTGCTTACATTAACTGAAAGTCCGGTGAAGGCTTGCATGGCTGGCATAGGGCTGTGATGTGGGGAGGTACTTACGTGTGATAGGTGATGTGCAGCATGATCCATATGCAGTTCACTATCTTGTTGCCTCCATTAGGGTTGAACAAGCGAGACATGTTCCCATACTCGCTTGGGAGGCTGAACTTCCACTGGTTGAGCTTGCCGTCCAGCTGACGATACTCCTTCTGCCACTGCTCGACGTCAGACAAGGCGCTAATGTCGACAGGCTTCTTCAGGAAGCGATGTATCTGCGAAAGAATGCCGACGATTTCAATGTAGTAGCTGAACGAGCCTAGGTTCTCTGGCTGATTCATCTCGCCAAGGTGATGCTGTTCGCCTTCCATGGTCTGGAACCATCGCGTATCGACAGGCTGGTTGCGTGCGAAGAGGTCATCACGACAGGGCAGTTTGCGATCAATCTCCTTGTCGTCCAGTGCGAACTCAAAAGCAGTAGCAATTGTGGCATAGCGATCGAGAAGATACACCATCCAGAGAAGCCGTCTACGACTTTCATCCTCGATGAATGACTTCGGCTCTGGCAAGACCATGGCACGCAGTGTGTAGATCGAAGGGAACAAAGGAGCTACCGATGTCGAACTCGTCTCGACAGCCAGCCCAAGCTGCACGACGCTCCTGGTGATGAGGGCCAACAGGTTCCATCCTGGTGGTCCATTCGAGCTGCCAACTGTATCGAGAGCCAGGATTACAAGAGCCTGCAGCGCCTTGACGGAGCTATTCTCCAGGCCATATAAAAGCACCTTCTGCTTCGACAAGGTGTGATACCGGTCTCGAGCTTGGTCGCTAAGTCGTGGATCTGTCGAGAATCGGAGGGTGGTTGCCACAATCGCGTGGAGTAGAATGCGGTCGGCTTCCTCGAGTGTGTTAGGTCCGAAGAGCGAGTCAAGTGTACTTCTGCGATGCAAGATGGGACACCAAGTATTGACATGCTTGAAGAACAGGTCTGTAAGAGCATAAAGAAGATCATATGGTGGAAAGTCCTGATCTTGAGATACTGCCTTCATTGCACCATCCTGACTAGCAGCAGCTGATATGTTCAGACTGGGGGACTCGAGTGGCGGGATTGTGGGCGCATAGATATCTGCTGCAGTCGTGGGCGGTAGATGAATCGTATGTTGCGAAGCACGATGCTGATGCGATGCTTGACTCTGAGACTAGTTAGCATGGCTTGCAATAACGATTGGAAATCCCGCACTTGAGTCATGCTCTCTTGTGACTGAAGCCTGTTATACTGTATCGCGGCGGCCGTGGGGTACATGTCGGATGTCTGCATGAACAGTGCTGTATTTGAGGCATGCTGTGAATGCACACTTGCAGGTGAAGCTTGTGCGTGGCCTTGAACCTGCGGTTGTGATTGCACTCCTGGCAGAGCATTGGCGACCTGCTGCAGCACTTGTTGCTGTGTGGCTAGCACCGTTTCGAGCTTGTCTGAATAGTGTCAGAGACCGTTGACTGGAAGATGCCCATATTCCTTCGACTAGGAGTTGTACTGAGACAACAACATACCAAGCCGTGCTTCAAGCTCTCTGCCATAGCCGGCACGCAGGCCAGGTTTCTTGCGTTCCTTGTACTCGCAGACTTGGTTGTTGCGTACGCACCAGCCACAGCTGGGTTGACCTCGATCACATTTCACCTGTAGCAGATAAGGTCATCAGTCTCGGTCTCGGTCAGATCGCGGAAGAACATGTGTTTGCGTAGGGCATCCACGTGGTGTTGCTTGGATTTAGGGGCTTGTTTTCAGTGCAACATACCTTTCTGCTCTTGCACAACTCGCACGACACACTCATTGGCCGCTTTCGCTTTCTTGAGCCATCAGCGCCGACTTCCTCCTCCTCTTCACCACTCCAGTCTTCATCATCCTTCTGCTCCGCGACATTGCTGGGCGAAGTGCCATTGGTTGACACGGCACGATTTTGAGGCGTCGAGCTCATCGTAACTCGGCAGAAAATGTAACGAGAGAGGCGGATGCTGCTTGACCGAGATTTTGTAGCAATTCGCACCATTTCACCCCGCACCGAGGCCATGCAGCGAGCTTGGACAGGGTCCTGGCGAATCCACACTCTTTGACCACTGTCAATGTGACCCGGCTGTTCGAAACATCGGCACATCGTCCTTGCGCAGCTCTGGTCGATGGATCCACCAGTTGAGGGTAGCGTCAGAGATGAACGAACAAAAGGTGAAGTGAGCGCCGCGTCTTTCCATCAATTTGACTTCGCTCTCTCTCTTTCATAATACCTCATTTTACGAATTAGCTTACGTGGAAAGATACAAGATTGCCCAAGAAGCGACTGCAGGAGATCTATAACGAAGTAACCAGAGCTTCATTAGTTCTACCACAATGGCAGGCAAAGGCAGTGTTATGCGATTCCCTAGGATCAAGGAGATTAAGACATTCATCATTCAAGGTGTCGGCTCTGGCGGCGACTACCACAATGTGAAAGGCGGGCATTGGTTGATCGACTCAAAGATCTCCACGCCAATGTCTGGCTATGAGGCTTATCGTACTTCGCGAACAAGCTGGGGCATCAACGTGCTCGGGTCCTTCTGCGTGGAGATTGAGGCAGATGATGGCACGAAAGGCTTCGCTACAGGCTTCGGTGGGCCTCCAGCATGTTGGCTGGTTGCTGAGCACTTTCGAAGATTCCTGATTGGCGCAGGTGAGCTGAACGATGCCTGAGAGCGCGAAAGTCGTACTGACCAAGCATAGATCCCCGTGATACAAACAACCTCTTCGAGCAGATGTACCGTGGATCCATGTTCTACGGCCGTAAAGGTCTTCCAGTCGCTGTCATCTCCGTTATCGACCTCGCGCTGTGGGATCTTGTTGGCAAGATCAGGAACGAGCCAGTATACAAGCTGATCGGGGGTGCAACGCGAGAGAGGTTGAACTTCTACTGCACAGGCCCAGAGCCAGCTTCAGCAAGAGATGCAGGATTCACTGGAGCAAAAGTGGCACTTCCATACAGCCCAGGAGAAGGTCCCGAGGGCATGAGGAAGAACATCGAGTACCTGCGAAAGAAGCGTGCTGAAGTCGGCCCAGACTTCCCACTACGAGTGGACTGCTACATGAGTCTGAACGTTCCATACACAATAGAGCTGGTTGAAAAGTGCAAGGATCTGGACATCGACTGGTGGGAGGAGTGTCTCGCGCCAGATGACTTCGACGGTCATGCGCTGATCAAGGCAGCTCATCGAACTGTCAAGTTCACGACAGGCGAGCATGAGTATTCAAGGTATGGCTTCCGAAAGCTGATTGAGGGTCGCAACATCGACATCTTGCAGCCAGATGTCATGTGGGTGGGCGGTATGACCGAGCTGCTGAAGGTATCAGCCATGGCAGCAGCATACGACATTCCGGTGATACCTCATGCAAGCGGCCCATACTCCTACCACTTCGTAGTGTCGCAACCGCACAGTCCATTCCAGGAGTACTTGGCGAACTCACCGGATGGCAAGAGTGTCCTGCCAGTATTTGGCAACCTGTTCACAAACGAGCCGATCCCAACCAATGGATTCCTCGATGTATCGGTTCTGGACCTTCCTGGCTTTGGCCTCGAGCTCAACCCATCAGCGCCACTGATCGATGCAGCCGGGATACTCAACCCAGCACCATCGAAACCTTTACCGGCCCCAGAGCAAGAACATCCTGATAGGACTGTCAACGGAAGTGCATAGGTCAGATATTGCGCAGCATATGATATGGAGAATCGGATAGCGCGGTTAGATGCGCATCGTTCTTGATGAGTGATCGGGCCAAGGTCTTGGAGGCATAGTCGTAGCGTACATGTATCATGATGAGTAGTTGCTTACATACCTCTGGAAGGAGCAGAATTGAATGATAGGGCCACTCTTGTACCTCGCATCCCAGCCCTGCTCGGTGCCAAATGTCTTCGCAAGTCTCGCGGCAGCTTCGGTATCGACTCTGTGATGACATGAAGTCAGTAGATGGTGTGGCAATCTGCCGTACTCCCAGTACCACACCGGTGGACTCAAGACGCCGTGCTCACTCCTGCAGGAGTGCCGTGCATATTGAGGTGACGCGGAAGTGAACTGCATGTGCACCAGTAGCAAGAGCTGAAGCGTGTGAAGAGCCGCACGCTAATCTTCCTCTGAGTGAAGCAGGTTCTCATGCGAGTGCATGAGTGGCTCGAGGTCTACTTCGGCCGTGCAAAGCTCGTTCGGCTGAGAGCTAAGCAGTTCACGATCCATCCCACGTGTCGTCTCGGTTTTCCTCTCTCGTGAAGTATTGTCCGGGCCGTCTCCATTACGTGGCTTGACGATGGTGTCCTGAGGGCGCAGCTGGACATGAGCGCGCTAGTTCTCTATTTTCAGCGCAGCGAGTAAGCCTTGACCGTTTCTAGGCGCCAAGCTCGATTGTTGTGTTGTGTCTCCAGATCGCGGTATACAAGTATAAGTTTCCCAGTGATTCAGTGCACAGTGATCAGGAGCCATGCTTGGGCGAGTGTGCATTGTTCTGAATAGCATGAAGTCTTGTATGAATGTTCGCAGCAAGCACGAGTGCACGGTTGGCAAGAGCGACGCGACTGGTGACGTAGGTCAACATTCAGCGACCGCCTTTTCTCACGCCCGCACGCACTTGCAAACATGTACCTGCATCAGCCTCATGTCCTGTCCTGCGTGCCGGACGAGATACCCACACTCCAGGATGATGCGATCGAATGAGAGTTTGGAGGGCTCATCATCTCATGGTGACAGGGATTGCGAAGAAGCTTTTTGATATGAGCCATACGAGGCGGACTCTACATCCTCAGCTCACATGGCATCCCGCTCTCCACTGACAGATCATGGCGTATGCTGAATGTGCTAGCACGGTATGGCTGATGGCTACCCACGAATACCAGCCGCGCTTGAGTCCTGGACAGCCAGCCTTACCCCTGTTCGGTCAACCTCTCACGCAGCTCAGGGCACTGTGGGATTCCTACGCGGGAGTCATCACGGTTGAGCTTGCATTCGTGTTGAATTGAAATTCATGCACTAGCAGACCGCACGACTCCGTCGACCTTCCTCATGGCTAGGGGCCAGCTCCTCTGGACGAACGACTAAGAGATGTACCGAACTGGTTCGCGGACCTATGACAGGCCAGTATCGACATGTTGCCAATATAGGCATGCATAGATACACATGATGCACAAGTGGTTCATCTGACTACCAGCTTACCTACGCAGCCTTGTCTTGATCAACTTCGGTCATATAAGATGTCGCCACCTTCACCACTTGCACTGATGCCATATCGATGTTCATATATAAAATTACATTGTCACTCATATTCAGGACACACAAAGCCTCTCCCGAGAGCTGGTCGACAAGAAGCATTATCAAGACATCTCGAAGAAGATGTGTATTCAAGTCATTGAGCGATACAGCATTTGTAAATGCTTGTACTACAAGCACGCCATTGACCCATGTCCTTCGATGAGGCAGCGTGGTCACGCATTGAAAGAGAAGACTGTGCTAGTTGGCTATGCTTGTGAGAACCATTCTCGAAGACGAGCAGCAGCACGACCATGCTTCCATCTCGAGCAAGTTCTGCCAGATTCTGGCTACTCAAGTGCGACATCAAGTCTATACAACCTGCCATGATATGGTCTTTGCACCAACATGAAAAGCACAGCACCCGGAACTGTATCCGAATATCAGATCTCAACATTCGCTACAAGGTGCCAAGGCCTATTTCATATGGTCAATCGAAGCGAGCAAGCAACACGAAGTCGTCAAGTCCCACATTTCGACATTGAATAAGCTCGCCGCGTCACTCTTTATCAAGGGATTTTCGGCGCCGATACTGGGGCGCCGTGGCAGCAGCTTCGAATCTCGAGAAATGGCGTACTGAGCAGGCGGAAGCATGCGCTCCGCCATCACCAGCATCGGGCTACTATCCGTCGCGTCACAGCACAGAAACAGGATAAATCGACAGATCGTTGGTCAAGATCGTATCGTTATTGGGAATGCAGTGGATTCTAGCAAAGTGCCCCCACAATCGTTGGTAAAGACGCCATGAGGCTTCGGAGTCGCCGATAGAGAGAAATGATGGAGACGTCATGCTTGGATCTCCAACAGCAAGAAGAGGAGTGGATGTACAACATGCCACTTGTTGCAACTCTTGAATACCTCTTTGGCGCTGGACGCTCGTCTGTTGTACTTACCTTACATTAGAGATAGATGTGCTCAATTGGATATGATAGCACCCATTATCTGGTCTCACAAGAGTCGGCCGGGCCTGATCCCGAGTCGTCGGCATCATTGCGGGTGTGGTGGCTCTCTCAGTGCCAGAGTTATCCTAAGTCAGAGCATGTTCTCCTGACAAGGTCAACGACTATGCCATTGATAGTCATATGTCCTGCTCTCCGGCTTTACGTAGGCACAATCGAGTCGCTGTACGTTGTGGCGGCAACAGACGCACATAGACGGGTTCTTCAGTCACGGACAAAATGGATGTGAACGGTATATGTGCTGCGGATGATCAGCGTGCAGTCGGTTACTTGTCTATCTGAAGTAGCAGACCTATGCGCTGTCGCTGAACATCCTCTCCTCACACTTCAATCGTCGACTGATGAGCCTGTACTGCAGACCTCCCCATCAGCCGCTCCTCTCTCGTCTCATCTCCCCTCAACATCCCCATCCCCCCCAGAAGTTCTCATCCTCGAGCTTCTTCCACGACCGCCGGCAATGCAAAGCTCTGCAAAGTGCGGTCTCATCTTGTCAAGGTTATCTGCAGGTCGCTTGTCAAGTCACCATGACAGAAGCGTGCAGAAGGACTGAAAGTGTTGGAAGAAGTCGCCTATCGGCGCGGCGTGATTATGCCAGACCGGCTAACATAAGTTGAGCCGCGGTCGACAGGCAGACGTCTTCCTCAAAACCAATAATTCGCTCAAGGAAGGAATGGCTGAAGCAGAATCCAGTACAAAGTGTGTATGTTGTGCGATGCGCACCCTCAATTAAGTGCCATCAAGAAAGTGTAAAGACAAGAAGTCGTACTCGACATCGTGAGCGGACATCTACTGACGGACGACGATACCGTGTCGGCGTGTAGCGCCAGTCTTGTAGTGTCGGTCGTCCTCGGACTCGGAAGAGCAGTCAGAGCCATCGGAGTATCCGCAGCGGGAGCCACCACAGTCCAACTTGACGCGGTTGCCTGAGCGAGTGATGCCGTAGCGTTCGCAAGAGCAGCAGGAGCTGGTGCTGGAGACGGAAGATGGCGAAGAGGCGCCTGAGCGAACCGAAGAACCACCTGAGCTGCGGGAGCTGAGAGATGGGACATCCGACTCGTTGTCGCTGTCGTCTTCGCTGTCTTCTTCGCTAGACTCGTCTCGGATCTGCTGTTGGGCAAACTTGGCAGTGAGTTGCTCGAGAGTTGGGTGCGCAAACTGTTCGGTGCGGACTTTGAGAGACTCTTGGGGCTTGTATGGCTTTGGGCTGATGATCTGGGACTTGTCGAGTGGACGGCCCTTTGGTACACCGGAGGAAGAGTGTCGTGCGTGGCGTGATTGACGTGCCTCCTTGGATGAGCGTGTTGTCGTTGCTTCGGAGCCCTTTCCATTGGGGATGTCCAAAGTGTTCAGCTTGCGGCCAGTAGTTGGCTCAGTGACGGACTCGCGGGCTGGGTCGTGAGAGACATGGTATCCGTCGATGATGTAGTAGTACCAGTAGCGTTGGCCCTGCTTGAGTGTCTGACCTTGGAAGCGGAAAGTGCCTTTCCAGCCACCAGACTTGGAAGAGTCCTTGGAAAGTGGAAGCTGACCATTGTAGTTGTCCCAGGAGCCGAGCAAGTGGACAGTCTTGACATTGGCGGAAGTACGGAGGGTGAAGTTAAGCTGGATAGCGGCCATTATGATGATTGATTCGTGATCGTGAAGTTATGGTTTCGTGTGTCGAAAATCGTGATATTCGTTCGTACAGAATCGTGATATTCGTTCGTACAGAATCGTGATAGTTCGGAAGTCGTGTTGAGCAAGCAAGAGACTGGTAATTAGATTGTTGTGAAGTCGACCGGCGACTCGTAGAATAGCAGTATTTGGTATGTATGTGGATTTTCTGTATTTTATTTGGTGTGTGTGTGTGGTAGGGACAATTATTAGTGAGTGAGTAGTATAGTATGGCACCAGGCCTGAACGATTAACAAACAACAAAAAGAGGATAAAAAAGACCAAAGACCAGCTCTTGAGATTGACACGCTTGCTGAAGAAAGAAGAGAAGCCTGCCTGAGGAGGATGAGCGCCTATTTTATGCTCAGATAGCCATGCCGTACAACGACGGATTCGAGCACGCATGTAGCCGTCTGCCGCACACAGAACCTCCCGATGAGAGGCACCGCTATTGGAGAGGTGCAGACACAGCGCGTAGATGCTGGTATGGTGGAGGGTGGTGCATGAGGTGTGAAGAGGCACAGCCAATCGAGAGCTGAAGTCAAGCGCTCAACACGAACCCACTTTCAAGCTGTCTTCACTTGCAATTGGTCAGTGCTGGCCAGGGGAGATGCCGCGATCCGTAACCTTCTCCCATCACATTGCACTTCACCGACTTTGGCAAGTCGAGTAGCATGCTCCGGACTTCTTGCAGAAGAGGACCAAGTTTAGGGACAGGATCGACCTCGCGACTGCATACTAGAGCTATGCTTCGACGTATCGCCGACTTCATGCGACGGCCTCAATAGTGGAGTGCCTGCAAGACCTGACGTCCATGGGCGCTTCAATGCAGGCAGACGGGGTTGCTGTATATTGCTATGCAAGCACTCTTCGTACGCATGATCTGAAGGCTCCAGTCCAGGTCTCACAGAATGCTCATCGTATGCATAGAAGATGGCTGGTAGCGTGGAGTGCGCACGCGAGGCATGGGTGTCCTGGTCCACATTTGCGATATCTTCTTTCTCAGCCAATCTGCTGCTGTATCGCATGAATGGCAAAGTGGTACAAGATGTCAGAAGGAAGCGAAGTTCCTGATCCTTATCATGGACAGGACCACACCATACCATACCGGCCATAGAAGAGCAGGAAGAAAGGAGAGCAAGAGAGCGATGAGCACATGCGATAATGCGTTCTCGATTGCGCCACCTTTTCGAGGTCCGCGTGCGCTGCAGGGCAATCTATCATGCTGCAGCTGTTCCGGCGTATAAGCCTAGAAGAAGAAAGCGGACACTGTTGTTGAGGAGAAGCGGCCGGGATAAGCTGCACGCTGGTGGATCGGTGTCGTGCACAGCGTGATCGAGGTCGGAAACTTGCATGCTTGACTCTGCCAAGACGTCAAACCACCTCACCTGCTGCTTGGAAGTCTCGAGGGAAGCTGCTATATGCAGACCTCACCTGCTCTACACCAGCAGCCGCAGGCGGAAGTGAACCAGTTGATATGTTACATATGGCGGTGTTAGCTCTTCGTTCTTCTCCAGGCAACGATCGCCTGACAGTTTACAGCTGCTTTCCGTTGCTAGAACCCTGATATGAGTGGTCTTGCTTGTGAGTCTCTCGCAATGGCCAGACAGATGAAGTTGCAAATGCTCAGATGCTCTTCCTCTAAGATCGCATTAATATCAAACTGACGCGGTTAGCAGGAGATGGCTCTCTCTCGTATCCACACTTAAATTCATGGTGCAGCTCGGCTGGCACACGAAAACTATGAATCAGATCGCAGACCTGGCGCAAGAATCGCTTGTTGACCTTTCAGAGACCGAAACAGCCTCGCGCGTTCTTCTCCGCAGCAAGCTACTGCGCTCATAATGTATCAGAGCTGGCACAGAGACTTCCTTCTTTTTAGCCTAAATCTTGGGCGTTAGAGATGCCATCGATCACAATACGTGGTTCTCCAAGTTCAACAACGAATCCCGGACCGAGCAGTCAAAAAAGTAGGAGTTTCTGAGAATGGAGACACTCCATGAGCTTTTCAACCGTCACTCAATAATCGCTACAAGAAACAAGCTAAGCACTCTTGGGTATCTCTCGTAACAATCATCTCAGTCTGCACATCCCTTTTCTTTCCAAACACCGTCAAGATCACCAACAAAAGAGAATCTTCCAACACGACCAAGTCTCAGCGCACCTCAATTCCATATGCAATCCTCTCAAAATCCCCCTCTCTACCCTCTTCAACCACTCTCTGCCTCAGCACTTCATTCGACAAAACACAATCTCCAAGCGCTTTGATAACAAAACCCAACAGGATCTTTCCTTTCTGCTTATCAACATATTCAACAACGTTCTTCGGATGGCCTCTTGCCAAAGTCCAAACATGATCATCACCATGTCTTTCAGGATCCAGATACCCTCTGATCAAAATAGCGGTCTCATCACCAATGAACTCCACTTCTCCATATCTCATGTCGGTAACAAGATCTTCGGCGACAAGAGTATGCATGAAAGAATGAACGACATAAGCTTGATCTTCAGTGAAGACCCATTTGTAACCCGTGACAGAGGTGCAGATGGCGTTGATGCTCTTTTCGAGCTCGCGTGGTAGACGACCTTTTCGTGGGATAAGAGTGTCTGGTCGACCAGAACAGACAGAGTTGAGCATACGGTGGAGAGTGCGTTGGTGCGCCATTGTCCAGGGGAAGCGTTCTGATAAGACGCCATAGCGACCACGAAGCTGGGAGCGGAGAGTCAGAGTGAAGGAGTCGTCTCCGAGGTTCTGCAACTGCTGTATGACTGGAGCCGGTGCTGAAGCTCGTGATTGAGCATGCACTTGTGCGTGAGGTTGAGCATAGACCTCTGTTGGTTCTGATGGTCGAACGACTGCATTCCACAGAGTAGTGCTGAGCTTACTGAATAGCCCAGTACCGGATACTTGAGCTTGCTGTTTGTCGGCAAGGGTCAGCTCTGGTGCGTGAACTGATGGTGGTCTGGCGCCACTGCCCGGCTGTGGCTGCGCAGGTCTCTGAGCAGGTACATTGGTATCAAATAGTGTCGGCCGGCGTCTCGGTTCGGCAAGCCATGAAGATGTTTGATCAATGTCTTTGCTAAAGGACATGGTGTCATTGAAGTTCACTCTAATCTTCGTTGGCGAGTCGAGATTGAGGTTCTCTTCATAGCTGCGAAGGTGATCCGGCTGTGCAGTCGACTCGTCCTCATAGCTTTGTTCTCCGCTGTATGAGACATCTTGCATTTGCGCGTGCGTACCTTCATCATCAGGCATCTCAGTATTGCTGTCAACGGCACTAATGATGCGACGATGTCCTCTGATACGCTGTTCTTCTTGCTCATCTTCCTGCAGATCATCCTGTTCGTCGTCCGGATATGTCACTTGCATTTGCCGCCGTTGTGGCTGCGCATAGTTGCGATTTCCAACCCCATTTGATTGCCGATTAGCTTCAGCAGCCGCCGCTGCAAGCTCTTCAGCCTGTCTTTGCAGATGTAGTTCCTTCCTCTTAATGGCACTGGACTGCAACTCCCACGACCAATTGGTCGCTGTGGGTGGTGGCATCTTCTTCTTTACAGCGCTCACCTGCAGGAGCTGTCTTTGATCACTGGTCTTGCTCGTGAAGCTGTCGGCCATAGAGGTGTCCAGCTGGGACTCGTTCCTTTGCGTCGGCCCACTCTCCTTGCTGGCAAAGCTATCAGTCACAGTACTCTCTGTCTGACCTTCATCTCCAACTTTTCGCCTTCTGCCACGTCTTTTCGGCTGAGGAAGCAACTTTCCAGTGATTGGATCATGCGTCAGCTTAGGTGGCGAAAGAAACATCGCTTGGCCAGATGGTGCAGGTCTCTCGAGTGGCAGCGGTCTGGCAAGCTCGTCCTCATCACTGGTCTGCTGCGCACTCCCGGCAATGTTACTGGCATTGAGCAAATTGTTGCGCGCGGCTAACTTGGGCATCTTCTGCTTTGTGGCACCACCCGAAGGACTGTCTTTCCTGATCTTATCCATGTGTCGTGCACTGAGTGGGCTCGATTTCTTCTGGGCAGAAGAAGAACCAGATCGAAGGTGTTGCGCCGGCTTTCCAACCTCACTAACTCTGACTTCATTGGGCGAAGGTTTCACCGGACTACTCGCAAGGCCGAGCAGGTCTGCCAGGTCCGCAGTTGGTCGTCTCGGAGGTCGCCTTCGTGGTTTGTCTTTGTTATTGGTGACTTGTGACATGGCGTTTGCCGCAGCAGCGTGGTCGGGACTCTCGGTGGATGGTTTCTGTGCTTGACTCCTTGATCGGCGTTGTCGTGTTGGCTCAAAATCAACATCGCTAGGAAATGATCCATTCATAATGCCTCGCTCAAAAGCGCTTCCGCGCTTTTGCGAACTCCGGGTACTTCTGGAAGATGGTGGTAACATGGAACGTGCAATGGCTTTGTCGGCCTCGTCGGAACTCCCGGCTTCGGAAAGTGGGCTCTTGCTGTCGTTTCTGCTTGGCACGTATTCGTCGTCGCGATTGATGTTCGTTCGTGGTGCTGGTCTGCCTTCGTGGTTTACAATTTCGAAGTCGTCTTCCGAGTTCTGCGCCGATTCGTCATCTTGATGCAGCTCATCTTCCATATCTCCATCATCAAGCATTTGGTCATCACTATCTTCATCCTGATACCTCGTTCCCTCAGTTTCGGGTTGCGTGAATTCGCTCTGCAGCTGATCGTCGGCTCCTCCTTGCAAGTCGACAGTACCCGCTGTCTCCTCGAAATCTTCCTCCTCTTCGCTATGATCAGTGCTGGGCGGTGTCAGAACACCGCTGCCGTCGGTGCTATGTCGGCGATCGTTCGCTGTCTCTGCTAATGGCAAGTGAGCAGGTGAATCAATGTATGAGAAGTCCATACCTGATGATCGACGCCACGTACGAGGAATCTTGGACCGCGCAGGCTTCAGCGGTAGATGTGCAAACAGGTCTTCCACCCTTTCTGACCTTTGCGAATTGACTGGGCGGTCTTCTGTCGAAGTCGTGTCTGGTCGTTCGATCTCGCGTGAAGCCTCAGTCTGCCACACGTCCCCGTCACCTCCAGCGTCATCCTCGCCCTCATCCTCGGCATCGCTCATATGCTCATCATCGTCTAAAGTGACAACATTCTCTGGGCTCGCCTGCTGGATCTGCTGACTGACGGCTTCCCGTTCTCTTTGCCATTGCGACCTTGCTTCGTCTGATACAATCATCGATTGGTCTAGAGGACTTTGCAGAACAGGCTGCGACCTATTCAGCTTGCTCGATGAAGCTTTCGTTCCTGATAGCAAAGCTGGCTTCCAGCTGATCGCATCAATGCTCTGTCGCAACATCGACTTCTTCTTTTTCGTGGAACTCGTCGGCTCAAAGGGAGACTGCAATGTCGTCTGTGCAGTGAGGTGCTTGATTGAGGGCTGCCAGGGTGAGAGGACGGTGGTCTGCGCTTTCACAGCACTGAGGTCTGGATACTGAGGAATGGCCTGCCCCTTAGGCGGACTACTTGGCAGATAGCTGACACCGAGCGCTGATTTCTCCCCCTCCCCTTCACGTACTGTCGATAGATGGCTTCGCGACAGCTGGGAGTTGTGCAACAAGCTCGCTTCTTTAGTCGTCTGCAAGCTTTCCAGTGACACCATAGTAAAGTCCTCCGCTCTACTGAGGGTCAGATCTCCGTAGCCATCTCCCACAGCATCCTGCAGAGCTTCATCCAGTTCTTCCCTAGCTCTGCTCAGTCTCTTCGTCCTTCCAGTGCCATCGGAATATTGTGCGTTCAACCTTGCCAGTCTTCCACTAGCCCTCCGATAGTTTGGTGGAGTATGCGATTCCGAGTCCAGAACCTGCATAGCCTGTTCAGCTTCCAACGCAGCAGCCTGTCCATAGACATCATGGTCTTGATCGTTCTGCTGCTCTTCCGGCTCCGGTTCTGGCTCATGCTGCGGCACTTCCTCCACACTCTGTCTCGCCCTCAACTGCGGCGCGCTCCTCTTCTCCTTCAATGGCGTTCCCTTCCTCTTTCTCCCTCGCTTCTTCACCTCTACCACCTCTCCATCTCCGTCCTGCTGCTGCTGCTGAACAGTCTTCTTCGGTGTGGCTTTCCTCCTCTTCACAGGTGAAGCGCTTCTCTTCCTCTGACTCGGACTGTTCATCAAAGGTATGCTCGTTGTCCTCGTCACCATCTTTCCCGGACTATCCCTCTGCTCCGCCTGCACAGTCACTTTGATCCTCCACGGACTCCCATCATTCGTTATGCCCAACTGTGGAGTGTCCAAAATGATCTCTTTACTCGGCGTCGCGCGTGTTTGTTGCTGCGACAAGCGAGATTTCTTTGGAGTCGAAGCTCGTTTACGTGTCGTTCGTAGTTTGCGACCGGAGAGAGGCGACGAAGGGAGCACAATGGGGTCGGGAGAAGTTTCGCGACTGTCGTTCGTGCCATCTTCGGTCATCGCAGCCATCGCCATCGTCATAGCCATATTCGAGGGAAAATGCGCCTCGCGATGCGCGCATGTGGATATGTCCTAGCACGCGTATATCGATGTGAGAGTATGTGAACCGCCCATTTTCACGCTTTTCACCTATCAATGCTACGACACGCGACGAGAGAAGAATAACAACATTTGACGGCCCAAGTCCTTCTGGATAATCGCCGGCGCGCATTGCTTGAAATAGACCCTCGACTGGCTTATGTAAGGATGTTGGTGGGATTGTTGCCATAGAGACCAAAGCTTCCTCTCTCTCTTCCTCTACGAAGTTTGGCTTCTACCCAGCATTCACATACTATCATGATGGTATAGCAGGACAGAAGGAGAGAAGGAGAGAATGGGCGTCTCCGGCCTCTTCAAGGAACTCGGGCCTGGCCAGCGCATCAGTGTCGCCAAACTAGCCGCCACCCACTTCAAGACCCATGGACGTCCTCTCCGCCTGGCAATCGACATCTCCATCTGGCTGTTCCAAATCCTCGCTTCCAAAGGTGGCTCCAATCCAGCACTGCGAACATTCTACTACAGACTGCTCCGGATATTGAGTCTAAATATACATCCACTCTTCGTCTTCGATGGACCCAATAAACCAACATTCAAGCGCAACAAGCGGGTGGGAGGACCTGGAGTGAGAGTCGCGAGTGTACCTGAGTTCCTAGCAAAGGAACTGTTGAGAAAGTTCGGCTTCCCATGGCATGTTGCTCCAGGTGAGGCTGAAGCCGAATGTGCTTTGCTGCAGAGAGAAGGCGTGGTGGATGCCGTCTTGTCAGAAGATGTGGACACTCTAATGTTTGGAAGTGGCGTGCTATGGAGAAGCTGGACTGCCGAAGGAAAAGGAAAGGTGCCGACACATTGCAATGTCTACAACGCGGCAGAAGTGAAAGAAAAGAGTGGATTGAACAAGGAGGGCATGATCTTGGTGGCGTTGATGAGTGGAGGAGACTATATCGTCGAAGGCATTCCTGGATGTGGACCAAAAGTTGGATGCGATGCTGCGAGAGCTGGTTTTGGAAAAGAGTTGTGTGACTTGGCTAGAAAGAGAGATGTTCCTGGGCTGAAGACTTGGAGAGAAAAGCTACAGCATGAGATCAAGACGAATGAGAGCAAGTTCTTCACAAGAAAGAGTGGCAAGCTGCTGATCCCAGAGGACTTTCCTAACAGAGAAGTCCTGGGGTATTACACAGATCCTTGCGTGAGCACGGTGGAGAAAGTGGCGAGACTGAAGGCTGAGGTGAAATGGGATCTGGAAATGGACTTTCCAGCATTGAGAGCGTTCGCAGGCGACGCGTTTGACTGGAGATGTCTTGGAGGAGCGAAGAAGTTCATCAGGAATCTTGCGCCTGCGATTTTGGTGCGAGACTTGAGGTCGATGGGCGAGAAGGACAAGGTACCGGACATGGATGCACAGGCCGAGAAGGAGCAGGAATACGTTCGGGCTATTCATGGCAAGCGAAATCATGCCACGACGGACGGCGAGCTTGAGTATCGAATCACCTTCATTCCTCAAAGTCTTGTGCCGATCGACTTGAGTATTGAAAATGAGGATGACGATTTCGTTCCCGCTGGTGGTGCAGACGAGGAGATCGAAGCAGAAGACGAATGGGCACAGATACCAAGCAGCACACAAGATGAATCTGACGCGCCTTCTTCACCCACCAAGAAGCGAACTTTCAAGCCGTACCATCCTGATCAGCCAGAGAAGATCTGGATGTTGCGCGACTACCTGAAGGTCGGCTGCCCACTTCTTGTTGAAGATTACGAAGACAAGTCGCAAGATCCGAAAGAGTTCTTCAAGCAGAGGCGCAAAGCACGAGCTGCCACTGCTAAGGGTGATGGCAATGTTCATGCGAAGAAATCTCGGCGAAAGAAGAACGAGCCTGATCCAAATCAGATGCCGATCGATGCATTCGGTACCATCACAAAGTCATCGCAAGCCTCTGTGCAGGAAGTGAATTCATCGCAAGGACGCGAACCACTCAAAGCAGTCATCACTGGTGCTAATATCATGCCGAAGAAGTCCAAGAAAGTGGTGGAGGAAAACGTTCCTGGTTTCAAGATGCCTGCAACACAATTGCCGCCAAGATCTACACAGGACAGTGCCAATGACTTGCTCGCACATACCTTCGACACTGACGATGAAGATACCCCTAAGGCTTCGAGGACTATGCCGCCAACCGAGGGCATCTTCAAGCAATTCACAAAGCCTAAACAGCCAGCTTCGCAACGAACTCCACAGCGCCGTAAGAGGCCCTCGGATGACCTTGCGAGTCCGGCAATGAGCCAGACATCGATGAAGGACTTCTTCTCGCCATCTCCACGAAAGCCTGTGGCACAGCAACGTGTGAGCGAGGTTATCAGCCTGCTTTCGTCTTCGCCCGCCAAACCAATGGAGCCTCCACGACCGAGTTCACCGACGCCAGAACGACTACGAGGTGGCTTCTGCCGCACCCATAGCGACGACGAGGGCCTACTCAGCTTCTCTCCTGGCAAGCTGCCTGATTCTGTTACCAAGAGAAGGAAGAAAGCGCCATTGAAAAGAGCCAAAACCGCGCCGTCCTTAGGTAACGATGGCATGGATCTGCCCCTACCTAGAGCGACCGAAAGACCTTCTACACCAGAGCTTCCACCACTCGGCGATAATGTCGAAGCGATGGATCTCGCTAGCCCTATACCAATACGCCTCACACAGCCACTCCCTCTGCCACCGACGCAAAGTAAGCCTCAGAAGTCTTTCAAATCTTCGACAAGCACGACAGCTCGGCCATCATCTGCATCAACATCGACATCCACTGCACTGCGTCGCTCACCTCGTCAGTTCTCCAAGACATCGAAGCCTTCCGCTCAAACTACACTTGTAACACAAGTCACTAAGACGAAGACGAAGATGAAGTTCGTGTCAAGAGAAAGTCTTCCTGGAGCTTGGAAAGAAGTTGAAGCTGAAACTTTGGATCTGACTGGCGACGGGAGTGGTTGGAAGCAGAGTGGTGGGAAGGCTGTTATCGTTAGTAGCGAGAGTGTGAGGACTTCCGGGAAGGGCTGGAGAAAGAGTGGCGTTGAAGTCTTGGATTTGACTGGGGCTTCAGAGCTTTTCTGATTTAGCGATGGCGTTGGTGGGACTTCTGAACACCCTTTGTATATGAAGCTGGGTCTGTGGGTATTGTGATGAGATATGAGCAATGAGAAGACTTCGAAGCTTAGCCATCTCCGGCATAATAGTCATGCTGCAGATTCGACTGATCATCTCATAGTCATCTCGTGTCATGACTCAGGATACAGTGCTCGAGCCGATAGCTTGGACTGTGATTGAGCAGTGAAGCGAGCTGGCTGAGTGTGGATTTGTGGGCGTTTGAAATTGCGGCTGAGCAACGTACCTGCTTATGGTTTCTACTAACCAGTCTATGATTCGCAAGCTCTCGTCCACCTAAGAGCATGCTTGCAGTATCAATGCAATGCAGATGACATGCGACTGGTCAACACAGAAACGTTACAGCTCGAAGAATTCATGGGCGATGATATTCCAGCTTATCAGATTCTCTCACATCGTTGGAGCCATGATGAGATATCTTACAAGGACTACGTCAAAGGTCGTAATACCACGAGCAAAGGACACCACAAGGTTGTTGACCTTTGCAAGTTTGTCCAGCTGAGTGCCACGGGTAACAAGAATGCCACATACGACGAGGACTCTACGAGAGACGAGGACTATAGCGACCAAGAAAGTGATCGAGACAGCGGCGAGTAGCGATGGACATAGCATTTCTGCTAGTTACGACAGCGCTGACCTAAGTTACTTGGATGGCATCGAACCTTTCAAAGGACCGAGCTATGTCTGGGTGGATACATGTTGCATCGACAAGCGGTCTAGCGCTGAGCTTTCAGAGGCTATCAACTCTATGTGGGCATGGTATCGTGGCTCTGAGACGTGCTTTGTCTACCTGGCTGACGTACACTATGATGCGCCACGCAACCTGGAACGCCAACTCGATGCCTTAGGTGTAAAGCTACCTATAGATGAAGAGCTTGTCCACAAACTGGAGAATTCGGATTGGTTCACTAGAGGATGGACCCTGCAAGAACTTCTAGCACCCGAACGTGTCGTGTTCGTTGATAATGAGTGGCGCGTGGTTGGCCAGCTACACTCAAGAGGCTCGCCCATGATCGCTCAGGACTACGGGATACTTGGCGAGGAGCAACTTGGTCCATGGCTCAATGAACCTGTCAGTAGAATTACAAGGATAGATGGACGATATCTGTGCGCTCCAGATGAGTTCCGAAGTGCGAGCATAGCACGTCGAATGAGCTGAGCCGCGCATCGCACGACTACCAGACCCGAGGACATTGCATACTGCCTTATGGGCCTGCTTGAGGTCAATATGCCTCTGCTGTATGGCGAAGGCAAAATGGCATTCAGACGTCTACAGGAGGAGGTTATGCGTCGCAACAATGACCATTCAATACTCGCATGGCCGAGTAGAGCTGAATGGATTGCTGAAACAACTGGAATCCTAGCAGCTAGTCCGGCCGACTTCGCAACTTGTGCGTCTATTGAGCGCATGCCTATCGATCTCTCTCTGAGTTATGCTATCACGAACCAAGGTCTTGAGCTCAGGTCTCACATCAGAAGAGTGGATGTGCGCGATGATCGAGTGTTCAATCGCGAGGTTGATATGATACGCGTAGCTTTGAATTGCAGGCATGCTAGGACTCGACGGCCATTAGCACTATACCTTGTTGGTAAGCAAGGGCAAACACACGAACGAGGTCTTTCCAAGATCTCGCTGAGTCGGACTGCGATCATCACAGATGTAACAGAAGAGCACGAGATGTCCGCAGTCACTTATTTGCATGTTAATGTGGATAACGAGCCACAGAATCTCGCACCTGAGTTCAGCGCTGGAATCACATATGGTTTCAGCACACTGTCTCCGGATGAGTTCGAGTTCGAGAGCGAGTTGGATGCAGGCTCGCAATCTGATACCACTCAGGAGAGCATATCTTCAGCGTGGACCACGTCCGAGGTGAGGTGGAGTGAAAAGCTGGTTGAAGAGATACCATGAGACATGGGTAATGAGAAAACATTTAAGTTCAGCTCTCTTCAACAACTCCAAGAGTACACTCTGACGCTTCCCACTGCAGCCGCTGCTCTTCACTGCAGGAGCCAGTCCTCTACAATCTGCGTAGCGATTCCTGCAGTCTCATTGAACGACTTGGCTTTCGGCCAGCTCACGCCTACGCCCTGCGCAAACACAACACGGTATTTCTTCATACTGTCATCTGGGTCTTCGGCAAGCTCTTGCTGCAGTTGCGGCACTGTCTTGAGCTGGCGTGTGATCGTCTTGCCCGCTAATCGCTCCACCAGGTCTGCCAAACGCTGCATCGAGATCGTATCTCCTGCAACGTACACGACTCCAGCAACATCCGTATATCGAAGTGCAAGTTCAGCAGTGACTTTGCCAATGTCCTCTGGACTTGTCACTGTGATCTCGTTCTCCCAGCTGCCGATACCTGTGACAGAGTCTCCTTTGGGATGGACCAGACCAAAAGCTGGCTCGAATAAGAACGATATGAACATGCCAGTTGAAACGATGACCCATTGTGTTTCTGTCTGTGCTCTGAGAAGATCTCGCACATCGAGCTGGCTGTCGAAGAGGTCTTGTGAGCTATTTCGCCCGATCACGTCGTAATCAATCCCAAACTGCCATGGGAAGTAACGCTTTGCTCCAGAGGCCAGGACTGCTTTCACAATCTTGATCTGCGTGTAAGGCGATAAGTACATGCCGACACAGCATATGATTGTGTGGTAGGACTCGAATATGTTGGAAAGCTGTTCTTGAGTGTCTTCGGCGACGTCTCCATAGATTGGTTCGACATTCCATTGCTTCAGCTGCTCAAGCTGTGTGTGCTTCTTAGATCTCAGAAGGACGGCGATTTTGGTGTTGTTTCGTGATGGGTGCGTGGCGAGCGATTTGACGACCTCCTCGCCTAGCTCGCCGAGACCAAGCACGATTATGGAGTCTGATGCCATGGTCGTTCCTAGATGTCAGCGGAGAAGGTGGTCTAAAAAGATGGTCTTGTTTCTGATGCATTCAGCTGTTTACAAATAGCTTAGATGGGAGTCCTAACTCCGGCTAGGGCCGAGTCCAGCAATGTGTCTCATCCCAGCTGCCTCACATTGTAGGCTCGCGCGACAGTCGCCATTAGTCTGTGCTGGACATAGTCTGACTGAGATGAATGAGGGTGTGGATGATGTAGGTGAGGTAGAGGTAGAGTAAGGTAGGAATACATAGTCTAGCCTGTAATCGCTCGTGCCAAGGCTCGAAGCTCCTCGTCTCGATCCGCTCTAGTCTCAGTCATCAGATCACGTGCTTAGGGCAAGCCATTCCGCGCGTGGTCTAAGGGCCCAACCGGCTTTTTTGGTAATATTAATTAGCTTCTATATACTAATTTCGCATATATACTAATTAGCTTGTTTAAACGGATTTATATAGCGACGACAATAGTAGATATTAAATTAGAGAAACTAAAAAGTACAAAGTATAGTATAAGGTATAGAGAATAAGTATATAATATCTAAAATCCCTATTCTAAACAATACGTATATAAAAACGTATATTAGGTAGTTTTTATATATTATATAGGCCGATACTACTACTTTCTAGATACTACTCCTTCTACTATAGACGAGCTCTACTAACTAGACAAAGTATATATAGTACCTAAGACGCATAGAAATCTAGTAACAAAGAGTTTTTATATAATACCTCGCATTAAAGACTAGAAATATAGTTAGTCTACAAAGGTTACTAAGTAGCTTTAGGTAATATTATTCTTTGAATCTAAGTCTACCGAGTTCGAGAATCGATTAAGGAGTAGAGTAGGAGGTGGGCTATCGACTAGGAGTATATATAGGAGTGCTAGGGACGTAGATATTAGCGAATTGTTCGATATAAGCTTTTCTAGTCTAGGTAGAGAGGATAGTAATAGCAACCTATCTAATATAGAATCTTATATAAGCAATTTTATTCTAAATAAAGTTAATATTTTAGAAGGCCTAGAAAGTAATATATAATAGCTAAGAGTCTATAATTAAGTATAGAAAGTATTCGGAGGCCTACTAGATAGACCTAATTATTGTACTACCCTAAAGTATAAGGCTATATAGTAGATATTTATTATCAAGGTAATAGAGTTCCTAGTCGACAAGTCTAAAGCTCGGTTAAAGGCGAAAGTATATATTACACTCTAAGAGGTATAGGTAGAAAACTAGTTAAGCTAGGTTGTATTCTATAAGAATTAGTAGACTTTGTAGCTAAAGCCTAGAGCTAGTATAGATAGTAGGTAGTATACTATACTTACTATTCTAACTAAATATATAGAAGTAATCTAGAAGCTTGCGAAAAACTTTATATATAGGATCCTAAAAGTATAGATCTAGGTAGTATATATAAGTATAGTAGGCTAGCTAGCTCTAGATAGCGAGTCGGACTAGTATTAGTAGACGCTAGGTCTAGTAAAGCGCAAGCTCTATATACTATATCTCTTTCTAGCTCGCAAACTATAAGTATACTATATCTAGAATCTTATTTTCAATCCGAATAATATTATCTAGATTGCGGCTATATCTATAGGCAAGAGTCTAACCTTCTAGTCCTAGCCTCTTATTTGTAACTATACTATTATCCTAATTATACTACTTAACTAGATTGGAATCGAGTAGGAGACGAGGATCTAGCAACTTAGAAGTAACCTAATTCTCTTTATATCTTATATAAAGACTAGACTAAGTATATAGTAGTAGGTAGATCTACGAGTAGGCAAGTTTACTTATATCCTCCTTAGTCTAGAGATAGTAATATAGAAGTAGTTCCGAAAGCTATAGCTCGAGCCTTAGTTTAGATAGTATCTAGGTATAGTTATTATTAATAAATTCTACCTCGTCTACTAGTAGAGTATAGAGAATAGAGGATTTAGAAAGGAGTATACGAACCTCTAGATACTACGTATGCTCCTATACTATAATGTCTATATATATAGTTATATAGCTATATTAGATACTATAGTAGAAAAGGTCTATACAAAGACAACTAGTATATAAGAAGGTTATATTACTTTAATTAGAAATAGTATTAACCGGCCTAAGATCTTTATATAGGCTATACTAATCCTAGATAGTATAGGAGACAACTATAGCTCGCTCTTCTAGCTTGCTACGTAGGTAGTAGACCTAAGTATATAGGTAAAGAATTCTATATAGATTCTAAAAAGTATAGTCTTTTATAATAGTTAGAAGAGATATTAGGAGGCTGCCTACGCTATATATATATATATTATATAGAAATTCCTAGAGTATATAGAGGTAGAGGTATACTAGATAGTCCGGGTCTACTATAGGCAGATAGCTAGGCAGACATAGGGCAAGCTTATATAGGAGTTCTAGAAGCACGACTCCAAAATCTATATTCTCTTTATAACTAAGGCGCTTGGGTTAGAAGTAGATATTCTAGATATTAAGGAGATTGTCTAGTATAGGCTCCTAAAGCAATATATAATATAGTATATTATATAGCGCGCAGGTCGTATAGTGCGAGACTTAGTAAAGTATAGGCCTAGGCGCTTTACCCTACTATATAAGAAGTTCGCTAATCTCGAGTATATAGTCTTGCCTACCTAGTCTATAGAGCCTGCGCGCCTTATAGAGATCCTAGCAGATAAGCCTATTAGTTAGCCTACACCTCTAGATATAAAGGCAAAGAAGAGAAAGTCGAATTAGAACAAGTATAACAAGCTTAAGTTCTTTGTCTACTATTAGATTAATTAGACTATAGGCAATCTACCTATAATCTAGCCTAGGTATCGAAGGAAGGTCTAGCTATATATATTTATAGAGGCTATGCCCGAGTAGATAGATATAGACTACTACAACTATTGCTAGCCTATATAGAAGCTCTCTAAGTCGGAAATATAGTAGGCTATAGTAATAGAGTCCTAGGTATTAGTTAGAGTTTTAAGGCATATACTCTTTATATAGGCTCGTCTACGCAAGTAGGACATTCTTTAGGCAAAGCGTCTATATACTAATACAATCTTCTAGCTAGTACCTAGATTTATACTACCTCGGAGGATTTAAGAGCGTATCGCCTACTACTAGGGTAAGGCTCCTAGTTACTACCTAGTCCTCGACCGAACTAGATTAAAAGCCTATCTAGAGTAGGCGAAGTTTGTATTACTAACCTAACTACTATCTATACTAGAGACTTAGCTACGTACATTTATATAGTAGGTAGATAGCAACCTTGCAAGCAGCTAGGCTAATATAGAGAGGTAGAGTAGATAGCTCGCAGACAAAGGCTAGGCAAGCTATAAGTAGTATTACCTAGAGCAATATATAAGTATTAAGGATAGGCGAGTCGATTATAATATTAGCAAGACTATTATAGATATATCGGATATGTCTATATATAGGATTTGTATATTTAGTATTTAGACTCTACTTCTATACGTATCGACGCCCGAGCTATAGATAATATCTAAAGTAGTCGCAAGTAGTAGGTCTCTAGATTCCGAACAAGCTACGTGGGATAGCATACCTAATATACCAAACAAGGATATAGTAGCGCCTATAAAAGGAAAGGGAAGAGCAAAGCCTAGAGTATCTACTTCTAAATATAAGTAGATATATTCCTAGACTCTATTACTATAGGTATTGCTATAGACAAAGTAGACTTCTAATTTCTATAAGGTTCTAGCTAAGAAGTCTAGTAATATCTAGTCTGCAAGTAATACCTAGCTATCTAAGCGGAGCTATATAGGATTGCCTCCTAAGCTATCGATAGGTAGAGTATCTAGAATTTCTAGTTATATAACTAGAGGCTATATACCTCTAAAGTATTATTAATAGAATTGTAGATAGTATACTAGCTGCTCCCGGGCTTGCTACCTACCTATATTATATAATTAATTATATATAAAGCTAGTATTCTAATATATAGAGGAAATCCTATACTTATATTCTATACTCTTATACTTCTAGTCTCCCTATTTGTTCTATACTTGCTCCTATAGTCCTCTAGCTAGATCCTTAGTATATTATATAGTTCTCTATTACTCTCTAGCTTAATCTAAGTATACTCTATAGTCCTCTAGCTAGATTCTTAGTATATTATATAGTTCTCTATTACTCTCTAGCTTAATCTAAGTATATTCTATAGTTCTCTAGCTAGATTCTTAGTATATTATATAGTTCTCTATTACTCTCTAGCTTAATCTAAGTATACTCTATAGTTCTCTAGCTAGATCTTTAGTATATTATATAGTTCTCTATTGCTCTCTAGCTTAATCTAAGTATACTCTATAGTCCTCTAGCTAGATCCTTAGTATATTATATAGTTCTCTATTACTCTCTAGCTTAATCTAAGTATACTCTATAGTTCTCTAGCTAGATTCTTAGTATATTATATAGTTCTCTATCGCTCTCTAGCTTAATCTAAGTATACTCTGTAGTCCTCTAGCTAGATTCTTAGTATATTATATAGTTCTAGATTTAGGCTAGCCTTCTACTTCTACTTAGATAGTATCTACTTAAGTTCTAGATTTAGGCTTACCTTCTATATAGATACTTGTTTCTACTACAAATAAATAGAATAGAATAGAGAAGTAGTTAGAAAGAATATATATTATAGTATTAATTATTAACTAATAATATAATTAAGGTAGCACTTCTACCTCTTTAAGTCTACAATCGCACTATGCGCGACACTACCTACTACTTTGTCGCTATCTATAATAGCTCTATACGTATCTAAATCCCTAAGTATAAAAAAGACTATAGCTAACTATAGACAAACGCCTACAAACCTAAGCCGCAAACGCGTAGCGACACCGAGCGCATCTTAGATAAGTAGCTTCTAAAGCGCAATATCTCTCGAGTCTAATAAACTAGCTCTAACAATCCTAGAAAGAGTATAGGCGTGTTCTAATTAGTATAAGAGTAGTCGGACAGTTTAGGAAAAGGTAGATAATATCCTTTAGTATATATACTTAAGTAATATAAGTATTAAGAGCTTCCTAAACTCCTACTATAGTATAGAGAAGGATCCGGGTATAAGCGTATAGGTAGAGACTATAGGTAGGTATATAAAGAGGATAGGGAGTATTATATCTAAAGAGTCTTTCTTATAAAAAGTATATCTATATATAAATAAGAGTAAGTTTACGAGCTTTGTTCTAGGCCTTATTAGACTAGATATCTAGTCTTTAGCTTAGATCGAGGTAGGTAGAGTCTAGTAGTATATAAGACCTATACTAACTATACTTAGGTATTTAGCAAATTCGATTTAGAGTAGTAAGTAAGCAAGGTCCTTCTCTTAGATATATTTAGGAAGATAGCTTAGATAGCTCCTATACTTACTAATATTATAAGCGCGCTTATTACTAGACTAGCGCAGGTAACTATAGATATAAAAGAGACTCTATAATAGGTCTATAGGAAGGTTATATAGGTAGCTTCGATAATTAGATAGGCATAGTATCTAAAGGCTAGAAGTAGACTATCTCGCTAGCTTAGGATCTACCTATAGAGTTAGAGAACTAAGTATAGAGTAATATCTACGCTTGCTAGTATAGGCGTCTACGTATATCCTCGGAGTATCTATTAGGCAAATAAGAGCCTACTTAGAATAGCTATAGAGAGCGTATACGTATATAGTCGGGACCTAGCTACAAATATTATTTTCGACAACTAGAACTATATACTCTAGACTAGATAGTCTAGGTTTCTTAAATAGGACTAGCTCCTATATTATACTACTACAAAGGTCTTTAAGAGTATATAGATTCTACGTAGTAGCTTAGATATATTCTTACTATATAAAGAGAATCCTCTATAGCTTTATAATATTATAGGTATAGAGGGGCTAAAGTATAGCAAATAAGAGTAGGTATATATACTATATAAGATAGCTAAGTATATTCGCAGAGTATACCTAGTCGAAGTTATAGAAGTATATAATATAAAACTGGACTTAGACTAGTAGGCTATATTATAGTACCCCTATATATATATTATATATTACCTTATAACTTAGAAGTCTATATACTCTATAATAAAGCTTATATTCGAAGATAAAGGCACTATAGATAGTATATATAGAGTAATTAAGGATATTATAAATAAGTAGCTTAACCTTCGGGAGATATATAATAGTATCTAATATAATAATATAGATCCTATAGACGACCCTATACTATTTGTAGGCGCTACTACTAAGTCTTAATTATACTAGGACAAGATTCTCTATTCGCAGATAGAGCAAGATAAGGACTAGGTTAGATAGACTAGCTACAACTCTAGCTAGAAGATTAAGCTAGTTTATAGCAATTAGAAATCGGTCTCTAATATCTATACTATATATAAGGAGTGTATTAAGAATAAAGACCTATATAATAGAATCTAGTAGGTACTGCTAGTACCCGGGCTCTTCTATCTAAAAATATACCTAATATAGGTAATCGATAGAAACTTTAGTAGGCCTAAGAGCTATAACTTAAAAATATATCTAAAGGTCTACTAGGCGCTAATAAATCGCAAGATCTGCCTATTATTCTAGGCACTATATAGTTATATAGAGTATCTAGTAGTCGATAGCTATTATGCCCGCATCCTAGCATTTATATATAAGATAGCTAGAATTTAAGACCTAGGTAATAGATCGAATATAGCTAGGTATATTCGAAAGCTTTTAGTCGAAGGATTCCTAGATCTATTATAGAAGGTCTATAAAGCATACTTCTCCTAGTAGGCGTATATACTATACCTAGATCTATAGTCTAATTAGATAAAAGCTAGATATTATATAGGTAAGACTATCCTAATAGTAAAGAAAAAGAAGAAGTTAGCTCCCTATATAGCGAATATAGTTATAATCGATAGTAGCAAGGATAGAACTATATATATCTACTTTATCTAGATAGTATAGACCTACTAACTCCTCTACTATACGATCAAGTACATAGATATTAGCCTCCTACGCCGCATAGTTAATTAGTATATCTTAATCTTCTATACAAAGTCTTATAAGAACTATACGTTTGTTATACTCTAGCTAAAGTAGATTGCAGACTCGCCTATATCTAATAAGCAGCTCTAAAATACAATTCTAGCAAATAGTCTAGTAAACTATATAGGTAGAGTAGATAGTTAGTTTAAAATCGACTATGCAAATAAGTTCCTAAATAGCTATCTAAAAGCGCTACTACAAAATCGGAGGAATAGTACGTTTAGTATAGAGGATTAGCTCGCCGACTATACTCTACTCGCGACCTATATAGGTTAGCTCTATAATAGAATAGAGGTAGCGTTTAGCAAATATATAGATATAGTATATATAAGAGCAAGCGCTATATACAAGATCTACTAAGTTGTATTAATCTGCCTAGAGGAGTTACTTAATTGTATATAGATAAAGGATACTCTATTCTATATAGTAGATCTCTTTGCTATAGGCCTAAACAACCTTATATCTAACGTAGGTATAGACAACAAGCCTCGTCTATCTATACTTAAGAGATTTAATTAGAATATAGTATGCATACTAGACTTAGGTAGTTCTATACCCGATATCGAGTATCTAGATATTCCTAGCTAAATAGACAATCCAATCGAATAATATAACCTTCAGACTATAGCTGCTATAGACAATGTACCTAGGTTCCTTACTAATAACGAGTCTAAGTTTGTAGACAATATAGAGTAATACTCGGATATACTTAGGTAAACTAGGCTTATATATATAACTTCTCTACAAGCCTGCGACAACTATACTAATTAGATAGCTTAGACTATACGAAACCGACCTGCCGATAATAGAGATATATATATAAGCTAGGCTCACCTATATAGTATCTCTATATTTCTAGAACAACTATAGCAATCGAGTAGGTCGTAGGTAATTAAAATTCGAGCTCTTGCGTATAGAGATACCTATAAATATTAGATGCTTATTAGGCTTCTCTATACAAAAGTAGCTATTTATAAGTATAATTCTTACTATATCTATACTATCGCACACGCCGTAGACTACTATACTTATTTTACTTTATAGCAAAATAGTAAAAAAGTAGTTATAAACTCTTTACTTATACTCTATTATATATAATATACGTAGCCTAGGCAGAGCTTTCTATTAGCCTAACAATTATAGATAATACCGGTTAGTTACTTTATTAAGGTAGGTAACCCTATATATATATCGTCGCTATTTACTAGTATAGGTCCTTAGGTAGCTATAGGAAACTATAAAAGAACTTATCTTTTTTCTTAGATACTTCTTCTTCTATTATATATAATATCTACTACTTTGCCTTCTATAGTTGTTTATAGTCTATAATACTTATATACCCGACTCCCTACTTTATTAAAAATATATATATATTATATAGGTAGTTTATATAATACTTAGGCGAGCTTAGAACTACCTCCTTGCCTATATCTAGGCAAAGCCGAGCTTTTATATATAAACTCTTATATACTATATATCTTTCTATTCTATCTCCGAAGGAAATTAGTATCTAGCTACCTATCTAGTAGCTTAGAGTCTCTATTTTCTTTAGAGATACTTATATATATACAACCTACTATATAGTAGCTTAGTTGCTCTATTTTTTTTTTAGAAATACTAACTTTACTACTTTGCAGACTCTACTCTTTAGGCGAGCTTAGAACTACCTCTTTGCCTATACTTAAGTAAAGCCGAGCTTTTATATACTAATATATATATATACTATATATCTCCCTATTCTTTCTCTAAAGGAAATTAGTATCTAGCTACCTATCTAGTAGCTTAGAGTCTCTATTTCTTTTAGAGATACTTATATATATATAATATACTATATAGTAGCTTAGTTACTCTATTTTTTTTTAGAGATACTAACTTTAATACTTTGCAAACTCTACTCCTTATCTGAATTTAGTTACTATATCTAGTACCTCTATCTACTACTCGATAGCTACTATAGCTTCTACTTCTACCTACTACCTATAAGGCCTAGGCTATAATCTACTAACCTACCTATTCTTATAGCTAGAAGTACCTATAGGTATAGATAAAGATAACTAGAAGGAGGTATATAGTTAGCTATAGAATATCTTCTATATATCTAGTAAGGCCTATAAGATAACTTTGCTCTAGGTATATAATACTATAGTTAAGCTCTATAGCTATATTATATTTTGCAATACTCTATTTTAGTTCTTTAGCCGCTTTAATAAAATAATTAGTAGCTTAGATAGGAGAGTTAGCCAAATTGCTTAGTATATAGCTCTAATTGCAGACAAGTCCGAGTATTACTTGCCTAGACTATTTAATAAGGGATTAGAGAAGTACTAAGAGGTATACGACTTTAGATAGGAGCCTATAGAGATTAACTTATAGAGTACTAGAATAAGATTAGTCGCACTATATAGCTATTATCTAAGTTCGCGCAATAAGCGCGACTCTAAGCTAATTAGGTCTATAGCTATACTTAATAAGACAAAGTATAACAAAACTAACTACTACTACTTCTAGTATAGCCCGACTAATAGGATAAAGGGCCTATTTAAGGTATATATATAAGTAGCGCTTATAGAGGATTCTAATTATAACAATCTAGAAAACTTCTTATATAGAGGTATCTATACTAGCTATATCTAGTAGTCTAAGTATAATAAGTATATAATTAGTCTACGCTAGAAGGGCCTAGGTTATAAAGCTACTATATAAAAGAAGTATAAGTAGCTATTAATAGTAGCTTAGAGAGCTATCTTTTTTATACCTAATAACAACTTCTATAATCTACTTAATATAACTAGCTTTAATAAGAATCTTACTCTAGCCTTATACCTTATATATACTTCGAGGACTAATAGCCTTATATAAGGCTTAGGAATGCCAATTGCGCCTAAGAATCGCTACTAGGCGTTTGTACATCTCGGCTTTACTTGGAACATAGCTAATAGTAACTATAACAACTTCCTATACTATATAAAGGACTTAGCTAAAGCCCTACTTATAGCTATTTATATAGAGATTACTAAGGATACTACTATTAACTTAGACCTTAAAGGCAACTTGTTGTCTAAGGAGGAGTATAATTCTAAGAATAATAGGCTTCTTAGTAATATAGGTACTAATATAGATATATTTTAAAAATAAGTCTAAAAGTAGTTAAGTATAGATAAAATTAACTAAGATTAACTAATACTCTAAGGAAGTATATAAGGAGTGCTCTCTACTACTACTACTATAGCCGGGCTGCTAGCTACTAATAGCAAGGTATTATAAGTAGTATAGTAGGCTTTCGGATTTTCTAAATAAAGTTTTATAATCTCTGCGACTATCTAAAGCCCCTCTAAGTATCTATATATTCATTCGCCTATATTTCAAAATCGAGCTAATTAGTATATGCCAAAAGTGCTAGTTAGGCCCTTAGACTGCCTGCGGCAAGATTCCGAATGAGGACTAGTTTGCCAAGGCAGTATAATGACTGAGACTAGATCCGCTCTACTCTTCTGCCCAACATGCACACATAACATGTCGCTGACTGGCTCTCCATGCAGCGCGATGGCTTCTACGGCAATGGCCTCGAAGGCTATTCTCTCATCGACGCGCCTGGTCACTCAGTCTATGGAACGTCTGCCTTGCGAGCGCCGCAGGGCTACCAACAGGACGTGACATCCTATGATACCAGCACGTCGACTCGTACACCGACACAGATACAGACACAGATACAGACAGGACCACAGAGCCAGGAAGGCGAGAATGTCCAGGCCTCGCCACCCTCGAGTCGCCAGCCAGTGGTGCCAACATCGTCCGGCGGAGACGCGAATCGAGCGCAGCTTGACCTGCCTCCAGTTGTTGGATCCACCATTCAGTACTTGAACAAGCCTCTCAAGTATCGCCCTATCCCGGATGATGTAGAGGAAGTCCGCCAAAAGCTCTTCCACCTGGAGCAAGATATCCTACTCGATAGTCAGCAGATTGCTGACTACTGGCTACATATGAACAACGTATGGCAGCGCTCGACTAAGCCTAGTCTGGAGGAGAACGGCGTCGTAGTAGAGATGCTTGAATGCCGGAATAGGAGGCGCGTGAAGTTGGTGGGTAAGGACAGACAAAGTGCAGGTGCAAGGAATAGAGGAAACAAGGACGACCTGCTCGGTGACATTGAGCCATGTAAACTGCGTGTGCGCGTACAATCGTACACTAAGCACGCTGAGGGACTTGCCGAGCCATGTCGAATAGGCTTCATGAGTTGCAACTGCATACCCGAATGGGCCTATATCTGTAGGACCACGGCCACAAAGGAGAAGAACTATGTCCACCAGCATGAGGTAAGAAGGACCAGCCGTGATCGGCCTCCTTCAATCGACTTCGTGGCGTGAGTGCTGACCTCTATGCCGCTCTCAGATCTCTCTGTCAGATCGATATAAGAGGAGTGATGCCATTCTGTACTTCTGTAAAGTGAAAGTCACAGAACACTACAGCTACCCTGCTGTAAGCAAGTGGCTAAAGGAGAAGTATGGACATATCACACCGCAGGTCAACTATGTCACCAAGCAGGATATTTCCAATGTCTCTCGGCCATGGCGTCTCTTGAACAAGGACGTTGAGTTGCGGCAGCAAGTTGAAGAAGAGTTGGATTGGGAGCAGCAACGCAGACAATGCCTGGATTCCATAAATTCGACATCTGCTACACAGCTTGCCAAAGCTTTGCTTGCGGTCTGCACACAGATGCCACAGGCGATCGATATCGTTCTTCCTCTCCTCGAGAAGACAACTGCCCCGGACTCTCGACCTACACCAATCAAGGAAGGTGCTGACATCGTCATACCACCAGCTGGATGTCCAGTCGCGAAGCAATATGCTAGTAGTAGCAAGCATGTCAGCAATTACAAAGGCGTCATCCTGACTCCAGAGGAAGTGCAAGAGCGGCTACGCGAACAGCGAGAGGGACATAACCCACAGCAAGCAAGCTCTGCAAAGGCACCCCCATCACGTACACCAAGCAACTACAAGGGCACGATTCTCACGCCAGAAGAAGTTGCAGAGCGACTACGAGCACAAGGACTCCATGTGCGACCTACTACATCAGCACAGCCACCGCCGCCAGCTCAACACACTGGCTCGCCGCATGTTCCTGTACCTGCTTCTGCAGCTGCAGGCGCAGTGCCTTACAAGGCGTCCACTCGCGGAACTGCTGGTGTCGCACTGAGTGCTGGACCGCAAACTTCACAACGCGCAATGAGCACAACCTGGTTATCGTCGAGCGGTCCAAACCAAGTAATACACACGAACCAGCACATAGCACCAGTAGAGAAAACAGCGGACTCGAGACCATCGTGGGCGCTGCCTGTAGGCAAACGTCCAGCCGGAGATGTCGCAAGACCAGAGCCGAAACGACAGCTTGTTGACGACATCGCGATGCAGCTGCGCAAGGAGTTGGGCTGAGGTGGGCGTCACTCGAGGCATTGCTTATCAACTCTGCTGCTTGGCCGGCATGTATAGAAGTCATCTGGCCACAGAGAACAAGCTGAGAAGAGGTGTATAGGTGCACAGAACGAGCTACGCCTTCGATTCGACTAGATACCCAATTGAGCTGTCAGCACTGACATATTTGCTGGCGCAAGCAAGTCCAATAGATTCTGTCAATGTGCTTCACGTCCCTCGCCAGCAGCACTTCTTATTTTCAACAGAGAGAGCCTGATGAGACTTGAGAAACGACATCACATTTGTCGGGACACACAGCATGCACAATGTTCGAATCGCACAAGCGTGGTAGACCCACCGGGCAAGCCAGTACGAAACAGGCAGGTGCTGACCAGGGTCGGCGGCGAAACATGTTGGCCGAAGGCCATTACAACTGCAGCTTTCGCAGCTCTCTGGGTGTATGCAAGAGAACGTTGCAAGTATGTCCACATTCGATGTCGCTGCAGTCCGCAGCCGCTTTCCGGGCCTGTCGAAGGACCAAGTAGTATGTTTTTTCGTCTCCAGATCGAACCTCAACTTTACTAAATTGAGGAGCAGTACTTCGACAATGCTGGAGGCTCTCAGGTTCTGAAAGAGGTCATCGACTCGATCGTTGACTATCTCTGCAACAACAACGTTCAACTCGGGGCTACATATCCTGTCAGTCAGACATCGACCCACCTTTTCGAAGAGGGATCCAAGGCTGTTGCCAAGTACATCAACACGACACCAGACTGTGTAGTCGTCGGTCCTTCGACCACCCAACTGTTTCGCAATCTGTCCATCTCGTTATACGACTATATCACGGCCGAAGATGAGATAATTGTATCCCAACTAGACCACGAAGCTAACATTGCCTCATGGGTCCAACTGGCCAAGGACAAGGGCTGCAAACTGATCTGGTGGAGTGCCGAAGACAAGAACAATCCTCAACTGGATACTGAAGTCCTCCGCAAGCTTATGACACCTAAGACCAAGCTCGTAACGTGCACCCAAACCTCCAACATCCTCGGCACAATCAACGATGTCAAAGCAATCGCATCAGTTGTCCACGAGACTCCTGGTGCTCTTTTGTGTGTTGACGCTGTCGCATACGCACCTCACCGAGCCATTGATGTCTCGGACTGGGGCGTGGACTTCTACAGCTTCTCCTGGTACAAGCTCTACGGACCACACATCGCATCTCTATACGCTTCCAAGTCTGCGCAGAAACACCTCAGGACTCTTGGACACTTCTTCAAGCCTACAGATACACTGGAGAACCTGCTCGGACTTGCTGCAGCGAACTATGAGCTTACAGCTTCCATCCCGGAGGTATGCAAATATCTAGAGAGTATTCCGTGGGAAGCCTCAGCCATTTACGAGGAGAAGTTGCAGGCAATACTACTTGAGTATCTCGCTTCGAAGCCGGATGTCTACAGGATCATCGGGGAACCTAGCGCAGATCGGGCGAAGAGAGTACCTGTAATCAGCTTCACTGTCAGAGGTTGGAAGAGTAAAGACATAGTTGATGCTATTGAGGCGAGGAGCAACTTCGGCTGTCGATATGGAGCTATGTACTCAAACAGATTGTGCAAGGAAGTCCTTGACATCGATACTGTTGACGGAGCTGTGAGAGTGAGTCTGCTGAACTACAATACTGTGGAAGAAGTGGAAGGGTATGTCAAGGTGTTGGATGAAGTAGTCTTCAAGTCATGATCCTCTGTGAGGCATTGTGGGAAACGAATCGAGAAGCTACACCATCCCTAGGTCCTCTCGCACGAAGAATTCTTTTATGTCCTCGAATCTGTTACTGTGGCACTCGATTGCTATATGGAAACGCAATCGTGTGAAGTCTTTGCACAGCTGTGAAGGAATGGTCCTTCCTTCTCTGAACGCTTCGATCGAGTGACTCGGAGTCTGACCTCGACTCTGTTACCTTAGTGCACGCCTCTAAAATGGAAACACGGTTATGGGAAGTCATTACACAGCAGTCAACTCCGACTATGACACTCCGTGGCTCCATTTCACTGCTTTGGTATCTAATGCCATAGTCTTCGCTACTAGAGCAGAGACATTATCATGGTAAGTGGAATGCACACGCTGTTCTCTCTGCCTATCGCTCCCAACTGGCCCCTAGACTTGCCGGCAAGTCCGTTGCCATAGTATTTACATCTCGCTCGAGTCTCTTTGATGTGCCATTGCATCACTTATCGCTAATCTTTGCTGCCAAACCCACGAAATCTCTTATCCTGCTTGAACCTATCCACTTCCTGGTGTGTTGGTCTGGCTTCTAGTCCGTTACTACCACGAATAGGCCCTTGATTGGCTTGTCGCACAAGCTTGAAGCGAAACCGCTGCTTTTGCTTGTCTACGAGCTCGTAATCGACAACGTCATATAGGCCATCGTAGCGAAAGCCAACTAGTAGTGCATACCTAGAGTTGGCCTTGCTAGAGCGAATAAACCTGACTGGAACTCTGTTAATCTTATTCTTATTAAGCAGAGCGGTGCTACGCGAGAGCTGCCCAGGAGTAGTCGTATCCTGGCCGTAGTAATACACAACGGCGCCCTCATCCTTATCTGGATAGGGATAGTGCTTCCCGCCACTTATAAAGCATGAGTACGCGCCAACACCTATGTCGCCAGAGATGCCAGTCTAACTGTCTCCGTGCGCACTATCGCGCAGCGCACAAAGCAGTGTAGGCTACTACTAACCGTTAACGAGCTTGCCGTTGCCTTTGTACTTCGATAACTTCTAATACTTCTAGTCGACTCTGTTACCTTTACGGTCATCTTCGGCATTCTTCGTCTTCTGTGCTAAGATAAGCCCGTAGAGCATATTATCGTCAAAGTTCCGTAAACACTACTTGTAGTAGAGCTCGGCAGCATTAGACTAAATGTCCTTGGGCTAGTACCCTTTTATAGAACTAGCATATCGGTCGTTAAAGAGCTAAGGCAGTCTATTATTATTATATAGCATATAACGAGTTCTAAGTAGCTATAGACCTACTAAGCCTATTACAAGAAACGGCGCTTTGTATAGGCTCTCGCAAAGCTTATTAAAGTCCTTAGTATTAATACGACTTAGACCTTAGTTCTTAATAGTTATTATCTAATTTTTTTTTTAGCTAACTAAGAAAAGCATCTATATTACTATTATTTATATTGCGCTTTGTATTTGCACTTAGCTTTTAATACTAGTCTAGTAGTTAATATTCTCCTTTATTACTAGATATAGCTACTAGTAATTTTAGTAAGTTCGAAGAAGAACTAAAATTAATAGATTATAGATACTTCTAAAAGCTAAGCCTAGATAGTATTAGGTTATAGAGGACCTAATAATCTTACTAAGTAGAGGCTAAGCTTAATCTAGTTAGAGCTTATTAATATATCTATAAGAGAGTAAGTAAAGAAGGTTCTCGTATTCTAATTAGTAAGATAGAATAGTAAGTTATATATAATAACTATCTATAACTATAATATTTATTACCTATATATATAAAAGAGATTCCTAGTTTTATTAATTACTCTAATTACTCTAATTAAGGCCTACTTAGTATAATTAGGGTACTTAGTATAATTAGTAGTAGGCCTAGTCTAAGTGCTACTAATTACTTCTATATATAATATATATCTAGAAAATCTATAGAAATATTCCTATAGTATACGAACTATAATACTATCCCCTATCTAGCCTAGCTTTGTCCCGAAGCTAGTTTATAAAGTTATTATCTTCTAGAAAGTTAGTTATTATAGCTTCTTTCCTTTATAATACTTTATATAATAACTAAGTTTTTAACCTATTATTATTATAAGCTCGCCGATTTTCTAGACCTCTAGGAGGCTATTATAGTAAAGTCGTATTCGTCCTATAAGAAGTATAAGTATATATATAAAGTATATATTTGCTTAGGAAAATATAATAAGTATATTTATTATAGTTAGTAGTATTAGATTTTAGGAGTGCAGCGGATAGAAGTACAAAGGGAACCCTCCCGGCGCAAGTAGTTAGAGAAGGTTAAGTAGCTACCTAACCGATAGAAACAAAAGATATACTATACTGCCAAGGAGTCTCTAAGCCTAAAGTACTACATGCCTAAGGTATAACTATTAGATAGAGAGACATAGTGTTCCCTAGGGTACCAAAATCCGATACTCCCTCTAACACCCTATCTCTTAATAGCTAATTAACCCCTTTAGACTTACTCTCTTCTAAAGAGATATATACCTTTCTATAGGTCTTCTCTATTTCTATAAAGGCTAAGACTATACTTCTTGCAGGTTCAAGATACCGGCATATAGACAGGATGTGTCCCTTATCCTAATATAGAGTATACTATCTAGCTTTGAACAACTCCGAGTTATTTGTTCTGCCTATTATCCTCTTTCCCTTAACCTGTTTCTATATAGCTCTTGTAGCATAAGCTAAATGCTCTACATCCCTATCCTGTTTAGGTTGCTTTGGTATCCCTACTTCTTTCTCTTCTAGGATAGAAAGGATGTTATTAGGTAACAGATATAGTTAGGCATCTATAGCATCTCTAACAGATAACTACGAATTAGGTAACCTACTAAGAAGAACTTGGATTCTGTTCTTAGCTTTAACTGCTTCTGCTATTGCTAGCTAAGCTTCTCTAATTCTTTTCCTAAATGTAAGTAGGCCTAACTATGCTTATAATATACTCCTACTTGTTATCCGAAAGGTGAAGTACTATTATACTAGCTTCCTTCCTAATACTTTGTTATCCTTATACTTCTTCTTTAACTCTTCCTAGACAGCCTTTACTATCTCCTTCTCTAATACAATCTCTTTATCTTCCTTACTAATATATAGTTAAATCTAGTAGATTGCCTTATAGTTCGACTTATTAGTAATTAGGACAGATATAGAGGTCTTAATAGTTAAGAAAAGATCCTCTCCCTTTAGGAATATAGCTATCTTTCTAAACTACTATTCCGAGTTCTCTCTAGAGAGGACTAGGCATAGCCTCTTAACATTTACTAATATGCTGCTTATAACTGCTACTAAAGTTTGACTTGTAAGGTGTTCTCTTTTAGCTTTGTTAGTTCTTCCTAAGTGCCTTAGCCGAGAATCGAATTTTCTATATTTTGGACTAGAATATAGTTCTTAGCTTAGATATATAGAGAGAAAATCAAACCTTAAGCTAGACTATCTAGTAAAGAATTAATAGTTGCTAAGACTCTTCTTTCTTAGCTAGAGCTTCTAGAATTCTATTTTCTAAATAGCTATAGAGCAAATATGCCCTACGCTACTATATATAGTACGTATATATATAGCTTTAGGAATATGCCTCTATAGCACCCTCCAGCTTAGGAACCTCCTAGAGCTACTATATACAAGATGAAGGTAGGTTTATAACTCCTCTTAATCTTAGATCCCTTTGGACCCTAGGGGTAGTAAAAGGTTTAGTTAGTCTCTAAAGTGTTATTAGCTAATAGCAGGCCTTAGCGAACCTGCCTTGCAACTATTCCTCCCTAAATATAACCTGCCTAGTATAAACTAGTCTTCTAGTTTCTAAGATCTTTTTTTAAATAGTTAGGTAAGTCCTATCTATATAGCTATTGTTAGAAGCTAACTCCCTCTAATAGCCTAACTATTCTTCTAATATTATTCTCTTCTGCTTTCTAGTAGTAGGAAACTAGTCCAATCTTCTAGTGTTAACAGACTATAGCTGTATTTGGCTAGGCGCCCAACCCGGCGCCCTATAGGGTTTGTTCTCTGTCTTTATATAGTCGTGTAGTAACCTTCTGCTTAAGACTAATATGCATTCTGGGACCTTCCTATCCTAGCATGTGCTATACTTTCTACTATCTAGCTTGTGCCTATAAGACTACTTCTCTTACTACTAACCCTCTTGAATGCCTTAGCTTAGGCACTACCTTTTGCTCTTCTCCTAAGGTGCCTTTACTACTACCCTATAGTACTTGCTATTTTAATCTTCCCTTAGTGCTAGACTATCTAGCTACAATTGCAAACCCGGGCTTATAACCTGTTAGATTTTAGGAGTGCAGCAGACAGAAGTGCAAAGGGAACCCTCCCGGCGCAAGTAGTTAGAGAAGGTTAAGTAGCTACCTAACCGATAGAAACAAAAGATATACCCTACTACTAAGGAGTCTCTAAGCCTAAAGTACTACATGCCTAAGGCATAACTATTAGATAGAGAGACATAGTGTTCCCTAGGGTACCAAAATCCGACAAGTAGTATAATATCTAGGTTATAAAGTTCGAATTTAATTATTTTTATTCTAAGAAAAAGAAGCTTTTATCTAGAATCTAAGAGGCAAAGCGCGCCTAGAAGGAGGTATAATATACTTTAGAGGCTACATATAAGGCTTCTTATACTATATATATATATAAGATATAGTTATAGTAGTAGATAGATCTAATCGATTATTATATAGATAATATAATAGTAGTAGAGTTAGCAAATATCGAGAGGTAGAAGGTAGTAGAATAGATAGAGGAGGAGGTTATAACCTTTCTAGAGCCGTCTACTAGCCTAGCTTTAAATCTTTTACCTAGGACTTAGAGTACTCTCGAGGGTTTATTTAATAATTTCTAGAGTTTCCTATTTTTAGTAGACTCTAGTAGAACTATACTAGAAGCTAGTAGTAGTTTATAAAGTTAGACTTAGCTTCCTAGATATTTTCCGAATTATTATACCTTTTCTATTTAATTAAGTAGTTCTAACCCTTTTATTCTAGGATCTTTTCTACTTCGAATATATTCTCTTTTTTAGGTTAGAAGTAGAATATTTCTTAGTAAAGTATTTTAGTATCTATAGGTTCTAATAATAATATATAGAATACTAGGTAGATCTTTATATCTTTTAGTAACTTAAGTCGGTAGTTAACTAGCCCTCGTAGCTTATTAATTAAAAATAGTCTAACTTTAACTTAATCTAGTTTCTTTATCTTTCTTTTTATTTTAAAGTTTTTTATAAAAAGATAGACTTTATTCCTTTTTTTTAGCTAAGGTACTATTTTTCGTTTATTATTATATAGCCTAGCTATTATTAGTTGCGAGTCTGTAATTCGTCCTTCTAGTTCCTTATAGAGGTTCTTTAGATCTTTGCTTATAATTATAGTATATTCTACCTATAGGTAAGATAAAGATTCTCTAAAAAGGTTTGGGTTTTGCTTATAATTCGAGAAGAATAGTATAGCCTTTATTATCTCTAATTGCTAATTATTTAGTACAAGCTATACTATTAGTAGTAGCGCTAACTAGTTATCTTATATATAATTAATATAGTATTATAGGTATTGTTCTAGTATTTGGTTTGTTCTTTTAGTTTGCCTATCTATCTAAGGATAATATACTATCGATAGCTTGTATTTAATTCCGAGTATGCTAACTAAGGTCTTCTAGTAGTTAGAGGTAAAGAGCTTGTCTCTATCTATAATAAATACTTTTAGGAATCTATAATATCTTATAAGTCTATCTATAATAAGGTGTCCGAGTTGCTTAGTAGTATATATCTCGCTAGTAGTAATAAAGTATATATATTTAGTAAGCCTATCGACTATAACTAGTATTATATCGTAGCTAATTCCTATAATCCGGTCCTATAATAAAGGCAACTTTATAATAAAGTCTATTATAACTTTATTCTATAGTTAATATAGAGGAGTATAGAATTAGATATATCTATATTTCGTATATCGATCTGCCTTATTCTATTAGTAGGGCTTATAGCGTTTAATATATTATAATATATATTTGTATATATATAGAAAGCTAAAGTTTCTTTAAATTAACTCTATAGTTTTTATAGTTCTAGAGTATCTATATTATAGATTATTATAGTAGTATCGTATATACTTATTCTCTCGGTCTTTTAGTACCTAATACTTCCCTTATAGTATAGGGAACTATTCTTCTATATTCTAAAGAACTTATATAATATAGTTAAACTCTATTAAGTTCGAGCTTAGGCTTCTATCTAGATTAGCTCTAAGTACTTTCTAGTATACTAGTTCTTTTCCTTCTATATAGTTACTTCGGCGGCTTAGTATATCGGCTCGACTATTATCCTTTTCTAGTATATAGTAGATTTCGAACTTATATTAACTAAGTAGTTCTAACTAGTAGGCCTATTATCGGGTTAGTACTTTTGTCGTAGTAAAGTAAGTTAGATTCTTATAATTAGAAAGAATTATAAGCTTAGAGGCTCCTTCTATATATACTTACTAGTACTATATAGTAGCGACAATTATAAGTAACTCCTTATTATAGATATTATAGTTCTATTCTATAGGAGTTAATTTCCTCGAGTAGTAGGCTACTAGGTATCTCTTCCTATTATACTTTTATATAAAGTATACTTCTATAGCTATATCTAATATATTAGTCTCTAGTTTAACTTCGCGCTTCCTATCGAATAGTTGTAGTACTAGTACTTAGTAGTACAATGTCTTAAGTGCTTCGAAAGCTTTTACCTACTCTAGACTCTAGCTCTATTTCCTATCTTTCTATATAAGCTTATTTAGGGGTGCTGCGAGCCTCGAGTAGTCCTTAATAAACTTCTGGTTATAGTTAGCTAGTCTAAGAAACAATTGTACTTCCTTAACTATCTTGGGTACTAGCTAAGTTTGTATTGACTCTATCTTTACTAGATCGATCTTAATTCTATTAAGGTTTAGAACGAACTCTAGGAACTTAACTTCTTTCTTATAGAACTTATACTTTTTGGAAGTAGTATAGAATCCTATATTTATAAGTTGTTAGAAAATATCTTAGACTTGTTTAATATATTCCTATAGGGACTCTTTAGTATAGACGAGGATATTATCTATATATATAATAACGTATATGTCGAGTAGGTCTCTAAGAATGTTATTTACTATCTCCTAGTAGGAGGCCGGTATATTAGTTAGTCCTATAGGTATAACTCTAAACTCGTAAAGCCTATAGTATATTCGGAATACTATTTTCTATTCTTCTCCTTCTACTATATAGATAGTATAGAACGCGTCTCGTAGATCGATTTTTATATACTAGTTAGATCTAGTAAGTCTATCTTATAGTTCTTCGATATTAGGTAGTAGATATTAGTTCTTAATAGTAATTTTATTAAGTCGTCGATAATCGACTACTAGTCGTAACTTCCTATTAGGTTTTAGAACAAATATAGTTAGAGCTCTAGCGCTAGATTATAACTTATAGATCTATTATTTTATAAGTATTTTCTTTAACTATTTGTCTTCTTCCTAGAGCTCTTTCTTAGATTTCTTTTATAATAGTTTAAATAGAGGCTCCCTATTAGGTATTAGTATAATCCTATAGTTCTATTTCTAGTATTTAGGTAGAGCTTCTAGTTCCTCGACCTCTTTAAAGAGTTTCGACTACTTTTAATACTTTTTAGAGATATCTAGTTCCGAGGTAGTATCCTTTAATAGAGCGTTACTTCTATTAGTACCTATAACTTTGTAACCCTCTACTATTATCGAGGTGTCTATTTAGGGTAAGTCTACTTCTATAGCTTATAGTAGTATAAGTTCGGTCTAGTTAAACTATTTAGCCTTATCTGCTAGCAAACGCTACTACTATATAGGCTAAATATCGATAATATAATTATATTCCTTAAATATAAGTACTTCTTTTCTCTAGTCGATTACTAGATTATACTTTCTTAACTAAGGTATACCTAGGACGATATTATAACTAGCTATATTAGTAATATCTAGGACAATTATCTTATAGTACTATTAGATAGTAAGTAGTAGTAGTATTATCTCTTACTCTATACTAGGTAAGAATAATCTATCTACTATAATTAATTTATACTCTTTTTTCTTATACTAGATTATAAGTCTATAATATTTTATAAATAACTCGGAGGCAAAGTTCCTACTTGCTCTAGAGTCTATTATAGCTAGTAGCTTATAACTATTAATAATAATTTTTATATAGAAGACTATTATTAATACTTAAGTATTTATATTATAGAACTCCCTAGAGATACTTATTTCCTAGGAGTTAATTCTTTTCCCGATAGGGTAATAGTAGCTTCTTTAGCAAGCTACTTATAGATCTATTATTCCGTTTCTTTAATTATCTAATATAGATTCCTTTCTACCTACGTCTTATTATAGGTAGTCTTAGATTAATATTACTAGGTAAGAGTATACTTTCTCTAGAGTTCTTTAATAGCTTTGTATATCTAGTTTGTAACAATTTCCCTATTTAGAGTAATATACCTAAATAGAGTATATATACTTCTAATCGGAACTCTTTCTTATATAAAGGTATCGAACCTATAGTTAACTTTAATATATTAGTAATTCTAGAATATATATCTTATTCTATCGAGTATAGTATCTAGCTTAGATAGATAGAAGTATCTCCTTCCTTTAACTTTTAGAAAAATATATTTATAATTCTATACTAGGTTTAGGATAATTTATTTAATTTGGCTTAGTATATCTATAGTAAAGGTTATAATCTTAATATCTATATCTAATTCTTCGGAACTCTTATTTTTATTATTTATATTATTTTTATTATATTCGGAGGGTTGCTTCTTCTTAGAACTTCCTTCTATAGACTAGTCTTATTCTTCCTTCTTAGATTCGATTTTAGGAAGGTAATTTTCTTTATTATAATAAGACTTATTAATATCTTCTTTATTAGCGAGCCTTAGCTCGGGATAGAGTTCTTATAGTTTATCTAGAATAGGTAGTAGTTTGCTTCTATCTCTATACTATCGGATTAGCTATAAACTTATACCTTTGCCTAGAGAGCTAGGCTAAAAGTTCGCATTCCTCTTAGAAGATATATATATCTAGTATAAGTCGTTATAATAGAATTGCTAGTAAAGGCTTCTATATTCGACTTGTCTTTCTTAGTATAGGTCGAGGTTTACTTATTATCCTATTATACTAAAGGATCGGACTTGCTAATAAAAGGTTATAGATTTATTATAACCTCCTCGTCTATTTCCCTTCTACTATATTATATTAAAGAGCTATTACTATACTATATTCTTCGAATAGTAGTCCCTCTTTATATAGCCTTCTTTACTATATCTATAATAGGTTAGTTCTTCTCGCTTCTTATAGAGCTTCCCTTTGCCTCTAGCTCTAAACTTCTTACCTTTCTCGATATTATCGAGCTCTATTAGTTGCAGACTATAGTATAGCTGCGACCTTAGTTGCTATTGTCCTTAGTACTTGTCTCTAGCTAAGAAGTAGCTAGTTCTTCTTTATTGTTTAGTAGTATATCTAGCTACTCTAGCTACCTTAGAGTTATACTATTTCTCGAGGGCTTGTTTATAGAGGCTATTATTAATCTTAATAGTTTCCTTAATTAACTAGGTAAGGTTCTTAATAATAACTACTTGCTTAGTATAGGCTAGTTTGTCTTTAACTTAATCCTTAAGACCCCTATAGTATATTACTTAGAGGGCTTTATTATTCTAACTAATAATATATATATACTTCTAGAACTTGGCTATATACTCGGATATAGAAGTAGTCTATTTAAGATATTATATAATATAGATAGTAGTACTAACTTTGTTAGAGACTCTAAATAGAGTAGTTATCTAGCTTCTAAACCGATTATACTTAGTAAAGATTCTATTCTTATCTTTATTATTATAGAGGTAGGATTCTAGGTATAGCTTAAGCTAGTATTTAGTATATCTATAAAGGAAGGTAGAGGCAAATAGTATCTTGTTTTTATTTTTAACTTTGTTAAACCTAAAGTATAAGGCTAGTTAATTAAACTAGGTAGATAGTTTGTCGTAGTCTCTATAGTAGAGATCTAGCTTAGCGACCTTTAAGTCTTTAAAGTCGAGTAGTCTAGCATTTGCCTAGGTTCGCAAAGATCGAATAGTTCCTACTTTACTAGAAGTAGGAGTTCCTCTAGAGCTTCCTATAATAGATATATTATAAGGGTATATAAAGCTATTAGGTTATAGGGGACCTAATAATCTTACTAAGTAGAGGCTAAGCTTAATCTAGTTAGAGCTTGTTAATATATCTATAAGGAAGCAAGTAAAAAAAGTTCTTATATTCTAATTAGTAAGATAGAATAGTAAGTTATATATAATAACTATCTATAACTATAATATTTATTACTATCGAAATAGGATAATAATATATATACCTACGATATATAGAAAGAGTCTTAATACGCGATAGAAGTAGAAGCGTTAGATAGGAACTAACTATATTAATTATATTAGTTAGTTATAGATTGTATCTCCTTCTAAGATATAGAGTATTAGATAAGCTACGTAACCTACTATTATATAATATATATTATATAATCTAATCTCTAAGAGGGTGTCTCTTAGATAGTCTAACTAGACTATACTTTCTAATACTCCTACTTAGGCTAGATAGTTATTCTACCCTATATTCTAGTACTTATATTCTATTCTAAATCTTAATAACTTATTAAGTATAGAAGAGCTATTTATATAAGCTAGAGTTGTTTTATAAACTTCTAGAATTAGGGACTATTCTTCGGCTTAGTTAACCTATCTACAACTATCTCTTTTATTAGAATATATACTACTACTATCTTCCTTTGCTACTAGAGTCTTTTAATATTATTATAGGCTATATTAATATATTTTAATCTTTTATAGGTATAGGCATTCTTAACTAGGGTTAGAGATACTTAGTTATTCCCTATAATCTAAATAGGTCTAAGTTTATTTACTATATTAGAGTTTGCTTTAATAAGTAGTTAAAAAGAATATTCTCCTACTAACTCTATATAGTCTATTTCTTTTAGAAGTGCTACTAGAAATTAAGATTACTTAGTATATATATTTAGAGCTATATACTTAGCCTCTATAGTTAATATTACTATAGACTTCTACTTCTTACTTATCTAAGATACTAGTATTCTATAGAGGAAGAAGATAGATCCTAGGATTAAAACTCTATCTACCTTATCTATTATATAGTTAGAGTCTAAATATCTAATAAGGCTTCTACTACCTCTTCTAAATATAAGTCCTAGGTCTAGGGACGACCTAAGGTATTTTATTAGTTTTTTTAGAGTATTTATATATCCTCTTATTAGGTTAGCTATATATAAGCTTAGTCTACTAAGAGCGAAAGTAATATCTAGTCTTATTATAATTATCGGCTATATCTATATATCTATCTAGCTTTAGTACTTCTATTTAGTATATTTCTTATTAGATAGGATTGCTTTAGTAAAGCTTTTATAACTATCTATTAGTAAGAGAGTTAGATAGGTATTTTCTTTAGTTATATTTAGCTTTGCAAGGTTCTCTTAGATATAGTATTCTTAATTAAGCTTTAGAGTTCCTATAACTCTATTTCTTATTATTTTTATTCTAAGAATCTTTTCTAGCTTTTTTAGATTCTTAATCTTAAAGACCTTACTAAGCTATTTTTTAAACTAGAGAATATTCTTTAGCTCTAGTACTATAATAGGTATATTATCTATATAGGTTAGGACTATAATTTTTCTTTTTCTATAAATAAGTAGATATAGATTAATTTCTAATTAATCGAATTCTATCTATTCTAGCTTTAAGATATAGAGTTTATTCTAGTCTCTTACTACTTGCTTAAGTCTATAGAGACTCCTTAGGATCTTTAGGACCTAGTTTAGTAGAACCTCTACTTCTAGAAGTAGGATTATATAGATATCTTCTTTTAGAAAGCTCTTTATAAATATATTATTTATATCTACTTAGTATATCTCTAAGTCCTTCTTGCAAATAACTACTATAAATACTTTTAAAGTATTATACTTTATAGTTAGTATAAAGGTATTCTTAAAGTCTACTCTAAACTTCTAGAAGAATTCTCTAGTAACTAGTCTTGCCTTAAACTTTTTAATAGCTCTACTAATTAATCTTTTTATATTAAAGACCTATCTAGATATTATAAGGTTTGTACTCTTTAGTAGTATAACTAGCTTCTAGGTATAGTTACTATCTAAAGCTACTAGTTCTCTCTAGATTGCTTCTTTCTATATATAGCTCTATTTAGAATTCTATATTACTTCTTTATAGGATCTTAGAATAGGAACTTCTTACTTTAAAGTAATATTAGGTTCGAGTACTATAAATGCAACCTTCTTAATCTCTACTAAGGTTTCCTAGATATAATTCCCTTCTTCTTTAATTAGGCTAAGAAATACTTTATAATACTTTAGGTTAGGTATATTCTTTTTTTTATCTCTCTACCTTTTTTAGAAGACCTACTTTATAACTATACTATAGGCTTTAGGTTTAGGTCCTTCCTCTTTATCCGAGATAGATCTTCTTCTTTTCTAGAATTATACTCTTACTTCTAGTAGATCTTATATAATATCTAGATATTTTCTAATATATATATTTCTACTAGTCCTTTAATAAACTTTAGTCGGCTAATTAGTCGGCTACTCTATTCTAATTTTCTTCTTCTAAAGCTATATACTCCTAGAGTTTTCTTTTTCTAGATCTATTTTCTAGTACTCCTTCTTATCTTTTAGTAGAGGTCTAAGCTATATAATTAGTAGTTAATATTTAGTTAGGCCTCTAGAGCCCGACGGACTTTAGAACTCCTTCTACTTCTTTAGTCTCCTAACTAGTTTCCTAACTAGTATAATACTAGATTAGTTAAGCCTAGGAATATTTAACTCTAAATCTCCTTCTTTCTTATACTTAAACTATTTAGTATTACTATAGGCCTTAATAGCCTCTATATTAGGCTTCTAGAAGAGCTATATTTTAGTAGTATCTAGAATATAACCGACGAATATAGTATCCTTACCTCTATTTATTAGTTTATCTAATCGTATTCTAGCTAGCTAGAACTTTAGGTTTATATATATAACTACTCTATAGCTCTAGACTCTAAAGTATAATACTAGAAGTCTCTATCCTAAGAACGCCTCCTTAAGTAAGACCTTAAATCTATTAATATCTAGCCTATTTAGAAAAGTATTCCTAATAATAATACTTACTTCTAGTATCTTAGGCTAGAACTTAATTAGTATATTAGATTCTTTTAGTATTGCTCTTACTCTTTTTTTAGAGGTCTAGATCGATCTTTTAATAACTCTATTCTAAATAGAGTTATATACCTTAGTAGTATAGAAAGAGATTCTATTCTCTCTTTTCTACTACTTTAGTATAGTAAGAAGCTTTCTAGCTCTATTACTTCTTACTACTTAGAGAGAATTTCTAGATTAAAGCTCTACCTTTCTTTTCTATTAGTAGAGAGTAGGTAGTACATCTATTCTTAACTTTAGTAGGAAGGCCTACTTCTTTCTTAAGAAGTTATTAATAATTTCAAGCTACTACTTAAATTCTAATCTTAAAATAGGTAGGGGTCTATAGATATTAATAGATATAAGAGCTAGCCTTTAGAGCTTCTACTATATCTCTTTCCCTTTATACTACTTTATCTTTACTATTATATAGACTCTATATACCCTATACTCTTTTAGAATTAGTATTAGGCTTTTTAAATCTAAGATCTAATAAAGGTTCTTTACTACCTTTTTTCTAAAATATATAAGCTTTCGATACTAGAGCTTCTACTAATCCTAGGTACTCTCTAATATATAGAAAGTATATACTTTATCTATTAATTCCTATAAGAAGTATATTTAATTTCGGTCGAGCCTCTAAGGCCTAATAGACTTAGCTAGACTCTTATTAATTTCTTTAATAAATAGAACTCCTTCTAATATTCTTATCTAGATAACTACTTTTCTAGAGGCTAAAATAAGTATAAATTTTAGTAGTTAAATACCAAACTACTTACTAAACTAACTCTATAAAATAAGATTAACTCTAAGACTAGGTATAAATAGAATATCTTTTAGTATAATCTATTTCCCCTTTCTTCCCCCTATTACTACTTTCCTAATATATATAGCTATTAAGTAGCTACTACCGACCTTAATCTACTTTCTAGTCTAAAAAGGTTTTAGTTCCCTAAAAAGTAATTTTTAGTTAGTTATATAGATAGAAGTATAAAAGTTAAGTAGCTATTCTAATAGCCTATACTTGCCTTTTATATCTATAGTTAAGTAGGCTACTTTATTTATATTCTTATCCTCTAATAGGGTCTAAGATACTTCTAAGGTAGTTAGTAACTCTATATTTTCTTATACTATAAAGGCCTTCTTTAGGTACTTCTTACTTAAGTTAGATTTTCTTTTAAGAGATTATACTTTAAGTTTAAGTTTCTTTACTATTTTTTTAAGTTTATCTTTCTCTAGTAAAGATTCTTTTCTTTGTTTTAATAGAGAGTATCTTTTCTTAACTTAGTATTCTATCTTTAGTACTATAGTCTTAGTAGCTCTCTTTACTCTCTCGAGTCTAGAGTAATTATTCTAGATATATAGTCCTCTATAGAGGAAATAGGCTAGTAGTTCCTAGGTACCTTTCTTAGTAAATATAGCTATCTCTCGGCCTATTATCTATTTCTATTTTTCTCTTAGAATTCTAAAAATGTCCTAAGGCTTAAGATTCTACCTTAGGTCTATACTATCTCTAATTATTAAGTAGGACTTAGGTAGAGCTATAAGAAGTTACTATATCTTTCTATTCTTAGTTTTAATTTCTTTAAACTATAGGGAGATTGCAACTACCTTTTTTATAATAGTACTTAGGCTCTACTATACTTTATTAATTGTCTAGCTATCTTATATTTCGAATATAGTATACTATTTAAAAAGGCTTCTTCCTATAGCTTAAAGCTTACTTTTATACCTCTTTTTAGCCTATTTCTAGAGCTTTTCTACTATTTTAATCTCCTATATTACTTCCTAATTATCTACTAATATATAGATATATATTTTATAGAGAGCTACTATATTATACTTCTTATAGGATACTCTCTTAATAGAGCTATCTAGCGAGTCTAATAATATAGTTAATATATATTCTAAAGGAGTTAATACTAGAGTATCTAGTATAGTCTCTAATAGAACCTATTCTACTTACTTAGATATAAAATATATTCTTATTATTCTAAACTAGAACTTATAGTTCTCTCTTAGTATTAGTATAGCTACTTTCCTACTAAATCTACTTCTTTACTCTTAATCTATTTTACTTTAAAATATTAAAACTAAACTTCTAAAAGTTAATACTCTTTTAAATAATTTTAGTAGTAGTTTCTAGATAGCTACTTTCCTAGTCTAAAACTCTTTTCCTTCTCTTTTAGATAAGCTTAGTATAGTTTTCTATACTTCCTACTTAACTATACTTATAGATAGACTTAAAAAGTCTCTTCTTAGAGAAATATACTTTTCTAAAGTATTAGTAGTACTCTAGTATAGAGGTTAAGTCTTATCTATATAAGATAGTACTTTAGCCTCTAGCTTACTCTTTCCTCTTTATACCTTTTAAGCTCTACTTTTTAAGTATATCTTACTAGGTTCTTCTCTATCTTATCTATCTATAGGAACGTCTAGAACTTGCTAGAATCTTCTATATCTTCTTAGTAGTATAGATAGGTATACCTCGAGTCTTCTAATACTTCTTTTATTATAGGTTTGTGTTCTACTATTAGAAAAGGCTAACTATTACTATCTAATACTTCTTCTATAAACCTAGGCTTATAACCTATTAAAATAGAATAATAATATATATATCTATAATATATAGAAAAAGTCTTAATATATAATAGAAGTAGAAGCATTAGATAGGAACTAACTATATTAATTGTATTAGTTAGTTCTAGGTTGCATCTCCTTCTAAGATATAGAGTATTAGATAAGCCACGTGACCTACTGTCACGTGACGTATATTATATAATCTAATCCCTAAAAGAGTATTTCTTAGATAGTCTAACTAGACTATACTTTCTAATAATTACCTATATATATAAAAAAGATTCCTAGTTTTATTAATTACTCTAATTACTCTAATTAAGGCCTACTTAGTATAATTAGAGTACTTAGTATAATTAGTAGTAGGCCTAGTCTAAGTGCTACTAATTACTTCTATATATAATATATACTTAGAAAATCTATAGAAATATTCCTATAGTATATAAACTATAATAGATAGATTATATTAACTAGACTATTTAAAGCCTAAGATAGGCTTAGCTTGTTTTGCTACTATAGAGATACTAGGTTTAATAATATCTAGCTCTAGAGGCAAAATATTACTCTATTTCTTATTTATACTAGATTGTTCTAAGCTCTTTTTTAGCTAACTATCTTTCTACTTATAGCGCTCTAGTAGTAACTTCTTCGAATCGATTCTTTGTTTTAGTAGCTCTTATTTGCTATAGCTTATAACTTTAATATCTAATAAGTTAGATTTTTTCTTCTAGTTCTTAGTCTAGCTATTTCTATTTATACTTTTAGATCGAGGTTCCTTATAAGAATTCTAGCCTATAAGTATATTCTAGGTCTCTACTAGAGTATTTAGAGTACTAGTTAGAGTAGAGTTACTACTCTAATCTTCTATCTCTATAGTTATTACTACTACTTTAGCCTTATACTTCTATTCTCTACTAATCTTACTTGCTATATAAGTGCCTATATATATACTAGATCCTTAGCGTCTTTATGCGCCTAACGCGTCTTAGTAGCTACTTCAAAATCGTTATACTTTTTGCTATATCTCTTAATATCTACGACGACAGCTCTTAGCTTGGCTATATTCTCGCTATTAGGCGCTAGCTCAGGTTTTGAAACCTCGTTACCTATAATAGCGGGGTATGTTGGAGTTAGTAAGAGAGTTGTCGTTGGTCGGTGTGTGTATGTCTTATACCTCGGGGAGCCGTGTGTGTGTGCGCCGAACTTAGGCAGATTTAGCCGTTTTTTACTTTGTGGACTGCGCGCAACTGCCGTTTCACTCCCTAGACTGTGCAATACCTATGCCTTCGAAGCTCCCAACCGAAGAACTGGCAACGCTAGTCTGAGTCGGTAGAGATTCGTAGGTATGTGTGTTGCACACCTTCAGGATCCGTATAAGTGTGCACCTATCACACGCAGATTCGATCGCTTCACTTAGTGGAGTGCGCATACTTGCCGAAGTCGGTACTTTCACTCCCTAGACTCTGTAATAGCCGTGGCTTCGAGTCTGCCGACCGAAGAATAGCAACGCTTGTCTGAGTTGTTAGAGACTCGTAGGTGTGTGTGTGTTCTCCGCCTGTGAATCCGTGCGTGTGCAACTATTACACGCAGATCTGATTGTTCCTTCGTGGACTGAGCGCACCTGCCGGAGTTAATCGCTACACTCCACTCTTTGAACTCTGCAAACTCTGTAGCTTCCTAGCTCGACTGGAAGCAGAGCAGCGCTGTTGGCCCTCCTGAGCTAGGAAGCGCGTAGCTGTGAGATGGAGATGCGTAGTTATTGGTGTATTTGTTGCTACGCGTAGATCCGATCTTTGCATGAAGCTCCCTAGCCTGTGCAATACTTGTGCCTTCGAACTCCCGACCGAAGAGTTTACAAAAATTCCTCGACTGGGCAATCGGCGCCTTCCCGATTCTTGTGATACTAACGTGGTAGTGGAGGAGACTATGCTTTGCTACCTAATATATGTCAGCCCTTGGCTCGAGCGGTGCTGCTCGCAGCGCTTCTTTGGCAGCTCGTCGGAGCCTGCCCCAAGGTGACTTTTGAGCCACACATGCGGCGCGAGGGTTGAACTCGTGTAGCGGCTTTGTGGGCATTTTAGGAGTCTCACATACCGTGTGCTTCACCTGACTCAGCTCTCTGCTAAGAAGACAATTTGGTCGTTTTTGGATGCTGGGTCGTGTGTTGTGAAGTGACGCGTGATGTTGTTTTGAGATAGTGACTCTCTCCTCGTGACTGCGCTTGCTGATAGCAACTCCTCAATTCAAGTGCAAGTATGTACAGTATGTACAGGCAACATTAATCGTTCTTTGACAGCAAGCTGAGCAGAACTTCAGCGCCTTTGGCTGGATGGCGCAACCACGCATAGTAGAGCAACCGCGTGAGTCGCACCTTCTTTCTTCCACGCGCAAACGGGGTTTCACTTTATCTTGTGAAGCCCAAATGCGAAGTGAAGGAAAGTACGTGACTCTGATCGATTGTGTTTCTGTATATAGTATCCCGAACAGGATTACGGACACAGAAAAGCACAATCGAAATATTTGTCGGAAGTGAAGTTGAAGCAAAAGATCCAGAAGCCATTGGGTTTTCGACAGGTTTATATACCTTTGTGCGCGGCGCTATACCGCATACGACAAGGTTTGTTATTGGGGATGCAGCAGATAACCCCTCTTTCTAGCCGCTTTGAGACCGTGAGTCACGAGATCCTAGGAGAACGACTGCTAATTGGAGCAGAGTTCTGAGGACACCCTTGTATCGTGATACGGCCGTTGGATTTGTACAGGTGCACCATATCAAGATGGACATGACCCCTTCGTTAACTCGATGTTGCTATGTTCTTGGACGAGGCTTCAAGGGGGAACTCCATTGCACGTCGTCAACGCCTCTGCGGCAGGTCGTGACAGTGAAGTGATGCATGAGATCGATTCACCAGGACCGACTTCCCGAGCGAACGGATGGTGCAGTTCACTACTATCGGTTCACGACGTCGACGATGAAGTCAGCCACAGCCGCTTGACCTTCTCTGCGCGTGGTGGCTTCCGTATGCAGTGCTCCAATAATGTTTGTCCTCTGGGTCTTGAGGCCAGCATCATGAGCTATGCGTTCCAGCTTGTTGGCTTCGCCGGGCGGTACAACTTCGTCACGAGTAGCAGGCATGATCAGAACGCGTGGCGGACATTGACTTCTTCCAATGCTTCGCAGAGCAGCTTCACTGTCCCAGTGGTTCCATAAAAACGGATGTAGATATTGATAGGGCAACCACTTCTGAGGGTATAGTGCCAGCAGCATACTCTTGATTCCAGTGAACGGCGTCTCGAGAATGAGACCAGTGATCTTTGGGCTGTGCTCGTTCTGTGCAATGTAAGAGGCAGCGGCAACAGTAGCAACGCCTGCACCTATGCTTTGGCCCCAAAGAATGATCTCCAAGTTGGCGTCTGGTTCAGACAGTGTGCGGCGAACCCAAGCAAGCATTGCTTGCGCATCTTTCTCAATGCCTTGCTGCGACGCCCGTCCGCTAGATGTCCAGTAACCACGATAAGACAGAGCTACCACGACAAACTCTGCATTGTCCAAAGCCTGTGTTGTTGCCCGAGCCTCGACCGCTTTTAGAGTGTTGCTCAGCAATGGTAATCGTGGCGGAGTGCTGCTGCCATTGCCTTGAAAATAGCAGATCACAACCTTCTTCTTGTTCTTCTCCACCTGGCTCTTATCCACAATTTCGTCGTTGCAGGTGTTTCGACCGATACACAGCGCGATTCTTGTGCCGTCTAAGGACTTGATATGCAGGTGTTGCCAGACTACAGGCCTGCAAACTGCGGTATAGTTCTTCAACTTCTCCTTACGTCCAATGTAGCTCATATAGATGGTCTTATCTTGGAACAAGACAGTCATAACACACTTGTATGTCCACAATCCAACCAGGAGGGTGGTGAATACTACAGGAGGCACCAGGATAGATGGAAGGCCACTCAAGAAAGACCTCTCGAGTGCTGGTGGGCGTATTGAGGCGGCGATCTTCGCGATTTGAGGTCGTCTTCTACTATGGAGAAGCTTCACGGTTGGCAGACAAGAGAAGCTGCGTGTTGCGAGAGGTCGGCATACTGTCGCCAGTCTAGAAGTCTGCCTGTGGCGTAAGGCATTGATAGCGCGCATCGATCCATTTCTTCCAAGAACTGTCGGTCACCATATGGACAGAGGTACGATTGTCTTGATGCAGCTCTTGAGGCTCTTGAGACAGCAGAAGTCAGAAACCGATCTGCACCAAGGGTACCTTGCAGAAACAACAACAACAACCCTGAAAGTGAATGAATGACATCTTCTGCCCCACTAGTCTGGACTTATTTTCCGCCGTTCGACTCACATTCGTTCCAATGCGCCTGTTCACTTGTCTTGTTCACTTACAACGACCCTGACACTGACTCGAAGATGGCTGCAGAACGATCACCGCCATTCTTGGCGGCCATTGACCTGGCCTCGTACGAAGGAATCGAACAGATCCAGGAATCCAAGGAGCTGGCATATGCTGGTGGACTTGTCACCACAGTCACAAGCTCGAACATTGACAAGGCGTTTGCATTGCTGAAAGATACCGTCGCACGCTTTCCAGTGTATCTTGTAGTCTTTGGTTTAGAGACACAGCAGGACATTATTGATCTACTGGACGCCGGCGCAGTCAAGATCTTCGTTCGAAGTCAGCAAGCGGCCGGCCTCAAAAGTGTGAAAGGCCTGGATCTGACACGAATTGTATACTGTCCAACGGCATCAGTTGGCGAAGACACACAAGCAGTTGATGGCACGTCTTTTGGGCTACTCTTGCAGAATGTTGGCAGCATTGAGCATGTTAGCACCATACTGAAGGAGCTGGGCAAGGACAGGCCTCCTGTCTACATTTCCAAGCAGAACATCACCGAAGAGGAGGCAGTAGAGTTGGGCCGACAAGATGCTGTACCTATCATACCTACGGCGCAGCTCAGCATTGCTCCAGAAGCATCAGCAGACCATGTGCGTGTAGCCTCGTTGCTATTGGCACAAGTGAGGAGCGATCGACCTGATGGCCTTTTCACCACACTAGTGACAGACGAGCGAGGCGTAGCACTTGGCTTGGTATACAGTAATGAGAAGAGCGTAGCAGAGAGTCTGCGATTAGGAAGAGGCGTATACCACAGTCGCAAGCGAGGGCTATGGAGGAAGGGCGAGACCAGTGGAGATTGGCAAGAGCTCTTGCGCATAGACGCAGACTGCGATCAGGATACGTTGTGCTTCGTTGTGCGGCAGCAGGGACACGGCTTCTGCCACTTGCAGACCGCGACATGCTTTGGTCAATATAGAGGTCTGTCAAAGCTGCAAAAAACTCTGGAGAGCAGGAAACGGTCTGCACCTGAAGGGTCATACACCGCACGATTGTTCAATGACTCGAAGATGCTCAACGCGAAGATCATGGAGGAAGCTTCAGAGTTGACAGAGGCTCAGACCAAGCAGGATATCGCGTTTGAAGCGGCTGATGTGCTCTACTTCACTTTGACGAAAGCAGTGGCGGCGGGCGTAAGTCTGGAAGACATTGAGCGCAACTTGGATGCCAAGAGTGTCAAGGTGAAGCGAAGAAAGGGTGATGCAAAAGGACCATACGCCGAGAAGTTTGGCGTCTCGCCTTCGAACAACGAGTCAACGCCTGTCAATGGAGTGCTGACATCCAACGGCAAAGCTTCCGAAAAGGAGATCAAGGAAGCCGAGTCGAAGCCAAAGAGCAAGGACGATCCTGCTGGACTGAACAAAGATGGCCGCATCCAGATGAACAGACTGATCACAGCGCAGTCGACTCCTGAAGCCGTTCGAGAAGCTCTGAAGCGACCATCGCAGCGATCAACCGAGAAGATCATGGGCATTGTCAATCCGATCATCAAGGATATCCGCGAGCGAGGAGACACAGCCCTACTCGAGTATACTCACAAGTTCGAAAAGGCCACATCGTTGACGACGCCCGTACTCAAGGCACCGTTCCCGCAAAGTCTCATGCAACTGCCACCTGAAACTATTGAAGCGATAGACATCTCATATGAGAACATCCGCAAGTTCCACGCAGCTCAGAAGGAGACTAAGTCACTCGAAGTTGAGACAATGCCTGGAGTGATATGCTCACGTTTCGTGCGACCGATCGAGAACGTGGGCCTATATGTCCCAGGTGGTACAGCAGTCTTGCCATCAACTGCACTCATGCTCGGCGTGCCCGCTCAGGTCGCTGGATGTAAGCGGATTGTGTTGGCTTCGCCGCCTCGTGCGGACGGAAAGCTTACACCCGAGATCGTATACTGTGCCCACAAGGTCGGCGCCGAGAGCATCGTTCTCGCAGGTGGTGCTCAAGCCGTTGCTGCTATGGCATACGGCACTGAGAACGTTACCAAGGTGGACAAGATTTTAGGGCCTGGAAACCAATTTGTCACTGCTGCCAAGATGATTGTCAGCAACGACACGAGTGCGAACGTCAGCATCGACATGCCTGCTGGGCCTTCAGAAGTACTTGTGATTGCCGACAAGACAGCAAATCCAGCTTTCGTAGCGAGCGATCTGTTGTCACAGGCTGAGCACGGCGTCGACTCCCAGGTTGTCTGCATTGCTGTGGGATTGAGCGAAACAGAAGTACAAGCCATCGAAGACGAACTTCACAAGCAGGCTATGGCACTTCCGCGAGTTGACATGGTGCGCGGCGCTATCAGCCACTCTGTGACATTGATCGTGAAAGATATCGAGGAGGCCATGGAGCTGAGCAACCAGTATGCTCCTGAGCACTTGATTCTGCAAGTGAAAGAGCCTCTCAAAGTACGTGAGATGGTACAGAACGCTGGGTCCGTCTTTTGTGGAGAATGGACGCCCGAGTCGGTCGGCGACTATTCTGCTGGTGTGAATCACTCTTTGCCCACATATGGTTACGCAAAGCAGTACTCTGGCGTCAACCTGGCAAGCTATGTCAAGCACATCACTTCGTCAAACCTGACACCCGAGGGTCTCCGTAATGTTGGCAAGGCAGTAATGCAGCTAGCGAAGGTGGAGGAACTCGAGGCTCACCGTCGTGCAGTCGAGCTTCGCCTGGAGTATCTGGATCAACAGGCAGCATGATTGTAGAAGAGAAGAAAAGATATGACGAAGTACACAGCAACAACGACCACGAATGTCCTCGCAGCTTCGCAACTTGCGCTTCACACGAAAGTGCCTTTATGGTAGAAGCTGAGTGAGTGAGTCGCGTTCGTACCGAATACGACCTTGTATACACTACTAAATGACCACAACAACACCTAGCCATGCCTGAAGGTTTGATCATGAGGAGCTCGGTCCAGTATTTTGATCTCAGTTCATATGGTCGGCAGTCGAGCCTCCGTAAGCAATAACCACCATCTACCGGCGTGGCAGATCCCTGCCCCTCACTAACAACAGCTTCAGCTTCAGCTCGGCTATGTCAACCCAGCTGCCCTAACAGCACTTTGCATAATGCAAGCACTTCATCCTGTATTCCTCCACCGTACCACTTACCAATCTGAATAAGCCGAGGACTGGTCACGTTTCTATAAGTCGTGCTTAAAGTCTGTTTTGCTGTCTCATTCACTTCCTGCTCAGCAATCTTCACCAACCCGTACCACTCCAAAAGCCCTTTAAGTTCATTTCAGGATACACAATGGCGGATATCAAAGACTGGTCTTCTCTAGGACCTCTAACAGAAGAATGGAACGAAGCAGTAAAGATTGCGGGCGGCTCACCCGACCTAGGAGTCTTCCCAGACATTCCCAGCTTGCAAACTTTCTTCGAAGAAGCCAAAGCAGCCATGGGCGAAGACTTCAGTGGGAAACCACTTGCCAACGTGAAGGAAACAGACCATCAAGTCAAGATGCGAGATGGACATGAGATCATCGTCAGAACGTACCAGCCACAGAATGTTCCGGCTGGAGCATTAGGTGTGTTGTATCATGGAGGTGGATGGTGTATTGGAGGACTCTTCAATGAGGAGAATCTATGTCGACTCATGGCGAACCAGCTAGGGATGACAGTCGCGAATGTTGACTACAGAATGGGACCTACATGGCGATTTCCAACTGCTCATCATGATTGCTTTGATGCCACGAAATGGGTAAGTGACGCAATGCATCCAGTTTGGAACTACATTTCTGACGTGCGATACAGGTCGCCGAGAACGCTTCGAAACTAGGCGCCGACCCTTCCAAAGGCTTCACGATTGGTGGTACATCCGCTGGCGGCAACATCACAGCTACGATCTCTCATCTCTGGCGCGATGAAAAGCTCTCTCCACCTCTGACCGGCTGTCATCTGATGATACCAGCACTCTGTGATAATTCAGCCTATCCTGAGCACCTCAAGAAGGATCTTAAGTCCCGAGACGAACTGCCGAATGCTCCAATCCTCAGTGACGCAGCCATGAAGCTCTTCCTAAACAACTTCATCCAGCCCGAGGAGCGAGGAGATCAGATATTCAGTCCACTTCTGTGGAAGACAGGACATAAAGATTTGCCTCCGCAGTACTTCCAGATCTGTGGCGCGGACCCTTTGAGAGACGAGGCTCTTGTTTATGAGCGAAGTCTACGGGAAGATAATGGAGTGAAGACGAAGGTGGATATATATCCTGGACAGCCTCATGGCTTCTGGAGTGTGTTTCCAACTATGAAAGCTAGTAAGAAGTTCGTGGAAGACTCCGTCGAAGGTATTAAGTGGTTGTTGGAGCAGAAATGAGGCACTTAGTTCAAAATGTATACGTGTTGCTCAGATGGTGCTGAGGCTATGCAAAGCATCGACGCACTAAACTTTCCTGTTACTATCCTTCCGTTGTCCGAATCTGTTCTGGATACTTGTTATTAGAGTGCCCGATGTGAAAGACAGGGCTCTTCTCAAGCTCGCCAGTTCTTGACGCTAAGGCTTGCTCGAAAGTCAAAGCCACTTCTTTGGCTCCTCGCGGTCGCATTTCTTCGTCATAAGCTGTGATCGCTTCTGCCAGTGTAATCCTGCCCTCGAAAACAGCAACCAGAGCATCGACCAGTTCGCAAGCATCTCGCAATGCGTAGTTGAGACCTTGTCCACGATGAGGCAGCATCGGATGAGCTGCATCTCCTGCTAAAGCCACTCGTCCGCCATGGTTGTCCCACTTCCTGGTTGGAGCTCACTGACCAGCACGGAATACCGCAAGATCTGCATCGTCCTTGAGAGCCAGTGCACCTGTCCGGAAAGGTTCGCAGAACTTCGACATGCGCTCTTTGAAGAACTTTATGCGCACTGCTTGGTCTTTCAAGTCTTCAGCGTAAGGTGGGCCCCACCACGAGGCGTAAGACTGGAAAGCCCATTGTGACGTGTCCTCTGGATCTGGGATGTCTAAAGCAGCTAGCAGATCAACGCCAACGCTCGAGTGATATCAGAGCTGGACGATCGGCTGCACTGAGCGTAGCAAGTGAGCTTGTTCGGGTGTGTAGCCACTGCTCCAGCGATGCATGTCTGCGGTGGCACGTACTACGCGATGAGCTTTCTCTCAAACAGCATGATTTCTTGCACTCTTTCGATACCACTCCCTCAGAGCCTTGCCTTCTACTATGTCCTTCACATCCTTTCCATGCTCAGCAGTGACTGCTCTCCAGCCCTTCTCCCACTCATCAACACCTCTCCGAAACCTCTCCTTCGAGAACGCGTCAGGCCAGCTAGCCTGCTCATACACAGCTCTCATGGACCAGTACATGTTATACTCGGCCTTTACAACTCCGATATGTCTTTCCATCATGGTCGCAACACTCTCACTTTCCATGCCCATAGTCTTATGCACTTCATACTGAGCCTTGAAATTGGCCTCGATCTGTGGAGCCGCGTGTTCATTATGGAAGAATTCTATGTATCCTAATGGCCGCGGACGAATACCTTGAAATAGAGCGCCAGGCCATGCAACCCATTCCTGAGTGCGGAGTTTCTGGTTCCAACTGGTGAAGAATCCCTCTGCGAATTGCGGTCCTGGAGGGGTGTTTGGCTGGTATTGAAGAATGTGTTCTGAAAGCATGTCAACAAGGAGATCATGAGCGGAAAGCATCAAGGTCGACCTACTACTTGCCATATCATACGCAATGTTCGAGCCAGTATCCGAAGTGGACATAGCGATGCGAATGATGGAAGGTGGAAGCAGATCGGTACTCCCAGGAGCGGTTTCACGTAGAGTTGTTACGTTGACATCTCCTAGGTACGTGATTGCTCTGCTGTGTTGCACGATCTGTGGACCACCAGAAGGCGCGTGCGCAGCAATGACTTCAGCTCTTAACTGAGGTATCTGTTGTAACAGGCCATATATGTCAAATTCGAACTTCGTCGAATCTGAGCTGGGCAGAAGTAAAGCACTCCCCGGATGTGGCGGAAACGATATATCGCTCGGCTCGACATAGTCCAGTTCGATCAAAGTGTTATAGACCTTTGTCAGCCCTTCAATAAAGTCCGCATGTTCAGAGGGCGGATCATGTTCTTCCGGCAGTGGTGTCCATTGTGGATGCAGTGAGTAGAACACGATAGCGAGCAGGCCGAGCAAAGGCACCAGCGATAACCTAAGGTGTGATCGGTTCAGCATCTGTAAACGGATTCTTCGACAGCGAAAGAGTCGATGATGTATGAGCGAGATGTACGAAACTAGAAGAAAGTCAGTAATGATATCGCGTGGGCCCGTAGCGTGCCGAGCAAACAGGAGGACGCTAGGACTAGTGACCGGTCGTAAATCTTGCTTGCGATTAGCGATGCTTAAGGTTTACTGTTTTGATGTGGCCAGTGGATATCCGGATGGGAGGTCTGAAATTCTTGGTATTGTACAATTGCTGGTATATGTACAATTGACGAGTCAGGACGCTTCGTGGGCACTCTATGACTCCGCCATGCTTCGCTACACATAGTGTGGTTTCTCGGGTCGCGAGGTTCGAATAGTGTCCTCCATCGTGAGATGTTGATCGTCTGCTGCAAGAGCAGTGCTCGCCGATGAGCGATTCGTCTCCATAATTGCTATGCGCTGGATCCTGTCGGACACTTCAGAAGCCCTGCCTTCCTTGCATGTCTCTGGTGTTGCACGACCTGATTCGACCTGACCTGAAACGTTGATCCCGGTCACTGCTGGTCTGAAGACGATTCTGCGCATCGCCCCTAAGCATCTTCATGTTCATCCATCCTGACCCCATAGCTTCTTCCTCTCCACCCTTGCTATCCTTGCTTCAGTCTTCCGCCGCCCCCATCTGGCCTTGACAGCATCCGCCTCCGCCTCCTTCTCCTTCGCGACCTCTGGCGCAGTGACACATAAACTGACAAAGAACTGCGAGCAGTCGAACTTTTCCGCCAGCCTTAGCCGTGACCAGTATCTGGGATCTTCCTTCCTTAATCTCCGGATCTCATCAATGTCGTCCTGCGTCAGATGGTATTTCTTCTCGTATATAGGCCGTATAGGCTTCAGATCTTCGGCTTTGGGTTGTAATGCTGCGCGCTGCGCTGCTATGGTTGCGAGTACTGATGATGACTTTTTGGGTGTTCCTGCTGCTGCCGCCGCTTCTGCTTCTAGATGCAGCTTCCGTCGAGGATCTGATGGGGGAAGGAACTTCGGTGGCGTGTGATATACATTCGGCGCGCTGGGCGGTGGATTGAAGATGATGTGTTCTCTTGTTTCGGTGGTGGATGGCGCGAATGAAGGATCCTGCTTCACGCGAAGCATCTTTCTCGTCCGTCGGTATGATGCTGCATTGCGTCGACATGTTGTGCACACATATTGCGCAGCGTCTGATGATATGAGAGATGGCCGCAGGGAGTGTGACAGGAGAGATGTGGACATTATTGTGTTGGTCGTGTGATGCTGATGCTGCGAAACATTAAGGTATTATTATTGGCTTTGGCTGTGAACATTGGATTCGAAAGGAGCAAGCGGCTCTCTCCCGCGGCCAGATTCGCGCCAAGAAACCAACAGTACCTTAGGTATGGACTGGACATGCCTTTCTCTTCACCTCATCCCACCTGTCTTTGGATAGCTTGTGACAGTAGCTACCCTCGCATCTTGTATCCGCAGCCTCTATCTCTCAATTTCCATTCCTCTTGACGCCATTCCACGCTTACGGCTCGTCACGTTACCATCGTGGATGCTGATTCTCCCGGCAATCGCATCGACACATTCGCCCGCGGCGTCGTCTTCACGTTGGACCTGTCCGCACGCCCGGAATATGTGTCACAACCCAGGCATTTCTTACTCAGGAGGCTCCTGGTAGACGCGAAGCTCGAACGGACACCGGAAAGAGAGCTCTCCACTGTTCCAGAACTGGGAGACATCGTTTGAAGGTGTAACTTGCGTACTTCGTCGAAGGGACCTTTTGCGATGAGTATCGTTGCAGCAAATCAGCACATCTTGAAGGAACACTTACTGTTTCGAAAGCGTAGAGAGGGCTGTAACGCCGAACTACTTACTGATCGATACCAGCAGCTTATATACTCCATACTACCGCCATATCCCATCGGCACTGACACTTCATAAGCAATATGAGCTCGGCACCTAATCGCCAAGACCCGAGAGAAGTGAGGCCTGCTTGCCCTGCAAGCCGTTCACGGGCCCGAGGAGAGCTCCACTTTTGCCGCAAGCTGAGCTACTCGAGCGTCCAGATAGCGCATATATAGGATGTCCATGTCCGGACCATTGCTAGAGCTGCTACTAGCACCAACATATCCAGTATGTCGTCAAAATCTACCGACCTGCCATCCGGCGCAAGGACAATCACACCTTACGGCATCCGCACTTCGCCACACTATTCTTCAGTCACAAACAGCAACGGACCATGTACTATCGTGACCACAGCGGGCCAGATAGGTGCTCGACCTGATGGTTCTGTGCCTAGCGATCCTATCGAGCAGTACAAGCAGGCGATAAGCAATCTCAAAAGCTGTCTCGATGCCGCTGGAGCACGTGTCGAAGACATACTGAAGCTTACATACTACATCGTCGGGTATGAATACAAGAACCCAGCCCATCGATCGGTCTTACTGGCCTTCTTAGGTTATCATCGACCAGCGTCGACTTTGATTCCTGTCGAGAAGCTCGCAGCTCCGGAGTTCTTATTCGAGATTGAAGCGACAGCAGCTATACCGCAATACCCTCTCGAGCGAGTCGATGTCGTTGTCGTCGGTGCAGGCCTTAGTGGCCTCCAAGCTGCAGTCGATCTACACAAGGCTGGCTTGAAGGTCAAGGTGCTCGAAGCCAGAGATCGGGTAGGAGGAAAGACCTGGTCTCGGTCGGCGCAAGGGATTGTATGCGACGTTGGCGCTGCCTGGATCAATGATACCAATCAATCGAAGATGTATGCATTAGCTAAGAGATGTATGTTCTACGCCCGCCTTATATTGTTGCTCCGACTGACGTCCTCCAGATGGCCTGGAACTCATCACGCAGAATACTGAAGGCAGCATCATCTGCGATGAAGGCATTGGCAATCACAAGACGCACTCATATGGTCAGCTGCTCTCCGACGCCACAGACAAGGCAGAGATTGCAGACATAGTTCGTATCCGAGACATATTCGAAGCAACATGCCAAGAGATCGACATCTCGAATCCTGTGGCATCAGGCCAGAAGCTGCGCAAGGACCTGGATGACATCACTTTCGAGCAATGGCTGCAGAGTCTCGATGCAGGCGAGCACGCCATGAACTCTCTCAAGGTGGGCACTCGAGCAATGCTTGGCGTCGAGCCATCTGAGCTGAGCGCGACCTTCTTCCTGGACTACTGCAAGTCTGGCGGAGGCTATATGCAGATGCGTTCGGACAAGAAAGATGGCGGCCAGTACCTTCGGGTGTACTCTGGTACTCAATCATTCAGCAAAGGCCTGGCCGCGGAACTTCCGACTGATGCTTTGATACTGATGTCGCCAGTCCGGCGTATCGAGCAAGTCGATGGTGGTATACGTGTGACTTCTGCCAGAGGTGTGTTCGAAGCATCTCGAATCATCGTCTCGGTACCTACACCTCTGTATCAGGAGATCACGTTCAGTCCACCTCTGCCAGCTGAGAAAATGGAGCTTTCCAAGTCTACCAGACTAGGCGACTACTGCAAGTCGATCTTGTTCTATCAAAAGCCGTGGTGGAGGGAGCACGGATTAACTGGCATGTCACAATCTGCTCATGGTCCTTGTGGCGTCACTCGTGACAGCAGTGTTGATGCCGACAAGCACTACAGCCTGACATGCTTCATTGTTGGAAAGCCTGCACGCGAGTGGATGGCATTGGCAGCAGAAGATCGCGGGAAAGCTGTTCTGGACCACGTGAAGAAGCTCTTCGGCAAGTTCGCTCAAGTACCAGAGCCCGTCCATATCGAGGAACAGATCTGGAGAAATGAGCAATGGTCTCAAGGCTGTCCATGTCCAGTACTGGGCCCTGGCGGGTTGACGAAATTCGAGAAAGTGCTGCGAGCACCAGTCGGCAGATTGCATTTCATAGGTACAGAGACGGCATTCGAATGGAAAGGATACATGGAAGGTGCTGTGAGATCAGGCGAAAGAGGTGCTCAAGAAGTACTGACCGGGCTGGCAGAGGCCAAATTGTAATCTTTCAAGCAGTACCAAGTATTCGCAGTTCGCTCTTCCATTTCTTTCAGCATGATCACCTTTGTGCGATGCTCGGCTCGCAGGAAGATGCCTCGAAAACCACCTTTCTCTGATCCCAAGCAGCCTTGTGCACAGCGCCCTGTCTAGAGCTCTGCGAGTGTAGACAGCGGTGTTCACGGGGAGATGTGTGACTTCGGAACGCACCTTTCTCTGATACTGTTCGATTTTGTCACAACGCCCAATCTTGTGGTTCCTAGGCGTGGGCAGCGCTCGGCATGCAGAGATGTGCTACTACCCAGTTCCCTACTGGAAGTCCTCCACTCACTAACTCTTATGCAACTCTTATATCCTAGGAGAGATCCTACGAGAGCACTAATCTCTGTTCTCGGGCGGTCTTTGGAACAGCGACCTGTCTCGAGACGTGTCGCGCGTGGAGCACGCCGGCGACGGAGAGAGGGCATGCTTAAACACATTCAAAGTAACCACTCGACACATTCAAAGTAACCACCCAACATATCGTCTACAGACCGCGTTCGGAAGTCTCGTATGTCCACGTCTAAGTGCAGATCTGGGAACTTGCGTTTCCATACCACCGTGACATCCCATCTAAGCTGAACGATCTGCGTTGGAAGTCGATCAATATATGACATCTTCTGACTGGCTTTCTTGATTGGTCCTAGGCATGCGTTGAGGTTCTTGCGCACGAACTTGTACCGTGACCATTCCCCGGACATGTAGGTGTTGAAACCGACGCAATCCTGCAATAGTGTCGACGCAATCACCACCTCCTTGATCGATTTCGCGCCTCCCACGGCGCTTGCCGTCTCTACAAAGAGAGCCACAATATGATGGCCACGATCTAAGATGTCGGAATCGTTCCAGATAAGTTGGAAAGAATTTGCGAAGAAGACACCTGCGCATTCTCTTCGAGCTTGCTTGCACAACCGAAGAAGAGCATCCTTGTTCTTGGTCAGGAATCTGAAATTGATCCTTTGATTGCAGTCAAAAACATCAACGGCAACAGGGTCGTTTTGTATGAGGACTAGCTCGTAGATCTGATTCCGTAGTTCGCCTGGGAGCTTTCCAAAGGATGTGGTTTCCATGATGCTAGGATCCGTTGCGAATAATTGTAGAGCTTTCGAGAGCGTGTCAAATGCTTTGTTACTTCGTGATGGTATGTAGGTCGCTGAGCTGCTTGAATGTGATCATCCTCTGATAGTAGACATCACAAGGATAGCTCAGTGGAGAAAAGTACACCTTTTCTCAAGTGCCCACTGCCACGCGAGCGCCAAGAATCAAATCGAAGTCATCCAATCTCCAGCTCCAAAGTCGAAATCAGAACCAGGCATATCGAATCCTGCCATGAGATCTTCCAGCGACACATGCACATACTCAGCCTCACCGGCAGCCGGACTGGGTGCCTCGACGTTGTTATCAAGAACCATCCTCGAGCATCGGTCGTGCAATGTGATGCATAGCTTCTGCAGAGCTCGAATGTTAGGCCAATACTCTGCGAGTACCTCGACAGGACGAAGCAGGCACTCGAGCTGAGCGTGAGCTGCAAGAGCACGAAGTCTAGCACCTAGTGCGATACCGGACCTGACGCCTTTAGCAAACTCAATGGCCGCGGCGAACAGCGTGGGCGCACAGCAGGGCTGACACTTGCGAATAGAGGCTTGCGTGATCATCGTCTCGAATGTTGTGAAGTCGTGGATGCGGCTTCCTGTGACAAGAGCGCACTGTGGTAGTGCTCTCGTGTTCGTAAGGCCGTGAGAGCTACCATACTATAGTTCAGACGAAGCTGACATGACCAGAAGTCATGCGAAGGAGGCAGTCGAGCTTGAAGTGTTCGTCTATCGCAGTCGGATCGAGAGTGCTGCGAGGAGCATGGGAAGATAAGACCTTCAGTGCGACCTCGGCGATCTCAGAAATCACGGTGCAGAACTCTTGATTTATAGTCGAATCATCAGGACCATCTTAGCTCAGGCAGTCGTCCAGTGATAGTGGCGGCTGATCGTAGTCTTCATGTCTGATCATGCTTGGCCGACCAAATTTCAGAGCGGCAAATGCCTCCATCTGTAGCGACGCCCACCAACATCTCCTGTACTCTCGCTTGTCTGCATCAGGCATGGTGCTGGGCGAGGCTGCACTCAAGTCGCGATGCATGCCCAGTCCATAGCCCATGGGCACAGCTTGTGCAATCCAGTACCAAGCATTCTTCGCTATTGTATCGGCACTTTCAGAGTGCCAAGTCAACAGAAGTGCGGCCTGTACAAGATGCACCCTATCGTTTTCGTGGCGCAACTCGAACAGAGTCCTGGCTCTTCTGTACAAGGTTCCAGTGACAGCAGCACGGGAAGCAGCAACGAGAGGATGATCACTAATGCGCGCCGCAGCTAGCAAGACTGCGTGAAAGAGCTGCAGAGGAGGCATGTCTTCAGGATCCTGGTATTGGCGAAGGAATCTTGGAGCGTCAATGATCGGAAAGCCAGGATGAATGTCGTGGAAGAAAGTCTCCACAAGTGCGTCTCGAACGTTCTGGGTAGGCAGACTTCCGATATCTCGAGTGGCTGCTTGGCTCAAATATGAGCCCTCATCTGCTCCATATTCTGGCCTCCATGGTAGTGGCGGCTTGATGGCGGGGAAAGGGTAATGCAGTTTGTTTCCCAGGCCTTCAGCATTGACGAGCTGGTGAAGGTTGCCAGAAGCATGGCCTACGTAGAGGACACGAATCGGATCATCTTTGTGAAAGATCTGCCAGTTGCGGCTTTCCAGACCTCGCTCATAGAAGGTTGTCAAGGTGTCGTCTTGCGTTGCCGGAGTAGATGGTAACGTAGCGCAGCTTGAAGTAGGAACGTTAGACACTACTGCAGGAGAGGTCCTAGTCGCAGATCGACGAGCTCGTGCTGGCGAGGCGCCGTTCGAAGAGCGACCATTGGTGTATCAGTGAGTCCCTTATCCCATGGAAAGGACTTCACTTACACACAAGTCGCATTGGCCTGACGGCAGGATGAACAAGGACCTGCTCCGGATAGATCGCATCGAATCTTGCGTCGCTTACAGACGGAGCATGCGGTTCCAAGCTTCCTCCGGAAAGCTCCTTCAGCTGGCATCAAAAAGCTGAAGTTAGGATGATGTTTAGGCAGTATACGAAAGCAGTCTCAGACTTCCAAGTGAATTCGACCTGGGAGCTCCACCACAGGAAGCGGTGGGACAAACATGGAGAACGGACATGGCCTGGCGACCATTATTATGTAGCTGGAGAGCCCTAGGACAATCTGCAAGAACGTATTGTTATTAAACACCGATTCGTTCAGTTCTTCGATTTGTCCAAGTATCTGACAGCTTGGTGATTGCTCAAGGACGGAAATGATTCTATTTTATCGATTTCATTATTTCGTCTACGCTAGTCGATTGCTCGTCTAGACGGTCATTTTGGTGTTACGCTTGAACGCTCTACGAACCAACTCGGTAGCTCTGGTCGGGACGATTCGGCGCTGCCGTATCGCCTGGCAGCGTGAATATCGCAATCAGGCGAAGACACTCATCATCTATGCGAAGGCCTTGCTGTACGCCTTCTTCTGCTTGGCTTTGCGGTCCGCAGCTGCCTTCTTGACTGCTGCCAATTCGTTCTTTATAGCCGCATCTGAGGGGACGAGTTGCGCAGCCTGCTCAAGGAACTGCTGTGCTCCTTCCTCATCTTTGCACGCCTTCAATGCAACACCCTTGCGGAAGAGTGCCTTGCCCTTCTCAACGTCCGTGATGGGCTGAACCACTGAAGCCTTGTCGGCGGAATCGTAGGAATCTCTGAACATCTGCAACTTGTACTGCAGTAGCGAGCTGTTGGTATGAAGTGAGATCTTCAGCTTTGCAAGTTGTCCGCCGAGCTCCGGTGGATCGCTCTCGAGAGGCGCTGGGTACTCGTGCAGGTACACGAGAGCCTTCTGATACTTCTGCAGCGCCAACTCCAGCTCCCCGCCCTTGAATGCCTTGTTGCCCATGTCCTTCAAGTCTGTTACAATCTTCACGATCTCCGAGCCTTTCCACTCTTCTCCCTCCTTCTGGTGGTCATCTGGAAATTCCTCGTAGGTGTCGCCTGTGCTGTCTGGAGCCTTTCGTGTGAACTCGCTCAAGTCCGTGTCTGCTGGCAGCTCGCCACAATTCTCAATAACAACAGCGTCCTCTGGCTTGTCGTTTGCTCCCACGGGGTTGTTCTCCACTCTTCGCACGATGCTCTTGCCTGCAATGACCTCTCCAAAGACAACGTGCTTTCCATCCAAGTGCGGCGTATTAACAGTCGTGATGAAGAATTGGCTGCCGTTGGTGCCTGGTCCAGCATTGGCCATGCTCAGCAGGAACGGCTTCTCGTGCTTGAGCTGGAAATTCTCGTCGTCGAATTTCTCGCCATAAATGCTCTCGCCTCCAGTTCCATTGTGCGCAGTGAAGTCACCACCTTGAATCATAAAGCTCTTGATGACACGGTGGAATCCTGAGCCCTTGTAGTGGAGTGCAGCACCGGACTTGCTCTTGCCCTTCTCGCCTGTGCAGAGCGCGCGGAAGTTCTCAGCCGTCTTTGGCACAATGTCGTTGTAGAGCTCAAACACAACTTTGCCAGCAGGCTTGTTGCCAATCGAGAGGTCGAAGAAGACCTTGCTGCGTGCTGCCATGATGGGTAGTGGGATGCGGCAATCGGGTGTGGTGATGATGGTTGTGCTGTGAAACGGTAGATCACGTTGCACAATCCAATGCGGTGTTCCAAGTAGTTGTTTGTCAACGTTGTTGTCAGGTGGAAACAAGAAGAGCTGAAAATTGGTGGAAGCTACGACAGCTTCTCGAATGTCGTAGAAGGGTTCACTTGCATGCAGCTTGGCATTTTAGTGGGGCTGTTGTTGTCTTGTGCCTGCGCTAGCGCATGTGAAGTTGAAGAGGAAACGAGAACAAGATCATAGGTCCCAATGGTTTTCATTGACGCAATCTATTCTACTTGGTAGGCCAACACATCAAGACTTCCAGGTAGTTGTTAAAAATCATAATCACTCGTCAATCTCTATCTCTTAGGTGTTGCCACCACCCATCTGTCCTTCTGAGTCTAGGCGGAGCCAGTATGGGCATACTGCACTGGAGCCGGATGATGCTCGACTGGAGTGCTACCGTTCGCGTTGTAGCTAGGGTCCTTGTGGACGAAATCGACTGGGTCTTCTGAACCCTCGGTCATCTTCTTGAATGTTTCCCAATTGGTGACGGCACCGAGAGCACGCTTCATGTGGGCGGTCACAATCTGGAGACCATATACGTAGGATGCGTTGACCCAACCAAAGCCTTCAGTTGCCACACCCTTGAAGTCACCACCTTGATTGCCGTACTCTGCTTCGACCTTGTGCGGGTCAATCGGCCGTGTTACATCGTACTTCTCGACCACGACACCGTTGAAGTCAACGAATGCCTTGGTAACCATGTAGATCCAGCGGTACGCAAGTCTTTGTGCTTCTTCCTCAAAGCCATAACGTAGGAAACCAGTCCACGCCAGAATCTGCTGCGGAGCCCAGCCGAAGGGATAGTCCCATTGGCGATTGGGTCGATGCATGCCGACAGCGCCGCGACTCGACTCAGTGCCAGATACCAGACCACCATGAACCTCAAATTTGGGAAGGGCTTTGGCGACCATGACGGCTGCTTGTCTCGGAGTTGCTGCACCTGCCCACATGGCCCAGAATGTAGTTGCACTTTCGTAGCCAGTCTGCTTCTTCAATACGGTGTTGTAGTCAAAGAACATGCCTGCTTCCTCGCTCCACATCAGATCATTCATGATCTTGCGTCGCTTCTTGGCACGGCGATCCCAGGTGGATGAAGTCTCGAAGTCAGGATGGCCAGGCATGCGCCACTCCTTTGGAATTTCAAGCTTGTCACCGAAGAAAGCACGAATTGTGCGGGCAATGTCAACCTCGTACTTGTACAAACAAGAGTTGGTGTCGACAGTCGCGAGATGAGCGGCAACCCTCTCCAAGCGGTAAGACGTATCGTGTCCAGACTCTCGAACTGCACGATCGTGAAGGAAGTAGTCATCGAGTTCTGGTTCGAAGACATGGCCGTAGTTGTATGCGTGCACAAACTCGTTGAATGTCATGTTGTTCTTGTCGGCGTACGGTTGTAGTACGTGCACAAAGTGGGAAGCCTCAGTCTCTGGTGGAACACCGAGGCCTCCAGGAACATAACGCGACAGTCCAGACTCGGGATCATAGCGAGGTGGCGACATCCACGTCGCGTAATAGTCCTTGATTGCTGCCAGAATAGCGGTTCGAAGAAAGTCGAGGCTGTCAGGCTCGTGCTTGATGCGGTCGTAGACACGAAGAGCCATATCTGTGAGAAAAGGAGGCTGCGAGCGACGCAAATAGTATGACCGATTTGCGTTCAGAATCTTGCCATAGTGTCGAATGCAGAAGCAAAAGTGCTTCACCATTGACTTGCAGAGGTCCTCGCGGTCATTGATGAGCAGACCGAGTGTCTCCATGTAGCTGTCCCAACCATACAACTCGTTGAACCGGCCACCAGGTACTACAAAGGGCAGTCCTCTGAAGTCGGGCTCGCCTTCAGGAGTGTCTTCGACACGTTCCATCTCAATGGCAAGGAGACCAGGAGCTTCGTTCAAGTCGCGAACATACTCGTCGTCATCAGGGCCGCCCTCCTTCAGCCATTGAACATCGAGGCGCATGTCAGGGTGTTCTCTGGCAATGCGAGTGTAATATGCATACTGCTCTGGTGCGCCAGGCGGGATGTATATGCGAGGGCGTGGGTCTGCCGTCCAGTCCTTGGGATCGCGAGCGACAGCAGAGATGTTGGACCCATCAATTCTTCTGGTGAGGTTCGGCCAAAACTGGTCCCTGATGAGACGCGCAAGCCTGTTGACAGGATTCTCATTCAGACGTGCCTCATCGAGTACTATCTGCTTGCGGCCGTAGTGCTTGGCCAATGTCATCTCCTGCAGCAAGTTGCTGAGCATATATGTGCCGCGAACATCGAATCGCTTGTATCCGCCTGAGGCTGCTGTACCCAATTCGATGGTCTTTGGACCCTTGTCGTCAATGGTGATCTGAACATTTCCGTCGGAGTCCTCGCGTGACAGGAGAGTCTTCAAGGTGTCGTCCACATTGATAAGATACCGACGAGGGGTATTACCCACGAGATCATGACTGAGACGCCGTGAGGGTGCGCTATAGTGTTCCGTACCTACCTTATTGTGGCCGGGATCGATCTGGAGCTGTCAGTATCCTTCACTGCTGCTCAATGGCTGTGGGCACTCCCAATGCATTGTTCGGAACTTGCAGCCGATAGACAAATGCACTGAAAGCTGCAAATGTGTAGCTTACAGCTGAGTATGTCCGACTCTTTGCAACCTTTCTAGGGCTGTGGCTCGCGCCATAGTAGACATTGGAGGGAGCGTATGGGTCGAGGTCAAGCGATATGTGGTCTTGGTGTTCCTTCTCGTTGTGGACACTGTTGTGAGGGTCCTTCGTGGTACGAATTGGCAAGCCAGATTGCTGCGAGCTCATGCTCCGCAACAAAAGTCCAAGTTTTTGAGTCGAGGTTGTCCAAGAGAAGGTGTTGTTAGGAGCGGATTGCTTCTGATAATTCCAGGTGGATAGCTATGATGTCGGTCAGCGGGTCGCGAGCTTTTCGGGTGAACTGAGAATGTGGAACGCGTCTGGAACACTGACCTTGAGGCGACGTTGTTTTGTCAAAGGTTGTCTATCAAACAATGGGCGACCAGAGGTGTGAGCGTGTGAGTGGTGGATAGCAGACGAGAAGAGTCGACAACAGCGCAGAAGACCCAAGAGGCAACAGAAACAACCACCAGACGATCGCGAACGCCTGCCTCTGCCTCTCTTGCACTCCACGGACGAGGCTAGAAGGTTCGTAGCAAGAGTCAAGGGCTGCAACGACCCGGTTGAACCTGCGAACAAGGGCAGGGTCGACGATGTATCGATAGCGATCGGACGGCGGTGAAGGCCTCCTCCCAGACAGAGCCTTGCATACGGCAATTGGGCCAGACCGGTGCAAGTCGCATGTCCAGATGTCGGAGACGTGCCAGAGCCATTTCCGATACAATGCACTTCGAAAACACGTGCATAGTCCCAGATGGGATAGAAAATACAATGTCGCGGGATGTTCGATAACAGCAAGCGAGGACTGCCCGCCTGGTTGGTTCTACAGCTGACATGTACTACTACACTGACCAGACACGCGACCTGCTGGTGGGCTTCTTCACGCTAGAGGCTCAATGTTGTTACGCGCTCGGAGCCAGGAGATCTGTACATTCAGCTCACCGGCTTGTACAAGAGGGTGGGCTATGAGCTGCTTACGAGCGCTTCCCGTGGGTGTCTTTGGTGGGACATATCCTCCTGATACCGACTTGCACAGCCTCCTACCATGTCGGGGCATATGAGTACAAAGCTGTTCACCGAGCCATATCCACATCAATAGCAGTATAATAAGTACAACGATACGCGTACAGATCTATCACATGCGTGCCCCTCCATCGTCAGTGGTGCTGTGCATAGAGGCGTGGCGTGGCGATGTTCCCGATGCTGTACCTGACAGCGGCTGCTTGAGAACACCAAAAGAACGCCGTCCAAACGCAAGCTGACACACTTGTAGTGTTCTTTATGCTCTGTCAAGAAGAATCCATCTCTCTGACATTCCAGTCACGATGCTCTTGAACAGCCTCGGCTAGAACTGGAGCCCACAGTGGAGCTCGAGGTGCGAGGTGAGCTCCACAACTAGTATTCGTCGTCGGCCTTGCGATATACCTGTACGATCTATCATGGCCGGAGGAAGCACATTCACATGGGGACACGCCCTTCGACTCGACTCGAACAAATCGCCATTCTCGTCGCCACTCCCTGCAACACATAAAGCCTTTGCCAACGTCAAACCAGTATCATGGCAACGATACAACATTGGCGGCATTCTCACCACAGTCTACGGCACTGAAGAACTTCCACAACACCCTGATGAGATCGTGGCATTATGGCTACTGCACGGGAGAGGAGACACGCAGGATAGCATGGCATACACAGCAGCAGCAATGCTCGAAGCATGGAATTCGAAGAGAAAGCACCACAATCAGAAAGGCCTGATATGTATATGCTTCGACCAGAGAAACCATGGCTCAAGAATGATTGAGAATCTGAACAACATCTCTTGGAAACAAGGAAACCCTACACATGGGCCTGATATGTTCTCAACATATGTCGGGACTGCCAATGACCTGAGTCTGTTGATCACACAGATTCCGTCTTATGTGCCCTTCAAGATACATGATCACATCTGTGGAGGCGTGTCTCTAGGTGGCCATGCAACCTGGGTGGCGCTCATGAGAGAGCCGCGAATCTCAGCTGGTATGGTGATCATTGGATGTCCAGATTACGTCCGACTCATGACAGATCGTGCCATCAGAAGTAAGGTCCGCTCGGCGATGACATCTGACCCTCCTGGACAGGACTTCTTGGGGTCGCCTGACTTTCCACAATCTCTTGTGGCTGCTGTCGAGCAATACGACCCAGCGGGTATCCTCATGAGCGAACTGGATGTGGTGACCGGGGATGATCACCTACATCCTCCCTCAGAAAGAGAAGTCAAAGCTCTGCGACCTGTCATTGAACGGACACTTGCAGGCAAGAAGATCGTATGTCTGAGTGGAGGTAAGGATAAGCTTGTGCCCTACGCTCAAGGCAAAATCTTCTTGGATTGGCTGAAGCGAGGTGTTGCTACGGGTGGCTGGGCTGCAGATCAGAACATTGAGCTGGAAGACATTCAAGACCCGCATGCTGGACATGAATTCTCGGCTCTGATGCGCAAAGAGGCCGAGCGTTGGCTGTGTGAGATACTGTCAAACGATGACAGAAGTGCGACAAGAGGAAGCAAGCTATGACGACGGTTGTAGTGCAGCTATGTCCTACCTAAGTCTATATCCTGCGTGACCCAAAATGGACAAGTCTACTACCCTCCTTACTCAGGATCCGCGCCCTACTTGTTCGGCGCGAAGCCAGTATTAGCCAGGTCCTCTACGAATGTAGTCTCATTCCTCAACGAGGCCCTCTGGATCGCGGCAGTGATGATACTGGCATATGACCATGTCAAGTCGATGCAGCCCTGTGGCACGCCCGTGTTGCGATTGTACTCTTCTGCCAATGAGCCATCAGCAGGAGTGTATGTCTTCGCAGTCCTCATGAAAGCATCGCCCCAGCCATTGAGACTATCGATGGCCGCAGTGAACTCTGATGAGCCGCTGCTGTAGGTCTCGCCGGTAGAGACATTTGCACTCGGTGTGAAGTAGTCGAAGAACGACTGCGAGATGTTGGTCGGAGTGATACTACCAGCATCAGTGTACTCGGCCGAAGCAGCCCAGAAGTACTGTGCCACAGCAGCAGTGGTCAAATACCACGGATTACCTCCATTCACTTGTGTGCCTGTGCCATTGTAGATGTCCTCTGGGTACCTACCAATGGGCACGCCAAGCACTTGTCCTGCAGAATTTTGTGTTGTGTTGGTCAGCGTGTACACTGGTATGAAGCTTGTCACGAACCGGACGACTGTCGATTGAACCTGGTCGTTGGTATAGTTGTAGACGCCGTCATCCGCGTAGCCATGGATAAGAGCCAGTATGACAGCCGCATCTAGGTACGAGGCCTTGTTGCTTAGAACTGGTCCGTATTCATATAGCAATATACCTCGATTCACATCCCAGAATACGTCCAGACTCTCCGTGATGGTTGTCGCCGCGTCCTGTAGAGTCGATACTGTTGCACTATCATTGAAAGTCGTGGCAAACGTGGCTCCCATGATCAAAGCTCTGCGCTGTACCATTCTCGTGTAAAAATGATCAGAACTTTGCTCTTCCCACAAGTCGAAGCTCGTAGAAGTCCAATTGCTGGCTACGAAGAGAAGATCCTTCTGCACAGGCGCTGTGTCTGGATATGCCGTAGAGTCATAGATCTGTTGTTGAAGAGTACTTTGATTGCCGCCAGCTGCCAGATAACTCTCGGCAAACTCCATAAGGGTAATGGCAGCAGTGGCAGGTCCATCATTCTGTGGTCGTCCCCAAGGCCCAGAGAAGATAGTGTTGTTCAGGTAGAACTTTGGTTCACCAAGACCTGTCTGCAAGTTCGGATCATTCTGCTCTACAGCTCGAGCTGCAGCATAAGCAAAGAGCTGGTCTTCATATGCCTGCTTGGCATTGGCTTGAGTTGCCGCTGCATATAGCTTCTGGACGACTTCTATTGTCAGAGAGGAGTCTCGAACCCAATCGTACTCGTAGTCTGGCAGCTTGCTGTCGAAACTTGGACCACTTCGGCCAGCAACAACCACTCCATCAACTGCTCCGGTGACGTTCGGATTGATGTTGCGGAACATCTTGGTGTATGAAGTTGTGACCTGAGAGCCATTGGAGGCTGCGAGCCAGGTCGTAATGTCGTTGCCGAAGCCGAGCGGTGTGGCATAAGGAGCCGGCGGTGCAGCAAGAGTAGGCTCGGGTGCTCCACTTGCTGTGACTGTCTGGCTCAAGGGCTCGGTGTAGACAGTTCCCAGATCGACAACGGTGTAAGTAAGGTTTAGCAGCTGGGTAATGCCATCAATGTAGACTGGTGTACTGGAGCCCCAGAGCTCCCAGTTGGTGCCGTTCACTCCATCTTGAAAGTTTAGGCCGACAGAGGCCAGTGGAGTACTTTGTCCTTGACGATCCGTGAAGTAGAGAGTAACGAGCTTGTTGTATGCTAGATTGTTGATGTATGCCGTCGTGTTTAATGTTCCGCCGCAGTACGAGAAGGTCGAGAGAACGACATTCGTGCTATTGTCCGAAGGTACACTCGTTGTCAGTGTGGTCATGTTGCACACTTGCGCTATGGTATCTCCAGCGAGTAGTAGGCCCACCACGGGGCCAGCCAGTATTCTCCCCATTGTGCTTGTGTTTGTACGAAGTCGGAGATGATGCGAAGAAATTCTCCTACCGTGGCACCACTCGCGTGATGTAGTGCGGGCAAAGTGCCTGTGACGGCGATCTTGCTATGACATGTGGTCTACGAGTGCATGATCGGCTGTCCGATAATATCGCCGGAAGCATTGTACGCGCACGAGTGCATGTTGATGGTTTGGTGCAGATGCAAGGTGATTCGATGCGAGGGAGATGCTCCGCAATTTCGTGGAGCAATCCTGGAGCAATCCTAGTCTCAGTCATCAGATCACGTGCTTAGGGCAAGCCATTCCGCGCGTGGTCTAAGGGCCCAACCGGCTTTTTTGGTAATATTAATTAGCTTCTATATACTAATTTCGCATATATACTAATTAGCTTGTTCAAATAGATTTATATAGCGACGACGATAGCAGATATCAAATTAGAGAAACTAAAGAGTGCAAAGTATAGTATAAGGTATAGAGAACAAGTATATAATGTCTGAAATTCCTATTCCGAATAATATATATATAAAAATATATATTAGGTAGTTTTTATATATTATATAGGCCGATACTACTACTTTCTAGATACTACTCCTTCTACTATAGACAAGCTCTACTAACTAGATAAAGTATATATAGTACCTAAGATATATAGAAATCTAGTAACAAAGAGTTTTTATATAATACCTTGTATTAAAAACTAGAAATATAGTTAGTCTACAAAAGTTACTAAGTAGCCTTAGGTAATATTATTCTTCGAATCTAAGTCTACTAAGTTCGAGAATTAATTAAGAAGTAGAGTAGGAGGTAGGCTATCGACTAGGAGTATATATAGAAGTACTAGAGATATAGATATTAGCAAATTATTTAATATAAGCTTTTCTAGTCTAGGTAGAAAGGATAGTAATAGCGACCTATCTAATATAGAATCTTATATAAGTAATTTTATTCTAAATAAGGTTAATATTTTAGAAGGCCTAGAAAGTAATATATAATAGCTAAGAGTCTATAATTAAGTATAGGAAGTATTTAGAGGCCTACTAGGTAGACCTAATTACTATACTACTCTAAAGTATAAAGCTATATAGTAGATATTTATTAGGAAGGTAATAGAGTTCCTAGTCGATAAGTCTAAAGCTCGGTTAAAGGCAAAAGTATATATTATACTCTAAGAGGCATAGGTAGAAAACTAGTTAAGCTAGGTTATATTCTATAAGAATTAGTAGACTTTATAGCCAAAGCCTAGAGCTAGTATAGATAGTAGGTAGTATACTATACTTACTATTCCGACTAAATATATAGAAGCAATCTAGAAGCTTGCGAAAGACTTTATATATAGGATTCTAAAAGTATAGATCTAGGTAGTATATACAAGTATAGTAGGCTAGCTAGCTCTAGATAGCAAGTCGGACTAGTATTAGCAGACGCTAGGTCTAGTAAAGCGCAAGCTCTATATACTATATCTCTTTCTAGCTTGCGAACTATAAGTATACTATATCTAGAATCTTATTTTTAATCCGAATAATATTATCTAGATTGCGGCTATATCTATAGGTAAGAGTCTAACCTTCTAGTCCTAGCCTCTTATTCGTAACTATACTATTATTCTAATTATACTACTTAACTAGATTGGAATCAAGTAGGAGATAAGGATCTAGCAACTCAGAAGTAACCTAATCCTCTTTATATCTTATATAAAGACTAGACTAAGTATATAGTAGTAGGTAGATCTACGAGTAGGCAAGTTTACTTATATCCTCCTTAGTCTAGAGATAGTAATATAGAAGTAGTTCCGAAAGCTGCAGCTCGAGCCTTAGTTTAGATAGCATCTAGGTATAGTTATTATTAATAAATTCTACCTTGTCTACTAGTAGAGTACAGAGAATAGAGGATTTAGAAAGGAGTATACAAACCTCTAGACGCTATATACGCTCCTATACTACAACGTCTATATATATAGTTGCATAGCTACGTTAGACGCTATAGTAGAAAAGGTCTATATAAAGACAACTAGTATATAAGAAGGTCGTATTACCTTAATTAGAAATAGTATTAACCGGCCTAAGATCTTTATATAGGCTATACCAATCCTAGATAGTATAGGAGACAACTATAGCTCGCTCTTCTAGCTTGCTACGTAGGTAGTAGACCCAAGTATATAGGTAAAGAATCCTATATAGATTCTAAAAAGTATAGTCTTTTATAATAGTCGGAAGGGATATTAGGAGGCTGCCTATACTATATATATATATATTATATAGAAATTCCTAGAGTATATAGAGGTAGAGGTATACTAGATAGTCCGGGTCTACTATAGGCAGATAGCTAGGTAGACATAGAGCAAGCTTATATAGAAGTTCTAGAAGCACGACTCCAAAATCTATATCCTCTTTGCGACTAAGGCGCTTAGGTTAGAAGTAGATATTCCGAATATTAAAGAAATTATCTAGTATAGGCTTCTAAAGCAATATATAATATAGTATATTATATAGCGCGCAGGTCGTATAGTATAAGACTTAGTAAAGTATAGGCCTAGGCGCTTTACCCTACTATATAAGAAGTTTGCTAATCTCGAGTATATAGTCTTGCCTACCTAGTCTATAGAGCCTGCGCGCCTTATAGAGATTCTAGTAGATAAGCCTATTAGTTAGCCTGCACCTCTAGATATAAAGGCAAAGAAGAGAAAGTCGGATTAGAATAAGTGCGACAAGCTTAAGTTCTTTGTCTACTATTAGATTAATTAGACTATAGGCAATCTACCTACAATCTAGCCTAGGTATCGAAGGAAGGTCTAGCTATACGCGTTTGTAGAGGCTATACCCGAGTAGATAGATATAGACTACTACAACTATTACTAGCCTATATAGAAGCTCTCTAAGTCGGAAATATAGTAGGCTATAGTAATAGAGTTCTAGGTATTAGTTAGAGTTTCAAGGTATATACTCTTTATATAGGCTTGTCTATATAAGTAGGACATCCTTTAGGCAAAGCGTCTATATACTAATATAATCTTCTAGCTAGTACCTAGATCTATACTACTCTAGAGGATTTAAGAGTATATTGCCTACTACTAGAGCAAGGCTTCTAGTTACTACCTAGTCCTCGACCGAACTAGATTAAAAGCCTATCTAGAGTAGGCAAAGTTTGTATTACTAACCTAACTACTATCTATACTAGAGACTTAGCTATATATATTTATATAGTAGGTAGATAGCAACCTTGCAAGCGGCTAGGCTAATATAGAGAGGCAGAGTAGATAGCTTATAGATAAAGGCTAGGCGAGCTACGAGTAGTATTACCTAGGGTAATATATAAGTATTAAGGATAGGCAAGTCGATTATAATATTAGCAAGACTATTATAGATATATCGGATACGTCTATATATAGGATTCGTATATTTGGTATTTAGACTCTACTTCTATATATATCGACGCCTAAGCTATAGACGATATCTAAAGTAGTCGCAAGTAGTAGGTCTCTAGATTCTAAATAAGCTATATAGGATAGCGCGCCTAATATACCGAACAAGGATATAGTAGCGCCTATAAAAGGAAAGGGAAGAGCAAAGCCTAGAGTATCTACTTCCAAATATAAGTAGATATATTCCTAGACTCTATTACTATAGGTATCGCTATAGATAAAGCAGACTCCTAATTTCTATAAGATCCTAGCTAAGAAGTCTAGTAATATCTAGTCTATAAGCAATACCTAGCTATCTAAGTAGAGCTATATAGAATTGCCTCCTAAGCTATTAATAGGTAGAGTATCTAGAGTTTCTAGTTATATAACTAGAGGCTATATACCTCTAAAGTATTATCGATAGAATTGTAGATAGTATACTAGCTGCTTCCGGGCTTGCTACCTACCTATATTATATAATTAATTATATATAAAGCTAGTATTCTAATATATAGAGGAAATTCTATACTTGTATTCTATACTCTTATACTTCTAGTCTCTCTATTTATTCTATACTCGCTCCTATAGTCCTCTAGCTAGATCCTTAGTATATTATATAGTTCTCTATTACTCTCTAGCTTAATCTAAGTATACTCTATAGTCCTCTAGCTAGATTCTTAGTATATTATATAGTTCTCTATTACTCTCTAGCTTAATCTAAGTATACTTTATAGTCCTCTAGCTAGATCCTTAGTATATTATATAGTTCTCTATTACTCTCTAGCTTAATCTAAGTATACTCTATAGTCCTCTAGCTAGATTCTTAGTATATTATATAGTTTTCTATTACTCTCTAGCTTAATCTAAGTATACTCTATAGTCCTCTAGCTAGATCCTTAGTATATTATATAGTTCTCTATTACTTTCTAGCTTAATCTAAGTATACTCTATAGTCCTCTAGCTAGATTCTTAGTATATTATATAGTTCTCTATTACTCTCTAGCTTAATCTAAGTATACTCTATAGTCCTCTAGCTAGATTCTTAGTATATTATATAGTTCTAGATTTAGGCTAGCCTTCTACTTCTACTTAGATAGTATCTACTTAAGTTCTAGATTTAGGCTTGCCTTCTATATAGATACTTGTTTCTACTATAAATAAATAGAATAGAATAGAGAAGTAGTTAGAAAGAATATATATTATAGTATTAATTATTAACTAATAATATAATTAAGGTAGTACTTCTACCTCTTCGAGTCTATAATTATACTATATATAATACTACCTACTACTTTGTCGCTATCTATAATAGCTCTATACGTATCTAAATCCCTAAGTATAAAAAAGACTATAGCTAACTATAGACAAACGCCTACAAACCTAAGCTGCAAATATATAGTAATACTAAGTATATCTTAGATAAGTAGCTTCTAAGGCGCAATATCTCTTAAGTCCGATAAACTAGCTCTAACAATTCTAGGAAGAGTATAGGCACGTCCTAATTAGTATAAGAGTAGTCAGATAGTTCGGGAAAAGATAGATAATATCCTTTAGTATATATACTTAAGTAATATAAGTATTAAGAGCTTCCTAAACTCCTACTATAGCGTAGAGAAGGATCTAGGTATAAGCGCGTAGGTAGAGACTATAGGTAGGTATATAAAGAGGATAGGGAGTATTATATCTAAGGAGTCTTTCTTATAAAAAGTATACCTATATATAAATAAAAGTAAGTTTGCAAGCTTTGTTCTAGGCCTTATTAGACTAGATATCTAGTTTTTAGCTTAGATCGAGGTAGGCAGAGTCTAGTAGTATATAAGACCTATACTAACTATACTTAGGTATTTAGCAAATTCGATTTAGAGTAGCGAGCAAGCAAGGTCCTCCTCTTAGATATATTTAGAAAGATAGCTTAGGTAGCTCCTATACTTACTAATATTATAAGCGCGCTTGTTACTAGACTAGCGTAGGTAACTATAGATATAAAAGAGACTCTGTAATAGGTCTATAGGAAGGTTATATAGGTAGCTTTAATAATTAGATAGGTATAGTATCTAAGGGCTAGAAGTAGACTATCTCGCTAGCTTAGGATCTACCTATAGAGTTAGGGAACTAAGTATAGAGTAATATCTATGCTCGCTAGTATAGGCGTCTATACACATCCTTAGAGTATCTATTAGGCAAATAAGAGCCTACTTAGAATAGCTATAGAGAGCGTGCGCGTATATAGTTAGGACCTAGCTACAAACGTTGTCTTCGACAACTAGGACTATATACTCTAGACTAGATAGTCTAGGTTTCTCAAATAGGACTAGCTCCTATATTATACTACTACAAAGGTCTTCAAGAGTATATAGATCCTACGTAGTAGCTTGGATATATCCTTACTATATAAAGAGAATCCCCTATAGCTTTATAATATTATAGGCACAGAGAGGCTAAAATATAGCAAACAAGAGTAGGTATATACGCTATATAAGATAGCTAAGTATATTCGCAGAGCGTACCTAGTTAAAGTTATAGAAGTATATAATATGAAACTAGACTCGGACTAGTAGGCTATATTATAGTACTCCTATATATATATTATATATCGCCTTATAACTTAGAAGTCTATATACTTTATAATAAAGCTTATATTCGAAAATAAAGGTACTATAGATAGTATATATAGAGTAATTAAGAATATTATAAATAAGTAGCTTAACCTTTAGGAAATATATAATAGTATCTAATATAATAATATAGATCCTATAGACAACTCTATACTATTTGTAGGCGCTACTACTAAGTCTTAATTATACTAGGACAAGATTCTCTATTTGCAGATAGAGTAAGATAAGGACTAGGTTAGATAGACTAGCTACGACCCTAGCTAGAAGATTAAGCTAGTTTATAGCAATTAGAAATCGGTCTCTAATATCCGTACTATATATAAGGAGTATATTAAGAATAAAGACCTATATAATAGGATCTAGTAGGTGCTACTAGTACCTAGGCTCTTCTACCTAAAGATATACCTAATATAGGCAATTAATAGAAACTTTAGTAGGCCCGAGGGCTACAACTTAAAGATATATTTAAAAGTCTACTAGGCGCTAATAAATTACAAAATCTACCTATTATTCTAGGCACTATATAGTTATATAGAGCATCTAGTAGTTAATAGCTATTATACCTATATCCTAGCATTTATATATAAGATAGCTAGAATTTAAGACCTAGGTAATAGATCGAATATAGCTAGGTATATTTAAAAGCTTTTAGTCGAAGGATTCCTAGATCTATTATAGAAGGTCTATAAAGCATACTTCTCCTAGCAGGCGCGCATACTACGCCTAGATCTATAGTCTAATTAGATAAAAGCCAGATATTATATAGGTAAGACTATCCTAATAGTAAAGAAAAAGAAGAAGTCGGCTCCCTATATAGTAAATATAGTTACAATTAATAGTAGCGAGGATAGAACTATATATATCTACTTTATCTAGATAGTATAGACCTACTAACTCCTCTACTATGCGATTAAGTACGCAGATATTAGCCTCCTACGCCGCATAGTTAATTAGTATATCTTAATCTTCTATACAAAGTCTTATAAGAACTATATATTTATTATACTCTAGCTAAAGTAGATTGCAGACTCGCCTACGTCTAATAAGTAGCTCTAAAATACAATTCTAGCAAATAGTCTAGTAAACTATATAGGCAGAGCAGATAGTTAGTTTAAAATCGACTATGCAAATAAGTTCCTAAATAGCTATCTAAAAGCGCTACTACAAAATCGGAGGAATAGTACGTTTAGTATAGAGGATTAGCTCGCTAACTATACTCTGCTCGCAACCTATATAGGTTAGCTCTATAATAGAATAGAGGCAGCGTTTAGCAAATATATAGATATAGTATATATAAGGGCAAGCGCTATATACGAGATCTACTAAGTTGTATTAATCTACCTAGAGGAGTTACTTAATTGCATATAGACAAAGAATACTCTATTCTATATAGTAGATCTCTTTGCTATAGGCCTAAACAACCTTATATCTAACGTAGGTATAGATAATAAGCCTTGTCTATCTATACTTAAGAGATTTAATTAGAATATAGTATATATACTAGACTTAGGTAGTCCTATACCCGATATCGAGTATCTAGATATTTCTAGCTAAATAGACAATCTAATCGAATAAGACAACCTTTAGACTATAGCTACTATAGACAACGTGCCTAGGTTCCTCGCTAATAACAAGTCTAAGTTCGTAGATAATATAGAGTAATACTCGGACATACTTAGGTAAACTAGGCTTATATATATAACTTCTCTACAAGCCTACGACAACTATACTAATTAGATAGCTTAGACTATACAAAACCGACCTACTAATAATAGAGATATATATATAAGCTAGGCTTACCTACGTAGTATCTCTATATTTCTAGAACAACTATAGTAATCGAGTAGGTTATAGGTAATCGAAATTCGAGCTCTTGCGCATAGAGATACCTATAAACGTTAGATACTTATTAGGCTTCTCTGTACGAAAGTAGCTATTTATAAGTATAATTCTCGCTATATCTATACTATCGCATATGCCGTAGACTGCTATACTTACTTTACTTTATAGCAAAATAGTAAAAAGGTAGTTGCAAACTCTTTACTTGCACCCTATTATATATAACGCACGCGGCCTAGGTAGAGCTTCCTATTAGCCTAATAATTGCAGATAATACTAGTTAGTTACTTTATTAAGGTAGGTAACTCTACGCATATATTGTCGCTATTTACTAGTATAGGTCCTTAGGTAGCTATAGGAGACTATAAAGGAACTTATCTTTTTCCTTAGATACTTCTTTTTCTATTATATATAATATCTACTACTTTGCCTTCTATAGTTGCTTATAGTCTGCAATACTTATATACCTGACTCCCTACTTTATTAAGAATATATATATATTATATAGGTAGTCTATATAATACTTAGGCGAGCTTAGGACTACCTCCTTACCTATATCTAGGCAAAGCCGAGCTTTTATATATAAACTCTTATATACTATATATCTCTCTATTCTATCTCCGAAGGAAATTAGTATCTAGCTACCTATCTAGTAGCTTAGAGTCTCTATTTTCTTTAGAGATACTTATATATATATAACCTACTATATAGTAGCTTAGTTACTCTATTTTTTTTAGAGATACTAACTTTGCTACTTTATAGACTCTACTCTTTAGGCAAGCTTAGAACTACTTTCTTGCCTATATTTAAGTAAAGCCGAGCTTTTATATACTAATATATATATATACTATATATCTCTCTATTTTTTCTCCGAAGGAAATTAGTATCTAGCTACCTATCTAGTAGCTTAGAGTCTCTATTTCCTTTAGAGATACTTATATATATATAATATACTATATAGTAGCTTAGTCGCTCTATTTTTTTTAGAGATACTAACTTTAATACTTTGTAGACTCTACTCCTTACCCGAATTTAGTTACTATATCTAGTACCCCTATCTGCTACTTAATAGCTACTATAGCTTCTACTTCTACCTACTACCTACAAGGCCTAGGCTATAATCTACTAACCCGCCTATCCTCGTAGCTAGAAGTACCTATAGGTATAGACAAAGACGACTAGAAGGAGGTATATAGTTAGCTATAGAATATCTTCTACGTACCTAGCAAGGCCTATAAGATAACTTCGCTCTAGGTATATAATACTATAGTTAAGCTCTATAGCTATATTATACTCTATAATACTCTGTCTTAGTTCTTTAGCTACTTTAATAAAACAATTAGTAGCTTAGATAGAAGAGTTAGCCGAATTGCTTAGTATATAGCTCTAATTATAGACAAGTCCGAGTATTACTTGCCTAGACTATTTAATAAGGGATAGGGGAAGTACTAAGAGGTATACGACTTTAGATAGGAGCCTATAGAGATTAACTTATAGAGTACTAGAATAAGATTAGTTGTACTATATAGCTATTACCTAAGTTTGCGCAATAAGCGCAACTCTGAGCTAATTAGATCTATAGCTATACTTAATAAAACAAAGTATAACAAAACTAACTACTACTACTTCTAGTATAGCCCGACTAATAGGATAAAGGGCCTATTCAAGGTATATATACAAATAGCGCTTATAGAGGATTCTAATTATAATAATTCGGAAGACTTCTTATATAGAGATACCTATACTAGCTGCATCTGGCAGTCCAAGTATAACAAGTATATAATCGGTCTATACTAGAAGGGCCTAGGTTATAAGGCTACTATACGAAAGAAGTATAAGTAGCTATTAATAGCAGCTTAGAGGGCTATCTTCTCTATACCTAATAACAACTTCTATAATCTACCTAATATAACTAGCTTCGATAAGAATCTTACTCTAGCCTTATACTTTATATATACTTTGAGAACTAATAGCCTTATATAAGGCTTAGAAATACTAATTGCGCCTAAGAATCGCTACTAGGCATTTATATATCTCGGCTTTACTTGGAATATAGCTAATAGTAACTATAACAACTTCCTATACTATATAAAGAACTTAGCTAAGGCCCTACTTATAGCTATTTATATAGAGATTACTAAGGATACTACTATTAACTTAGACCTTAAAGGCAACTCGTTATCTAAGAAGGAGTATAATTCTAAGGATAATAGGCTTCTTAGCAACGTAGGTACTAATATAGATATATCTTAAAGATAAGTCTAAAAGTAGTTAAGTATAGATAAGATTAACTAAGATTAACTAATACTCTAAGGAAGTATATAAGGAGTGCTCTCTACTACTACTACTACAGCCGGGCTACTAGCTACCGACAGCAAGGTATTATAAGTAGTATAGTAGGCTTTTAGATTCTCTAAATAAAGTTTTATAATCTCTATAACTATCTAAAGCCTCTCTAAGTATCTATATATTCATTTGCCTATATTTCAAAATCGAGCTAATTAGTATATGCCAAAAGTGCTAGTTAGGCCCTCAGACTGCCTGCGGCAAGATTCCGAATGAGGACTAGTTTGCCAAGGCAGTATAATGACTGAGACTAGAGCAATCCTGGAGCAAGGTCCCACTTTCTTGGCTATACTGCATACTTTGGCATACATCAATCGCCCGAGCGCGAGGACACGACGTAGCGGTGGCCGAAAGGCCCATGAACATGAGCTGAAGATGATTTCGAGGGGCAAAGACGTCCTTCCCAAAGGGAACCTCGTATATGCGTTCGAAAGCGCCACTTTGCATGTGCCACAAGGACATCTTGTGCTATTCGCGCTTCTGGTTAGTGCATATATGTACCTCTATCGTGACATTCATGATCCCAGTGGTAGACGTATTCTAAGCCAGTACCACAAACTCGCAAATCTCGACTTGTTGCTCCCAAACACCATCGCTAGAAATGCTTTTTGCTCGCTGTTCCATCGTAAGTACAATACATTACTGCAACCCCACCCATATGCTTCGTCATGCGTATACGCTTCACATGCCTTCGAAAAGCTATCATAACCAGAATGCCAACATCAAAGTGCCAAGTGTGACCATCACTCCAGCAACATTGATACAAATGAAAGTAGAAGCACCATTTTCGTCATCTGCAAACTGCCCAGTTGGTGAGGCACTTGACAAGGAAGCGCCTTCGGTTGCTGCTACGCCATTGACGAGATTCGTGCTGGTGATCGTGGCAGGAGTCGCTGTAGCAGGGAAAAGCGTCTCAAATACTGTGGCCGCTGCCTGACCGTTCGCGCCGATTTCCACTATCTCCAGCACAGTAGCGTGCGAAGAAAGGCTCACTATGTATGTGTGTCCTGCAATGGTGACCGTGTCGATTCCTCTGGGGGTCAGAGTCTGTCCGTCTACCAGGTATGTAGCACCATTGTTGATAGCACTGAATTGCTCGCCACCGATTGTGAGAACAGGTGCACCTGTAGGAGCAACTCCGTATGCATCTTCGATGTTTGATGTCGTTGTCAAACCATCCCAGCCAACGACGACTGCTGTCCCTGCCGAGAGGAGTGAGATGGTCTCGTCGCCATTGATTCCATGTAACGTCATCACGCCTCCTGGTGTCAAGGTTCCGCCATCGATGATGTATGTCGCGCCAGATCCTGCATTGTACTCAACTGCTGAGTACGTGTTACCATCAACAGTCAATATCGGAGCGCCTCCAGGGCCTGCACCAACTATGCCCACATATGACGAGAACGTGTGACCACTCGCAATTGTGACCAGTTTATTGGCTTCCGGATTGAGCGAAACTGTTTCGAGACCAGAAACTCCATTGAACGTAATCGCGCCTCCTGGAGTCAAAGTCTGGCCGGAAACGATATAGGAAGCTCCTCCGTTGGGTTCCACCGCTTTCCCATCAAGAATCAAAGCAGGTGCAGCGGTTATGGTAGCAAGATTAGCTGCAGAAGCTTTCGCGGTATCGATCGATCGTGCTATACCATTGATGATGATGCTTTGACCAGATGCAGGAAGTGATATGGTTGTGCCTGACACTATCACTTCGCCACCAGGTGTCAGTAGACTTGAGCCTATATCGTATGTCGAGCCCAGATTGGCCTTGTAGACCTTGTTTCCTATCGTGAGCAAAGGTGCAGGAGTTATTACAGGTGCCGACAGATCTCGGGTCTTGCCATTGACGAGAAGTTGTGTTACACTTGGTCCCAAGCTCAAAGTGGTTCCTGAGATGACGACCGAGCCCCCAGCAGTGAGAATAGAGCCATCCACGTTATACTGCGTGGCAGCGTTCGCGGTATAGGTCTTTGTGCCAATAGTAAGAACCGGTATGTTAGCAGCTGCACCTACGTTACCTTGGCCAGAGATATTGATCGTTGAGCCGCCGAGCGTCACAGCTGTTCCCACGGAATTGAGAGATACTGTCGTGCCATCTACCGTAATGGAAGAGCCTGCTAGCAATGTCTGCCCGCCAATGATTAGACCATCACCAACACGCGTGGCACTCAGCACAGAAGTTCCAATAGTCAATGAGGGACTCTCTGTACTCAAAGAATGTCCAATTTCGACGACACTGCCGCCAATGATCACAGCCCCGGCACCTAGATCAAGCGCAATTGCTTGACCAGCTACTGTAACCGATGAGCCTCCGGGAGTTAGAGTCTGGCCATCAATGACAAGACCATTTTCGACGTTAGTGGCAACAAACACAGATGTGCCAATGATCAGTGCATGGTTGTTGGAGCCCCCAGAGCCAGAGCTGGCACTATTGCTAATTGGAGATGTAAGGCCTCCGATTCCCGCAGCGATGGCACTGGCTGCTGCATATGAAGTGTATGTCGCTTGTGCATTGCTCAGGACTTGAAGTGCATTAGTTGGCTGAGCAGCGCTATCGATGGCGGATATCACTCTCCCAACATCAACGCCGCCTTCATTGGCTGGAATTGACCCAGATACCCGTGTCGCTGTCACTAATTGGCCACCAAATTGCGCAGTGACGACGCTTTGGGTTGGACGCACAGAAATGGCCAGTGTGATATCGCTGCTTTCGATGTGTGCGACGAATGGAACGACGATGAAGCCACCTCCATCGTCATTCTCACTCGTGTCATAACCACCACTGATCACAACGCCGCTACCACTTGTGCTTTGAGACGACTTCCGCCTTGTCTTGCTTGGTACATCCAGACTATCAGCAGATGTCTCGACATGAACAGTCAATGGAACCAGGAGTGTTCCAGTCTCTGTTGGGGTCGTTTCCACTAGAGACAATCCCGATGGTAAAGTGGCAGTTGGCGTTTCGAGCGAGGCGGCTGGAGCTAGTACTCCCTGCTTGAGAGACGCCGCTGCTGCCACCACTTTCTCCACCACAACCACAACTGTGGGCTCAGCAACAAATGTGCCTAATGCCAAGCCCATTGGCAGCTGGACGTCAGCCTCACCCAGAGCTTGAAGAAGAGCTGCATTCCTCTTGCCCAGTTTGCCGACTGCCACCGAGGCGTTCGCTGCAGTGCCCCCTTCATATTCAAACGCTGCTGGCTCATCAAGATCGTATACCTCGGTCGACTCGATGCAGGCAACAGTGCCATTCCAGTGGCGGTAGGATCTTCTACTCACAATCTCATACTGCGAGAAGTGAATTACGCTTTTCGTCGTGCTAGTGTATGTCATACTCCCACCGTTGGCATCATGAACAGTGATTGCAGCTGGCGTGGGTGTGGTGACCACATCAGGGATGTCTCCAGTAGAGCTTGTCGCCTCTATAGGCCTATAAGCCGTCTGCTCGACAGTAGAAGTTACAAGTGCCAGTGGGGTCGGAGTGTCGGAGCATGAATACTGTAGTTGGGTCTGATTGAGCTGTACATCGAAAGTTGTGGCTGTTCGACACGCAGGGTTCTCTATGGCCGAGGTGACATTGAGTGAGGTCGTTGCTGGCAGCAAGGTCCATCCTGTTGACGTCTCATTCTCGTTGAACTTGATCAGAAAGGTAGAGTCGACTTGAGTATAAGTTTTGGGATACCAATAGTCAAGAGATGCGTTCCTAATGTTCAGCGTTGCGCCTGTACAGAACGTCGGCCGTGGAGGGTCAAGCAAAGGCCTTGAGCCGGCCGACAGGTTCCCTGTGAACTCTGCGTGTCCAGTGCCCAGTGCTGAAATTGAAAGCTTCGATGACAGCATTGACCACAAACGTGACGTGGGATGTACTAAGCCACTGCTATTCGTGATCCTCAACACCAAGCTCGAAGAGTTGAGATGCTGGGTTTGTGCAAAAGTGTCGCCACTGTTATTGGAATAGGCCGAAGATCTCGATACTGCTGTAGGTCCAATTCGAGTGGTATTGGAAGCGCTATTTTCTGAGTTAGGGGCATAAATGGCAGTCGTTCCGCTGTAGCTGCTGTTCGAAAGCACGACAGATGTCTCGTATACAACGATCTTGGTGGGAACATGGCTGCTGTTGTATGTCTGTACCGTAGGCAGGCCGTACCGGGCTTCTGTCCCGTCTTTGGTGTTATATGTCGAAGGAGGTTCCAGTATCGATGATGTGGCGGCCAGATATGCATCACTACTGTTAGCGCGAGACGACGTCGTCCTTGCTATCTCAATATCTTGTATCGTGTATGTTTCGCTGTTCGCCGTGTCTGGGTCGACTGTGCTTGATCTCGGAGACGCAAATGGGAGTCCTCCAGAAGAGTGTGATGTCGACCCAGTGCCGATGGGGTAGAGTGGACTGCTGAAGTCTGCACGGCGCTCATACGGCCTTGGATGACGATATGGACCATGAGGTAGTTGTTCGAGTCTTTCCGCCGCTGCGATTGTAGCAAGTAACGCTAGCAAAATATCTGCCGCGCGCGGCACCATCTTAGACTTTGAGGCCTTCTTGAGCGACTGCGTTTCGTTCGTCCATGCACCAGTATCAACGCTTCAATGCATGGCTGTAGTGATAGAGCTATTGATGCAGTGATCGCCCTTACTACCACTAGTCTGCTAGAGTCAGATACAGCTGGGGTTGGCGAAGCAGAGATTCAAAGATAGGTCGGCTGCTAGTCATCAGCAAGTAATGTTCGGACTCGCGTGCTGAGTTGAGGCGCTTGATTTACGCCATCGTTCCAGATCCACGATTGCTAGCAGGCATCATGCAGGACTCTCGCGTGTTTCAGCGCTGCTTGGTCGTTCCTCCGATGTGGCTTCGGGGCCTCATCCTCGTGCCGGGCGGGGATGCCGACTTTCTGGTATGCGAAGTCTTGCCTATATGTATAGTTCCCTTGCGTGAACGACGACTAGAAGGGTGCGCTGTGATGGACCTTGCATGGAGCTGTCATCGTTTTGTGCTCCCCACACGTCGAGAACGGGGAACCAAGGCCTTTACAAATGCCAAATGAAGACATGGACCTGTCGCACAGCATTAGCGCATTCAAGTCAAGCAAGATTCTAAATGTAATAATGGCGAGTTCTTTCCAGAAGAACAGCGGGAAGAAGGCTAAGAGCCGATGCATAGGAGACTCTTCAAGCTCAGGGAGTGCGGCAGTGTCTGCAGCGAGTCAGCAAAGCATCTTTTCTTCATTCGATTCATGCCATATTGTTGATCTTCAGCGGGTTTCGCAAGGTGGAGTGAGACGCTCACACCTACGTGACCACTGACCACTTCACCCACTTCACCGTGCTTGGCCGTTCCTTCGGCTGCCCTCTTGCCGGTGTGGCTGGGATCCTTCCAACACATCAAGGGTCAGGAGCCAAGCATGTCCATATCGCCGTTAGCGATGCCCAAATCGTGAACGTCGTGCAGAGACGATGCAAGGTTGCACTTCGCTTCCAGCGAAAGTGACCCGATGGTAAGGCGAAGTTGCCTCCTGTACATGTTGCTGCAATGCACTTTGCTTACCACAGCAGTGTGCCGGACAGCTCGCCTGCTAGCAATAATATGTAGAGTAATAGTCGCGTGTCCCTGTCCCTGTCCTAGTCGTGAACATGTACCAATCGTGCGTCGTACGCACCTCGAAACCACGCCGCAAACACGAGCTGAACATTCGTTGCTTCGAGGCCACCCGTCTCTCCAGCCTATCGACAGCCACGCTGCAGGTTCCGCTGGCTTTGCGTTCGCCGCCATCGAGAGTTCTCCCGGCGGAAGGATCAGCTTGGCCTGCAAGAGGCATAGCCCTGCAGCAGCCAAGAACGCCGATGGGTGGTGCCCTTGGGACGGGGTAGGCGACTTCTTGTGCGCTGCTATGAGTGTCCTCTAGTCTCCTCTGCCCTTGTATCTCACAGAGCACGATCCTGCGATGCTGTTGTCGTCGTTGTTCTTCGCAGCACGTTGGCCTGGGATTCAGGCACGCTGGTCGTACTGAGAAGACTTGTCACCTCCCCGCCACCCAGCTCGCCGAGTCGTGTTCGTGTCGCGTCAGAAGTCGAACGGCGACGTTGGTTCGCGATGGGCTCCTTCCTCAAGACAATCTGGCTCCTGCCTCACGCACTTCTTGCCATTACGATAGCACACGCGAACGCCGTCTCTCTCGCCACCCGCGCCGAAAACACGACCTCAATACCCGCACCGATTGCATTCAATCCGGATCAGAACTGGGATGGCATTGACGGGGAGTGGTCATCGTTCACGCTGCGAGTTGGCACACCCGCGCAATACGTGCGCACATTTATCTCGTTCGCGTCGTATCAGACATGGGTAGTGCTGCCTCAAGGTTGTAATGCAGCTTCAAGTCAGTCGGAGTGCATAGCATCAAGAGGTGGCATATACGACAATAGCTCCTCCACCACGTTCACTTACCAAGGTCTCTACGACTTATCGGTTGCAAGGAACCTTGGCTACAAGGGCAATGCCATATATGGCTTCGATACCGTGGGCCTCGGAATGGAAGGCGAGGGTGGCCCATCTCTGCTTCATACAACTGTGGGAGCGCTAGCTGTCGAGGACTTTTGGACTGGCATCTTTGGAGTGAATCCAAAACCCACGAACTTCAGTAAGCAAAGTAGTAGGCAGAAGGCATGGCCTCTCTACAGTGTCTCACCAAGGTCGCGCTCACTAAGACGTCGAGCTTGGGAACAGACACCAACGAGACAGCCTGCGTAGTTTTCAGAGATACTTGCTAACCCTTCTACCCACTACTTTTAGGCAGCTATGATGATGGATCTCCCAGCTACATGACTTTGCTTAAGCAGCAAAACTACATCCCTAGCGTCTCGTTCGGCTATACCGCTGGAGCAAAGTACCGTTATACAGGCGTCCTAGCATCGTTGACGTTGGGTGGCTACGACACTGGAAAGTTCATTGCCAACAATCTGACGTTCGTGTTCGCGGCTGATAACGAACGCGACATAGTGGTGGGCATCCAGTCAATTCAGACGCCCTCCAATGTTTCCTCATCTCCGGTTCCCACGGAACTGCTTCCAAACCCCATATACGCCTACATCGACAGCACCGTGCCTTCGATTTATCTACCTATCGAGGCATGTGAGGTGTTTGAGTATGAATTCGGTCTCGTCTACGACAATACGACTAAATTATACACTGTCAACGACACACTCCACGATGCACTGATACAGCGGAACGCCAGTATCACCTTCAATCTCGGACAAGGTCTGGCAGGTGGGCAAGTGGTCCAAATTACGCTTCCATATGCATCGTTCGATCTGATCGCGAAACCTCCTTACAAAGGCTTGGCGGATAACACACGTTATTTCCCGCTACAGCGTGCTCAGAACAGCAGTCAGTATACACTTGGCCGGACATTCATGCAAGAAGCATATATCAGCGTCGATTGGGAGTCAGCAAGATTCAATGTTTCTCAAGTGCTATGGAATCAGACCCCACAGCAACATCTTGTGCCAATACTACCCAGTTCGAATGACGGCGGATCTGGATCCGGCTCGAGTGGCTCAACCTCCGGCTTAACGACTGGCGCCATTGCTGGTGTAGCAGTGGGAGCAGTCGCTGCAATCGTCCTGGTTGGCGTCCTGCTTCTCTTTTGGGTTCGTCGGAAGAGGCATGCAGCAGCAGCACGCCTTGCGACCAACGAAAAGCTTGACGATGACGCGAGCAGCGCCACCTTGAGACGAAGTGACAGTGGGTATCACAAGCCGGAACTGGAGGGCTCTACTGCCTACAGCGAGAACAAGCGACTATTGTCCCATGGCATAGGCCCAGGTACACCAAGTACATCGAATCCGTCCAGTCCAGGATACTTCATGAGCGTTGCAGGCGCTTCAAGCCCTTCAACCCCCAGTGCCGGGGAAGGTACACACTCTAGCTCACAAAGTGGTGCTCTATTTCCTCCAATTTCTGCTGTCAGTGAAGCCGACAGTCGGGAGCGGCATGTCTTTGAGATGCCAGGAGATATGCCTGCTATCCGAGAGAAGGACGGCAAAGCTCTCAGCGAAAAGGAAGCTTTGCAGTACCGAGAGCAAGTCTACAACGGAATTGTATCTACGACTCCCACCTCATCGGAGCACCCACGCGAAGGCGTCAGAGAACCCCGGCGAGTCAACCCCGATGAGATTGTCGAGGCGGCACACAAGCGATTCTCGTTCGAAGGGGGTGCCAGCGAGCAAGAACTTTACGACTAATGTTGAACGTGTTGATATGTATATGGAAGCGAGGCGTTGGGGAGTGATCACTAAGACAGGCACACCAGCTATCAGTACATGTTTTGGATATCCTAGGACTATGCGCCTAGTCACACCTTACACCAGTGTATAAAATGTAATGCACAGTCCAAGACTCCAGCGACCACTTTCAGAATGACACTCCTAGGAGCTAATGCGCTACGCACATGCTCATTGATCGTCGGAAAGTCATCACACGATCGATTGCAGATGGCGCTGTACCTGCATGACGACAATCAGCCTTCACTTACCACTTACCACCACATGACATCACTAAAGTATAAGTTTACCACTTCTTCAAGTATGGAGGGGTACATTTCTTCTTTGTACAATCATCACCATCTACATATACTACCATCTTCACAATAGCTCCATTCTTCGGCTCACGAGGAAGGAAACTATCTCGAACCTTCAATCCATACCCCAACAACATCAACACAATGTCTAGCTCACAAGACCCAATCGAGATCGCGAAGCAAGCCGAGCGTGATCTGAACACACAAGAAGCCAAGGGTAACACGAAGAGAGCAGGTGATGAAGGTGAGTACCCTATCATCAATACCTACGAGCAAGCCCAGACTTCAGTCTACTAACACGACTCAGTGGGCGCCTCGGGCATCGATGAGAGCGCTACATCCAAGTTCCCCGGCTCGACAGTAACAGTAGGAGGCCAAGGACAAGGCGACAACCGTGAGATCCCAATTGAGGAGGGAGGAAGCATCAACAAGGAGACTGGACAGTGAGTCGTCAGAGAAGGGTATGCATTGTCATTGGGACAACATCTGACATGTCGTAGGCCAACCAAGGCGAAGGATTTTGAGGGAGTTGGAGGTCCGGAGGAAAAGGCTGCCATTGATGCCAGCAACCGAGGAGGAGATGATGATATCACTAGCAATGTGAGACAAGGAGGGGAGACTCGTCGACCATAGACTCAACGACCAGGATAACAGCAGGAGCTACGAACAGATCTTGAAATTTGAAAGCAAGACAAAGCATGAATGTTGAGCATTTCAATTGCCAAACAACAGCATGGTACCAATTACCAGCCAACGACGCCATCTATGAATCCCATGGTACAGCTTTCCTGAGACGTTGTCATCGTCTATGCATAATGCCACTTCCTCCCTCCTGCCAACGCCAAATTTCATACAGTCAATGTTTGCTAACATGCTAGTATTTTCAATAGTAGCTGTTCCGATCACGATGGCTTCGTACGGGGACAAACGCTGCACCTTGCCTCTGCCTGCTACCACCGATATCAATACTCGAGATCTCTCTCGACAACGCGTCATCTTCATAACCTCCTGGCGAGTGGGCGAGCGGGACCTTTGGAGGTAGTGACGGGGCTCCATAACCACCAGGACTTCCTTCATGAAAGGAGCGAGGGTAGTGTTGTTGTTGCTGATGTTCATAAGGATCGGGAATACTATGGTAGTTGTCGTGGTTCCTCGACATGTCCATGGGCGGCTCAGAAGCATATCTCGGCTGCGATGAGGCTTTCTTTAGTACGCCTCGAATCTTATTGCTTTTGCCTGAAGATGCAGGCTGTGCTAATTGTTCGGGCTGGTTCGATCCAGGCTTCATGCGAACATTGATCACAGTATCTTTTGATATGCTTCGTGGCCCAAACTCTTTTTCCCTGCCGAGTCCGTAAGTCTTGGTAGGAGTCTTCTTAGCTGGCTCCGGCGCCCATGAGTCGACGGGAAGGTGGTCAGAAGGATCTATCTCTTGTCCATGCCAGCCCACGATGGGCCCCTTGCGCGATTCTGCCTCTGCAAATGGCGCCGCCGGATTGTGGATACCAAAACTGTCTGGAGAGAAAGGTGTCGAAGATCCGCTGGTCTCAGACATCGATGGTCGCGGAGAGACCGACTTGCGTGGCATGGAGCTCATCCTATTATTGCCAGAGGTTGACAAAGGGCTGGCATCTGACGATTCGAAAGCTCGGACTGGAAACTGCAAGCTATACGTGCTCCGTGGTGCTGATGCTGGCTGAGAAGGTGGAGGTGCTGGTGATATAGCTCTAGGCTTGATCAAAGGCACCGAAGTTTCTTGAGCACGATCGTAGTGATTATATGAGATCTGATGCTCGGGCGTGCCGTACGGATTAGGGCTCCTCGCTCTTGGCAGCTCCTGAGATAGTGGATGTGGCTGCCGCGAAGGTGTACCATGTGCCTCTGTGATGCTGTTGCGTCCAGCAACTTGCCTTTGATAGGGTGACGTCCTAGCATATGGCGAAGGGCTCTGCTGTCCCACAGGGGATGAGAGGTTCGGCGTTGAGTGATAGCTGCTCTGGTATGGTGACTCGCCGCCAAACTCATCGAAGGATGGGCCTCTGCTGGGACGTCGGTGATGTATTGAAGGGTGTTGCTGACCATATTCGCGCTCGATGCTCTGCAATGGCGACGAGTTCTGGACGTACTGCTGTCTCGGAGCGGGTGGCGCAATGCCATGTCTCGGCATGGGAGGCTGGCCATGCTGCATTCGGTAATGAGGCACCACAGGTGCACTGTTGCTGTGCATAGGTGGTGGCGGCGGTGGTGGGGACGACTCCACGTCCTCTTCCACATAGGCTTGCTTGTAAGAGTACGCGCCGCCATACTCATCCTGCCAACCTGGCGGGACATCATCCCTCCTTTGACGTGAGATCGCCACCTGTCGATATTGGTGTTCCACGTCTGGATTGGGCTCCGGGTAATCTGTTCGAAGTTCATAGCTGTCGTCATATGCCTGCGGCTCGATCTGATGCGTGACCGGCACGATCGGCGCAAAATGCGAGTGAGGAATTCCGATATGGCTCATCGGACGGGGCTGCACATGCGGCTGTGGTTGGGACTGCTGACGCTGCGAGTATCGAGGTTGTGGCGGCAATGAGCCTCGTGTTCGCGCGCTCGGCCCCAGCTGTGGCAGGAAGTCGGGCTGTGCAGGGACCATTCCATACGAATCGTAGGCTTCTGGTTCGGGATTTTGCTCATGCTCTTCATATCGCTGGCTGAGGGGTGGCTCTGGCTGTGGTCGTAGCGCAGGTGAGTTCCCTTGCGAGAGCGCCTGCACTCCCTTTTGACCAAATAAAGTTGTCTCGGATTGTGGATAGTTGTAAGTCTTTGCTGCTGGTGCCGATGCCATGCGATTTGCAACCTGAAAGTCTCGTGGTCCGTGTTTCGCTCTCCCAGGCATTGGTCGCTCAGGTATCACGACGTCCATAGTGGCCGGTGCATTGGGATTCGTAGGTAGCGGCCTCCTCTTCACCTTGGGCTGTAATGTTCCGTACTGCTGCCTCAACTCCTCAGCCATTGAGACCGTCTCTTCCTTGGCCTCCGGTTTCTCTCGCGAGTCGTAGTATGTGAGCTCGACCCGAATTTCGCCAGCATACTTGCCCTTGCACGTAAGTCCTTGCCATAGATCGCCTTTTCCGCCTCCAGGTAGAATAATGCTGTCCAGGTCCACCCACGCCTCGCCAATAAGTGCTGTGGTCTTGTCCTCGTTGAAGACGGACATCTTGAGCTTGTAGTAGTCCGGCGAGTCGTGCACTGTAAAGCGAAGCTCCTGATCCCTATGACAACACCACATGTCAGCAATGCTCGAGTCCTGCTTGTCCATTGCGAATAACCTACCATCGTGGCGTCTGGCCTCCTCTCTTGTCCACCTCAGTCTTCCTCGCTTCCTTTCCTAATCTTGCCGCACAGTATGGATTCTGCTTGCCCATCGTCTTTCTATTAGGCAGATTCTTGCCGCGGTCCACTATGACCACCAAAGTCCCAATCTCAGGTCCGTCCACGGTCATGTCGGCGAAGATGCCAGCGGCATGGGGGCCATTAGTCGCCATTTTCGTGGTCATCTCCGTCTACTGTATACAAGTGAATGTCACAGTACTATTGGCCTTGTCGAACCTATGCTGGAGAAGGTATAGAGTGGTAGGCACTGTTTAGGCACTCGAGGACTGTTCGCTCCGGCTGTGTTTGTTGACTGACGCAACGGCTTGAGGCGCATGGCTTGGAGATGAGAACCTTATTCGGAGAAGGACATTCTTGTCGCTGACATGCGCCGTTCGCGATATTGGGAAAGAGGCGTTTGTCTATGTTGTGGTACAACGAGTGTAGCGTGAAATGTTGCGTGCAAGATCGAGTGCTACAAGTGAAGGCGGTAGCAAAAGAGTGGTTCAAGGACATAGCTCTGCAGGTGGCTCGCATGTGGCTGGGACCCTTGCACGACGCGCTTCGACCCAATGGAACAATTGGGAGATCTTTGGACACCAACCAATGGCAACCATTACTGCAGCATTTTACTTCAGACACATTTCTGAATCCTCGACGGTTGACATGTGTTGATACGCAAAGCTGCTGATATCTCGACCTTGCGATTGCGGGCACTTCGAGAGGAAACTGGTTGCGTAGCTGCGTTGTCATTGTTTACGTTCAAAACCGTTCCTGAATTTGGCTGCCTAGGACACCCATGTACCGTTCTCGGACTCTCGGAGCGATGTGTGACGGGTTCTCACAGTCGATACGACAGTTTGTGTTGTGCAAGGCGACAACACCTCAACTTAACGTCCTCCAATCCACTCCTACGATCCAGCTGTCTCCCTCAAGTTCCACCTCCCAGGAAGGAGCACGGATTCCTACAATGCTACCTGTGCAAACGTTACCAGTCAATGCTTTTCCTTCCGCGATCAGCAGAAATTGTAGTTGATGGCCGTCCTCTCTTCTGCCTTGTATTAGCATAGGACAGTGGCCAGATACTGATTCCACCTTGACACGGTAGAGATAGGCTTCGCCCTGCAGGTATCCTTGGCCTCTCCTACTATGTGCTGCCGACTGCCCCATCTCCACAACCCATTGCTGTAGCGATGAGGCCATACCGCCAGGAATAAACTTCTCTCCTCGTCGATGCGGCGAGAACGCTTCGGGCAGTGGTTCAGAGTTCTCAGCTGAAGCCACTGATGATCTTAGGAACGCAGGACGTCGGACAGTACCGCCTTCGTCAGCGACGGAGCTAGCCACACTGGAGGCACGAGTGAACTGATGCGCTGCTTGACGTAGAGCTGAAGCCGGTGTCGTTGGATGTTTGAAAATCGTTGGTCTTGCTGGAGAGTCAAGAGCAGCTTGAAACTTCGCGGACAGGTCATCTATTTTGCGTCGTTTCGGTGAGTGAGGTAAGTCATGTGTCCATTCTTCATGCTGGCTGAGCATTTCAGTGGTCGGCACCGCCTCATGCTCCGATACTAGCATGTCATCATCATCGTCGCCTGTTGTTGGAGAGGAAGTGAGATCTTCGACATTCTCTGTGGTTATGGAAGCTCGAAGTGCATGTGCAAGACTAGATCTTGGGGGTAGCGCATTTCTCGTTTCCCGAGGAGGGGACGTTGAATGTGCAGAACTGAAGCGAGGCGTCTGTGCAAACTGGTTGGAGCTAGACTTGAGTCTAGGAGTAGCTCCAGCGAAGCCGTCTCCTACAGTCGTTCCTATAGGCTTTGCTACTGGTCGATTGGCTTTAATAACAGATTTGACAGCTGGGTCGTCGAAGCCATCTCCTCGTGAAGTCCTCAGAGCGGAAGACTTCTTGCTGGCTTTCGTTGGCGACCTCTGTCTTCGACTGGGGAGAAAGCGATGAGGCGAAGGAGTCTGGTGTGCAGCATCAGTTGAAGTGTAGATGATTCTATATAGTCAAAAGGCTAACCTCAGGTGGCATCCTGCCAGCAACTGTCGTCAAATGCTGCTCTATCGGGGAAATGTGTCGTGTCAAGCATGTTGGCGTGAAGTAAGGATAGAGTTGAGCGTGCCTTCTTCGAGAGGCAGGAACGGTTGTTTGTCACGTCGGACAATATCACAACATGACATTGCGATGGTGGAAAAGTATGTAGATGAAAGCTGGCAAAGGTTATCTATTCGCTCGCTTGCCGCTGACGACAAGGCGTGGCCACTGCCGCTGACCCATGTGCTTGTCCTTGCTTGGCTGAAGAGTATTCACATCGCACGACTGCTTGATCACTGACTTCATTCGGAAAGCCTTCAGCACAATGCCTATAACAAAACGTGAAGCTCATCCGCCACGAGCATACAAGAGTCCGGTTGCCCTAGCAAGCAGGCCGATGATCTCGGGATCACGGCATACCCACCTTCACACCTTCCCCATAGAGTCTCGCGTACGGCGTGAATCCCATGGAGGAACAAGAATGATGACGACGCCACAGATGGGCGATAAGAAATAGGCCGATGGCAAGATCGTATCCTATGGTGTTGCACAGTGCGCTGGCACGCACTGGCACGGATAATCAAATATGTTGTCTCGCATAAAGGGCAATGAGCAACACGAGGTCGCCACGATCGCGTCTAAACCTTAGTGTATAGACCCATTATGTTCCGGCAGAAGTGGCTGCTCACGATTAGTATGAGAACTTTGTCAAGATAAGAGTGGAGTTGCTCTCGCGTGGGAATGTGCTCGTTCTAGGCAAGCGCGATGATGTATCTGCTTCACTTCACGTTTCTTGTGAAGCTTTGACTTCTTAACAACATCCCAGACACCTTGCTTCCTGCCCAGTGAGCCAAGATGAAGGTCTCGTTAAGCATTGCGACATTGGCATTGGCAGCTTCTGCTCTGGCTAGAAGAGATCCGGCCAAGTTCAACAAGAAGACAAATCTGCCACAGCTTGCGAAGCGCGTCGCCCAAACATCAGCTCCAAGCTATGGAACCTCTTTCGTCAATTCTTCGACTCCGATCATTAAACAGACAGAGGCAGTGAAGAAGTTCGCCGTGAATGGCAGTGCTATTCCCGACGTGGACTTCGATATTGGTGAATCGTACGCTGGTCTATTGCCCATTGGTCCAGGGCACAACGTCAGCGAGCTTTACTTCTGGTTCTTCCCGACCTCGAATCCTGCTGCGGATGACGAGATCCTGATCTGGCTGAACGGAGGTCCAGGATGCAGCAGTCTTGAAGGACTACTCCAAGAGAACGGACCATTTCTGTGGCGTGAGTTTGTCCTTACAATGTGCTAGCAAGAGCTTCTACTGACACGAGTGACAGAGTACGGAACCTACAAACCAGTGAAGAACCCATACACCTGGGTCAACCTTACAAATGTCGTCTGGGTAGAACAACCTGCTGGTACCGGGTTCAGTGCGCAGAAGGGCACACCACCTGCTACAGACGAGCTGGAGGTTGCGAAGCAGTTCCTGGGCTTCTGGAAGAACTTCGTGGAAACCTTTGGACTGCAGAACCGGAAGATATACATCACAGGAGAGAGCTATGCTGGCTACTACGTGCCGTATATTGCAGACGCCATGCACAACGAGACTAACACTGAGCTCTACAACGTGGAGAGCATCATGTTTTACGATCCGTCTCTGACATATGACGTGGTTCAAGAGGACATTCCAGCGTTGCCGTTCGTGGAGCACTGGGGCAGCTTGTTCAACTTGAACGCCAGCTATATGGAGAACCTCACAGCTCGCCATGAGGCCTGTGGCTACAAGAAATTCATGGAGGAGGCATTTGTCTTTCCGCCTACAGGTCCTCTACCAACGCCGCCAGATGCCGATATGATGGACGACAGCTGCCGCATCTTCAACGACATTACAGTCGCTGCTTCGCTAGTAAACCCCGTACGTACAAGAGAGCCTGCTTTTCGAGAGATTCATGCTAACTCCTTGACCTTCTACATTTAGTGCTGGGATATCTATCAAGTCGCAACAACATGCCCTCTACTATGGGACGTGCTGGGCTTTCCAGGAAGTTTCGGCTATTTGCCTGAAGGCGCGAGCATATACTTCAATCGCACTGAAGTGCAGAAGGCCATCAATGCTCCAATAGGCGAATGGGACGAGTGTTCGGGTGGTGTCCTGGACACCGATAACAGCCCTGGCTCTGCTCTCAGTGTTCTGCCAAGAGTGATCGAAAAGAACAAGAGAACTATCATTGCTCACGCTGAGCTCGACATGGTTCTGATCAAGAACGGAACCATCGTGGCGTGAGTTTGTCCATACAACGTGCTAGCAAGATCATTTACTAATACAAGAGGCAGAATACAGAATATGACCTGGGGAGGTTCGCAAGGTTTCTCGCAGGGCCCAGAGCAGTGGAACGACTTCTACGTTCCTTACCACACCGAACTCAGCCAAGAGACATTGGCGGGCGCAGGAAACTTTGGCAAGTGGCATACCGAGCGAAACCTAACCTTTTGCACTGTCGAGCTTTCAGGACACATGGTTCCCCAGTACGCGCCCTCGGCTGCATACAGGCAACTGGAGTTCCTCCTTGGACGAATCGACAATCTCGGTGAGATCAGCGACTTCACGACGCAAAGCGGCGACCTTGGAAATGGAAACTCTTCAATGAAGCTTTTCTAGGGAGATGTGTCAGTACGATTTATCATCACAGGTCGTCCAGTTCGGAGACCGTGTCGATGGTCATGGTCATGGTCATGACATCAGAGAGTCTCGGCAGAGGAAGGTACAGGTAGAAGAAAGGAGAGCATCTTTGGTCGTTTGAAAGCCCAAACGCGACGCGATGCTAAAACGTGGTTTCTCGTTTCTCCCAGCGTCGTAGACGCAGATAAAAGCAACGTAAGACAGCAGTACAGGCAGAAATAAAAGCAGACAAAGAAGCATTGGTGTTCGAATCATAGAATTGGCACAGTATCATAGCTGAATCATTATGGTGCTACCGAGCCACACAGCACGAATCCGTGCGCAATTGTGTCCAACCACCCCAACCCGTATTGCGCCTTTTGCGCCGTATGTCGTAAGCATTCCCAAGTCATTAAACCATAAAGCTCAGCTTTCCGAGCGCAAGGAGCGTGCTATTGCTCGTCATTGTCGTTCAAGTAGTGTGTATATCGGTCTGAGCGTGTGAACGTGCTGCTTTAGTCAGAAGCAACAGTCTCGTGATCTGAAGCATCCAGGATGTCGTACTCCTCGTCGGTCAAGAAGCCATCGTCCTCACTGTCCTCTCCATTGGCGCTGAGAACTTCCAATTCTTCGTCAATCTCCACGAAGTCATCTTCTACGACAGATGGTGAAGCGAGCACTGGAACAGGGGCTGGAACTGCAGCTGGGTTGGCAGAACGCTCGATCTCGCCATCCTCGTTCTCGACGTACGCAGCCTTGCCCTTGTGCGAGCTGCTGGTTGCAGATTCGTAGGTGCTGCTGGAGGGGCTCTCCTTGTCGAGCTTGGGGAAGACCATCTGGCTGCGCTCGAGGTCATCTTCATCGGCGTGCTTGGTAGCCTCGTCGACGATCTTCTTCACCTTGGCACTCTCATCCTCTGCTTTCTTCTCGGCGGCAGCAGCAGCCTGCTCGCTGTACTCTGCTCGAAGCTTCTCACGCTCCTCGCGAGTCTTCTGAATGTTCGCCTTGATAGAGGCAACTCGTTGGCGTAGAGCATCCTTATCTGCCATCTGCTTGCCATACTGGCTAGCTCCCCAATTACCCATAGGCAGATCTTCACGCTTAATGCCTTGAGCCAGGAGCTGATCACGCTGAGCATTGAGTTGCGCGATCATCTGCTCGCGACGCTGCTTCTGCTGCTCGCGCATCGCGGCAAGACGAGCAGAGAGGTTCATGCTCTCCATGCTGCTATAGGCTGGTGGCTGCTCAGCTGGAATCTGTGGCTGCGAGAGGCGTACAGGTGGTAATGGCAAGGAGGTGCGAAGTCCGCATGGGCGCATTGCCAAGCGCGGCATGTTGGGAACAGCAGACATTGCTGGCACAACTGGAGCGACAGGAACCACGACCTGGTCTGCCTTCTTGACCTCGATATCACACCACAGGCGGTTTCCAAAAGGAGTACCATCTGCGGCTTTGACACGCCAGTAGCTGATGCTCTTGCCCTCACGAAGAGGAGCCTTCATGACAACCTTGAAGGCAACCTCTTCTCCAACGGCGACCTCACGGCCAACAATGTTGCTCTCGGTGGCTTCATTGATAGCAGCAACGGAAGTCGGATGGCTGTTGTCGACGTTAAGCATGTTGTCTCCTCCAACGTAGCGAACGCTGCAACCCGAAGGCCAAGCGTATGGACCAGGGTTCTTCATGGTCCAGATCTGGGTGAAGCGAGTCTCGGGCTCGACAATCATGCCATCAGAGATAGTGTCGCACACGAAGCGTGCATCCAGCAAGGTTGATGGGATATCGGACTTTAGCTGAATGCCCTGACCAGGCAATGGTGCTGGCGCCTCATACTTCTTGACTGGAATGGCGATGGGAGCACTCTCACGCTTCTCCTCGGTTGGCTTGATCTCCGCAACAGTCTGCACAGGAGATGGTCCAGTGACGGGGATGTTAACAGGAGCAGAGCGACGGTCGCCCATGAGACGAACTTGACCACCCTGGTCCTCATTCTCGGTCGAAACGCTTACATTACGAACAGGAGTCTTGAGCTTGATGAGTGGGTGAGTACGGTTGTGGTGATTGCCTGGCAAAGCCTCGCAGGCTGCGCAGAAGTCGGTGTCGTGGCAGATGGTGCACTTGTAGCGAACACCAGTGATGAACGGCTGATTGACCTTCTTGCTGCACAGCGGACCATCGCAGTAGATGCCGAAGTGGCGAACCATGGAGACACCCTGGTCGGCGATGGGGGCATAGAGCGCAGCGAAGCGGTGGCGAGGGTGGCTCTGGCGAGCGGTCTTGACGCAGTCATTGCAGTAGTCCCAATCAGGGCAGCTCAAGCACTTGTGGCGAACACCAAAGATTGGCTGATCGCACCCATCGCAGATAGCGTTGTGGCGAACGTTGCGGCCTGGAGCTAGCTTAGTCGTAGCAGAGAGCGTCAGAACAGTCTCTTCTGTAGATGGCTTGAAGCTGTGTGCTGGATGATGGCCGGTCTTCTCGACGTCTTCGAAGCATGTGATGCACAAGTCGTAGTCGTCGCAATCGTTGCAAGTTACAAACTCACGCTCTGGCAGCACAATCACGCAGCTGTTGCAAGTGCGTGTAGGTGTGCGAGTGTCCGAAGTCAAGACCTTAGTATCGTCCATGAAGGTGCCTGGCATCTCCTTCTTCTGCTCCTCCATGCGAGGCTCTGGCTTGACAGGTGCAGCGATGCGTGTGGTTGTGGACTGCACATACTCGCCGTTCTTGGAGAAGCGCTTGATCAGCCAGTGGTTATCGCCAGGGCACAGCTTGCCATCCTTCACACACTTCTCACACAGGTCGTAGTCGCCTTCGTGGCAGATGCTGCAGTGGTAATGCGTGTCCGGGGTAGCGACACCACAGACATTGCAAAAGACAGTCATTTCATCGCACCACTTCTCAGGAGCTTCGACGGACTCGCGTGGGCGGAGTGCTAGCGAGGGCATCTTGTTGGCCACAGCAGGAGCGGCAAGCTTATCAAAGAAGGCGGACTGGTCGAAGAATGGTCGTGGCACGGGAGCCTCGTCGCTGATCAAGGTCTGCTGGCTGTTTCGAGCGTCGCGGAATTGGAAGATACCGCTACCAATGGATCGTTGGTCGAAGGAGACTGAATCGCGTGGTGGTGAAGCCTGAGGCACTTGTAAGCCGCCGTCGTCCATTGTCTGTCTTGAGTGGGCCACGGGCAGTGGACTACGCACGATGAGTGGTGCAGCCTGCTTTGGTGCCGCCTGAACCTCGACGACCTCCTTCTCCTGTGGCACCGCGAGAGGGCTCACGGTCGCCTTGAGTCGCAACTTGCCTTTCGCCTTGGCCGCGCGGATCAGTGTCTTGAAGACCTGAGGATTGGATTGGTTGAGGGTGATGTAGCCGCCGGCAGAGTCGGAGAAGCGCTCGAGCACGACATCCTGCTCTGGCTTGATATTGAGTACGTGGCGGAGCTGTAAGACGAGTGTCAGTAATAACAAACAATCACATGTTTGCCGTGTCCAACATCAGGCTGAAGGCTGAGTCGCAAAAAGTGGAGAGGGTGAGCAGCATACCTTATCAGGCAGCACCGAGGCGCCCAGATCACGCAGCGGCAGCTTCAGCTTCTTGAGCTGCTCGTTGACGCTGATCTTGATAGTGATGAGCGTGTCCTGCGTGACAGCACTGCTGTTGTGTGTTGAAGCCATTGTCGATGTTTGTGGGGAGAGAAGAGCGTATGTGTGTGTGTATGTGTGTCTCGAGCTGGTGTCGGCGAGCTATGACGAGGCGGTGGGCGATTGGCTATCTGCTCTCAAAGCAGCGGCGATAACGGGGTGTCAAAAGTTGTCGGCGTTGTTGGAGCGAGTAATTGCTCCGCTCGACGTGTGTGATGCAGAGGTGAAGAGATGAAGGCTAGTTGTTGCAGGAAGCAGTCGTTGTTCATGTGTTGGTAGTAGAGCGGAGGGGAGGGGAGGTAGGCAGCCAGCTGACGCATGGAGAGAGCGAATCGCGGCCCGCTGTGGAGTTGGCTTGACCGGTTCAACAAGCAGCTGCTGGAAGATGGTAGGCGTGTGTGTGTAAGCAGAAACAAGAAGCATTCGAAGCCACCAGACGTAGGCGAATGATCTACTTGATGAGGTACCTACGTGTGTGATATCTGATGTCGTTTGTGATCATTTCCTTGCCACGTTTGCGATCATTTCCGTTTGAACGATTTGCACACGCTACGTGCTAGGCTGCCTTTTGGCTTATCAAAGTGAAGAAGAGCATGAACAGTGACTATTCTTGCGAACTATAGCAATCACTGCTACTACCTGCTTCCAATAGCCTCCATCCAACATCTCATCCACATACGCGAGTGTCTGCTTTCCAGTGTCACACAACAAGTACTGTTAAATGAAACGTGCTCCGCCCAGGAGTGTAAACATTCAGACCTTTTCCACTGACGCCATAAACATAATCTCTGGACCAACGCCATGCTTGCTAGTTGCCCAACATCAACGTCTCAAAGGACGCAATACAAAACATATCAGAAAATATAGGTCATTATTGTTCCTTCTTCTTCTTCTCCCGTGACGAGTACAATCTAAGCAACGCAAGATCAGCTCCCTACTGCTGTCCTTGAGATGGATAAAAGCTCGACATCTGCGGCGGAGCATAGTAGTAGGTCGAGTCTGGCGCAGGCGTTGGCGGTGGCAGGCCCGGCATTGCATATGCAGGTACAAAGCTTTCGGCCGGTTGGTAATTCTCGCCTTGAGCCTGAGCTGGCGCTTCTGCTGCTGGCAAGTAGAAGACCATACCATTGCTCTCGTGGGCTACCATACCAGACGGTGCCGAACTCTCCTCGCTCTCCACAGGCTGCGAAGGTCTTTGCTGAGGTGGAGACTGTGGCGGAGGCAATGGGGGAGCAGACGGTGGCGACAACATATAATTCTGTTGTGGAGGCATGTACATCGGCATCGAATTGTAGCCATTTGGTCCAGGCGGGTAGTAGTAGCCCTGCTGTTGCGACGGGTAAGGTGCATAGTAGGATCCTTGTGGATAGGGTACCATGGGCTGGAAGGCGGGAGCATGCATAGCCTGTTCTGGGATTCCCGAAAGTGGTGTTCCAGATTGCTGTTGTGGGAAGGAGAACTGTTGCCGCGGCGAGAAATAAGGCGGAGGCAGTGTCTGATGCTCATGCATGTGTGCTGGGAGCTGATTAGCGAATGGCTGCTGCTCTGATTGAGCTTGTGAGAGTAGAGCAGGCGATTCGATACCAGTCACAGATATGACCTTTTGTGGCCTGGGCTGGTGTACAGTTGTCGTAGGCGTTCCTTGATGGTAAGGCTGTGCAGGCGGAGGAAACGTATGCATGTGCACGCCAGTAGGAGTCTGATGGCCTGATAATGGGCCCATCGGCGTGCTAGAGGCTGAGAATTGTTGCTGCATTCCATGCGGAAGCCTCACAACTGGCCTATTTGGTGGCATACCCACGTAAGAGCCAACCGGAGAAAATGCGTTCTCGCGCGCGATACTGGCAAACGAAGACCTGCGGCTGGCAGCAATACTCCCGGCATACACACTGCCACCGTACATGCTGGTCCTTCTGCTGGAGTATCCCATGCCGCCAATGCTTCGCTGATAGCGATCGCTTCCGTACCCACGCTGATTGGGTCGCATTTGTCTTGGGATGAAGATAAAAGACCTCTGGGAAGAGGGAAAGATGTAGCGCTGAACATGTTCGGGGATCGATATGCGGACAGGCTTGTCACGACGTAGTGGCGGTCGATGATCAGGCAGGCGAGTGTATTGCTTCCAAGGCACTTCGGAGAACGTTATGGGTGCCTTCATGCCCGGCAAGAGCACGCGAATCTGAACTTTGCCGACAAGCGTTGTGTTGGAGAACGAAAGTTTGGCATGTGGTCCGTTGTGATTGTTCTGACTCGTCGCACCACTACCACTCTTTGGAAAGAGGCGTGCAGACTCGATCTGGTCATGAGAAAGCTCAGACAACCTGGAGGTGGTCGGCTCTTCGTTAATGGTATCGTGTAAGTCGTGTTTCCACGGTCCCTCTGCCACTGTCTCCTGCTGTGCCATGTGATTGCCCGGCGCGAATGACCCAGCTACATTGCCACCACCGCCTCTTCCACGACCTCTGCCATTCCATGCGCCTCTGATGGGGAGATTGCCTTGACCATAGTTCGCCCTGGTATCGTGCATGAAGAAGTTCCCTCGATTCGGAACGAAGAACGGATCAGCGTCACGCTTCCTTCTATACTCTTCGTGCTCTTTACCTCGTCGATTCGCAGGCGAGTCTGTCTTCCTGTCCGTCGACACAATGACCGGCGCTGAGGTCACGAGCGCCGGGTTGCCATGCGCATCGCGACCCGCGCTCTCGAAGTCGACCACTTCTTGCACCGCTTGATCGCCCATCGGAAGCCCATTCAGCATGGCTTCAGTGTCTGGCGCAGGCTTGAAAGCAGGCTGTGATTGTTGCTGCGCCGAGTCCACAGACAGCGTCGGCTCCTTGCTCTGCTTCTTCCCAGGCCTCTTCCTGGTCTTCTTCTTCGCTGCTGCCTTGGTGATCTCGCCTTGCGCCGGGTCTGCTCCACCGCCTACCGCACTGGACTGTGCCATACTGCTTGCGTCCGCCTCATCATCATCTTCCAAGTCGCTCAGCCCAGAATCTTCACTCTGCGAATCTTCCACCATGACCGGTCCTTCGTCGTCCTCACCCTCCTCATCCCCGCGTCTTCGCCGACTGACCAACGACTTCAGAGAGCGTCCGGCGGCCATACTGCTGCGTTGAGACAGACTCGGTTATCGTCCAGAGCAGCCACAGGATAGTCAGGTTGTCCAGGATGGCCAGAGCTGGGTAGCGCAGGAGATTTGGACTAGGTGGCAAGCAAGCAGGGCGAGCCGCGAAGAAATGTTGGCTAAGAAGAATTAGAGAAGCGCGCAGAAGTGAACAGCCACGACGTGGTCATCTCATCAACAGCCGGCCACCGCACTGCGATATGAGATATGGATAGAAGATGAACGCTCCAAGGAGGAACGATGATGGGAGAGAGTGGGTAGGCACGCTCGTAACAAAGTTGAGAGATGCCAAGCTAGAACCTACTTGAGGACTTGACTCCGCTCAAAACATAAGCACATATGCGACATCATGTTTCTCGCTGGTCTGCGCTACTATGTTATGTATGTTACTAGGGGGCGAGTACCATAGCTTATATGCGCGGTGCAGCTGCTACAGTCGATGCGATACTGATCGGTATTCTGCTATGAGCTTTCACGGCCCAGTTTGCTGAGTTCCTGTAAGAAGCTAGTCGCGTTGACCAGCTCAGTGCTGCCATAGACCACCCTTTTTCTGCTCACAGCACCACCGGTGCTAACAGAGCGTTTCGCCCACTCTTGCAAGTTACCATACTCGTCCATGCTACCGCCACCAACAGTGAACACGATTGCCTCGCTAAAGCCTTGCCTACGCTGGCCGAAAGAGGGGTCAATACCACGTTTCTCTTGCGTGCCAGACCGTGCATCCTTCGCAGAAGGTGGCATCGTGCCTCGAGCATTGGCCGAGCGCGGGTCGAAGTAGAGAAATCCCTCGGTCTTCTGGAGTGCACTGGTGGATGCGTTCTGTGGATCCATAAGAGACTCGGTGATTTTGGTGAGCGTGAGATCCTTATTGGCAGGAAGGAAGTTCTTCACGCCCGAGATGAGGTTGTCGAAATTGGCACCTAAGCCAGCGTCCTTGAACCTGTCTGTAAGGCGTGACGAGATCGAACTGAATCCTCGGAAAAGGTCCGTAGACGCTGAAGTCTGTTGAGGTTGCTGTGTCGGTGCTGACGAGATCATAGTCATTCGTGTGATCTCGCGGACACGTCGAATGTACGTGAGAGGCAGGGTATCAACCCCAATCTTCTTTAGGACCTCTTCGAATTGCTCTACGTCCGCCCGAGATAGCTCGGCTTCAGTGCTGAGGAACCATATGATGAAGAGCCGAAGTTTGTCCTGCGGCTCATTTCCTTTATCGTTGTCGTTCAGCAGCTCTAGCATTTGCGCCTTGGTCTGCTTTTTTATGTCCTCCTCAAGCTGATAGAAATTATCAAGCTGTCGGTCCTTGATTCCTTTGAGTAGTGCAGTGGCGATATTCATATGCATATCCAGTAGGGACTTGCGCTCTCTGAGCTCGGGCAAGAGTGTGATGGCTGCTTTGAGATGTTGTGCAGATGCGCTCGTATCGTTCTGGAGATCTTCGATCGAGCTGGCACCAGTCTTCTTCGTGATCTCCGTCGAGTCTTCCTTATAGCGCGTAAGCTCGGCATCGATGTCCTCTGCAACTTGTGGGAAAGGTGCGCCAGAGTTCTTGTTCCAGAAGAAGTCATTCGAAGACAAATCATAAGACTTCTTCACAATACCTCCAGTTGCGCCAGTCTCGTCAACTGGAGTCTCGACGGTAATGCGGTTTAGATGCATGCTGAGAACGTCGTGAATCAAGGATTGGTACGTCCATGAGTGTGACAGCATCGGTACCAGGTCCACATTTCGGTCGACGATAATAAGTATTGGCCTCGAAGAGGTAGCACCAGAGGTGGATGACTTCCCCGAGAACAAGTTGTCTTTAGCGTTGAGGATATGATCTCGTAGCTTGCGGTCAAGCTTTGCTGCTATCATCGCCGCAGCACCATCTTTGGGACATCTAATGATGGGTATCGTTCCTGAGAAGGATCAGCAGTTGTATCCCGTCATGAAGCTCAGTCGCACTTACCCATCGTTACTGCAACACTGAACAGCCCACTGACAATTCGGTCGACATTGTTATCGATGCTCTCATCACTTGTTTGAGCACTGTTCATTGCCCAATACGTTTCCTTGCCCATGCCCAGGGAGAACAGATTAGGCTCACTAACAATAAAATTGAGATACTGGTCGAAGACCTGGCTGATGCTCGTAGCGGTCCCAGCTTCTGCAGTTTGTGTGGCGAAATCTTCCAGCAGTGGTCGCGAGATGGAGGACAGAAAGTTGATATATGCAGGCGAGTATAGCCCTTTCTGCAAGTCCTGCGTGATGCGCTGTAGATTGTCCGCAGTGGGCTCGACCAGGTACAGCACAGGCACATCTGGTATGGGATGCCGCTGGCCATTGATGTTTCTGACGCCATACTGTCAGCAAATGCTGCTTGAGGTCCAATGTCCTGGCCATTGGTCTCAACTTCAGACGTACAAGTGTATGGTGACTCCCCAGCTGCGCAGATCGCTGACCCGCAGGACGCTACTTATCACATCTCTCCCCAGCGCGTCAAATACAAGCACTTTCCATATAGGTTCTCCATCTGCGTTCAGGATAGGTGTCGACTTTGGTACCAGTCCATTGGAAGCGGTGCTGTCGAGCGTCGAGTCGGAAGTGTCGGTGGCATGGTTGAGGTTCAAGATGCGTTCGATCGAGGCTGCAGAATCATTAGCGGTGGCTCTTGGGTAGACTTGGGAGCATATGTACAGACCTACTTGACGATCTCGAAGCGACTGGTATGAGGACATGTTGGCTGAAGTGGCTGTCTACCAGCCTGGTTCTCGCTTCAGCGCATCAGCGTGGCAATGTATCAGTATATGCTGGTGCCTTGAGGAGCCTAACAGTCCGGCAATACACGTTGCATTCACGACTATTTATTGCAATGTCTCGTAGTAGTGAATTCAGGCTGTCTCGACCAACGGCAAGTGGCGCGAGTCATTTGGCTCTTCCGCTCCCGTCCCTTCCAAAGTACTCTCACCTGCCCACTTTCTTTCCTTTCAACGACATCCACACAAACAACAACACACCCATCACCACCTCACACACAGCGCCTGTCTGCTTGTTAGCCTACTTTCTCTTCCTTTTGATGAGTACGTGATGAGAGATTGACAAGGCATTAAACGGCGTTTTCTCGTGGTTTGCATGTCTGGTGGCAGAGTGGGCAGATTGCGACGGCGCTCAGCTTCACTTCTGCAGCGCGGTGACGAGCGCTTTTCTGACTGCAATTTGAGCATTCTGGCACTCACGCGCATCTGCCGCACTTGCGAACAGCGTATTCTAAGCATCTGCACATTATCTTGTGGCCGGCACCGACATCTTAAGTCGTGTCGTGCATCTTCATCCAATCCTCACCACTTGCGTGGAAAGCGACTGGTCTTCTCCTCCCAGGGGGTCGCCGCAGGCTGAAATTGTACCTGTCATCACATCGAGCAGCTCGGAGACCAGACAAAGTACGCCAACTCTACAGACACATCCGCCCTCAACTGCGCGCTGCGTGTACGAAGCACATGGTTCGCAGCGTGCCCTGCGAGACACCAGCATCTCGGCCATAGTCGTCGCGAGTCCCGCAAATCCGGAACTTGCACTTTGTCTTTGAGCCCGATACGGACGCCCCACTTTTCCTTGACCTGGTCCGTGCGTTCTCAAGATGGATTCTCGAATGCCGCACGCTGGCAATGATGGATACGGGAACGCGAACAACGGTCTGTTTGCAGATAATCAACAGTTCTCACAATTTGACAATCTGTTCTCCAGTGGCAACAACTTTTCTACTTCCAACGATGCTAGCTGGGGCCTAAACGCCAGCGGATTCGATCAAGACCAGTCACGTGCCCAAAGTTCAGCCACGCCAAGCTGGCAGCAGAATGTCAACCATCTCTCTGCTCCACCAACTCAACATGGATTCGATGGCACATCGTCACCGTTCGGACGAGGTCTGAATCATGGTCCAGCGCCATACGCACAGCCGAACTTCGGAACTGCAACCGGCCCACAAACGTATCCTTATCGGCAACAACAGTTCGATCCATCGCTGATCAATCAGGGAAACAATGGCCATGGCTACAATTCTCCTTTCACCTCTGCTGGCCAGGGCGCTGGGACCATTGCTCCTCAGGCTCTCAACCAGACTCCGTACATGCCACAAAATGCTCAGGCTGTCTATCAGAACAGACCGGTAGCTACTCAACAGCAGCAGCCGCAGCTACAGCAACAGCAACAGCCAGCACGCCGGATCACTCATGCTTCCTTTGCCAATGCTGTCCCCAAAGGTGCCGATGCAAACATGTTCAGCATCATCAACTTTGATGAATTGTCCCGCACGACCAATTCGGAACGCATGGGAAATTATGTCAATGTTGGCAAAGAGCCTGTAGAGTGGGACATCACCAGGAGCGCTGTTCCTCCATACGTTCCCAGGCGATCACGCAGCGAACTTCGAAAGCTTGCCGGCACCAATCAAAGTGCGCTGGCAAAAATTGGCAGGAAATCGAAGACGCTTACTTCCGTCAATACGAAGTCGTTGTCTGGTGAACAGATCAAGTACGAGCAGTCCTCCAGTGACGACTCTTCATCATCCGATGACGAATCAGGTTACTCCGACGACGCCGACGATTCTGATTCACCTCTTCCGGCCACTCGACCGGAGTCGCCCAAGGCTGGTGTTGAGTACGATGTCATCAAAGCTCTCTGGCGTAGCAAGCGAAAAGTGATCGACGGACCGACGATACGGCAGACCATGGCGGACTTTTGGGATATCATCAAGACCATACGCGACAGGTGGAAGGCGGATACAGCTGCACTGACAGATGCGGAGGTCAAGAAGAAGACTGGTGAATTGCCTTTGCTGAGGAGCCGGGTCAAAGATCAGCGCGAAATGGCAGAAGCTGCGTTCAGAGCTGCTTTCAAGCATGGCCATCGTGCTATCGTCGAACTGTAAGTGTTACCTCCCTCATCCCCTCGATTGTGCCCATTATCGTGAATCGTGCTTGGCAACAGCGGCGGCGGCGGCAGCGGCAGCGGCAGCATTGGATGGTGCAAAGCTGGTAAAGTTATTGTGTGCGAGACCTGGCGCCGAATGTGCTGGTCCATAGACTGTGCCGTCCTGTCAGTGTCTCGTGCAGCTGCTTATGCCTTGCCTATGCTTTGCGGCGGTGCCTACATAGCTTTGTCTCGACTCCAGCGATGTCCAGTTGGCTAGTGTAGCGCTGCACATCAGCATGGCCTAGCTTCAAGCAAAGACGTTGTATCAACATCGTACATAAGAGTCCTGACTGACTGTGATTCCCTGTAGACTCTCGGAGAACATTCCGCTCGTCTTCGTTCTATACCAGTTCCTTGTCGATCGAATAAAGGCTGATGACCTGAATGGCTCTCTCTCACGCGTCATTCTGGAGCTGATGGCGGCGTTCACGACTTTGACACAAGACAAGGCCGAGAAGGTCCATCTCCAAAAAATTCTCCCACGTTTTGAGAAGAATGGCGATGCCAAGACCAAGTTCTGGGCAAAGAAGATCTTGTCGAACACAGATATCGCTACCAAGGAGGCTGCCGCCAAGGAACCAAAGAAGACTGACAAGCCCACGGACGATGCTGCGTCGACAGCGAAAACAGATCCGGTCAAGAAGGCAGGTCCGGAGCCCATCGCCGGTGTCAAGCGCGCAGCGTCTTCAAGCGCAGACGGAGGCGCTTCGAAGAAAGTTGCGACCGTGACAGCTAAAGCCAATGGCGCCACCACAGCTGCACGGCTCACCGGCAGTGCTGCTACGAAGAATCTGAGCGAGACTGGCAAGTCAACCACTGCCGGTGCTGTGCCTATCAAGAAGACGGTAGTGGCTAAGCCTTCCAACTTCTTCTCGAGTTTGCAGTCAGCATCCAAGAAGCCTGGCACATCAAACGCAGAGAGGATAGCTAAGCCTGTCGCTGCTAAGACCAACGGAGCAGCTGTGACAGCGACCGCAGCCAAACCCGCATTCTCTTTCGCCGAGACCATGGCTAATTTAGCCAAGCCTAAGAAGGAGGAGGTTAAGCCAGTAAAGCAAGAAGCGCCGGCGCGTCCAGAAGAGACACCGGAGGAGCGCACGAAGAGACTGCGTAAGGAGCAACGTCGCAAGCTGCACGTCTCATTCAAGACTGGAGAAGACCTTGTGGAAATTCGATATTTCACTCACGATCCCGACGAAGAAATTGATCACGACTCTAGCCAGATGCGTGACATGACCGATGTTGGAGGTGAAGGAAGAATGCTCAAACAGAAGCATCAAATGATGGATCTCGACGACGACGACGACGACACCACTGACGAAGAAGTGAAGCTCGCGGAGCTCCGTGCGCCATCGCAGATTGACTTCAGCGTAATGCCGAGAGAAGAAATTGAGAGAAATTATGCTCCTTATGGTGGTGGAAACATGCAGCCGGTCTCACCTGAGCGTGCTAAGCGAGAGCAGTATGAAAATAACACGCTCATGGTGTTCTATACCAACCCCAATGAGATCCCGCCCAATCCTAAGGAACCTGAAAATCCATACAACAGCGATCAGGAAGGCCTCTTCAAGCCATTCGGCCCACCAGAGGAGAACACATTGTGGGCAATTCGTGCGCGCGAAGTTGCTGCACGGCGCAACCACATGCAGTATCAGCCACATCCTGTCGCACCACAGCCGCCTCCTGGCTTCGGTTTCTCGCAAACACAGGCGCAGCAGCAACCGGATATCGGAGCCATACTTGCAAGTCTACAAGCGGTCAGTCAGCAGGCTGGTCCAGTAGCATACGCACCACATCACATGGGTGCCAACAACTTCCACACACCTCCACCGCCGCCGCCACAGCCGCCTGCTGCTCTGCCTGCGAATCTCGACATCGCAGCTATCTTGGCGCAAATCCAGCAACCACAACAGCAGGTCCAAGGATATCAAGGGCAAGCCGTACAGGCTCCCAATTATCGCACCAAAGTATGCAAGTTTTATCAGTCAGGCAAGTGCGATAAAGGAGATGCTTGCAATTATCTCCATCAATGAGTCAATGAGGGAAGTCGCAGAGAGGGTCTTTCAGCGCACGTATGCAGATGGAAAAGACTTTTAGCTGGGATGCTATGAGACTTGGTGGTACTGATAGGCCATGATATTTTGCAGCGCATGCCGGCCACATGTCGAAAGCATTAGATGATTAACATAGCTAAGCCAGCTAAGCCAGCTAACGAAGAATATCCGAGCTGAACTTTACCTGTATCGTGCTTTGGCAATCGCGCTTGACTGATTTGCTGTGTGGCTACCATTCCCAGAGAATGCACCTGCATCCTGCAAGGAAGATTGAACTACTTCCGTTCGAAACGATCCTGATTCGAACAGTTCACACTGCACCTAGAATCCTAGTATCCCCTCTTCTCCTCATCATGACGATCGAAGGCATCAAGACCGTGTATCAACAGAAGCACAACCTGCCCTCGACTTACCAGAACTTCGCGCACGATCATCCTCACGACCATCCTCACGATCATACAGCAACTCCAGCAGGCGCAAAGAAAGCAGCGATTCCAAGCACGAGCATGAAGATGGCACTTCCAACGAGTTCAGTGAAAGCAGCAGATACGGCGCATGCCATGCCTTTGCAAGGTCTCCACAAAGTGAAAATGGTTCGCAACCCTCAATATGTTCCTAAAGGAACTGGCGACCTCGCTGGAGTTTGTCGGAAGTTCGAAATCACGCCAACATTGCCCACGCCATTCACTATGATTCACACCATGGTAGACAACACTGGCCAAGCTTTCAACAACGCCGGACAAGCTATCGCAGGTGTTTTCACACCGAAAGGTAGCAGTGCCACACAGACCAGTCACCCACGAATGGTCACTCGAATGGTGAAGAAGCCTGACTCAACGGGCAAGATCGGTCATGTTGATGCAACAGATATACAAAACGACTCCGAATACCTGGCACCAGTGAGCATTGGCACTCCCCAGCAGACATTCAATCTCAATTTCGATACAGGATCATCTGATTTGTGGCTTTGGTCTACTCTTCTACCTGCAGATGTGAAGAGCAGAGGACAGCAGACCGGGCACTCCATTTTCGATCCCACGAAGAGCAGTACCTAGAAGGATTCCGGTGGCCAGTCCTGGCAGATCCAGTATGGAGATGGATCAACAGCTGGAGGTACCGTTGGCACCGACAACGTGACAATTGGTGGACTATGTGTTGAGGGACAGAGTGTCGAGCTGGCGAAAAATCTCGCGCAGTCTTTCGAACAGAGCGAAGGAGATGGTCTCCTCGGTCTTGCATTCGTGAGTCTTAGCAAATGAACAGCTGGATGACCTAGCTGATTATGATCAGGGAAGTATCAATACAGTAAAGCCACGGCCTGTGCATACGCCGGTTGAGAATATGATGGCACAGTCCGACATACCCAGTGACAGTGAGCTGTTCTCGTGCTATCTGACGAGCAGCAAGGACAGTGAACCAGATTGTTATACCTTCGGCTACATCGACTCCGATCTGGTCAAAGGTCGACCGATCTACTACACCTCAGTCGACAATTCTCAGGGATTCTGGAGCGTGCAGTCCACTTCGGTGGTCATCAACGGCAACAAGATCCCGCTTGCAGGCAATACGGCCATCATGGACACCGGAACCACTCTGAGGTATGGCTGATCTGTCCTTGTGTCATATATTGGCCTATCGCTGACATATAACAGTCTCATCGATGACTCCACGTGCAAGAACATATATGCAGCTGTGCCCGGTTCACGCTACGATAACGACCAGGGCGGATTCATCTTTCCCAGCTCTGCCAAGCTACCGGTAGTGAGCTTTGCCATTGGTGATCAGCAATTCACTCTCCACAAGAGTGATATTGCGTTCGCGGACATTGGTGGTGGCATGACATATGGCGGAATTCAGTCCCGTGGCAACATGACGTTCTCAATCTACGGCGGCACACATCTGAAAGGAATGTATGCCATCTTCGATCAAGGAAGAAAGCAGTTCGGATTTGTCCAAAAGCCTGATGCGTGAGCATGGTGTGTGTCGAGACATACTTGGTAGTCGATGGAAGATCAATGGTACCTAGATTCGGGCAGCTAGATAGATTGAATATTTATGAGAAGTTGTGGCTCTCACGACCAGCCGGAAAGTGAAGGTGGTCTTTCACCTACATCCCAGGCTGAAGGTTCGGAGCCCATGTCGAACACTAGAGAGCCACCTTGACTGAGCTCTTCGTGGCTCAACCAGCTTCTGTTGTGGTTCTGCCCGTTGAAGGTGATGGACTGAGGGTAGTAATTGGTCTCGGAGAGTCCTGGCGCCGAGATTTGGAGGGTCGTCTGTCGCGTGGTATTGGTGAACAGCTTCAGCTTGAGTGATGAGAAACGAGGAGCGCCTAGTAAGTAGACGGGTTGTGCGGCGACAGGAAACTGTGGAATGTCAGTAATGCTCAACGATAAAACTGCAAGTTACTCACGATGCCGATCAGATTGAAGGTAAGCCAGCTAGGCAGAGCACCTCCATCAATGTTTCCTGGGTATCCATTTCTCTTGTCCGAGTAGAATGAGTCGACAGTCGCTCTCGTCTGGTTTGCCGTTTTCCATTGATGCTTTGGCACATAGTTATATAGAAATGGCGTCAGAAAAGAGGGCTCATTGCCCGGGTTGAACAGTGCACTGCCAGCATCGTTGTTCGCGCCTACGGAAGTGCCAAATCCTGGTAGAAAGCTTACGTCAAGCCTCTGCACAAACGTCTCGTCCCCGCCCATAAGTTCGATGATCTTGCTCATATCGTGAGGAGCAGCAGAGAATGCTGTCTCCCATACTTTTGCCTCGTAGATGTCGTCCGCCCAGCCACAGCCACCACAGCTCAGAGGGTTGTATGCGGTGTAATTCCAGTTGCCATCGCTGTTTCGGGCTGCTGGAAAGCCTGTGAACGTGGTATTTGACGACGAATTCGAAATTGAAGGTATGAACAGAGATGTGTTCGCGTCTTTACTCCACTGGTTCTGCCACCAATCTGATCGATCCCGGAAATGGGCAATTTGTGCTGTGTCGTTGGAGAGCGTCTGAGCCATGCTATATATCGCAAAGTCGTTCTGAGAGTACTCGACGCCACGTGATATGCTTCTAGTGTGGTTGCGTGTGATGTAGCCGAGAGTTAGATAGTCCCCGATGGCACCTCTTCCTTCTTTCGTAGCTCCATCAAACGCTGCAGTGTCGGCGTTGTGGATCGGCTCCTCGAATGCATCGTTGAGTACTGCTTTGAAAGCTTCTTGCCAGTCTATATCTTCGGCTAGCTCACCTCCATCCTTAATATAAGCATCAGTGAGGACCATATCCGCGTGAGTACCACCTTGTACTCTCCCGTTCCAGTCGGCAATCCGTCCAGCTGGGAGGAAGCCTTCCACAGTGAAGATGGAGATGAGGCCTTTGAGCACACGAGAGTATGTCTCTGTGTAAAGCAGGTGATACAATGGTAGAAGTGTCCGGTAAGTGTCCCACAGAGTATAATGATCGTCAAAGTACGGGATGCCTTCGTAGCCAATCGGACTCTCGCCAGTCTTGTCAGCGGGCATAAGACCTGTCTGATATAAGGCAGTATAGAGCATTCGCTTTAGCGTGGTGTTGCTGCTGGTCGCAGATCCGTCGTCTACTACCTCTATGGTAGCCAAAATCTGCTCCTCCCACTCAGCTCGAGACTGCTCAACGACATCTTCGAACTCCAAATCCATAGGAAGTTCCTTTGCCGAATTGAGACAAGCCTGGTCGTGGGAAACATACGAGATGCCAACCCTGGATATAACCTCTCGAGGAGCTGATACATTGTTTGCAGTAGGCATCCAGCTGAAGATTGCTCCAATGCCCATGCCATTCCCGGAGGATGAAGCAAGCTCGTTATAAGACCTTGGTATTGGCCGGTTTGCGAATGCTGGCGGTAACGCCGGGCTATATGGCCATGAGATGGTGCCTGCTCCCGAAACATGGTCTCCGCTATTCTGCGTCACGTACGCATTCGTGAGCTCCATATTGGTAACACTGAAGTTACCGCAGAAGAACAGAGTGTGCGCATGGGGCTGGCTCCATCCTCCAATGTATGTTGCCTACAGATAGAAGTGTGTAAGTCAGCAATTGTCTTAGAAGGTCGACTTATACACATGAGTTTCGTACCGATCCAAAGTACGAAGGCTGGCCATTTCCCGAAGTGCGAGTATGCAATGCACCATGAGAGAATCTCTGCGAGTATGCTTGCGTTCCATATCCTGGCAAGACGTGGGTCAAATCCACAAGAACATGTGCATCTTCTGTCGTTGCTGCATGCCCAGCTCCTGCATGTTGATCCAGAGTATCGACACTAGCATTGCTCGAGTATGAAGAAGGGAACGTATACTTCAGGAGGCCAGCATGTCGTGAGCTAGTGATATCCACTTCAATACCATTCAGCAAGACGGTCCTGAAGTGTCCAACACTGGCGGTCTCGTGCTCCAAGCTTCGATTCTGCCAATAGGTCGTGTTATCCGCCAGATTGATGCCATGGAGATCTCCGAAGAGCGGCATCTGTGATATCAGTCCGTAGGTTGGAACTCCTCCAGTCCCGCTCACATGTGTCATCGAGATGCCAGTGACATTTCCCAGAGGAGTATATCCAGCGTTGCAATCGACAGCTGTGCCATTAGGTATCCCGAGATATGAAGTGTCTATGCCTGACTTCACAAGACCCCAAGGTCGTGCTGCTCCTGGGAAAGAGTTGCCAGATGCTATGGCAGAGCCTACTATTGAGCCAACTGTTCCAATTAGAGGGTCGACATAATCTGCAAGGCGTGAGCTCTGTTGACCAAGCGCAAGCTGAAAAGCCAAAGCTGCCAGCCACGGCCAGGAACTTGACATCTCGACAGTTGATATCGACAGAGAGGCAAAGAGACAAGAAAAGTTCTTACGGCGATGAAATGCCTACCCTACCATTGCGATATTGTCCTCCACTTCGGTACTTGGAGAAGGTTTCTCTATTGACCCGGTCTCGGCTGATTCTCGTCTCCCCATGGGCACGTCTTTGGCGGGATCTGCATTATTGGAATGCTCAGAGGTCGAAGTACAAGAAGAATGACTTGCTGGAAGTCACGAACATGGATGAAAAAGATGATAGAAGATAGAAGTGGAGAGGTGGAGAGATGCGATGCAGGGCCACTCACTCAAATGGTCTTCCGAGAAGGACTTCCGAGCTTTCACTGCTCGCCCAAGGTGCCGTGAGGGTAGGGTATGGCGCTGCTTTCTCGAGGCTGTCGTCCACTTATTCTGATGGTTCCCGTGGAGGATCTTGGTGTGACTGTGCGCAGTGCATACTGCGATGCAGCAGTTGTTCTCGTGATAGATACATAGTGAAGTTGATGTGTTGATGCAGAGCTGCGCCTCAACAGACGTCAGCTAAGTTCTTGAAACGCTCGTACCTGAGCGATCTCTTGACTCTCTTCTCTCTGGGTACCTCCCACGCCCATCCTCGACAACTCCCTTGACTGCCCTGTCTCTCGCGAGGAATAGCGCTGATACAGTCTCGGCCGTAATTCTTGCCATGGGTGCCGCAGAAGAGATGCAGACCGCAATGGTCAACCGCTCCATTCGAACTATCAAAGCTGTGGGTTTACACCGAAGGGACGCCATGGGCAAGACTGACTTGGTGACAGGAACTCGAATACCTCTGCGATGCATCCGTAATCAGCCCCCAGACACTCAACGACCTCCTACAAAAGATTCCATCACAGACTGCTCTTCATGCGCCAATCAGTGTGGGAGCATTACCTTCAGCGGTCGATGCTGCCAGAGCACAACAAGTACCGCCTACAGAGCCTATGGCCAACTTGAACGTCAATGGAAACGGCACGCATAACGAGAAGGCCGAGTTCTACCAGCCGACGCATACACCACAACCACCACCTCCAGCGTATAACACACCACCTCCGCCAGCCGCGAACTGGCCTCCACTTGCGCAAGCCACTGCGCTTTATGCCTACACATCTACAGACGCTGGTGATCTCGAACTCCAGCCTAATGACCACATAACTGTCACGGAATATATGAATGCGGAATGGTGGAAAGGAAAATCGTCTCGAACTGGGCACGAGGGTATCTTCCCGCGCTCATATGTTAAAGTCATTGATGAGAAGGGTGGACCTCCTGCGCCTGACTACTCGAACAACTACGGCAACGCTCCACTTGAGACGAGTCAGATGGGCAACGGAGAAGGCAAAGTGCCTGGAAAAGGCCAGGAGATGGGTAAGCATATTCCTCTTGTAAATCTTCACACTTCACACACTGACCATATCTGCAGGCAAGAAATTCGGGAAGAAGCTCGGCAACGCAGCTATCTTCGGTGCTGGAGCGACGATCGGTGGCAATATTGTCAACTCCATCTTCTAGGCTTCGACGTTGTATGTGTTCAGGAGGGCGTTTGGAAGGTCTTGTCACGTAGGGATGTACCTAATGGTTACGAGCTAACGCCGGCGAGCGTGAAGCTACAGTATGCATATGCATTGGAATAGAATGAACGGCCTGATCAGATCAATCGTCTCCATTGTCTCTCTGTCTACCGTGAGCAAAGGTGCTGTGGTTGTTATGCGACTGGTTAGTGAATGGGTAGCTAATTCACATGCGGCTCGTTCCTTCCTTCAACGTCAGATTCGCTGACCCTTGACACTTCTCGAACTTCTGCTTGCACATCTTACTTTCTCCCTCTCCACACCTCCTTCCTCGCCATCCAACACTTCAACACGCGCCGTTTTACACGACTTCATCTACCAATCGATCGTACTAACCGACAAACACGTCCAAAACATCGCAACACACGCGTCAAGCTGCGAAACACGCGTCAGATCGAGAATTATCTGGACCGCTCTTCAGGACTATCGCCGTACTAGGCGCAAATAGTCGCGCTGCGATACTACTCACCACAACATACCCACACCAAGTTGATTGCCCAGCATGGCCAGCTCGTCAGCTTTGGGTGTCGGTGACGGCAGTCTACCCGACGCGATGATGCTCGACACTCCAGACTACACAGACTCCGAGTCGAACCCTACAAGAGCGCACAGTGTTAGTGGTGATGCGCCTAAAGATGGTCGATCTAAGCGCTGGGAGGGCAACTCACTACGCAAGAGTATGCTCGGCAAGAAGCACGAACGACTCGGCGACAACAAGGAGGACGACTCCATCAAGCGTTTTCGATATCTACTTGGCCTGACCGATCTGTTCCGCCACTTCATCCAGACGAACCCGAACCCTCAAATCCGCGAGATTATGGAGGAGATTGATCGTCAAGACCAGGAAGAGGCCGAGCGTGTACAGGCTGGCAACAAGCGCAAGGGCGGTGCTTCGGGCGACAGACGACGACGAACAGAAAAGGAAGAAGATGCAGAACTACTGCGTCAGGGAAAGCAGGAGGGCAAAGTCGCACACACCATCTTCCGCGAGAGTCCGCAGTTCATCCAGGGTGGCGAGATGAGAGACTACCAAGTTGCTGGTCTCAACTGGCTGATTAGTTTACATGAGAACGGTATCTCTGGTATTCTTGCAGACGAGATGGGTCTTGGAAAGACACTGCAGACCATTTCATTCATTGGCTACCTGCGCTTCACACAGGGCATCAATGGACCACATCTCGTGGCCGTGCCCAAGTCCACCCTGGACAACTGGAAGCGCGAGTTCGCAAAGTGGATTCCAGAGGTCAACGTACTTGTGCTGCAAGGAGCCAAGGATGAGCGTCAAGAGCTGATCCAGGACCGACTCGTTGACGAAAAGTTCGACGTTTGCATCACTTCATACGAGATGATCTTGCGTGAGAAGAGCCACTTGAAGAAGTTTGCGTGGGAGTACATCATCATTGACGAGGCTCACCGCATCAAGAACGAAGAGTCCTCGCTTGCACAGATCATTCGTGTCTTCAACTCCAGGAATCGATTGCTCATCACAGGAACGCCACTTCAAAACAACCTTCACGAGCTGTGGGCATTGCTCAACTTCTTGCTTCCGGATGTGTTTGGTGATGCTGAAGCCTTCGATTCGTGGTTCAATAACCAAGACGCGGATCAAGACGCAGTTGTGCAGCAACTCCATCGTGTTCTGCGACCATTCTTGCTGCGTCGTGTCAAGGCTGATGTGGAGAAGAGCTTGTTGCCAAAGAAGGAGGTCAATCTATACGTTGGCATGAGTGAGATGCAGATCAAGTGGTACAAGAGCATCCTGGAGAAGGATATTGATGCCGTGAACGGCGCTGCTGGCAACAAGGAGAGCAAGACGCGCCTTCTCAACATTGTCATGCAACTGCGAAAGTGCTGCAACCACCCCTACCTCTTTGACGGCGCCGAGCCTGGTCCACCATATACCACTGATGAGCATCTTGTCGACAATGCGGCGAAGATGGTCATGCTGGATAAGCTGCTCAAGCGTATGCACGCCCAAGGAAGCCGCGTGCTGATCTTCTCCCAGATGTCGCGTGTTTTGGATATCCTTGAAGATTACTCTGTCATGCGAGGCTACAAGTACTGCCGTATTGATGGTTCTACTGCCCACGAGGACCGTATTGCGGCGATCGACGACTACAACAAGGAAGGATCGGAGAAGTTCATCTTCCTGTTGACAACTCGCGCGGGTGGCTTGGGCATCAACCTGACGACTGCGGACATTGTTGTTCTATTCGATTCTGACTGGAATCCGCAAGCCGATCTGCAAGCTATGGATCGTGCTCATCGTATCGGCCAGAAGAAGCAAGTGCACGTCTTCCGCTTCATCACTGAGAATGCTATCGAGGAGAAGGTTCTGGAGCGTGCTGCGCAAAAGCTGCGTCTAGACCAATTGGTCATTCAGCAAGGTCGCGCGCAGCAACAGGCCAAGGCTGCTGCATCCAAGGATGAACTTTTAGGCATGATTCAGCACGGAGCTGAAACCATCTTCGAATCCAAGGACGGTTATGGAGCATTCGGCAAGGGTAGTGCCGCTGACGATGATCTCGATGCCATCTTACGCCACGGAGAGGAGCGCACGAAGGAGATTGCTTCTAGATATGAAAAACTCGGTCTTGACGATCTGCAGAAGTTCAACTCGGAGGCTGGCGCTGCTTACGAGTGGAACGGCGAAAGCTTCATTCCCAAGAAGAAGGAGATCGGGCTCAGCTGGATCAATCCATCAAAGCGTGAGCGCAAGGAGCAATCCTACTCAATGGACAAGTACTATCGCAATGCTTTGGCAACAGGTGGGCCACGACCAGACCCCAAGCCCAAGGTTCCTAGAGCGCCGAAGCAACAAGCTCTACACGATTACCAATTCTTCTCACCACGACTTGGCGATCTGCAGGAGAAGGAGACGGCTTACTTCCGCAAGGAGAATGGTATCAAGGCGCCGCTTGCCGACGGTGACGAGGATACACTTGATCAGCGTACGCAAGATCAAGAGCTCGAGCAGAAGAACATCGACGATGCGGAGCCGCTTACCGAGGAGGAGATTGCTGAGAAGGAACAGCTCGCGTTAGAAGGCTTCGGCGAATGGAATAAGCGTGACTTCCAACAATTCATCAACGGCAGTGCCAAGTATGGGCGCAACGACTACGAAGGCATCGCTCTCGAGGTGGACAGCAAGAACCCGAAAGAAGTCAAGGACTATGCTAAGGTATTCTGGAAGCGTTACAGAGAGATCACCAACTGGGAGAAGCACGTCACAGCAATCAAGGAAGGCGAGTCGCGTGCTGCGAGAGTTATTGAGCAACGCGAACTGCTCAAGAAGAAACTTGCTATGTACCGCGTTCCTCTGCAACAGTTGAAGCTGAACTATACTGTCAGCACGACTAACAAGAAGATCTATACGGAAGAGGAAGATCGGTTCTTGTTGGTCATGCTCAACAAGTATGGTATTGATAGTGAGGGACTGTACGAGAAGATCCGCGACGAAATCCGCGAGTCGCCATTGTTCCGCTTCGATTGGTTCTTCCTGTCGAGAACACCACAGGAGATCAGCCGTCGCTGTGCTACTCTCATCACGACTGTGACTCGTGAAATGGAAGGCGGTAAGGAGAACAAGAGAGCTGTCGAAGAGGAAGATGAGGAAGACGAGGAGGCTCCTGCGAAGAAGAAGGGTCGGACTTCGACTGGTGGCGCAAAGGTAAGCATGCATAGAAGCATATCGTGAACAGAGGGAACATGCTAACATGAAATCACAGAACAAGGCAGTCAATGGCGTCAAGGGTACACCAAATGGTACCTCGCGTGCCGGTAGTGTCGACACGAATGCCAGCGGCGGCGGCCCTTCAAAGGCGAAGAGCAGGAGCCGAAAGAGGTAGAAGAAAGCAAGTGCAAACGGGAGTGGGCGTTTCTGATCGCGGCGTTGTTATGGGGTCATACTTTCGAGGGCTTCTGTGAAGAGTAGTGCCCGGGGCGACAGGTAATGTCCGGCAACAGACCATGCAGTATGCAGTGAAACGGTAGAGGAAGAAGTGTAGTCTAAGCAGATTTCGCTTGAATGAATTCTAGTCGATGCATAGTCTCTAGACCCCTTCCAGCCCGAAGGGATCCGCCCGGTGAGCATTATAGCTTCTTCGTCACCCAGCACCTCATCGCTATGAAAGAGCCAGCTTAGATGTGTTAGTGTCGCTGAAAGACGTTGCAGCGATGCAGCGCAATGAGGCTGACTACATCCGCACAATTTGGCAGCTGTCGTCCTGGTATGTCTGCTGCTCGTGATCGTAGATACGGTGCTGCGATGTCCGGCAGAAGTGTCAGTCCCATGGCGTCGAAGGAATGGCATGAGATGGTGGTGGTGATGGACTTGGAAGTCAAGCAGCCAAACGCGGGAAGGTTCCGAGCGACCCACTTTGAAGCTGCACTTTTTTTGAAACTGCGTTAGAATAACATCCTGGTCAGCGACTCGATTTCCTCATGTTCAGGTCTTGGACGCCCGACTCTCCCTACAGCGACTTCATCCGCGACTCTACCAATCGCAAGCGCAAGTTCAGCAGCAACAAGCCCGCCAACCCAGCGCTGATGTCCGGGGGTTTGCCATCGCCCGCCATGGAGCACGACGACCCCATCGAGAACGGCGCGAAAGCTGCGAAAAGGGCCAAGAAGGAGCACAAGAAGCGCAAGCACGAGAGTGAAGGCGCCGTCAATGGAGACGCTGTCAAGCAGAAGAAGGTCAAAGTGGCAGCAGCGCCGATAGTGGAAGCTGAGGACGACAACGACTCTGCGCCCGAAGAGCAGCCCAGCAAGAAAAAGTGGAAGAAGGAGCGCAAGGAAGAGAAAAGACGTCTGAAAGAGCAGCAGAAGGCGGAAGAGGTGCCGGCTGAAGAAGCGCATGAGGAAGAAGTTGAGGCTGAGGAGCAGGTCAATCAGGAACTGAAGGAAGCTGCTGCAGAGGCTGATGCTGATGTCGTTGAGGAGAAGGAAGATGAAGAGGAAGAGTTTGCCGAATTCGCGTCTGAAGATGAGGATCGGACAGCGGAGAATGGTGCGGAATCAGAGGTGGAAGATGAGGATGATCAAGAAGAAGATTTACCCAAAGAGAATGGACACGCTGGCGAAGCAACTGATCTGCCCTCGGAGCTTGGAGTGGCATTACCCAATACCGCCGAAGAACCGCAGAAGTTCACTGATGTTCCATTGAGCGAGAAAACGATGCGAGCCATCAACGAGATGAAGTTCGAGACCATGACTGAGATTCAGCGAAGAGCAATGGGGCCTCTGTTAGCAGGGAAGGATGTCTTAGGAGCGGCGAAGACTGGTTCGGGAAAGACGTTGGCATTTTTGATACCATGTGTGGAATTGCTGCACTCACTGCGCTTTAAGCCCCGAAACGGGACTGGTGTCATTGTGGTTTCACCTACGAGAGAATTGGCGCTGCAAATCTTTGGTGTCGCACGAGAGCTGATGGAGCACCACTCACAGACGTTCGGCATTGTTATTGGAGGTGCGAATCGACGGGCAGAGGCCGAGAAGTTGGCAAAGGGTGTCAACCTGCTCATTGCCACTCCTGGGCGGCTGCTCGATCATCTGCAGAACACACAGGGATTCGTCTTCAAGAACGTCAAAGCTCTAGTCATCGACGAGGCTGATCGAATCCTGGAAGTCGGATTCGAAGACGAGATGCGCCAGATCGTCAAGATCTTGCCCAAGGAAGACCGCCAGACGATGCTCTTCTCTGCCACACAAACTACAAAAGTCGCAGATCTTGCCCGAGTGTCACTTCGAGAACGACCCTTGTACATCAACGTGGACGACAAGCAGGAATACAGCACAGTCGCTGGCCTCGAACAAGGCTACGTGATATGCGACTCCGACATGCGCTTCCGATTACTTTTCACCTTCTTGAAACGCCACCCAAAGAAGAAGATTATTGTCTTCTTCAGCAGTTGCAATTGCGTCAAGTACTATTCCGAGCTCCTCAACTACATCGACTTGCCAGTTCTCGACCTGCACGGAAAGCAAAAACAGCAGAAACGTACGAATACGTTCTTCGAATTCTGCAACGCAAAATCTGGTACTCTCATCTGCACAGACGTAGCAGCACGAGGTCTCGACATCCCCGCTGTAGATTGGATTGTGCAATTCGACCCACCAGATGACCCACGAGACTACATTCATCGCGTTGGACGAACAGCACGAGGCGCCAATGCCAAAGGAAAGAGTCTGATGTTCTTGCAACCCAGCGAAGTAGGCTTCCTCTCACATCTCAAGGAAGCCAAAGTACCTCTTGTTGAGTTTGAAATTCCCCCAAAGAAGATTCTTGACATCCAATCTCAGCTGGAAATGCTCATTGGCAAGAACTACTATCTGAACAAGGTGAGTCCTGTCACTCTAATGAATGGGGAGTGTTCCACTGACATACATCACAGTCTGCCAAAGACGGCTACAGATCTTACCTCCAGGCCTACGCATCTCACTCCCTCCGAACAGTCTTCGACATCCACAAACTCGACCTCAAGAAAGTGGCCAAAGGTTTTGGCTTCTCAGTTCCTCCGAAAATCGACATCAATCTTGGAGCGAGTATGAAGAAGCCTGACCAGGCGAGACGAAATTATGGAAGTCAGCCTGGGCAAAGAAAGTTTCAAGGAGGAAAACCAATGAGACGATAGAAAATTGTACAAAAGATGATGTTTACAATTCTTTGGATGTTTAGAAGCAGGCATGCATGCATAGCGAGGCGTTGCCCACCGAGGACTGGGTTGATATGAGGTGGAGACCTGCTTAGGACCATAAGAGGCATGTATGAGCTGAAAAGCGAATTGTATCGGAACCATTGGTTCAACTATTGCGCAGCTAACCGTGTGTCTCTGGCGGAGCGACTAAGCTAAGGTAAATCAGCGAGACGTGCAGCGTTCATGTCTCACTTGCATACAGCGACTTGAGAGACAGCAAACGCTGCCCGAACCATTCAAGTTGAGCTGACTACCAGATCCGCGGACTTTCTCGCAACTACGGGACCATCAAAGAATAGCACTATCAAGATGATGCTCCTGCCACTCATACTCGTCGTCGCATCAACGATCCTCAGCCTTGTATACAAGTACTACAAAGAACACCCAGTCAACGCAGCCCACTTATCCAAGACCACGATAGCACACGCCTTCATCATTGAGGCTATACAGCTCGCACTAGCCGTCATCGGCTTCGTTATCAGCTGCGCAACATTGCTCCTCTCACCAACTCTCCTCTACAACTTCAAGATCGCAAACTTCGACTTATCCATCTCGACCTGGCTCGCAGCTTCTGGAACTCTCGCAATCTGCGCTTCAGCCATCCTCACCATCGATATCATCGACAACCTAATCCAGCTCGGATCATGGACACATCCGATCCAAGTCCAAACTCTTCTTTTGACAAGAAGTGTCCTACTGCCAAGCACGGTTGCAAGAAAATGCTCCGAAAAAGAGGAAAGTCCTCGTGGTCGAAGTAGAACTCCCAAGGCACTTACAGCCTCGATCAATCGAGCAGCGAGCGAACCAGCTACGCCGACCAGATTGCGACACATCGGCGTGCAGTTTCCTTCGGAGACGAGGAATGCGCTTGTCAGAGTTAGACCGACTTCTGAGAGAGATTTTAGCACACCTTCGGTTGTTCGTGGTGGTGGTGGTCGACAAACAGCCGCTACTCAAGCGCTAAACAAGACGGTCCCAAGCTCATTGCCTGTGATCGACCTCAAGAAGCAGCAAGACCGCAACCATGAGACACATGAAGTTCTGCAATCTTTCAGTGAAGCGCTAGAAGGACAATACGCCAATGCCGGACAAGACTTCACACCAGAGAACGTGCTCGGTACACCAAGTCCTATCTCAACGAAACGATCACATTCTGCAAGTCTGCCAAGCGTGCCTTCCTCGATTGGGTCTATCGATGTCGAGAAGATATCGGCGTCTTGGGACAATGTTACTTTGGAGTTTGGTGGTGTAACACCTGCGCATGCAAGATCGCCGCCTTCTCTTGGTTCGAGCAGTGCGAGCTCTGACTTGAAGACACGACCTCGGCCTCGTGGAAACGCGCGTGATGGTGAGAATGCACAGGGTAGGGTTGTTGAGTCTGGTAGCCCTTCCAGAAGGGTGCGTAGATTCAGTGGAAGTATGGTCAAAGAGACTGCGAAGCTATTTGAGCAGAAGGTGTGATAGGAGTCATGAGCGGGAGTGGTGGCAAAGTGTATGGCAAGTGCTGGGTATCCAAGTACTTGAGATGCCAATTGTCTGCATATCAGGACTTCATATGTCGTCGTCGTCGGCACATGTGTATGGATAGCCTTCGATCCCGAAAGTCGTTATGCTCATCGATGGAGCGCTTATAGTCATCAATGTCACAAACTACTATGCAGCATGCAAAAGTGTTGCTTGTCGACAGCTAGCTGGACGTAAGCAGGACAGCAGTCGTGGAGCATGTAAGATGGTGTGGCCGTGAAAGGTCAACATTTGGTTCCTCAACCTTCCAACACCAGAACGACAAAAGAGTGAGCTTCGTGAGGCAGATCAAGGAGCCAGAGATGATACGTGCATGATAAAAGTATAGGCAGCAGCAAAAGGTGCAACGTCCAACTGTGAGAGTGGCAAAGGAAAGCAAAAAGATTGAGCTTGGTACGACACCTGTGTGATTCGAACTGAGGACGTCGTTAGTTCAAGTTTCGACTTGAGAATCGTTGATAATGCTTACCACACGCTCCCGAAGGAACTGGCTATACAGTTGAGTACACTTGAAGTGTACAGTTCCAATAGCAGGCCAGCGCGTTCTAACGTTCATTAGTCTTGAACACGTACGAGTACATGCGCTGTGCAACTTACAACCACTCCGCCTAGAGATTGATTAGCAATTGATTAGGCTATCGAATAACGATAAGTCTTACCAAAGTGCCTGGTTGTTGATGACGAAGCATGATCTGTCATGGAATATAGCTCTAGATTGGCTGAGCCGAAGGCTTGCATGTTCAAGATGGGCATGGCGGTGACCACGCAGACCCACAGGGTGGGCAGCAGGCAGCAGCTTGATTGACCTGCAGAGCGGGGTCCTGGCAAGGCTCCGAATTGTACCTCTGCTGAGCACTATTTCGATCGATCGGATATCTGCTTGAGCATAGCTTGATTTTCTTGATGGACGCCACGAAACTCGGCCAGAGTCTGCTCTTGTCTTCTACCAGACTGGACTCCAAGATAGTATCCTATAGCAGACGGGAGCAGTGTTACTGGAAATGGCTTGTTGTATTTCGATGTAAGTCTGATCGAAAAAGTCAGCTTTCGGCATGGTGGGGCTGGGCCATTGGCGGATCCCACATCGCGTCAACGACTTTCTTGAAACCTGACATGATTGTGCTTTGTGCGGAAGTGTAGCAGTGGTACGGAGTGCAGGGCTCGATAATGTTGTGCAGTGTTACACAATGGAGTTGTCTGTTGTGCTGGAAGAAGAGGGCTGGGAAAGTCGCTGGCCCTCGGCTGAAAGGATGAACGTGAGGCCGCTAGATCGACCAAATCTGAAAGAAAGGGTACTTATTAAAAGATCAGACATGATGTGGATAGAGGAAGAGAAAGGCACAGAGAGCTATGTGAATAGTAGAAGTGTCATGATAGCTGATGCACTGCCAGATCTAAGATGAACATCAGCACATCATCAATTTCAACCACCATGCTTATCATTCTCCAGACGCATATTTACTCCTCGCCCTCATCCTCGCACCATATTTCTGACACACAAACGGGATGACCATAAGCACAAGTGTGCAGAATCCCAGCAATGAACTCGCCCACCCGACTCCAAGGCCCTCATACATCTGCACCGCAAACAGTGGAAAGATGAATGCGAAAAGATATCTCAGGAACGTATTACTCGCCCAAGCAGAAGCCCCATACAACGCTCCGTAACAGTCCGTCAAATATAGCGTGGCGCAAGTAAAGAGCAAGATATTCCCACAGCTGAAGAACGCCTCAGCAGCCACGGGACTGATCCAATGGATATCCTGCCTCGCAGTCCAACCGAACCAGAACAGTGATATAGGTAACAGCGGTGCGCCTATCATGGCGACAATAAGCCGTTTGTCAGGAGACATCTTGTTTCCAATTCGTTTAGCTTTGGCCGCTTCCTTCGCCCAGTAGAAGCGATAGATGAAAAGCATGATCAGTAGCCCGATAAAGCTTCCTACTGCTTGGCCGAGGAATGTGAGACCTGTGCTAACGATGTTGAAGCCATAGACTGTCTCGAAGACGTAGGAGAAAGCGGCAAAGAAAGCATTGAGCAGTCCGACGTTGAAGGCAATGTAGAGGTCGAAGAAGGTCACTATGGGCTCGGTGAAGAGCATGTGAAGTGGTCGTGATATGGTCTGTACAGAATGATATGTTAGTGTGAGCATGTGCTTTGCCAGTCCTTTTTCATTACCTTTGTGGCGAAGAATCGAATGGTCTGCCAAGTGGTTCTGTCGGGTTCGTCGGGACCTGGTATGCCTAGAGCTTTTGCACGTCTCTTTAATAACGTCTTCTTGTAGGTTTCACTCATGAATAGTGTGATCTGAAAGATGTCAATGCCGCAGTCATCTTGCTGACAGCTTCAACAGCCCTTTGGACTCACAGCGAAAACAATCACAATACCGAAACATATCACCCACTGAGTCCATCTCCAGTCCCGGTTCTGGACAACGAATCCGCCAATGACTGGTCCTAAGGCTGCAAGAGTAGGAGGTAGAAGCTAAGCAAGTATCTCTGAATAGCGCAGATGTGTTTCGGCTGGTCTGTCTTCGAACTTGGTGCCTCAGCAGGCTCAAGCTCAGTGAGACATTTGGAAATGGGGATGCCTTTGGCCTACTACTGCTTACCTGGTCCCATCTGCACCATGAAGACAAAGATCGACATCGGCGGTCCACGTTTCTCCGGAGGCCAGATATCAGATATGGTTCCTGACCCTATGCTCAGGCCTGGACTTGAGAACAGTCCAGCGAAAAACCTGCAGACAATCAAACTCGCAATTCCTCGAGAGAAGCCAGCCCCTAGTGTGAATGCAGCAAAGATTGGCAAAGAAGACAAGTACACAATCTTTCTTCCATACTGTTCGCTTGTCGGAGAAGCTATGATTGGTCCAAACGAGAGTCCGAGTAGGTAGAAGACGAAAGGGAGGATGGCGACTTCTCGAGGCACGCCAAACTCTGCTTGGACCTGTTGCTGGCCGGGTGTATACACTGAACTCCCAAATGGGCAGAGAAAGCCAACTGCAGGTGGCACGATGCTGTGAAAGATCTTCTTGGAGGAGCTCCAAGTTTGTGGATTGGCATCGTCGTGAGGGCTCCGCCAATCTTTCGCTGTCCTTTTCTCATTCTCCTGCTCACTACAGGATTTGTCGTCTGCCATGAGTGATGGGTCTTGCTGTCTTCTGTTGTCCGGCCCTGATTGTGGTATGATAAGATTGTCACGAACAAATAGCCTCTGCTTTCCGGCCGACCTAATGCTGCTCTCTGCTGGAGCTAGGTCCGCCCAATGATAGTGTGTTGTGGTAACACTTGATGTGCTAATGGATCGACGCCTCGATGACGTGGTATGTGGTCTTGTAGAACGCTCGTAAAGGCACGTCCAAGAGACTGCTTAGTTTCGTTAAGGTGCGCCGAGGGAGCAATAAGTAGTTGAGTACTCGGCATTCTGTGCTTAGCTTCAGATCATTTAGTGAGGGCTGAGCTCTAGGTTGGCAGATAGCCGGAAATTCGAAAGTGCACCGCGCACGTGCTAGATTGCGTGCTAAGCTCGTAATAACACCTTCTTATCTTTTAATAAATAAGTATCTACTTCGAGGTATAGCTATTTGGCTAGTTTTTTAATCTTATATTTTTAATTATATTATAATAATAAGGCTATAATATAGAGAAAATTCTATCTTTTCTATATTAAGTACTAGAATAAGCTATAAAGCTTATTATTATAAAGCTATATAGTATACCTTTTATAACTTTATAAATATATCTACTTCTAGTAAGAACTTTATTTAAATCTATTATAACTTTATAAATATATCTACTTCTAGTAAGAACTTTATTTAAAGTAAATATTATAAAAAGTTTAAAATAGAAAGAAATAAATAAGTAAATTTATATAAAGTTTTCTACTTTATTTACTTTTAAATTATTTTTATAATTTTTATAATTTTTATAATAATTATAATAGATTAAATATAGTAGTCTATAGTACCTAATACTTTAGATTAAAGATCTAATATTAAAAAAGAAAAAAGAGTCTAACTTCTAACTTTTTAAAAAATAAAAAAATATTTTAGAATTAGTTATTTTTAGTAAAGCTAACTTATAGACCTAGCTTATAATATTACCTCTCTTTTTATAGAATAGTATCTATTATATCTATATTACTAGAGTCTTTGTAGGTCTAGTAAATACTATTTATATTATACTATTTTAGTATAAATTTATAGTAGTTTATAGAAAAGAACTATTATTCTCTTCTATATTTCTATATAGTTTCTTAAAATATTTAAATATAATTATATTTTTAAAGTTATATAAAGAGCTCTATATAGAGGTAGCGTATCCTACCTATTTAATATATACTTTCCTCTAAGAACCTCTACTAACTTATTTTATTTAGTAATAGAAAATAGCTTTAATACTATACTTATTAATTCCCTTTTTGTTTATAATTACTATAGGCTATATATTATCTACTTCTTGCGACTCGAGTAGGTTAGTAGAAGTAGAGTATAGTAGAATAGTATAAAACTTCTTAAATACTCTATATAGTATATCTAATTCGATAAAATTATAAAAGTACTATATATAGGCTATATCTAATTAGCTAAAAGATAGAGAGTCTTAGCTTTTCGATAGTAATCGAATAATCCGAGACCTTATAAAGGCTTAAATTATATAATATAGGCACGTAACCTCGCTTATATAAGCGCGTAGCTCGCTTGTAACTATACTTTTATAATTATTTTCTCTCTTCTAAGAACTTGCTTTCGAGGCCTAAGAAGTAAGACTAGGCCTAAGCTTAAAACAAGCTCTAGCTAATTAGAACTTTTAGAACTAATATAACTAACTTAGTTAGATTATAATATTATACTATAAAAGAGTACTTTTAAAGCCTAGGCGCAACTTCGGTACTTTAACTATATAATTTATATATATATCTCTAAAGCTATATAATAACTTAAACTAGAGGAAAGCAAGTAGTTTTATAACTAAAAAGTATATATAGTACGAAATTTAGAAGTAGGGCCTACTAAGACCTATATTCTAAACTAATATATATTATAGTAGTAATATTAGTTTTATTTTAATACTCTTACAAAGCCGAACTAAGACGTATAACCCCTATACTATATAGGCGCCTCGGTTGCAAAGTTAAAAACAAAAGCTAAGACTATTATAAAAGCGCTATATATAGGCTATACCTAATTAGCTAAAAGATAGAGAGTCTCGGCTTTTCGATAGTAATCGAATAATCTAAGACTTTATAAAGGCTCAAATCACGTGACACGGGCACGTGACCTCGCTTATGTAAGCGCGTAGCTCGCTTGTAACTATACTTTTATAAAAATAAAGTATTAGAAGCTAGCTCTAGAAAGTATTAATAGTAGCTTTACTTCTATAGCTCGACTATAGACTCTCTTCTACTTTAGTACTATCTATAGAAGACTATATAAAATAGCTTAGTATCTAGTATTTATCGATAGATACCTAGAGAGACCTCTCGGCTCTCTATCGAACTTACTTATTTTTTTTATAAAGCTTTCTATATATATATTACTTACTTTATAATATTAAGTTCGATTACTATTATAGAATCTATAGATAGAGTAGTATTACCTATAGAGTATATCGAAGTACTATTATTATTAGTAATTAAAGCTTCTAACTTCTAAATAATATTATAAAAGCTATAGGAAAGATAGTAAAATATAGAAGCTAAGCTATTATATATATAAACTAATCTCTAAGAGGCAAGAAGCTAATAGTAGGTATTATCTATTTAGACTTATAACAAATAGCTCGAGGCTTTAATTAGAGTATTAATAATAGCTACTACCTATTCTATAATAGAAACTAACTATTTATTAGAACCTAGAGATTAGTTACTATTTTCTTAGAATAGAAGTATACTTATATTCTAAAACTACTTTCTCTAGTTAAAAAGCTCTTATTAGGTATAGGCTAGCTTAAACCTACTACTCTCTACTAAATACTACTAGAACAAGATTTATAATACTATTCTAGTAGTATAGCAAGGTAGAATATAGTACTTCTAGAAAAATAGAATAGATAGAATTAAAACTCCTATTCTATTTTTTATAGAGATCGAGAGAGTCTTTATAGATAGTAATAAAAAAGCAAAGGCTCTAGATAAGCTAGCTAAGCTTAAGTATTCTCTAGAACAACTATAGTACTTATACTAGCTAGAATTCGACAAACTTCTAAATATAGTAGATAGAAATATATAGAAATTAGATATAAAGATTACTTTACTTAAGTAGATATATTTAGACTTTGCTATTCGAAGTATAGTAGCCTTACTAGTTATAATAGAGTACTACAAATATACTATAGAAGTTAAGTATATTATAACTAACCTAGAAAGTACTAACTAGTTCTAATATATAAATTAGAAGTAGTTAGAGGCAAATACGAAGTAGACTAGTATTTTATTAATAGTATCTACTAATACTATAGAAGGTCGCTTAACTAATATTCGTATAGATATAGATAGCGATATAATTATAAACCTACTATAGATAGGTAGAAACTATAATAGAAGCTATAGAGGCAATTATAATAGTAAAGAATAGTAGCTCTCTTCGAAGTATAGAGCTTGCTAGGTAGATAAGGAAGAAAGAGAAAGATATAAGGAAAAGAACCTCTATTACTACTATAAAGTAGATAGATACTGAGTTAGAAACTACCTATACCTTCCTCTAATACTACTAAATAGTACTACTATAAATATAGTTTAAGCGCTACCTATACTAGAAGACGATAAGAAAGTAGTAGAGACTAACTCTAATTTAGGAAAAGAGTAACTTCTACTCGTAGGTAGGAGTAGAGAGAAGTATAGATACTAGTAAAAAGTTAGTAAGAGAGCTAGAGTAGAATAAATAGAATACTAGTATTTATAAATATAGTTTTCTAAAATAATATTTATATATCTACTTTTATTAATAAAAAATACTAGTATTATACTATAATTAATAGAGACTTTATTAAAAGACTTAGTTTTAAGCTAATAAGTAAAGAGAGCTATTATATAAAAAGCGCATCGATAGTTATAAAAAACTCAAATATTTCTAGAGTTATTAGTTTCTAGATAGAAATTATAAAGTTTAGTTAGATAGTATATATATATATATATATTATACCTAATCTAACTTACCTACTTATTCTAGGAAACCTATAGAAGGTATATAATTAGATACGAACTAAGCCTAAGAAGAGGTAGTTCTAGTATAGGAGAGTAGGTAAAAAAGTAAAAGAGAGCTACCTCTATAAGGTAGAGGTTAGCAAAGATTTAGCTATAGTAACTACTATTTCCTTAGAGGATATTAGAAGAGCTCTAGAGACTAAAGCAGCTTTTATAAATAATTAGTTAAAAAAGAAACTACTACTAGAAATTTATAATATACTTCTATTATTTTATTAATACAAAGTAGATAAGCTAGCGCTATACTAACCTAGTATCGACTATTATATTAAGGTATACGTCTAAAAGAATAGGACTCTAATACCTTTACTATAGGGTCTACTATATAGTATATTAAAAAAAGAACTACTAGTTCTAAGAAAGGTTCTAGATAATTTTCTAGAGAAGAGATATATCTAACCTACTAGCTCTAAAGTAGTAGCTTCTATAATTTTTATTTAGAAACCTAGTAGAGAACTATAGTTCTACTATAATTACTATATACTAAATATAATTATATAGTATAATAGGTATCTATTACCTCTAATATTAGAGACTTTATAAAATTTGTCGGATACTAAGTAGATTACTAAAGTAGACGTAGTCTCGGCGTTTTATAAAATCTATATAGTAGTAGGCTATTAGGTTATAGAGGACCTAATAATTTTACTAAGTAGAAGCTAAGCTTAATCTAGTTAGAGCTTGTTAATATATCTATAAGAGAGCAAGTAAAGAAGGTTCTTATATTCTAATTAGTAAGATAGAATAGTAAGTTATATATAATAACTATCTATAACTATAATATTTATTACCTATATATATAAAGGAGATTTCTAGTTTTATTAATTACTCTAATTACTCTAATTAAGGCCTACTTAGTATAATTAGAGTACTTAGTATAATTAGTAGTAGGCCTAGTCTAAGCGCTACTAATTACTTCTATATATAATACGCGCCTAGAAAATCTATAGAGATATTCCTATAGTATACAAACTATAATACTATCTCCTATCTAGCCTAGCTTCGTCCCGAAGCTAGTTTATAGAGTTATTATCCTCTAGAAAGTTAGTTATTATAGCTTCTTTCCTTTGTAATACCTCGTATAATAACTAAGTTCTTAACCTATTATTATTATAAGCTCGCTAATTTTCTAGACCTCTAGGAGGCTATTATAGTAAAGTTGTATTTGTCCTATAAAAAGTATAAGTATATATATAAAGTATATATTTACTTAGGAAAATATAATAAGTATATTTATTATAGTTAGTAGTATAATATCTAGGTTATAAAGTCCGAATTTAATTATTTTTATTCTAAGAAAGAGAAGCTCTTATCTAGAATCTAAAAGGTAAAGCGCGCCTAGAAGGAGGTATAATATGCCTTAGAGGCTATATATAAGGCTTCTTATACTATATATATATATATATATAAGATATAGTTATAGTAGTAGATAGATCTAATCGATTGTTATATAGATAATATAATAGTAGTAGAGTTAGCAAATATCGAGGAGTAGGAGGTAGTAGAATAGGTAGAGAAGGAGGTTATAACCTTTCTAGAGCTATCTACTAGCCTAGCCTTAAATCTTTTGCCTAGGACTTAGAGTACTTTTAAGAGTTTGCCTAATAATTTCTAGAGTTTCCTATCTTTAGTAGACTCTAGTAGAACTATACTAGAAGCTAGTAGTAGTTTATAAAGTTAGACTTAGGTTTCTAGGTATTTTCCGAATTGTTATACTCTTTCTATTTAATTAAGTAGTTCTAACCCTTTTATTCTAGAATCTTTTCTACTTCGAATATATTCTCTTTTTTAGATTAGAAGTAGAATATTTCTTAGTAAGATATTTTAGTATCTATAGGTTCTAATAATAATATATAGAATACTAGGTAGATCTTTATATCTTTTAGTAACTTAAGTTAGTAGTTAACTAGCTTTTATAGCTTATTAATTAAAAATAGTCTAACTTTAACTTAATCTAGTTTCTTTATCTTTCTTTTTATTTTAAAATTTTTTATAAAAAAATAGACTTTATTTCTTCTTTTTAGCTAAAATACTATTTTTTATTTATTATTATATAGCCTAGCTATTATTAGTTGCGAGTCTATAATTTATTCTTCTAGTTTCTTATAGAGGTTCTTTAGATCTTTACTTACAATTATAGTATATTCTACCTATAGGTAAGATAAAAGTTCTCTAAAAAGGTTTAGGTTTTACTTATAATTCGAGAAGAATAGTATAGCCTTTATTATCTCTAATTACTAATTATTTAGTATAAGCTATACTATTAGTAGTAGCGCTAACTAGTTATCTTATATATAATTAATATAGTATTATAAGTATTATTCTAGTATTTAGTTTGTTCTTTTAGTTTGCCTATCTATCTAAGAATAATATACTATTAATAGCTTATATTTAATTCTAAGTATACCGACTAAGATCTTCTAGTAGTTAGAGGTAAAGAGCTTGTCTCTATCTATAATAAATACTTTTAGGAATCTATAATATTTTATAAGTCTATCTATAATAAAGTGTTCGAGTTACTTAGTAGTATATATCTTGCTAGTAGTAATAAAGTATATATATTTAGTAAGCCTATCGACTATAACTAGTATTATATTATAGCTAATTTCTATAATTCGATTCTATAATAAAAGTAACTTTATAATAAAGTCTATTATAACTTTGTTCTATAGTTAATATAGAGGAATATAGAATTAGATACCTCGATAATAGTAGAGGGTTATAAAGTTATAGGTACTAATAGAAGTAATACCCTATTAAAAGATACTACCTTAGAACTAGATATCTCTAAGAAGTATTAAAAGTAGTCGAAACTCTTTAAAGAGGTCGAGGGACTAGAAGCCCTACCTAAATACTAGAAATAGGACTATAGAATTATACTAATACCTAATAGGGAGCCCCTATTTGAACTATTATAAAAGAAATTCGAGAAAGAGCTCTAGGAAAAAGACAAATAGTTAAAAAAATACTTGCAAAATAATAGATCTATAAGTTACAATCTAGCGCTAGAGCCCTAACTATATTTGTTCCAAAACCTAATAGGAAGTTACGACTAGTAGTCGATTATCGACGACTTAACAAAATTACTATTAAGAACCGATATCTACTACCTAATATCGAAGAACTATAAGATAGACTTACTAGATCTAACTAGTATATAAAAATCGATCTATAAGACGCGTTCTATACTATTTATATAATAGAAGGAGAAGAATAGAAAATAGTATTCTAAATATACTATAGGCTTTATAAGTTTAGAGTTATACCTATAGAACTAACTAATATACTAGCCTCCTACTAGAAGATAGTAAATAATATTCTTAGAGACCTACTTAATATATACGTTATTATATATATAGACGACATCTTCGTCTATACTAAAGAGTTCCTATAGGAATATATTAAACAAGTCTAAAACGTTTTCTAACAACTTATAAATATAGGATTCTATACTACTTCCGAAAAGTGCGAGTTCTATAAGAAAGAAGTTAAGTTCCTAGAGTTTGTTCTAAACCTTAATAGAATAAAAATCGATCTAGTAAAGATAGAGTTAATATAAACTTAGCTAGTACCTAAAATAGTTAAGGAAGTATAATTGTTCCTTAGACTAGCTAACTATAACTAGAAGTTTATTAAGGACTACTCGAGGCTTGTAGCACCTCTAAATAAGCTTATATAGAAAGATAGGAAATAGAGCTAGAGTCTAGAGTAGGTAAAAGCCTTCGAAGTACTTAAGATATTATACTACTAAGTACTAGTACTACGACTATTCGATAGGAAGCATAAAGTTAAACTAGAGACTAATATATTAGATATAGCTATAGGAGCATACCTTATATAAGAGTATAATAGGAAGAGATACCTAGTAGCCTACTACTTAAGGAAATTAACTCCTATAGAATAGAACTACAACGTCTATAATAAGGAGTTGCTTATAATTGTTGCTACTATATAGTACTAGCAAGTATATATAGAAGGAGCCCCTAAGCTTACAATTCTTTCTAATTATAAGAATCTAACTTACTTTACTATAACAAAAGTACTAACCTAATAATAGGCCTACTAGTTAGAACTACTTAGTTAATATAAGTTCGAAATCTACTATATACTAGGAAAGAATAATAGTCGAGCCGACGTACTAAGCCGCTAAAGTAACTATATAGAAGGAAAAGAACTAGTATACTAGAAAGTACTTAGAGCCAATCTAGATAGAAGCCTAAGCTCGAACTTAATAGAGTTTAACTATATTATATAAGTTCTTTAGAATATAGAAGAATAGTTCCTTATACTATAAGGGAAGTATTAGGTACTAAAGGACCGAGAAAATAAGTATATACGATACTACTATAATAATTTATAATATAGATACTCTAGAACTATAAAAACTATAGAGTTAATTTAAAGAAACTTTAGCTTTCTATATATATATAAATATATATTATAATATATTAAATGCTATAAGCCCTACTAATAGAATAAGGCAGATCGATATATAAAATATAGATATATCTAATTCTATACTCCTCTATATTAACTATAGAACAAAGTTATAATAGACTTTATTATAAAGTTGCTTTTATTATAGAACCGGATTATAGGAATTAGCTATAATATAATACTAGTTATAGTCGATAGGCTTACTAAATATATATACTTTATTACTACTAGTAAGATATATACTACTAAGCAACTTAGATACTTTATTATAGATAGACTTATAAAATATTATAGATTCCTAAAAGTATTTATTATAAATAGAGACAAGCTCTTTACCTCTAACTACTAGAAGATCTTAGTCGGCATACTTGGAATTAAATATAAGCTATTAATAGTATATTATCCCTAGATAGATAGATAAACTAAAAGAATAAATTAAATACTAGAATAGTACCTATAATACTATATTAATTATATATAAAATAACTATTTAGCGCTACTACTAATAGTATAGCTCGCACTAAATAACTAGCAATTAGAGATAATAAAAGCTATACTATTTTTCTTAAACTATAAATAAAACTCGAATCTTTTTAAAGAACCTTTATTTTACCTATAGGTAGAATGCGCTATAATTATAAGTAAAGATCTAAAGAACCTCTATAAGGAACTAGAAGGACGAATTATAGACTTGCAACTAATAATAGCTAGGCTATATAATACTAAGTAAAAAATAGTATTTTAGCTAAAAAGGAGAAATAAAGTCTATCTTTTTATAAAAATTTTAAAATAAAAAGAAAGATAAAGAAACTAGATTATATTAAAGTCGGACTATTTTTAATTAATAAACTATAAAGACTAGTTAACTACCGACTTAAGCTACTAAAAGATATAAAGATCTACCTAGTATTTTATATATTATTACTAGAACCTATAGATACTAAAATATCTTACTAAGAGATATTCTACTTCTAACCTAAAAAAGAGGATATATTCGAAGTAGAAAGAATCCTAGAATAAAAGAGTTAGAACTACTTAATTAAATAGAAAGGGTATAATAAATTAGAAAATATCTAGAAACTAAAGTCTAACTTTATAAACTACTACTAGCTTCTAGTATAATTTTACTAGAGTCTATAAAGAAAGAAAGTATTAGGCCTTCCTAGAAGGAGTCTAGGATACTATCGGCTATACTCTAAGTCTAAGGCAATAGAGCAAGCGCTATAGTAGAAGAATCTAGATCTAATACTATAAACTCTCTCTAAACTTCCTTATTCTTATTAAGAAGAGTACAATCTTTAAGAGTACGACCTTTAGCTACCTTCTAGTCTACTATATCCAATTGTTTTTAAAGATATATTTCCCTTATATAAGCTGTCGCTAGCGCCTCCTTTGCTATATCGAGCTCTTTTAACAACTTTTTCTACTAAGCTAAAAGATATTTCTACTCTCTCTTAGTAACTTTTATATTATAGCCTTTTAGATTATACTACTAGTACTTAGTATACCGACCTAACAAGATATATACCTTATATATATAACCCTCTCTTTTATATATATTATATAGATATATTATAGAATCTCTTTTATAAAATATTTCTTTAGCCTTTTTATAATAATATAAAGTATATTTTAATTTTAATAATAGTATAGTAGTTTAGTAGAAGAGAAAGGAATAGAAAGATATTTTTATAGATTCTCTATAATAAGAGCTAATATATTATAAGCTTTAGAACAAAGCTAGGCTAGATAGGGGATAGTATTATAGTTTCTACTAATAGGTAGGTCTACTAGAACCGAGATACCTAAAGTAGGAAGACTAATCTATAAAAGCTAGGTCTAAGGATATAGTATTTTAACTCCGAAAAGGGAATCTAGATTGCTAGGCAATTCTATATCCTCGGTCCTAAAGGTAGAGTATATATAGTACGTAGTTGCCCTATAACTCTAAAGGCTTCTATATCCTTTATAGAGGCAAGAATTAGTTTATATAACTAATACTCTTATTAACTAGCGCTCTATATATTACTATATACCTATACTCTTATATTTCTAATTCTTTAATCTTTTTAAAGAGTAGCGATCTATAGAGGCTATAATAGCTCTAAAGTAGCATTCTATATATAGCGAGTAGCTAGGCTATATTAAGAATATCTCTAACAAGACTTAGTAACTAGATAAAGGCGACAACGTCGATATAACTAGCGCCTCCGAACGAGCTAATAATAGTAACAACGATAGCTTTAACAAAGAGGATACTAAAGCTATAGCTATTATATAGTAGCTTTGTATTAACCTCGAAGCTAAGAACGCTATCCTCTAAGAAGAAGCTTGTATATTATAAGCAACTTATAAGAATAAAGCTCTTTATAGAGAACTTAGTAACTTAAGTATCGTACCTATATATACCTCTACCGAGCCTCTTCTAGATAATAACTTCGAAGAGACTACAAGTAGCGCTCTAGTTACTAGCGTTTTAGGTACGTATTATAGTATTAAAATTCGCGACCCTAAGCTATACTAAAGCTATATAGATAAGAAAGCTCGAGAGTTCCTTTATACCTATAAAATTAACTTTACTATTACTAAGTATAACTTTAAGTCTAATTAAGAGAAAGTCCTATATACTATTATATAGCTTATAGGCAAGGTATAGGAGACCTAGTATAATAAGTATAAAAACTTACTTCTAGCTTACTATACTTGGAACTAGTTTAAAATCTAGGTTTATAGTATTATTAGTAACTAGGCGAATCACCTAATACTTATTATAATCGAGTATAACTAGGCTAGGTAGGGAGACAACTAGAGTATTTGCTTCTTTGCTACTAACTTTAGTTATATAGAGGCCTAGCTAGAGGACTATAGCGAAACGTAGCTAGTGCGCTACCTCTTTGCAAAGCTAAAGCCGTCTCTCTATAAAAAGATTATTAAGAGCTATACTATTCTATATAAGCAAGCCGACTTTGTTATATTAGTAAGGCGCTTAGAATAGGCTAATACTACTATTCCTTACTATAGCAACTCTACTTAAGATCGAGAGCGCAAGTATAAGAAGTTAAAGCGCAAGCGCTCTAATACTAACAAGTATAAGAGACATAAGAACAAGAGTAAGTCTTATTATACTAATAGTATTAATCGAGGCAAGGCCTTATTATCTAAGCTAGACTACTCCTACTTTATATATTATAGCTATAGAAAGAAGAGTTATATTACTACCGACTCTATCTACCTAAATAGTAAAGTAGATAAGAAGCTAGTAGTCTATAAGGTCGCTATATCTAAGAATAAAGGAAAAGTAAAAGTATCGAAAAAGAACTACGAACTTTAGATACTAAGCTAAGTAGTAAAGGCTACCTCCCTATTTAGGTTAATAGAGCAAAGGCTATACAAGTAGTAGTCGAGACATAAGATAATTAGTTTATCGACGCAACTAGCTTACTTAATAATACTACTAATATTAATATTATTATAAGATTCTTTATCTTATAATACAACCTTCCTCGATAGCCTAATATAGTATTACTACTAGCGACCTCCTATATAGAAGAACTAGGTTATTACTATAGGGTATACTATATCTATATACGAATTATAGACTCTATAGAAGTCGAATATATTATAAGTAGTATATTCTATATATATAATATACCTAAGCCTAACTTTATTCTTAGTCGGGTATAGCGACGTACTTAGCGAGTATGTATTAATAGCGCAATAGACGAGTAGTACTACGGAGATAGCTTCGAGAAAGTTACTATCTATAATACTAAAGAGTTCTTTAAAGATCTAAAAAAAGTACTTTATATATATACTATACTTATAGCTAAAGATAGTATAGTACTACCTCCTATACTAATCGAGTTCTATTAGTTTAATAATATTTTTAATTCTATAAAGGAAATAAGAAGTAAGCCTATCGATAGTATAGAGTATATAATTAACCTATATAATAGTACTATTCTACTATTCCGACTACTATACTACTAGTCTAGAAAGGAACTTAAAGAGCTCTAAGCCTATATTAAGGCTAGGCTAGAATACGACTAGATTAAGCGCTCTATAAGCAAAGTAGGTATGCCTATTCTATTTGTTCCTAAGAAAGATAGTAAGCTTAGACTATATATAGACTATAGAGGTCTTAATAAGATTATAATTAAGAATCGATACCCTCTACTACTTATTAGCAAGATGCTTAATTAGCTTATAGGTACTAATTGGTTTACGACTCTAGATCTTACTAATACATACTATTATATTAGAATCAAGCCGAGCGACTGCTAGAAGACTACGTTCTATATATATTATAGCTACTTCTAGTACAAGGTTATACCTTTCGGGCTTACTAATACCTCTATAACCTTCTAGGCTTATATTAACTATACTTTAGTAGGTTTGGTCGATATTATTTATATAGTATACCTAGATAATATTCTTATCTATAGTAAGATACGCAAGCAATATATACAAGACGTATATAAAGTACTTAAGTACCTCTAGAAGTTTAGGTTATATATCTAAAGATCTAAGTATAAGTTCTTCTAGCAAGAGGTTAACTTTCTTAGCTTTATAGTTACTACTAATAGTATAAAGATAGATAAGAGTAGAGTAGACGCAATTGCTATATAGCTAAGGCCTACTACTTTAATAGAGATTTAATCTTTTCTTAGATTTACTAACTTTTATTAAAGATTTATTTTCGAATACTTGCGAATTATAATAGTACTTATAGTACTATCTAAAGGAGTAGTAAAGGGCAAGAAGCCTAGACCTATCTAGTAGGGCATAGCTAAAAAGTATATATTCTAGAAAATTAAAAAGAGGTTTCAAATAGCTTCTCTATTAAAGTACTTTAACTCTATACTATACTTGCGTATCGAGAGTAATATATCTAAGTTTGCAATTACTAGCATTCTTAGCTAGTTATTTAGATTAGAATAGTATCCTATTACCTTCTATTTAAAAAAGATAATCCTAGTAGAGTATAATTATAAAATATATAATTAAGAACTACTAGTAGTTATAGAGTTGTTTAAGGTATAGTAACTATACCTCGAGGGCGCTCTATATATAATCGACGTACTTATCGACTATATAAACCTATAAGAGTTTATAGATATAAAGAAACTAATAGGTTATTAGGCCTACTAGGCAATCTTTTTTATAGCCTTTAACTTTACTATTATATATTAGGTAGGAACTCGAAATCTAGCTAATATACCTTTAAAATATAGTAACTATACTATAGAAGAGTAGCAAGTTACTACTCTTCTACCTACCTTACAAAGCAAACTACAAGTATAGAATATACTTATATACTTGCCTAGTATATAAAATATAAGTAATCCGAGTATATATTATATTTATACTATATATACTATACTTGGCAAAGAGTAAATATCCTATAGAGGCTTTATCTATAGTATAAGATCTCTTTCTACCTACTTAGAAATACTAGTAGAACAAGTAGTACCTACCTTATAAAGGCTCGTTTACTAATAGCTAGTAGAGAAGCATATAGGTATATTGCTACTAGCTTGTATTGCGGCCGCAATCGTAGCGTAGGAGTAGCTATATATAGCTAATATTTCTAACTTAGTACTAGATTAGATAAAGTTACTTGTCTAGTTAGAGCCTTCGGCTCGAGAAGCCTATAATAAGGCTATAAGCAATAGTAGTATAGGCAAAGCGCTTATTACTAAAGAAGGGAACTTATAGTTTGAAAAAGCTTTATATATACTAAAGAACTATATATTATATACTTAGGTAATATATATATATATATATTATAACAATTTTCTTACTAGCTACTTTAGTAAAAATAAGACTATTACCTTTATATATCGGAAGTACTAGTAGCTATAGATAAGTAAGGATATTACTAGTTATATCGAGATCTATAGTTATTACTAGAAGGCCAAAGCGCGTTACTATTATCCCTATAGCGAGTTAACTACGCTACTACTACTAGATAGGCTATTCTAAGAATTAACCTAGAACTTTATTATAGACCTTCCTCTAAGTAAGCGAGATAGCTATATATATAATATAATCCTTATAATTGTTAACTACTATACTAAAATATATATCTTCGTACCTACTACTAAGAAATATATAAGTATCGACCTTATCGATATTCTATATAGAGAAGTAGTTTATTACTATAATATACTATCTAGAATTATAAGTAATAGAGGTTCGGTTTTTACTAGCTAGTTCTAGTCGGACTTCTACTATAAAGCGCAAATAAAGTATAGGCTAAGTATAGCCTTCTATTCTTAGACTAATAGTTAGACTAAGTATGCGAACCAAACGCTTAAGATATACCTACGTATCTACTATAGTAAGTAGTAGAATAACTAGGTAGAGCTATTAGTATAGGCTAAGTTTGCCTATAATAATAGTACTTATTTACTTTCTAAAAAGTCTCTATTTATAGAGCTTTATAGATTTAATCTAGAGCTAGTAGTATATATAAGAGAAGCTCGGGGCGCGCTTTCTAAAAAGGAGGTGCTAGTAGCAACTAATATAGCTCGAAGATTAAAGCAAAGCTATAAAAAGCTAATATAGTAATAGTAAGAAGTAGGCAAAGCGCAAGCAAAGTACTTTAATATAAAGTATACTCTAATATAGTATAATGTCGAATAGTAAGTTTTGCTTTCTACTAAGAACTTAAAGCTAAAAGTACCTTCGAAGAAGCTTGCAAACAAGTTTGCTAGACTATTTAAAGTTATTAATATAGTCGGAAAGTAGGCATATTGCCTAGCTTTACTATCTAACTTATATATTTATAATATCTTTTATATATCTTTTCTTAAGCTTTAGAAAGGTAGCGAGTCGCAGGTAGGGAGCCTACTACTTATAGACGAAGAGAGTATATATAAAGTTAAGAAGATTTTTAATACTCGAGTCTAAAAGAGAGTCCGATACTACCTAGTAAGGTAGCGAGAATAGCTTAAGAAATATAACTAGTAGGAACCTAAAGAATATATCGGAGAATATATAGCGCTTAATAAGTTCGAGTCGTAGGCGGCGAGTAGCCGCACTACAAAGAAGAAGTAGAAATAATCTAAAGCTATAGAGTTAGTAGATACTAGATAGGAAAAGTATATTTAAGTTTATAGAAATATATTTCTATTTACTACTTGCCTATAGCAAAGGTAGTTAGTAGTATAAGTAGAGAGTATAACAAGCTTATATAAGGCTACTATATAGGTCTAAGAATAATCGACTTTATACCTAATTAGAGCCTCCCTCTTCTACTAAATTATATTATTAAAGTATAACTCTAGGTAACTTTATACCTACCTAGAGCCTCTTCTTATAGAGTATAGGTAGCGAGTAGGCTACTTAATAGTATTACTATTATTAGCTTTATCTACCTTGCCTATCTTATTATCTTCTCCTTCTACTACCTTCTTCTCCTCTCTCTCTCCCTCCTCTTCTCTCTCCTCTACCTCCTTCTTCTCTTCGATATTAGAAAGGCTACTCTCCTCCTAATTACTACTATCTAGGTAGGTAGTAGCAAGAGTAGTTTCGAGGATAGAAGTAGTAATACTATTTATATACTAGGCCTATAAGAACTATTAGTATTAGGTATAATATATATATATTATACTAGAGTAGGAGTATAGGAGTATATTATACCTCGAAGGAGAGCTCGAATTAAGCTTAGGTAAAGTTAGCTATAGTCTAGTCTAAGAGGAATTTGCTAGTAGCTATACTATTACTATAACCTACCTATATAGTAGATATACCCTTCTTAGGTATCTTAAACTCTCCGAGTAATTTGCTACTATTAGCCTAGATAAGGCGCTTAGTCTTATTAATAAAAGAGAGGAAGTAGGTAAAGTAGCGCTTAATCTAATTCTAGTATACGCCTAGCGCAAGGCAATTAAGCTTAGTATAGTAGAAGAGTACCTAGCGCGCCTACTAATATAGGTTAGTATTCTCGATATAGATATAGATATAGTAGCTATAAAAGTAGTAAGTATACTTTCTTACCTTGCCAACCTTTATTATACTATTATAGGCCTCTATAGCAGCTGCGACACGTATTTAGTTAGTAGGCAACTTATAGCAGACTCGAGTTTACTAAGTATATATATAGTCTATTATATATAGAAAGTAGCGAGAGTATACTAAAATATTCTACTTAAAAGAGAAAGCAAAATCTTTAGAAGTATAAGGTAGGTAGTTAAGTGCGGCGCGAGCGCGGCGAGCGGCTATTATACTTATAGAACAAGTATATAGTACATACGTAGCGAGTACTAATATATAAAAGATAGTACTACTACAAGTAGTAAAAGGCCGATTATATATATATATATATTTATAAAAAAGAAAAGAAACTAAGAAAAAGTTCTAAATATATATTTATTATAGTCGCTAGGTAGTAGCGACTAGTAAGTAGCAATTGCGCGTTATATATAAGTTATATAGTAACTCTTTACTATTATTATAAAGTAAAGCTAAAGTTATAGAGATTAGGCTAATACTAAGAATACTAAAACTAAAGCTAATAATACAAATTATATAGACTATTATAAGATTCTTATATATAATATATATAGGTAGTAATAAGCGCATTATATAATATACTACTATAAGGAGTATATATATTTCTTACTAGAATATTACTAAAAGTAGCTTCTTAGAGAAAGAAGATAATTATAAAAGCTAGGTCTAAGAATATAGTATCTTAACTCTAAAAAGAGAATCTAGATTACTAGGTAATTCTATATTCTTAGTTCTGAAAGTAGAGTATATATAGTGCGTAGTTGCTCTATAACTCTAAGAGCTCCTATATTCTTTATAGAGGTAAGAATTAGTTTATATAACTAATACTCTTATTAACTAGTACTCTATATATTACTATATACCTATACTCTTATATAATCTTTCTAATCTCTCGACTTTCGAGAGATTAAAGAGAGTACCGAAATTAAAAGAAGAATCTCTTTTATATATATAGGTAATAAGTATTATAATTATAAATAGTTAGTATATATAACTTACTATTCTATTTTACTAATTAGAATATAAGAACTTTTTTTACTTACTTCCTTATAGATATATTAATAAGCTCTAACTAGATTAAGCTTAGCCTCTACTTAGTAAGATTATTAGGTCCTCTATAACCTAATATTTAGCTCTATTACTTTATACTATTTAGAAAGAGTTTCTAAATTAAAGTTTAGCTTTTCTTTTCTATTATTAAAAAATAAGTAGTATATCTCTTTTCTAGTAAAGTAGAAAAGCCTACTTTTTTTTAAAAAAGTTATTAACTATTTTAAGCTACTACTTAATTTTTTTTTTAAAAATAGATAAAAGTTTATAAATTTTAATAGATATAAAAGCTAGCTTATAAAGCTTTCTTTATATATATTTTTTTTATACTACTTTATTTTAGCTATAGTATAGACTCTATATTTCTTATATACTTTTAGAATAGAAATTTTATTTTTTAAATCTAAAACTAGATAAAAAATTTTTACTACTTTTTTTCTAAAATATATAAGCTTTCTATACTAGAGCTTCTATTTATCTTAGATAGTCTTTATATTAAAGATATATACTTTATCTACTAATTTCTATAAAAAGTATATCTAAGTAGCTTCTACTAGATTTTTATTAATTTTTTTAATAAATAGTACTTTTTGTTAGAAAGTACAGTCTAGTTGGACTATCTGAGAGATAGCCCCTAGGGATCAGAACATATAATATAGGTCACGTAACAATAGGTCATATGACTTATCTAATACTCTATATCTTAGAAGGAGATGCAACCTATAACTAACTAATATAATTAATATAGTTAGTTCCTATCTGACGCTTCTACTTCTATCGCGTATTGAGACCCTTCCTACACGTCGTAGGCGTGTATATTGTTGTCCTATTTCGATAGGTTATAAGCCCGGGTTTGCGGAGGAAGTATTAGATAGTAACAGTTAGCCTTTTCTAATAGTAGGACACGAACCTGCGATAAAAGAAGTATCGGGAGACTCGAGGTATACCTATCTATACTACTAAGAAGATATAGAAGATCCCGGCAAGTTCTGGACGTTCCTATAGGTAGATAAGATAGAGAAGAACCTAGTAAGGCACACTTAAGGAGCAGAGCTTAGAGAGTATAAAGAGGAAAAGGTAAGCTAGAGGCTAAAGTACTATCTTATATAGATAAGACTTAACCTCTATACTAGAGTACTACTAATACCTTAGAAAGGTATGTCCCTCTAAGAAGAGACTTTTTAAGTCTATCTGCAAGTGTAGTTAAGTAGGAAACTATACTAAGCTTATCTAAAAGAGAAGGAAGAGAGTCTTAGACTAGGAAAGCAGCTATCTAGAAACTGCTACTAAAATTGTTTAAAAGAGTATTAATTTTTAGAGAGTTTAGTTTTTAATATTTTAGGTAAAATAGATCAAGAGCAAGGAAGTAGATTTGGAGGCAAGAGAGCTATACTAATACTAACAAGAGAGAACTATAAGTCCTAGTTTAGGATAATAAGGATATATCTTATATCTAAGCAAGTAGAATAGGTTCTATTAGAGACTATACTAGATACTCTAGCATTAACTCCTTTAGGATATATATTAACTATATTATTAGACTCGCTAGATAGCTCTATTAAGAGAGCATCCTATAAGAAGTATAATATAGTAGCTCTCTATAAGATATATATCTGCATATTAGTAGATAATTAGGAAGCGATATAGGAAATTAAGATAGTAAGAGAGCTCTAGGAATAGGCTAAAAAGAGGTATAAGAGTAAGCTTCAAGCTATAGGAAGAAGCCTTCTCAAATAGTATACTACGTTCGAGATGCAAGATAGCTAGACGATTAATAAAGTATAGCAGAGCCTAAGCACTATTATAAGAAGAGTAGTTGCAATCTCCCTATAGTTTAAAGAAATCAAGACTAAGAATAGGAAGATATAGCAACTCCTTGCGGCTCTACCTAAGTCCTACTTAACAATTAGAGACAGCATAGACCTAAGGTAGGATCTTGAGCCTTAGGACATCCTTGGAATCCTAAGAGAAAAACAGGAACAGATAACAGGCCGAGAGATAGCTATATTCACTAAGAAAGGCACCTAGGGACTACTAGCCTATTTCCTCTATAGAGGACTATATATCTAGAATAATTGCCCTAGACTTGAGAGAGCAAAGAGGGCTACTAAGACTATAGCACCAAAGATAGAATACCGAGTTAAGAAAAGACACTCTCTATTAAGACAAAAGAGAGGATCTTTACTAGGGAAAGATAAACTTAAAGAAATAGTAAAGAAACTCAAACTTAAAGTACAATCTTTTAAGAAAAAATCCAACTTAAGTAAGAAGTACCTAAAGAAGGCCTTTATAGTATAAGAAAATGCAAAGTTACTAACTACCTTAGAAGCATCTCAGACCCTATTAGAGGATAAGGATATAGATAAGGTAGCCTACTTAACTATAGACGCAAAAGGCAAGTATAGGCTATCGGAATAGCTACTTAACTCTTATACTTCTACCTATATAACTAACTAAGAATTACTCTTTAGGGAACTAAAACCTCTTCAGACTAGGAAGTAGATTAAGGTCGGTAGTAGCTACTTAATAGCTACACATATTAGGAAAGTAGTAATAGGGGGAAGAAAGAGGAAATAGATTATACTAAAAGATATCCTATTTGTACCTAGTCTTAGAGTTAATCTCGTTTTATAGAGTTAGTTTAGTAAGTAGTTCGGTATTCAACTACTAAAATTTATACTTGTTTTAGCCTCTAGAAAAGTAGTTGTCTAGATAAGAATATTAGAAGGAGTCCTATTTATTAAAGAGATTAATAAGAGTCTAGCTAAGTCCGCCAGGCCCTAGGGGCTCGACCGAAATCAAGTATACTTCTTATAGGAATTAATAGATAAAGTATATACTTTCTATATATTAGAGAGTACCTAGGATTAGTAGGAGCTCTAGCATCGAAGGCTTGTATATTTTGGGGAGAAGGTAGTAAAGGACCTTTACTAGGTCTTAGATTTAAAGAGCCTAATACTAATTCCAAAGGAGTATAGAGTATATAGGGTCTATGCAATAGCAAAGATAAAGTAGCATAGAGGGAAAGAGACATAGCAGAAGCCCTAAAGGCTAGCTCTTATATCTATTAATATCTATAGACCCCTACCTATCTTAAAATTAGAATTCAAGTAGTAGCTTAAAATTGTTAACAACTTCTTAAGAAAGAAGTGGGCCTTCCTACTAAAGTTAAGAATAGATACACTACCTACCCTCTACTAATAGAAAAGGAAGGCAGAGCTTCAATCTAGAAATCCTCTCTAAGTAGTAAGGAGTAATAGAGCAAGGGAGCTTCTTACTATACTAAAGTAGTAGGAGAGAGAGAATAGAATCTCTTTCTATACTACTAAGGCATATAACTCTATTTAGAATAGAGTTGTTAAAAGGTCGATCTAGACCTCTAAAGAAAGAGTAAGGGCGATGCTAGAAGAATCCAATATACTAATTAAGTTCTAGCCTAAAGTACTAGAAGTAAGTATTATTATTAGGAATGCTCTTCCAAATAGGCTAGATATTAATAGATTCAAAGTCTTACCCGAGGAGGCGTTCTTAGAATAGAGACCTCTAGTATTATACTTTAGAGTCTAGGGCTATAGAGTAGTTATATATATAAACCCAAAGTCCTAGCTAGATAGAATGCGATTAGATAAACTAATAAATAGAGGCAAGAATACTATATTCGTCGGTTATATTCTAGACACTACTAAAATATAGCTTTTCTAGGAGCCTAATATAGGGGCTATTAAGGCCTATAGCAATACTAAGTAGTTTGAGTATAAGAAAGAAGGAGATTTGGAGTTGAATATTCCTAGGCTTAACTAATCTAGTATTGCACTAGTTAGGAAACTAGTTAGGAGACTAAAGAAGTAGGAGGAGTCCTAAAGTCCGTCGGGCCCTAGGGGCCCGACCAAATATTAACTACTATTTATATAGCTTGGACCTCTACCGAAGGACAAGGAGGAGTACTAGAGGATAGATCTAGAAGAAGAAAACTCCGGGAGCATATAGCTTTAGGAGGAGAAAATTAGAATAGAGTAGCCGACTAATTAGCCGACCGAAGTTCGTTAAGAGACTAGTAGAAATATATATATTAGAAAATATCTAGATGTTATATAAGATCTACTAGAAGTAAGGATGCAATCCTAGAAGAGAAGAAAATCTATCTCGGATAAAGGGGAAGGACCTAAACCTAAGGCCTATAGTATAGTTACAAGGCAGATCCTCTAAAAGAGGCAGAGAGATAAGGAAGAGGATATACCTAACCTAAAGTATTATAAGGCATTCCTTAGCCTAATTAAAGAAGAAGGGGATTGCATCTAGGAAACCTTAGTAGAGATTAAGGAGGTTGCATTTATAGCACTTAGACCTAATATTGCTTTAAAGCAAGAGGTCCCTATTCCAAAGTCCTATAAAGAGGCAATATAGGATCCTAAATAGAGCTATATATAGAAAGAAGCAATCTAGAGAGAACTAGTAGCTTTAGATAGTAACTATACCTAGAAGCCGGTTATACTACTAAAGGGTACAAACCTTATAACATCTAGGTAGGTCTTTAATATAAAAAGATTAATTAGTAGAGCTATTAAAAAGTTTAAGGCAAGACTAGTTACTAGAGGGTTCTCCTAGAAGTTTGGAGTAGACTTTAAGGATACCTTTATACTAACTATAAGGTATAATACTTTAAGGGTATTTATAGTAGTTATTTGCGAGAAGGACTTAGAGATGCACTAAGTAGATATAAATAATACATTTATAGAGAGCTCTCTAAAAGAAGATATCTATATAATCCTACCTCTAGGAGTAGAGGTCCTACTAAACTAGGTCCTAAAGATCCTAAGGAGTCTCTATAGACTTAAGCAAGTAGCAAGAGACTAGAATAAACTCTGCGTCTCAAAGCTAGAACAGATAGGATTCGATTAATTAGAGATCGACCTATACCTACTTATCTATAGGGAAAGAAGAATTATAGTTCTAACCTATATAGATAACATACCTATTATAGTACTAGAGCTAAAGGATGTTCTCTAGTTTAAGAAATAGCTTAGCAAGGTCTTCAAGATTAAGAATCTAAAGGAGCCAGAAAAGATTCTTAGGATAAAGATAATAAGGGATAGAGTTGTAGGAACTCTAAAGCTTAATTAAGAACACTATATCTAAGAGAACTTTGCAAGGCTAAATATAACCAAAAAAAATGCCTATCTAACTCTATTACTAATAGATAGTTATAAAAGCCTTACTAAGGCAATTCTATCTAATAAGAGATGTACTAAATAGAAGTACTAAAGCTAGACAGGTATATAGATATAGCCGATAGTTATAACAAGACTAGATATTGCTTTCGCTCTTAGCAGACTAAGCTTATATATAGCTAACCTAACAAGAGGATATATAAATACTCTAAAGAAACTAGTAAGATACCTTAGGTTGTCCCTAGACCTAGGACTTATATTTAGGAGAGATAGTAGAGGACTTATTAGATACTTAGACTCTAACTATATAATAGACAAGGCAGACAGAGTCTTAATCCTCGGATCTATCTTCTTCCTCTACGAAGTACTAGTATCTTAGATAAGTAAGAAGTAGAAGTCTATAGTAATATCAACTATAGAGGCTAAGTATATAGCTCTAAATGCATATACCAAGCAATCTCAATTCCTAGTAGCACTTCTAAGGGAAATAGACTATATAGAGCTAGTAGGAGAATGTTCTTTTTAACTACTTGTTAAAGCAAACTCTAATACGGTAAATAAACTTAGACCTATTTAGATTATAGGAGACAACTAAGCATCTTTGACCCTTATTAAGGATGCCTATACCTATAAGAGATTAAAGTATATTAATATTGCTTATAACAATATTAGGAGACTTTAGTAGTAATAGAGGATAGTAGTAGTATATATCCTAACAAAAGAGATAGTTGCAGATAGGTTAACTAAGCTAAAGAATAGTCCCTAATTCTAGGAGTTTGTAAGACAACTCCGGCTTGCTTAGCCTCTATCGGGCCCCTAGGGCCTAATAGGTTTATATAAGGGATAAGTACTAGAATATAGGGCAGAAGGACTATCTAGCCTAAGTAGGAGTATTAGAAAGTATAGTCTAGTTAGACTATCTAAGAGACACCCCCTAGGGATTAGAATATATAATATAGGTCACGTAACAATAGGTCGCGTAACTTATCTAATACTCTATATCTTAGGAGGAGATGCAACCTATAACTAACTAATACAATTAACATAGTTAGTTCCTATCTAACGCTTCTACTTCTATCGCGTATTAAGACCCTTTCTATACGTCGCAGGCGTATATATTGTCGTCCTATTTCGATACTTTTTATTATTTATAGCTAGTTATTAGGGGCGCTAAGGGACCTCCCTCCTAGTTAGCAAGGTCGGAGAAAGGTACTAAAAGCTATCTATACTATCGAATAGTATATAAGAAGATTACTAAAATACCTCTTATTTAGTTAGCTAGCTTAGATAGATCTAATTTAGTATTATATTCTAATACTTTTCTAGATATTCTTATCTAGATAACTACTTTTCTAAAAGGTAAAATAAATATAAATTTTAGTAGTTAAATACTAAACTACTTACTAAACTAATTCTATAAAATAAGATTAACTCTAAAACTAGATATAAATAGAATATCTTTTAGTATAATCTATTTCCTTTTTCTTCTTTCTATTACTATTTTTCTAATATATATAGCTATTAAGTAGCTACTACTAACCTTAATCTACTTCCTAGTCTAAAAAAGTTTTAGTTCTCTAAAAAGTAATTTTTAGTTAGTTATATAAATAGAAGTATAAAAATTAAGTAGCTATTCTAATAGCTATACTTACTTTTTATATCTATAGTTAAGTAGGCTACTTTATCTATATTCTTATCTTCTAATAGAGTCTAAGATACTTCTAAAGTAGTTAGTAACTCTATATTTTCTTATACTATAAAAGCTTTTTTTAAGTACTTTTTACTTAAGTTAGATTTCTTTTTAAAGAATTATACTTTAAGTTTAAGTTTCTTTATATAAGAGTATAGTTACGAGCGAGCTACGCGCTTATATAAGCGAGGTCACGTGCCTATATTATATAATTTAAGCCTTTATAAAGTCTCGAATTATTTAATTACTATTAAAAAGCCGAGACTTTCTATCTTTTAGCTAATTAGGTATAGCCTATATATAGCGCTTTTATAATAGTCTCGGCTTTTGTCTTTAACCTCGCAACTAAGGCGCCTATATAGTATAGGAGTTGTGCGTCTTAGTTTAGCTTTATAAGAGTATTAAAACAAAACTAATATTACTACTATAATATATATTAGTTTAGAATATAGGTCTTAGTAGGCCCTACTTCTAAATTTCGTACTATATATACTTTTTAGTTATAAGACTACTTGCTTTCCTCTAGTTTAAGTTGTTATATAGCTTCGGAGATATATATATAAATTATATAGTTAAAGTACCGAGGTTGCGCCTAGGCTTTAAAAGTACTCTTTTATAGTATAATATTATAATCTAACTAAGTTAGTTATATTAGTTCCGAGAGTTCTAATTAGCTAGAGCTTGTCTTAAGCTTAGGCCTAGTTTTACTTCTTAGGCCTCGAGAGCGAGTTCTTAGAGGAGAGGAAATAATTATAAAAGTATAGTTACAAGCGAGCTACGCGCTTATATAAGCGAGGTTATATACCTATATTATATAATTTAAGCTTTTATAAAGTCTCGGATTATTCGATTACTATTAAAAAGCCGAGACTTTCTATCTTTTAGCTAATTAGATATAGCCTATATATAGTACTTTTATACTTTACTATTTTTTTAAGTTTATTTTTCTCTAGTAAAGATCTCTTTTTTTATTTTAATAGAGAATATCTTTTCTTAAGTTAGTATTCTATTTTTAGTACTATAGTTTTAGTAGCTCTCTTTACTTTTTTAAGTCTAGAGTAATTATTCTAGATATATAGTTTACTATAGAGGAAATAGGCTAGTAGTCCCTAGGTACTTTTCTTAGTAAATATAGCTATCTTTTAGCCTATTATCTATTTCTATTTTTCTTTTAGAATTCTAAGAATATTCTAAAGCTTAAAATTCTACTTTAGGTCTATACTATCTCTAATTATTAAGTAGGACTTAGGTAGAGCTATAAGAAGTTACTATATCTTTCTATTCTTAGTTTTAATTTCTTTAAACTATAAAGAGATTATAACTACTTTTCTTATAATAGTACTTATACTCTACTATACTTTATTAATTATCTAGCTATTTTATATCTCGAATATAGTATACTATTTAAAAAAGCTTCTTCCTATAGCTTAGAGCTTACTCTTATATCTTTTTTTAACCTATTTCTAGAGCTCTCTTACTATTTTAGTCTTCTATATTACTTTCTAATTATCTACTAATATATAAATATATATTTTATAGAAAGCTACTATATTATACTTCTTATAGGATACTCTCTTAATAGAGCTATCTAGCGAGTCTAATAATATAGTTAATATATATTCTAAAGGAGTTAATACTAGAGTATCTAGTATAGTTTCTAATAGAACCTATTCTATTTATTTAGATATAAAATATATTCTTATTATTCTAAACTAGGCTTTATAGTTCTTTTATATTAGGATTAGTATAGCTACTCTCCTACTAAATCTATTTTTTTACTTTTAATTTATTTTACTTAAAATATTAAAATTAAACTCTAAAATATTAATACTTTTTTAAATAACTTAAATAGTAGTTTCTAAATAGTTATATTTCTTATCTAAAACTTTTTTTCTTTTCTTTTAGATAAGCTTAGTATAGTTTCCTATACTTCCTACTTATCTATACTTATAGATAGACTTAAATAGTCTCTTCTTAGAGGAATATATCTTTCTAAAGTATTAGTAGTACTCTAGTATAGAGGTTAAGTCTTATTTATATAAAATAGTACTTTAGCTTCTAGCTTACTTTTTCTTTTTTATACTTTTTAAACTCTATTCTCTTAGGTATACCTTACTAGGTTCTTTTCTATTTTATCTATCTTTAGAAACTTCTAGAATATACTAAGTTCTTCTAAGTCTTTTTAGTAGTATAGATAGATATACTTTAGGTTTCTATAATAGATTAAATATAGTAGTTTATAGTACCTAATACCTTAGATTAAAGATCTAATATTAAAAAAGAAAAGAGAGTCTAACTTCTAATTTTCTAAAAAATAAAGAAATATTTTAGAATTAGTTATTTTTAGTAAAGCTAACTTATAGACCTAGCTTATAATATTACTTCTCTTTTTATAGAATAGCGTCTATTATATCTATATTACTAGAGTCTTTATAGGTCTAGTAAATACTATTTATACTATACTATCTTAGTATAGATTCGTAGTAGTTTATAGAGGAGGACTATTATTCTCCTCTATATTCCTATATAGTTCCTTAAAACGTTTAAGTATAACTATATTCTTAAAGTTATATAAAGAGCTCTATATAGAGGTAGTATACCCTACCTATTTAATATATACTTCCCTCTAAGAACCTCTACTAACTTGTTTTATTTAGTAATAGAGGATAGCTTTAATACTATACTTATTAATCTCCTCTTTGTTTATAATTACTATAGGCTATATATTATCTACTTTCTATAACTCGAGTAGGTCGGTAGAAGTAGGGTATAGTAGAATAGTATAAAACTTTTTAAATACTCTATATAGTATATCTAATTCGATAAAATAAAGCAAACTAGAGAACGTCCGAGTAACTATATATTTTATATAAATCTAGTCGAGTTTCTTTATTAGTTAATTAGTAGTAACATTTTTTAGGTTTAGCTAGACTTTATCTCTAATATAGTAAGTAATAGAGGCCGCTCGAGATTAATTAGTATAAAACTCTTATTATTATTATATCGTAGCTATTACTAAATAAGCGAAGTTATATACTTGCTATAGCTTCTAAATAATAGCTTTACCTTTTTCCCGAGGATTATAGAGGTTTATATTCTTATTAAGTTCTACTATTTCTATATCTCGGAGATAGTATCTATAGAATAGGAAGAAGAGAGAAATACCTATTATTATAAGTATTCTACTATCTAGAGTAATAGACGCTAGGAATAGCTACTTGCTCTAATCTACTTAGTTATATACTATAAAGGCCTAGAGGTACGTCTCTATCTCCTAATTATATCTTTCTATAGAACTATCTATTTTAGAATAGTAGGCTATCGAAAGCTTTCGAGTAATATATAGGAGTTTATAAAGTTATTACTAAAGTCTATTAATAAATTATACCCCTCTATTAGAGATAATACTTAAAGGAAGCTAGTAAATAGGTATATACTAGTTAATAATAAAGCGAGATAGTCTATCTATATCGAACTAGCTAGGTAGTATATAGAGAAATATATTACTTTTACTAAGACGATCTATAATAATAAGAATAGTAGTTTATCTATCGTTCTTATTTAGTAGAAGATCTATAATAAAGTCTATAGAAATATCGGTCTATATATAATTAGGAATCGGGAGGAGCTTTAGAAGGCCTTTCTTTCTATTCCTCTATATTATAAACCGACTATAGATAGCGTAGTTATATATAAAATATCGAACTTATATATTTATTTCTATCTAAAAGAACTATCGGGAAAGGTAGTTAATAGTAGCGTTTCGGCTAGTATAGCTACTAAGGATAGAGTTATAAAGTTTCTAGATAACCTAGGTAGTAAGTAGTTTATAAGAGGGTAACTATATATAGTCTCGAAAGTATAGTAGTCTATTCTAAATCTTATATTCCCTAATAGAGAGGTAGAGGTTTAGTTCTATAGAGAAAGAACGTCTACTTTCTTCTACTACTACTTATACTTATTAATAGGCCTATCTATATTTAGTATTAAAAGCCTAGCCCTATAGGTCTCGTAGTTTATTATTATTAGTAAATAGACTAGTCTATTCTTTAGTAGTTATAGATAGTATTTATATCTCGGAGGAAAGTAATATAGTATATCTATTTATAAGCCTATTATTAGTCGAATTCTTAGAGATATTCTAGTCTCTATAAGATAGAGCGTCCGGGACTATAGTATCTTTTCTAGGTTAGTAAACTAGTCTTATCTAGAATAGAGCTAAGAAGTTAGACTATCGGATCTATTATTTACTTAGATACTTCTTTATAAAGAAAGGTTCTAGGTTCTTATAGTTAGTTAAAACTTCGAAGGTATTAGATAGTCCTTATAACTCTAAGTCCTATTCTTTAATATATTTAACTATAGTAAGGAGTTCTTTATTATAGATATTATAGTTCGCTTCTACTAGGGTATATTATTAGGAAAAGAAGGCGATAGGGCGCTATTACTATATAATAGGGTTATACTAATAGAGAGCGCCTCTAATAGCCTATCTAGAAGAATTAGGCTCTACTTGTATTATTCGGTCTAGGTCGTACGAGGATAATACTAGCCTATTTATAAAAGTATTTTTTAAATATTTAAAAGTAGTTATCTATTTATCTATCTATTAGAACCTAACTCCTTTCTTTATAAAGTCGAAGAGGAGTTTAGCAAAGTTAGTATAGTTCTATATAAAGATCTAATAGTAATTAGCGAAGCCGAGAAATAAACAAACTCCTCGGATAGTTATTAGCTTCTTCTAGTTTATAATAGTAGCTACCTTTTTAGAATCTATTCTAACTCCGATACTAATCTTAATAATATATTCTAAGTACTTTATCGATTTCGTCTCAAACTTATATTTGCTAATATCTAGTATTAGGCTATTCTCGGTAAGCCTATTAATAATACTCTTTACTTTCTTTTAGTAGTTTTAGAGGAATCTACTCGAGAAGATAAGAATATTATTAATATATACTATATAAAAGTTATTAAGAAATTCCTTTAAGATCTAGTTTAAAAACCTCTAGAAGGTAGTAGATATACTAGTTAGCCTAAAGAGGCAAACTTTCTATTCGAATAATCTATAGTATATTCGGAAAGTAGTCTTCTATTTATCTCCCTCTACGATTCTAATATAGTAGAATATAGTCGAGATATCGAGCTTCGTAAGCTACTTAGCCTTATTTAGAGAGGCGAGAGTCTCTTTTATAAGAAGTAGTAGGTACTAATCTTTAATAGTAATAGTATTAAGACCTCGATAGTTAATATAAAAATATAGGCCTTCTCTAGATTTCTTAGTAAAGAGGATAGGAGCTATAGTAGAGGACTTACTTATATAAATAAAATCCCTATCTAGTAAGAATATAAAGGTCTTCTATAATACAAGTAGCTCGTTCTAAGTTATATTATAAAAAGGTCTCTATAGAGGTTGTTTTTCCTTACTATTTTTATCTTTTTCTAGAAGTATTTTATAGTTAAATCTAGATTTCTAAAAAGCTAAAGTACCTTTATTCTTAGGAATTAGAAGAAAAGCCTTTATATATTCTCGATAGTATAGAGGCAATTACTTAAGAACGTCCTCTTCTATAAGAGGAGTCTTTACTTTTAAAGCTTTTTTAATATCTAGAAGAGAAGCTATAAATAGTTAGATACTATTCCGAGATTTCTATATATCTTTCTTATTCGAAAGGGAAGCCTATATTCTAAATATAGTAGTAGAGATCGTAGTAATCTATATAGCGTTAGTATAGGATCTTTTCGTAGGCTTCTCTTTATATAGGAGGCTTATTCTATTTACGAATTTAAAGTAGTTTGTTATATTATTTATTTATATATTTTTATAAAAAAGAAATAGCTACCTAAGAATTAAATCTTCTACTAGGTTCGGTATAGTATAGGTAAAGGTATCTACTTTATACCTACTAATATTAAGAGAGAACTTCGTAATCTAGAAAATTTTTTTATTTCTAGAGGATCCTTATATACTAGTAACTTACTAATAGAATATATTAATAATAGGTAGATAGAGCTTCTTAGCTAGTTATTCGTTTATTAAATAGTATAACTAGCTACCTTAGTCGAAGAGAGAAAATATAGTTATATAGTTATTAATAATTATAGTAGAATAGAAAAGAGGTATTTCTATCTTTAGTTAAAACCGATTCTATTCTACTTTTATTAGACTCTACCTCTACCGACGACTTCTAGTAGAGGCTACTCTTCCTCTAAATTCTCTTCTATAGACTCTACTTCTATTACTCTACTCGAGACGTTCCTATCCTCCTTTGTCGTACTCTAAATATATATAGCTTATATAGTATTTAGGTTTTATATAAGTAAGAGGAAATATTATCGAATTATATATTCTTCTTTTCTATAATAAAAGCAAAGGTTCTTATCTCTTCTTTTTTAAATTATAGAGAGTCCTATCTACTTTATATACTTCTTATCTAAAGACTCGAAGTAGTTTATATATACCTAATCTATTATATCTCTATTATCTATTTTCTTAGTAGAAGAGCTTAACTCTAGAGAGGCTTAATATATTATCGAGTACTAGAAGTTCGATAGAGTACTACCTATTATTAGAAGATTCTTAGCGAAGATAATATACCTATTAGAGGAGTTTAATATATATAGGACGAGGGCTCTTTTTATTTTATTATTAAGAAAGTTCTCGAGGAATGCTATCTAGACTCTATCTTTTCTATTATCGACTACTTTGCTAGTAAGGCCTATATTTGCAAGTACTACTTTAAAGTATAAAAAGTAGTTTATAATTATTTCCTTATTCTTTTAATATATAGTACTTAGGGACTAGAGGGCGCGACGTTGCTAGTTTATATCTCTATAGATACTATTAAGATAGGAGAGAAAGGCTTCTATACTTCTAATACCTATCTCGATTACTTTATAAATAGTTATTTTTACTATCTTTATAGCGTCTTCTTCGATATAACTTATAAAGTAAAAAAACCTCTAAAAGTCGTTACCGACTACTTATCTATTAATCTAGAGCTTTACTTTCGCTACTAAAAACTAATCTTTCTAATCTACTCTCTTTCTACTAAATATTCTAAGTATAGGAACTCTTTCTTTTAGTTGTTATTATACTATTAACTCTATATCTATAGAAGTCGGTATAGATACTAGTATCTCTTCCTATATTATATAAAAGCTATATATTATTATTAGTATTATTATCGGTATAGGCTATATCTAGGCAAGCTTCTATTCTATATCTAACTATATAGCCTACTCTAGTTCTAGAGCTTGTACTATTCTATTAATTTATTCGTTCTAAGCTATAAGTTCGGTATAGAACTTTTATATTAGTTATATATATATATTACTAATAGCGCGCTTAATCTCCTTCTATTCTATTCTAATAATAACTCGAAGAAGAGTCTATAATAACTTCTAAAAAGTTCTATTTATAGTAGTAACTCGAGAAGAGTTTATAATAACTTCTAAGAAGTCCTATTTGTAGTAGTAACTCGAGAAGAGTTTATAATAACTTCTAAGAAGTCCCGTTTATAGTAGTAACTCGAGAAGAGTTTATAATAACTTCTAAGAAGTCCTATTTATAGTAGTAACTCGAGAAGAGTCTATAATAACTTCTAAGAAGTCCTATTTATAGTAGTAACTCGAGAAGAGTTTATAATATCGATTTTGTTAGAAAAGGAATATTAGATAATATAATAGATTAAATATAGTAGTCTATAGTACCTAATACCTTAGATTAAAGATCTAATATTAAAAAAGGAAAGAGAGTCTAACTTCTAACCTTCTAAAGAATAAGGAAATATTTTAGAATTAGTTATTCTTAGTAAAGCTAACTTGTAGGCCTAGCCTATAATAGTTTCCTTTTATTCTTTTTATTATAGGTTTATATTCTACTATTAGAAAAGGCTAACTATTACTACCTAATACTTCTTTTACAAACCTAGGCTTATACTCTATCGAAATTAGAATAATAATATATATATTTATAATATATAGAAAAAGTTTTAATATATAATAGAAGTAGAAGTATTAGATAGGAACTAACTATATTAATTATATTAGTTAGATATAGGTTATATCTCTTTCTAAGATATAGAGTATTAGATAAATTATATAACCTATATTATATAATCTAATTCCTAGAGGGTATCTCTTAGATAGTCTAACTAGACTAAACTTTCTAATAGCTACTTAGATATAATCTAGTAATCTAAAAACTTATATAATATAGAAGTATAAAAGTAACTTTAAAAAAGTAGCTAAAATACTAGCTATATTCTATATAAAGTAACTTAATAGTATATTTTTTTTTTCTATAAATAATAGAAATAAAAAAATTTATAACTATTTATTAAATAAGCTCTATACTACTATAAGAAGCTTCTTATATAGATATATATTAAATAATTTATATATTAGTAAAGAAAAGACTAACTTTAGTAGTATTAGATTAATATAAAAAGTTATTTTTATCGAAATAGAATAATAATATATATACTTATAATATATAAGAAAAGTTTTAATATATAATAGAAGTAGAAGCGTTAGATAGGAACTAACTATATTAATTATATTAGTTAGATATAGGTTGCATCTCCTCCTAAGATATAGAGTATTAGATTAGTTATATAACCTACTACTATATAATATATATTATATAATCTAATCCCTAAGAGGGTATCTCTTAGATAGTCTAACTAGACTATACTTTCTAATACTCCTACTTAGGCTAGATAGTTCTTCTACTCTATATTCTAGTACTTATATTCTATTCCAAATCTCGATAACTTATTAAGTATAGAAGAGCTATTTATATAAGCTAGAGTTGTCTTATAAACTTCTAGAATTAGAGACTATTCTTCGGCTTAGTTAACCTATCTATAACTATCTTTTTTATTAGAATATATACTACTACTATCTTCTTTTACTACTAGAGTTTTCTAATATTATTATAAGCTATATTAATATATTTTAATCTTTTATAGGTATAGGCATCCTTAACTAGAGTTAGAGATACTTAGTTATCTTCTATAATCTAAATAGGTCTAAGTTTATTTACTATATTAGAGTTTGCTTTAATAAGTAGTTAAAAAGAATACTCTCCTACTAACTCTATATAGTCTATTTCTCTTAGAAGTGCTACTAGGAATTGAGATTGCTTAGTATATATATTTAGAGCTATATACTTAGCCTCTATAGTTAATATTACTATAGACTTCTACTTCTTACTTATCTAAAATACTAGTACTCTATAGAGGAAGAAGATAGATCCAAGGATTAAGACTCTATCTACCTTATCTATTATATAGTTAGAGTCTAAATATCTAATAAGGCTTCTACTACCTTTTCTAAATATAAGTCCTAGGTCTAGGAATAACCTAAAGTATTTTACTAGTTTCTTTAGAGTATTTATATATCCTTTTATTAGGTTAGCTATATATAAGCTTAGTCTACTAAAAGCAAAAGTAATATCTAGTCTTATTATAACTATTAGCTATATCTATATACCTATCTAGCTTTAGTACTTCTATTTAGTATATCTCTTATTAGATAGAATTGCCTTAGTAAGGCTTTTATAACTATCTATTAGTAAAAGAGTTAGATAGGTATTTTCCTTAGTTATATTTAGCTTTGTAAGATTCTTTTAGATATAGTATTTTTAATTAAGCTTTAGAGTTCCTATAATTCTATCCTTTATTATCTTTATTCTAAGAATCTTTTCTAGCTTCTTTAGATCTTTAATCTTAAAGACCTTACTAAGCTATTTCTTAAACTAGAAAATATTTTTTAGTTCTAGTACTATAATAGGTATATTATCTATATAGGTTAGGACTATAATTCTTCTTTCTCTATAGATAAGTAGGTATAGGTCGATTTCTAATTAATCGAATTATATCTATTCTAGCTTTAAGACGTAGAGTTTATTCTAGTCTCTTACTACTTACTTAAGTCTATAGAGACTTCTTAGGATCTTTAGAACCTAGTTTAGTAGAACCTCTACTTCTAGAAGTAGAATTATATAGATATCTTCTTTTAGAGAGCTCTTTATAAATATATTATTTATATCTACTTAGTATATCTCTAAGTCCTTTTCGCAAATAACTACTATAAATACTTTTAAAGTATTATACCTTATAGTTAGTATAAAGGTATCTTTAAAGTCTACTCTAAACTTCTAGAAGAACCCTCTAGTAATTAGTTTTACTTTAAACTTTTTAATAGCTCTACTAATTAATCTTTTTATATTAAAGACCTATCTAGATATTATAAGGTTTATACTCTTTAGTAGTATAACTAGCTTCTAGGTATAGTTACTATCTAAAGCTACTAGTTCTCTCTAGATTGCTTCTTTCTATATATAGCTCTATTTAGAATTTTATATTACCTCTTTATAGGACTTTGGAATAGGGACCTTTTGCTTTAAAGTAATATTAGGTCCGAGTACTATAAATATAACTTTTATAATCTCTACTAAAGTTTCCTAGATATAATTCTTTTCTTTTTTAATTAGGCTAAGGAATACTTTATAATACTTTAGGTTAGATATATTCTCTTTTTTATCTCTCTACCTCTTTTAGAAAACCTACTTTATAACTATACTATAGGCTTTAGGTTTAGGTCCTTTCTTTTTATTAGAAATAGATCTCCTTCTTTTCTAGAATTATACTTTTACTTCTAGTAGATCTTATATAATATCTAGATATTTTCTAATATATATATTTCTACTAGTCTCTTAATAAACTTTAGTTAGCTAATTAGTCGGCTACTCTATTCTAATTTTCTCTTTCTAAAGCTATATACTCCTAGAGTTTTCTTTTTCTAGATCTATCTTCTAGTACTTCTTTTTGTTTTTTAGTAGAAGTCTAAGCTATATAAATAGTAGTTAATATTTGGTCGGGCCTCTAGAGCCTAATAGACTTTAGAACTCCTTCTACTTCTTTAGTCTCCTAACTAGTTTCCTAACTAGTATAATACTAGATTAGTTAAGCCTAGAAATATTTAATTCTAAATCTTTTTCTTTTTTATACTTAAACTACTTAGTATTACTATAGGCTTTAATAGCTCCTATATTAGGCTTCTAGAAAAGCTATATTTTAGTAGTATCTAGAATATAACTAATAAATATAGTATCCTTACCTCTATTTATTAGTTTATCTAATCTTATTCTAGCTAGCTAGAACTTCGGGTTTATATATACTACTACTCTATAGCTCTAGACTCTAAAGTATAATACTAGAGGTCTCTATTCTAAGAATACCTTCTTAAGTAAGATCTTAAATCTAATAATATCTAGCCTATTTAGAAAAGTATTCCTAATAATAATACTTACTTCTAGTACCTTAGGCTAGAACTTAATTAGTATATTAGATTCTTCTAGTATTACCCTTACTTTTTCTTTAGAGGTCTAGATTAATCTTTTAATAACTCTATTCTAAATAGAGTTAGATACTTTAGTAGTATAGAAAGAGATTCTATTCTCTCTCTTCTACTACTTTAGTATAGTAAGAAGCTTCCTTGCTCTATTACTCCTTACTACTTAGAGAGGATTTCTAGATCGAAGCTCTACCTTCCTTTTCTATTAGTAGAGAGTAGGTAGTATATCTATTCTTAACTTTAGTAGAAAGGTCTACTTCTTTCTTAAGAAGTTATTAATAATTTTAAGCTACTACTTAAATTCTAATCTTAAGATAGATAGGAGTCTATAGATATTAATAGATATAAAAGCTAGCTTTTAGGGCTTCTACTATATCTCTTTCTTTCTATACTACTTTATCTTTACTATTATATAGACTCTATATACCCTATACTCCTTTAGAATTAGTATTAGGCTTTTTAAATCTAAGACCTAGTAAAGGTTCTTTACTACCTTTTTTCTAAAATATATAAGCTTTAGATACTAGAGCTCCTACTAATTCTAGGTACCCTCTAATATATAGAAAGTATATACTTTATCTATTAATTCCTATAAAAAGTATACTTAATTTTAGTCGAGCCTCTAGGGCCCGATAGACTTAGCTAGACTCTTATTAATCTCTTTAATAAATAGAACTCTTTCTAATATCCTTATCTAGATAACTACTTTTCTAGAAGCTAAAACAAGTATAAGTTTTAGTAGTTAAATACTAAACTACTTACTAAATTAATTTTATAAAACAAGGTTTACTCTAAGTCTAGATATAAAAAGAATATCTTTTAGTATAATCTATTTACTCTTCCTATCCTCTATTACTACTTTTTCTATATATATAGCTATTAGATAGCTACTTCTAACCTTAATCTACTTTCTAGTCTAAAGAAGCTTTAGTTCCCTAAAAAGTAATTTTTAGTTAGTTATATAGATAGAAGTATAAAAGTTAAGTAGCTATTCTAATAGTCTATATTTGCTTTTAGCTTCTATAGTAGAGTAGGCTATTTTATTAATATTCTTATTCTTAGATAGAGTCTAGGATAGGTCTAGAGTAGTTAGCAACTCTATATTCTATACTATAAAAGCCTTTTTTAAGTATTTTTTATTAAATTTTTTAAAAGATTATACTTCGAGCTAGAGTCTTTTTACTACTACTTTTAGCTTATTCTTATCTAGTAAAGAACTCCTTCTAGCTCGTATCGGAAAGAGTCTCTTTTCGACTCTATTTAGTTAGGCCTCTAGAGCCTAATAGGACTTAGTAGCCCTCTTTACCTATTCGAGTTTAGAGTATTCTTTCTAGGTATATAGTCCCTTAGAGGAAATATTCTAGTAGTCCCTAGGTACTTTTCCTAGTAAATATAGCTATCTTTTTTTAGTTTATAGACTCTTCTACTTCTAGTATCTAGAGGATATCCTCTAGTATTAGGTTCTTCTAAGCTAGGATAGTCTATCTAGTACTTTTATATCTATCTAGTAGAGAGAAGAGTAGATACTTAATTCTTATTTCTAGAGTTTTATAGTAAGACTTTCTCTAGTTAATCTCTACTATCTTTCTACCTAGGTTTCTAAAGTAAACCTATAAGCTTCTAATTCTATCTCCTAGTTCTATTTTAAAGTTTATATACTCCTAGATAATAGCTATTATATAGGCTTGCTAGACCTTGCTATACTTGTTATATAGGGTTGTCTAGATATTAAAAGCTCTTTTCTCCTCTATTACCTTATTCTAATTATTCTACTCTAGGTACTTAGTTAGCTTATAGATTGTCTAAGTATTTACTTTCTTCTACTATAGGCTAAATTCTAAGTATTCTAGCCCTAGAAAACTATTAGGTATCTTTATAGATAATAAGAATAACTCCTCTAACTAGGGAGTCTATAATATTTTTTTCTTAGTATCTCTTAGGTCTAAAATTATCTAGAAGATCTTCTTTTCCTCTAGATTGTTTTTCTATAGTCTAAACTATAGCTTCTAGTTCTTTTTTAATAGGACTAGTATAGCTCTCTTACCTCTAAATCTACTTTCTTACTTTTAATCTATTTTATCTAAAATATTAAAACTAAACTCTAAAAATTAATACTTTTTTAAATAACTTTAGTAGTAGTTTCTAGATAGCTATATTCCTTATCTAAGACTCTCTTTCTTCTTTTTTAAATAAGCTTAGTATAGTTTCTTATACTTTCTACTTATTTATACTTATAGATAGACTTAAATAGTCTCTTCTTAGAGGAATATATCTTTCTAAAGTATTAGTAGTACTCTAGTATAGAGGTTAAATCTTATCTATATAAGATAGTACTTTAGCTTCTAGCTTACTTTTTCCTTTTTATACTCTCTAAGCTCTATTTCTTAAGTATACTTTACTAGGTTCTTCTCTATCTTATCTACCTATAGGAATATCTAGAACTTGCTAGGATCTTCTATATCTTCTTAGTAGTATAGATAGGTATACTTCGAGTCTCCTAATACTCTTTTTATTATAGGTTTATATCCTACTATTAGAAAAGGCTAACTATTACTACCTAATACTTCCTCTATAAACTCGGGCTTATAACCTATCGAAATAGAATAATAATATATATATCTATAGTATATAGAGAGAGTTTTAATATATAATAGAAGTGGAAGTATTAGATAGAAACTAACTATATTAATTATATTTATTAGATATAGATTGTATCTCCTTCTGAGATATAGAGTATTAGATTAGTTATATAACCTACTACTATATAATATATATTATATAATCTAATCCCTAAGAGGGTATCTCTTAGATAGTCTAACTAGACTATACTTTCTAATAATTTTCTATATTTTTTATAATAGCCTAGAATAGCCTAGAATAGCCTACTTAGACTCTATATAGACCTTAATAGCCTATTTATATAAGTTTAGACTAGAGATATAGAATTCTCTTTTATATAAAGTAATTCTTTCTAAACTTTCTTTTTTTCTTAAATAATTTAATTCGAATTTACTAAAATACTTTAGCCTATATATCTATTAAGCCTTTTATAGTTAAGTACTATAGCTTACTATAATAGAATAGAAATACTATATACTAAGTTTCTATAGAATAAGTAAAGTTCTTATATTAAAGTTAGATCTATATAAATATACTATATCTTAGTATAATAATACTATAGATAAAAATATACTAGTATATACTAGTAGTTACTTAGTAGATTCTAAATTTAATAAGTATAATATCTCTAATTAAGTAAGCTACTTATATATTAGTATTATACTAGAATAGTAGAATAATAGAATATAGATTAGAAATAAAGCTACTAAGCTAATTACTAGATATAAAATACTTTTAATATTTAGAAAAAATAGAATACTAAATATAGCTTAAATAATAGTAATTTAGATAATTTAGATAATAATTTAGATAATAATATTACTTTTATATATATAATACAAATAGCTTAATATTATAGATATTAATTATAGTCTTAGAGGCCTAAGGCTTCTTTAAGGAGGAGGTAGTATTACAACCCGACACCTGCCTGCCTGCCTATGTCTACTTGTAACTTTTATATGCACGCGGCTAGACCCGATTGGGCTAGCGCGCTTGGCATTTCTCTGTACTTAGTCTCTCGCGCCCTCGCGCTCCTCTTAAATACTTTGTCTACAACCTGATTTACTACGCCACTGTTCACAACGTTACGGTGTGAGACTGCCACGGTACTTGCCAAGACAGGAATTGCTGGCACTGCTGATATTTCTGGTTATCCACACCCAAAGTCCACGATTCTTTCGGGATCTGCAGAAGCTTTGGACGAAATCCAGGACAGGCTCGAGGATGAGGGCGTCGAACACCAGCGGAGAGCTTTGCCGTTCGGCATGCATGCCACTCATGTTCTTGGGGTGTCCAAGGCGTTAAGAACTGATCCGAATGTGTGGCCCGAAGGACATTCCGATGAGTTCAAAGTGAAGCCTGAGGTGGGCCATTGGTCCAAAATCAGCGGCACACGACTCCATGAAGGCACACCGCTCAACGCCAGTTACTGGGCCACACATCTGGTGACGTCAATCCACTTCAAGCAGTGCATCGAGGGCATATATGAGTCGGCCAGAGGCTCGGAGATTCTCTTCTTGGATCTTGGATTGGGGCCCAGATTGACCAGGCTGGTGCAGAACACACTGCACGAGACTCCGGAGTGGAAGGACGGGAGAATTGAAGCTATCAATTGCATTGTCAGCACATCAATGACCGATGAAATGAAGAGCAAAGACGGCTGGGCGGTAGACGCGTTGCAGAGCAGCTTGAAGCCCCTCCTTCCGGTATGAATTCGCCGTGTATCTTGATCGAGAACTCCATAATAGACTGTAGTGGTATAATGATAACGGCCGTATGTTCATGCTTCTGTTCCGAGTTTCTTCTGTTGTCAGCATCGTGCTACAGTGGCTCATGTCGCCCGCTGTCATTGAGCCAGTCGTTATGCCAGATGTCTTTCTCATGTCAGCAGCCATGTCCGTAGGCGACAATGTGTGTGGTTCCGGTGAAGTCGAGAAATTCTCAAGTCGATGTCGATGGTACTAACTTATGGTGATCGTCGCCCGGTACAGGACCAAGGAAGGCGCTGCGCTTGATGACCTCAGCGTGTGATGACAAGGATGATGGATCGACTCTCCAAACGAACACGTTCAACTCCGCTGCATTTACATTCACATCTGCTTTAGGGTCGGCATCACACGACAGCATTCTCCTTACTACGCATCCACATCCACATTGACATCCGGCGCCGATATCATTTGGATACGAGTTGTCCACGTCCTGTTCCATCCACTTGGCACTCGTTCTCGTACGGTAGAACTTATAAACATCGGAGACGCGGCCTGCTATACGACCGACACGACCCAAGTTTACAGCTTCCAGGTTCACGGACAGGAGATCACGATCGATGCCATGAATAGCGCGTAGTCCAACAAAAGCTGCGCACATGAATCCCAAGCACTACTTTTCAGCATAGACTTTCGTTCTCTCCACCCACGCCCTAGTCATGGCTGGAATAGAGCAGATTGTCGTGCATTCCAAGAGCTACGTTGTGCGCTGGATTCAGGTTCCCGAGCACCATTCGATATCTTGGTCCATTCAGCCCAACAAGAAGAGCATCAACTTTGGCATCTTCAAACATCCAGGAACACGAAATGGAAGCCTACCAAGCGAGGAGATCATCGAGAACAACTCGAGGGACGTGCCGGCAACACCAGCACTCGATGGACCGGAGAGGCCAAAGACGGTGCCTCGTCGAGGATCACTGACTGAAGGCAAGAGTGATGTGCTGGACAAGCTGCACACAGTCGGCATCAAGTCCGTGGCATGGGCTGGCAAGTGCGAGGCGGACAAGGTGGCCATGGGGAGATATGATGTGCCTGCAGGGGAGGGCGGTGCATATGGCTTGGTGTTTGACAACACTTTCTCCAAGCAGACATCGAAGAATGTCACCCTGGTGCTCATGACACATCCTACGAGCGCGCCCCCGAAGTCCGGACACCATCTCCACTACTCGCAGGCTTTCTCGAACCAGAGCTCGAACACAGTAAGCGGAAAGAGCAGCAGTCCTTCGATCAGACCTGCGAACGATTCTAGCGATTCCTTGACATCGAATCTGCATCGAGCAGTGTTGGAGGATCCACGACCCAACTCGAAAAGTGGAGTGGAGAGCAAGGGCACCGAGGGCAGTACATTCTACACTGGAACTCTATACAAGAAGAGGCGGAAGAAGGGCCAAGGTTATGCAAAGCGATTCTTCTCGCTCGACTTCACAAGCTCTACTCTGTCATACTACAGAAACAGACACTCTTCTGCGCTTCGCGGCGCAGTGCCTCTCTCGCTATGCGCGGTGGGCGTGGATGAGAAGACTCGAGAGTTCTCAGTCGACTCAGGAGCAGAAGTATGGCATCTCAAGTCACGCAATAAGAAAGATTATGAGGGCTGGCGAGAGGCACTCGATCGAGCGTCCAGTACGGCCCTGTCTTCGATACCGAGCACGCCAATGAAGAACATGCGAGACTTCCCAGTGCCTCGACCTCTCAATCCTGAGGAAGAGTATGAGTGGGCACGGGTAGAGCAGTTGGTCAGCAAGGTATCGGGAACACGCGATGCCATAAGGGGACTTGCAAAGGACACCGATCCGAAGTACTCTCCTGGAGCAACCAATGGACTCGGATTGACGACCTCTGGCAGCAGTAGCAACAATGCCAGTCCGACTTCACACGAGTCAGCAGGCCAGTACTTTCCTGATGTGGACGAGAGACGAGAGAACAAGCGGCCATTTTGGAAACGAACGACCAGCATGGATCGTAGTCCATCAGCCCTGTTTCGCAGAAGTATGTCGGCACAGCTGGCAGTACCTTCGCCTGGACTTGCAGGTCCAAGCTCTCCTCAGCCTGGTCAACTGACTGTGCAGAAACGTCGCAGTGGGCAGAACCTACACGCTTCGAATCCGCATCCAGATGTGGACGTGCACGAACGGTGCATGGCATTGCTTCGAGATCTGAACAAAGTCGTTGGAGAGTTCTCCGACTTAGTGGCAGAGAGCAAGAGTCGGCGTCAACCTGCGATACCGACGTCTACATCAAGGATGTCCCTGGACTCAATAGATGATCAAGAGTTCTTTGATGCCAATGATGGAGGCGCCAACACCTCACAGCTGCTCAATATTCGTCGCTCTAGCGAGTTCAACAAGCAGAATGAGGAGGAAGATCTGTTTGACGATCGTTCAGAGGCCAATTCCGACACTAGCAGCGATGCGGGCGACGGGCCTGCAGGATCAGTCCTTTTCCCGTCGTCTGGGCAAGATTTACAATCACCACTGTTTCCACAGAAGCCTGACAAGCTGCCACCTCTACCATTGCCGCGGGTCAAACGACGGACTGCTGTGACAGGACCACGGCAGCCTCCACCCAGCATCATTGGCTTCTTGCGCAAGAACGCAGGGAAAGATCTCAGTCAAGTCGCAATGCCCGTCACTGCCAACGAGCCAACATCCTTATTGCAACGCCTAGCCGAGAGTGTCGAATATCCACAGCTGCTCGATGCCGCTGCAGGCGCAAGCACTCCAGCTGAGCGCTTGATGTATGTCTCAGCTTTTGCCGTGTCTTTCTTCTCTTACAATCGAGTCAAAGAACGCGCACTGCGCAAGCCATTCAACCCCATGCTTGGAGAGACGTTCGAGCTTGTAAGAGAAGACCTTGGATTTCGCTTTGTTGCCGAGAAGGTCAGCCATCATCCAGTGCGTATGGCGTGCCAGGCTGAAAGTCTGGCCAACGGCGGCTGGTGCTATTCACAATCGCCAAAGCCGGAGCAGAAGTTTTGGGGCAAGTCCGTCGAGCTCAACAACGATGGAAGAGCACGGGTCATCTTACACGCATCAGGCGAGCGTTTCTCCTGGACTCAAGCGACATGCTTTCTTCGCAATGTGATTGCTGGTGAGAAATACGTCGAGCCAGTGCAGACGATGACTGTGCAGAGTGAAATGAGTGGTATGCGCGCGATAGTGTCTTTCAAGGCAGGAGGCATGTTCTCTGGCCGTAGCGAAGACGTGACAGTACAAATCTTGGAAGGCGACTCGCAAAGCGATATTGGCCTTGTGGGTAAATGGACGGACAGCTTGAAACGTACAGATACGGGCGAGACGATCTGGGAAGTTGGTGCTCTTGTGCCCAATGCAGCCAAGGTATACGGCTTCACGGCCTTCGCGGCAGCCCTCAACGAGATCACTGAGATCGAAGCCAATCATTTACCGCCTACAGATTCACGTCTGCGACCCGATCAGCAGGCACTGGAAGCAGGAGACTCTGACAAAGCTGAAGGTCTGAAGGCTCGCTTGGAAGAGCGGCAGCGAGCCCGAAGGAAGGTGTTGGAGATACATGGGCAGACATATAAGCCACAATTTTTTGAGAAGGTCGCCAATGCCGATGGTGACGAAGAGGTGTGGATGCTCAGGCAGACTGGTGGCTACTGGGATAAGCGTGCTGCGAGCGATTGGCGTGGTGTGCAGGAGGTATTTGAGCTGTGAGATGGACTCACTTGGACTCTGCTTCATTTGCATATACATTGGAGGAGATAGCCCATCTTTTGTAGACTAAGATTATGCCGTTGGGCAGCGAATCACTCCAGATCCTTGCTATCATTGTTACATTTGTCTCTACTTCCTTCTATCACCCTCTCGTGCTATGTCCATGTCCTTACAGGCACAAGATGTGTCTGAGCCATGCCATCGCCTGTGTTCCTGATGAATGTGGTCATATGTGTGGCTCCACCAATGAGACTAATAAGGTCTGAAGGTAAAGTCGCACGGACTACTTTAGAACTACTTACGTTCTCTTTCTGCATCACACTACGCGAGACATTCGCTGCTTCACTTTCTGAAACCTGTGGCAACGCTGGCATGCGAGGAATCCCGTCCCCACGTAGAGGCCTCCGTCGACTCGTCCTCTTCACTGGGCTCATCTTTCTTGGACCTACAATTGGTACGAAGCTCTACTCTAGCTGGAACGAGGTCTCTGTGAGCAACGCAAAACGGCAACTGGAGCTCGAACGACTTGATCTAGAGAGAAAGCGCCTGCAGGAACGCGATAGCTCGTGAAACGACGCGCTTGGTGCGAGGTGAATCGCTGTTCCTTCACTTCTGCAGCACCTGCCTGAAATCCAAGGCCATTATAGTGGCGAACCTTAAATCGGGCTCTATCTAATCGCTGGCTCTCGCATCTCGTCAACACTCACATCCATACATTCAGAGACCATTTGAAGCATACGCACACGACCACATCCTCCACCACCACTCACGCCTCTATTCTACTTCGGCGACCTTCCTGGTACACCCCGTATACACTCCAGGCATCCGCGCCTCTTTCCTTCACGATGCTCAAGATATGGAGCATGAAGCAGCAGCAGCAGAAGAACGAGGCTGCTGCTGGCGGCGCAAAGAAGAAGAAGGTCACAGCAGCTCAGCTTCGAGTCCAGAAAGGTACGCGCTATCATCTACCCCTTTGATTCGAGCTGCTTGCACGGATACTGACATATGCATCTGTACAGATCTGTCCGAACTCTCCCTCGGCTCCACAATGAAGACACACTTCCCCAACCCCGACGACATTCTCAACTTCACACTCACCCTCACACCCGACGAAGGACTCTACAAAGGCGGCGTCTTCAACTTTTCCTTCGCCATCAGCCAAAACTTCCCTCACGAACCGCCGAAAGTCAAATGCAAAGAGAAGATCTATCATCCGAACATCGACCTCGAAGGGAATGTGTGTCTGAACATTCTGAGAGAAGACTGGAAGCCTGTTCTGAACTTGAACGCGGTGATTGTCGGGCTACAGTTCTTGTTCCTGGAACCGAATGCTAGCGATCCGTTGAACAAGGAAGCTGCGAATGACCTGATGAGTGATCGGGATCGTTTCAAGCGGAATGTGAGGAGTGCTATGGCAGGCGGGAGTGTCAAGGGAGAGGCATTTGACAGGGTTATGAAGTAAGAGATGATTGGGTAGGCTGACGAGAATGAGCTTGATTATGGCATGCAATCAGGAGCGAGTACAGTGCATTTCAGCGTTGTTTCGGAGGGCGAATGTGATACCACAACCAGAGCAGAGGAGCGGGATATGCATAGAGCGCATGCGTTAGATGTACTGAGTGCACAAAGGCTGCTGTGCTGGGAGGTCAGAATCTCTTCCATCATTCATATGGGTGGTAATGCTGGTGGTTAGACATACACTCGCGCTTCAATCTCAACAGCTTCTCAAGATATGCTTCATTGCTGGTTCGTCTCTAGTTGTTCCTTTCTAAACTCGTGCTCACAAATCCTTGAAAGCTCGCAACGAATACAAATGCTTATCCGTAGTCTCCAGAACCTCCAGCTTGCCACCAACAGCAACCTTTCCTTCATTCTTTGGTATACACATCATACCAAAGCAAGGCTTATACTTCGCCGGTCCACCCTCATCAACTCGTCGAAACTTCATCAGCGTATCCCAAGGCTGCTTAGCATGTTTCTCCGCTGTATCAGGATTCACATTCGGAACCTGACATCTCGCACACCTGGCCACAATATCCAAATCAATCTTATACAAAGCCTCTTCATTCGGCAAAGAAGTAGAGATTCTGATTCGTTTCCAGGTATCCTCCTCCCAAGGATAGTCGTCTCTTCCGCGAATGATGATGTTAGGACGGAAACGTTCAATGGTCAGAGCATCTGGGGAGTCGGATTTGTGTCCAAGACGCTTATTGAGGTCTTTGATTGAGGCTTCGGAAGCGATTTGTAAAGACATGACATCTGCGAAGTGGTGGGGGATGTCTTTGCCATAGAGTTCTCCTTTGCCGTTTATTGCTACCATGCGGTCCGTTGGGCCTTTGTAGACTAGTGAGACGTCTTTGTTGAAGAATTTGCAGAAGATGGAGTTGATCTCGGTAGAGTATAAGTAGCCATCTGTGTCTTGGTCCCAGATATTGACAGTTTCTAATTTGGTGTTGGAGGAAAGCCAGGCTTTGGTGGGGAATGCTGGGATAGAGACGCGGCCTTCGTGGTCGTGGATCGAGATGTCCAGCATTTGTCGCCCTTTATACTCTCCTTCGCCGTCGCTGATGGAGGTGTCGATGAGAGTCATGGAGGGATCACTGCGGATGGTGAGAAACTTCATCGTTGACATGTCAATGAACATCCAGTTCCGGTCGAGTGTCAGGCCAGCCTTCTTGAGGCGAGTCGAATCTACTTCGATGCCCCGGCATGATTTGATCGGGTATACGCGCAGTGAGGTGATCTCTGTTGCTGGTGGTATCGGAGGTCTGCTGGCATCTGACTTCTCTTCGGAGCCAGTGGCGATGCCAAAGTTGTCGGTTCTTTTGGTCACATCAGACCCAATGGAGTTCGCATACAGTATGACTGTGATGAGTCCCGCTACGCATGCGCCGAGCAGGTATCCTGAGTAGCCCCACTCGATATCTTGTGTATTCCAGAACCTCGGGTGGTTGTACATGGAGACTGCAGCTTGCGGCATACCGAGAATGCCATTGACAATATCCATGAAACCCATGATGGCGGTAGGTCTGGTACCAGTCTTGATCTGCCGCTTCTTGTATCAAAGGACGAGAGGCTGAGGATCTTGAAGGAGTGGCGAGAGAAGGAATATGTGGTCTTGAACAGCCTACTCCTTTGGGTAATCGTCAGCGAGCAGCGAGGCCCCGTTATATGTCCTTGACAGGGCGCAAAGAGACTGCAATCAGGTTACTACCCTCTCAAATGATAGTCGACCGCACACTCGAGAGGAAAAGAAAGTGTGCAATGGTGTCTAGAAGTGGAAGAAGAGCTCGTGCGAAGGTGGAGTCAATGGCTTCTGGCTTCTAGACTTGCCAAGAGGCACGTCACAATCCCTTGCATCCATCTCTCCTGGAGCATCACTTTCACTGCCATCAGAGGTCCCAAGTGCTCATGCGCTCTAGAGACCACGTACTGCCCCAGCAGCTCACATCTGTCGAGTGAGGTCGTGGAGTACGAGATGAAGACAGAGTGTGCAGCGAATCGGGCAGCCCCGTCTCCGGCAGATTTTCGCTGTTACTGAACGACAACAATGCTCAACGCAAAGTAATCTCTTGCAATCACTTCAATTCCACTATTTCATAGATAGCACTTCTGTGAACTACGATCATGCCAGACAAAGACGCATCTACTCCTAGAGTCTTCCTAATAAGACATGGCCAGACTTTGTGGTCGATGTCTGGCCAACATACCGGAAAGACAGACATCCCGATGACAGCAGAAGGCGAAGATCAAGTCAGAGGAACAGGAAGAATAGCATATGGACCTGGAAAGCTTCTGGATCCCAAGAAGATTGCAAAGGTCTATACCTCTCCACGGACGAGAGCCACCAGAACATATGAACTACTGTCTGGCCGAAATGATGGTTACGAGATCACAGAATCTTTAGCTGAGTGGGATTATGGGTCGGTCGTCCTAATATCGAAATGCTTCATAAGAGTCATGATACTGACAATTGCACAGTGAATACGAAGGTCTCAAGCCAGCCGAGATCCGCTCGAAACGGAAACAACAAGGCCTCGACACTGAGAAGCCGTGGGATATCTGGACCGACGGCTGTGCTGGAGGGGAGTCACCTCAAGAAGTCACAGCCCGCATAGATAGCCTCATTGCCGATATCAAGAAGCTTCAAGCACCTCATATGAAAGATGCCGAGCCAAAAGATATTGTCCTTGTTGCTCATGGCCACTTGACTCGAGCATTCGCGAGGAGGTGGTTGGGCTATGAGCTATCATTTCCACTCTCCCTAATGATGGAGCCAGGGGGTGTGGGGGTGCTCAGCTATCAGCATCATAATATCGAGGAGCCAGCATTGTTGCTTGGCATCGGGTTTCCATTGCAGCAGTGAAGCTGTTGAGAAGCTGTTCGAGAGAGAAGTGTGCTTAGCGATTTCGCAGAGAAGGCGAACACGATTGCCCTTTCAGCGCACTCAAGATCACACTGCCGCGACTTTGCTCAGGGCAGCATAGCTAGAGCATCGATGCACAGAGATTGTGCATGGAAGTGTAGACGACCTCCATTTCAGTGCTCTCAGCACCTTACTGCCGCGACTCTGCTCAGAGCAGCGCAGACAGCGCCATTTTGCAGAGACATATTCATTGTTCACATACCACATTTTGCCTTCACCACGTCTTCTGAGCTGCATGTGCAGCTCTTGCGACCGAAAGCTAGGGAACGCATGTAGTCGCTACTTCACAATGCGAGCACGACGGCTTGTCACCACCGCAGCGTTCGGGAGAACTGTAGGACATCTCATGACGTGTACCATATCGCATGAGTATGCGACAGTGAGATAGAATGTGTGGATGTGAAATGGTCAATCTGACCAAATTGAGTATTAATATACATCGTACTATGCTTCATCCCTCCCAATGCATAATGCAGAATGCCGTAGCAGGCGCCCTCGGCGCGAGAAAAAGGGTATCATCGAGTCCTCGCCGGTTGTAATGGTACAAGTTTGTAAAGCAAATCGAACTTTTTTGTGGCTCTCTGGCCTAGACTCCGTGATGCTTCCATGTCGGGCAGCTTAAGAAGCCCGACCAGATGAATGCTGTGGGAAGAACAACCCCAGCGCCGTCGCTTTTTGATCATGCGTATGATTTCGTAATGTCGTGATAGAGTGGTCTCGGAGCTAAATCAGCCCGACGAAGACGTGTCGTGAAGAAGAGCATATCGCTGGAGGACAGCACTCTATGCTGAACGTCTGCTGAAGATGGATGAGAAGAGTCCACCAGACTCTCTTCGTGGGTTCTCAGGTCGCTCGTTGATGCTTCCAGCAGATGAGGATGAGTTCTTTCGTGCTGATGCTGACGATGCGGCCTTAGCGTCTGGGAACATATTGCCAGCTCCGCCCCTGCCAACGCGGTAGACAGGCGTGGCGGGAGTCTCCCTTGACTTGAGCATCTCCTCGTCGAATTGGAACATGGCCTGTTCAGTTGCGGTGACCATGTTGCCTGCGCCACCCCGACCGGCGGTCATGGTTCGCTTGGTGGTGCTTGGGCGTGTGAGAGAAATTCGTGATGCTGGTCCAGTGGCAGATGCACCATTGGTGAGCTCTGATGCCTTGTACTTTTGGTAATTGCCAGCTCCTCCTCTACCGCCACCAATGTAGCCTCCAGATCGAGGTACAGTTGGGTGTGGCTCAGTGACGCTGAATTGGCGTGAGGACATTTTGACTGAGTGGTTTGATGATGAGTTGATTGTTGTGATGAGTCGACCTTGATAGTGCGCTTGTGAGAGAGTTTGATTGTTGAGTTGATGTTGATGTGAGTAGTAGAAGGAGAGCAGGAACGTGTCTTTACCTTTATGTCCTCACTTAATTTCTTGGTCATTGCAGAATCTGCCAGTCATTAAAATCAGATTCATCACGCGGTCAGCCATTCCCTTGGCCTCCAAACGACGCTTTGCAGTTAACGACAACGCCTGCCGTTAGGAGAGAATTTTTTGTAAGAGGTACGGTTCGTCCGTACCGAAGCTGCCGCCATGGCGTCAATTGTCGAGATCCTTGAAGAAATTTCTGCCTATGATTCGCCGCATCCGCGATGCATGGCTATGCACGAGTGTCATCAGGTTGTCTTCCAACTGTTTGCGCTGCAATAGCATCATCATGGGCTTACTTTCGCTCATCGACAACAACAACGACGAGTCTTCGGACGCTCGGACATCCAGGTCAGAAGGCCACGCCTCACAACGGAGCCAAGTCATGGGACACTCAAGCGTCGACTCTCGGCATGCATTCCGAGAATCTGTTACCCCCAGCTTATTGTTTAGTGGCTCGCTTCACGTTCATATTACCCCCAGGAATCTCACGATGTTTCCTATTCGGTGCTGGCCTGACGACACTTGACCACGGCGCGTAGCTGAGGGCAAGCAACCGCATGATGCCGCCATTCGCTCTCGCCGAATGACCTTTCAAGCCACGACCATGTGTTCTACTCTGAAATCTGGATGGAAGCATTGGCATGGAACATCTAGAGGCGCCTTGTGATTGCTGCAGGAACAGGCACCGTCGCATAGCATCGTCTACTACCTATTTCTGATCCTTTTCCTGCCTTGCTCAGATGCCTTTCAGCCTGGCTCGCCTCCACCATTCGGGATCCGGTACCGTTTACCACACTCAGCTGCTGCACAGCCTGCACTCGCCTCCCCCGCAATTTCAAGTCTTAGCGTGTATGCGGTGAACGTCGACGATCCTCCACCATGTGCAGGTTGTACCTGAGACTAGAGTGCGACGCTAGTACGTGATGGTTAAGTAAGAGATGACCTCTACTCCGCGACTTTGCGTCTGTAGTATTGCGTGCTCTGCACAGTTACCTTCCTCATCCAACGTCCTGAGCACGTTTGACCACTGGTGCAACAGCTGGACTAATCGGAAGAGAACACGAAGTGACGACGCAGTGTCACTACTGGGCTAATGGACCGAGTCGTCAGCAGTAGATGGAGTGGTCGCCCTTGGCGGAAAGATCGTGTGGAGTCCGTTGTCTGTCGTCGAGATCGTGGAGAACATGGCCCGTGTAGAGCCGGGCTGTAAATGAAACAATCGAAGCTATCGTTGGGGTATCATATGCAGTTTCAAGCGAACTTTTGATGGATAATGTCCGGGTCTGAGTTCTGTTAGCTAATGGCACTCGATGTCGATCGAGGTCGAAGAATCGTGACTTACTCTCATGCCAATCGTCAATCGTCACATACATCTTCCTGAATGTGCTCAGTCCAGCGAGGATGCTGCCTCCTATCCACGTGCTGTACAGTCTCTCAGGAGGTGCGAAGATTTTGATCCGCATGTCCTTCACGGCCAATCTTTGGACCTCGTGCAGCAGTCTGTCGCCGAAACCCTTGATCATTGTCGAGCCGCCTGACAGGACGATATTGCCGAATAATGCCTTTCGAAGGTCCATGTCTGTCCGGTTGATAGAGTCGACCACGATTTGATGCAGACCTGGCCATTCCAGACCAATCAACTCTGGTTCGAACAGAATCTCCGCTGCTCGAAATCTCTCTGGGCCAACCTTCAACTTCTTGCCGTCTGGGAGGACGTACTCCACAATTTTGCTCTCTCCGCCTCGACTGCTGGCATTCATCCACTCTTTCTCCTCTTTCTTGGGATCGAGGGCAACGTATGAGACCTTCTCCTTGATCTGCTTGACAATCTCCTTCTCTGCACTGGTATGAAACACGCTCCCACTCTTCCGCAGCAATCGTTGCAGCTCCTCTGTGACATCTCTCCCAGCCACGTCTATCCTTCTAATGCTGTTCGGGATCGCAAAGCCCTCGTAGACTGGTACTGCATGCGAGACACCATCTCCAGCGTCCAGGACAATACCTGTGGTCCGGCCAGAGGCATATAAGGAGAGAACAGCCTGTATGGACGTATATAAGGCAGGCACGTTGAAAGTCTCGAATAATATCTGCGCAGCTGTGTCTCGATTCGCGCGTGGATTCAGAGGTGCTTCAGTGAGCAGAACAGGGTGCTGGGTATATAGTCAGCATGAATGTCTTGATGGAGCCTTGCGCGCCCACTGACCTTAGCGTCAACATACCTCTTCACTCAGCGTTTTCAGCTCGTCGGTGTATATGTGCTGCCAGATCTTCTCCATATCGTCCCAATCCGTGACTATGCCATGCTCCAGGGGGTAGCGGATCTTGAGCAGTCCTCGCAGCTCCTGCGCGCGGTTACCAATGAAGACATCTCCCTCCAGCCCTCCCGCCAGTACTCGTAGATGCTTCGGTCGCCCTACAAACGAGGGGAAGAAGCAGCGCGGCTGGTCCTCTCCTGCATAGCCAGCGCGTATGGTTCCGCTGCCATTGTCGATGACTATGGGCGTGTTGTGGAGGTCGCCCATGTTCGCAAGTTGGTCCTGGTGCCGTCGGGCACTGTGCTATCGTGAGCTTCGTGGCATTCAGTCGCGTCGCGTCGTGTGAGCTGTGAAGCTTTGTAAGTTGTGTCGCGTCAAATATCACGAAGCTCAAGTGAGTACCAGATCATATCTCCGACATTCGGGCGTTACTTGGTAGAACTACAGTACAGCAAACGCGACTTCGACTTCTACTTCTCAAAAATCTCTCTGACTTCGGCTACACCTAAACTCACACCACTCAATCTGCCATTGCAGTCATGACGAAAGTGAGCATATGATTTCAGCATGCGGTTTGATCCTATCTTCGGAGCTCAGATGAGTCTGTGGCTGTCTCGCCAAGTAGTTACGGTGGTTTGGAATGCCCGCTCTTGTTGAAGGATGCAAATTCAGCTAGTATGGAATGTCCGTGCTACCCATATAGGGATCAGGGAGCAGCGCAGAGCAGTCGAGAAAGCTCCAGTCCAGTTCATTACTTCATACCATAACTGACACCTACGCTCACAAGCATAGCAAGCGCATCAGAAGAGAGCAATACCAAGATACAAGGACAGCAAGGCGACTTAAAGGGACGACAGCCTAGCCACTCCAATCACCCCCTTCTGCCTAAAGATCAACCAGCTACGAACATGGCCATCTCACAATCAACCTGGATCCGACACGTCTGCGCGGCCTTTGGTACGATCTTCATTGGTTTCGGCATCAATGTCATGACCAACCCAGTCTCAGCTTTATCCTTCTTCGAGCTCTCATATCCAATCCTGCCTGAGCAGAGGAAGCTCGTTGACACTTTACTCGTGATCTATGGCTATCGTGACATCTTTCTTAGACTGGCCATCTACGCACCGGCCATCTATGGCAGTACGAAGACTCTGGGTCTGATCATGTTAGCAGCTAGTAGTATTGCAGGTGTTAATAGATAGGTATGCTATTCCATGGTAGGAGCAGGTTGGATGAATCACTGGGGTCATGCGCCTGTACTGGTGATTCTGGGTGCGGTTTTGACTGCTGGAGCTTAGTGTTTTCTGAACCCCTCTCGTCAAGGTCTTACCGCCCTTTCTGCGATCGTGGTAGCGCAGTGTCCGGACATTTCTGGAAGAGTCAGCGTACCTAAGCCGCAAATTTGACCGTGTCCCCGAAAACTAGACCTCGGTGGAGACCCCATTTCTGCTCGCTCTGCGATCGTAGTGGCATGGTCATGGGGTAAGGAGCATGGGATGCCAGCGGATGATAGGATTGTGATCAATGATAGAAGACATGTCATGCCTCAGCAACTCAATCCACTCTGTCTACAGGCCGTCTCATCATCGTGACTCGTACATGCCAAATACATCAGTGCTGGATCTCAACCTGCGGCGGCGTGGCAGTCTTCTTCTCCGCCTGAGTGTCCGACTCATCCTCTTCAGTCAAGACAGGTCTTCCATGATGCACATGCGGTTTGCCGCGACCAGTGATGTCGGCAAAGATAGCCTTGATCGTCCTCGCGCTCGTCTTTCTTCCCTCCCAGACAGGGTACAGTCCGACGCAGAAGGAGCTGCAGAACAACCACAAGATTCCAACCACCACCCAGCCAGTGAAGAACTTTTTGCTGAAGATGTAGGCGCTTCCATACATAGGCATTGGCCACAGTACGAGGAATGAAACAGTCATGAACACAGTGAGCCATCGTGCGATCTTGCTCGCTCGCATCAGCTTTGACTGCTCTTCCGCTTCTTCCTCATCCCGCTTGCGTTGCTCGCCTGGGATCATTTCAAGATCGACATGTGCAGCGGCGGCCAAGTCAGAGTCGTCGCCTTTCCTGATCTGAGCCATGCTAACCCAGTCGTAAGCAGGTGTCTTGAACGCAAATGAAAGGATCGGAATAAAGATAGCTGGTGCCAGCAGAGACACAACGTTGCCAACCAACATTGGGTAATTGGATCCAGTAGAGGTGACACTAAGGTTGCCGTACTGCGTCTTTGACTGCACCAGCCATCCAGTGACCGAGCAGCAGAGTGCCAATGGAGGAGATAATGTAGCTGCTGCCCAACTTTGACCGCTCCACAGCAGAGTGAGTGTGCTGGGCAAAACTGCTCCTGAGATGATGACTCCCATCAAGAGGTATAGGTAGCCCATGGAAATGCCAGCGTAATGCAGACCAGTTGAGAAGGCAGCCATGCACAACGCGTAGACGACACAGCTCGTGTGTGACATGTAGATGAGTCTCTTTCCGGAGGCGTTGGGGTTGATGTAAGTCTTATAGATGTCGTAAGTCCAGATGGACGACACAGCGATCAGCTCTGCAGACATGGCTGAAGTGACTGCCATGAAAATGAGCAGAAGCGTGGCTGCTGCACCGCCAGATCCAAGCAATGCCACCGCTGCATTGGGCAGTACGAGACCTGCACTGACGTCTGCAGCGGACATACGGTTTGGATAAGTCGGGAAGACTGGGTTGTTCTCGAGAGCAATGGCCGAAAGACCCATAGTCGTGGCCGCTAGCCATGGGATCGCGAACCAGGAGAGACCACCAGCGATGTAGCCTGGTAGAGCATGTACTGGAGATGCTGCGATAGCCTTGTTATAGTAGCCGTTGTCCATGAAGACAGTGCCTGGAATTAAAGTCAGCGTAGGTGTTTTTATCATTCTGGTTCGCACTCACCAAAGTTGCCAACAATGTTGATCACGAAGAAGATGACTCCTTCCTTAGATCGCATCGTCAGATATGACCCTCCAGCATTTCCTTCCACAGGATGGCGCTCTGTGGCAGCTACCAAGAGATCGTAGACTGCTCCAGGACTGCCAAGTGCCTGTCCAGTAGCGTAGGCAGTGAACGCAAAAGTGAGAATGATGACCAGGATCACAACGGTGTGGACCCAGTCAGTAAGGAAGGTGGCCTTGATGCCACCAAACATGGTATACAACACAACACCGACGGGCAGCAAGAAACATGCCGCAGCTGTAGGAACGCCACAGAGGGAGGTCGCTACTGCAGACCCGCCTGTCAAGAGCATGGCTGTTACCAGGATGTTGGTCATCAGGCCGAATGTGATGTATACACCGTGGGTGACAGGTCCATATCTGGCACGAATAGCCTCCAGGAAGGTATGTGCGTTCGGAGCTTTACGTTTCAATTCGATGGCAATGGTCGCGAACAGGATGATCTGCACTGTTGCGCCTGATGCATACCAGAAAGGTCCGCTGACGCCATATTGGTAGGCGATGGAGGAAGACTGCAGCAGAGTCGCAGCCCAAGTCCAAGAAGATACGACCGCAGAAGAGACCAGACCGGACTTGACCGTTCTTCCAGCAGTGCTGAAGACTTCACTCGTTTGGAGTTCGTTGTTGTAACGCTTCAAAACGAAGGTCGTAAGCATCATTCCAAAGCTATCGAGGTGTGGTCAGTATATGCTTAATTTCCTCGAGGGTAAGCCTCGTCATCTTACGCGAATAGAAAACCAAGGCCAACGATGACTCCATAGCCCGTGGCCTGGCTGAGAGGCGGAGACGTCGCCATGGCGGCTTAATTGTGCTTGTCAGAACCGCTGGTGCTACTTAAGCACGTCTTGATATGAGCTTCTTATCGGTGGAGTGGATCGGCTCTAATAAAAGAGGATTACTGAGCGAGGTTTACTGAACCCTTCAAGAACAACCAGACTGAGGAGAAAATAGGTGAAGGTTGTACCCTTCTTCTATACGTGCGTTATCTGGGGTGTTGGAACTGGGGATGGGTGACAATCTCAACACCCATAGACCGTACCGAGTTCGCAGCATGTGTTTGTGCTCATGCCTGCGAACCCGCGAGGCGGCCGACGACTGATTCGCTGGTCATTGGATCATCAAGAGATGTTACTCGATGCGATTGCCACGCGATAACATCGCATGGCAGCGACAGTTCTCACTATCTAGTGCACCCAGAATCTCCATAGACGTGCGACTGATAAGGGCCAGCTTGGCAGCTATTGGACGAATAAAACATATCAGATCCGCTCAGGAGATGCTGCTTGTTATTGTGATGACCCATATGGCTTGCATAGCAGGAAGCGAGCTCGGTGGGCAGTTCGTGGGTTGCAGAAGTTTGATGTCCGAGGCTTGTCGAAGATGCTGAAGATGTTTCAAGGAAGATGTGGTCAACGAAGGCCAGGATCTGTGACTAACGAAAACTCCCCAAGGAAGACCGCCGGCTAAGATGCACGGTTCCTACGGAACGCGCCTAAAATGGGTGACACGCAGCAAAGAACTCCCGTCAGTGTTGTCCCAAGAGGTTGCTTCAGCATGAAAAGATGTAGGCTATTCGGCGTGAAGCAGTAAGTATTTGTTGCGAGCACCATCCTTTCTCTCCTTGTCAGCTTTTGTCACTACTATACTTCCCTACGCCCCAGCAATCACATCCCAGAATGGGTGCAGAGGTACGATATCACCCGTCCGGGCATGGCCGCAACGTGGCCATCAATGTGTTGGCCGTGGGAAGGATCATGGGCTAAACAAGCTATCTAGAATTTGTCGTTCGTCCTCGAGAAGGCTGGAAGCGTAAAGTTCGAAGACCGTCCAATCCCGCAGCTCAAATCGCCCTACGATGTTATTGTCAACACGAAGTTTACTGGCATCTGCGGGTCAGATGTCCATTACTGGGTCCATGGTGCCATTGGCCAATTTGTCGTAAAGTCGCCGATGGTGCTTGGCCATGAGTCGAGTGGAGTCGTAACGAAGATTGGTGATGGAGTGAAGAGCTTGAAGGTTGGAGACCGCGTGGCTATGGAACCTGGAGTGCCATGCCGGCGATGTGTAAGATGTCGGGAGGGCAATTACAATCTGTGTCCGGACATGGCCTTTGCTGCGACTCCTCCATTCGATGGCACCCTGGCAAAGTACTACACTCTACCAGAAGACTTCTGCTACAAGCTGCCCGAGCATGTGTCGCTGCAGGAGGGAGCGTTGATGGAGCCATTGGCCGTGGGAGTACACATCTCCAAGCAGGGTGGAATCAAACCTGGAGACAGCGTTGTGGTCTTCGGTGCTGGTCCAGTCGGGCTACTGTGTATGGCAGTAGCTAAAGCATTCGGTGCAACCAAGATTGTGGCTGTGGACATCAATGCTGAGCGGCTGGAGTTTGCAAAGAAGTATGCGGCAACGCACGGAGTCCTTTCACAGAGGGAATCTCCTGAAGATGCAGCACGACGCATCATCTCAGACACAGACCTTGGACCAGGAGCAGATGTAGTGCTTGATGCATCTGGCGCAGAGCCTGCGATACAGACTTCAATTCATACACTGCGGGTGGGAGGCAATTACGTGCAAGGAGGCATGGGCAAAAGCGACATCACGTTCCCAATTGCTGCAATGTGCTCGAAAGAGCTAAACGTGAAAGGAAGCTTTCGATACTCCTCTGGAGATTATCAGCTTGCCCTGCAGCTGATCGAGAGCGGTCGAGTAGATGTGAAGGCACTCATCACTGGAACAGTGAAGTTCCTCGATGCGGAGAAAGCGTTCGGAGAGGTAAAGGCGGCCAAGGGGATCAAGACACTGATCGAGGGTGTTGAAGAATGATGGACCTAGGGTTGATGGAAATGGTCGTTGCCGCCTCTCCAGCTTTGACCTTTGACTACGCTGCTCAAAGCGGAGCCAAGCCGAGCAGATTCTTTCTGCGTAGCAATGGAGAATGATTGAGAGTGTCGATTTCACAACTACCTTAAAGTATCTCTGATTCTCGGTGTAATCCATGCAGCTCGGCGCAGAGACAACGCAAGGGCGGCAACGACCATTTTCTCCGAGCCTTGGACTGCTGGCCTAATGAGATCCGGATCAGGAATCAGTCTTGATTTGAGATGCTCTGGAAGGCTTCACGCATCTCGGACGAGGGACAAAAAATTTTCTTTGCCTCTACAAAGTACCTCCAACGTGCATTGAGGATGTAACCTAAAACCTGAAGTCTTGAGGTACATAGTCAGCCATAGAGTTTTAAACAGGTACGCTCGAACGTCTAGAATGTTTCCATTGTGACTGGCGCATCGCCCATGCCATGATCCGATCCACACCACTTTTTATACATACCGAATGTGTTGTACCTTCATCTTTTGTGTACAAAATCGACATCATTGGCTTATGGGCTTGCCCTCTGTTCTGAAACATGCAGGCGTCTACCTCGAGCTTCGTCCTCACCACTTCAAACATCCTCCGATCTGAAACATCACCACACAATGTTTCGACCTGCTCTAACGAACGCATCTGCAAACAAGCGCGACCTTTCACGAAGCCGCTACCGACGCGTCTCTGCTCATCTCACGGTTTGACAAGAGCAGATGAACGCCGACTTGCCCTGGCGTAGCGGACATCAACATGGACGCCCTTGCGAAACAGCACTAACCTGGAGATTCGTTGTGCAACATTGTAGATCTGGTGTGTCTGCTGATTGTGCTTGCCGATGAGAACGACTGGCTCTGCATAGCTGCACAACCTGGGAGCTGCAGTAAGGTCTCCCTATTGTTCTAGTGCTAGGGTCGCCAAGCTGGCTGTAGCTGGTGACTCTGTGGCGATGGAGGCACTGTCACGGGCATGATGGGCGCAAAAAGATGGGAATGCATTGTTTACTTCCATTAGATGAGAGCTGATGCCTTGCAGGAGAGGTACGTTACTGTTTCTTCTTATTGCTTTTACTGCTTTGATGATTGTTGCTGTTCACGCCATCACTTCCTCTACTCTCGTTCAAGATCGGTATTGTCAAGGTTAGCAAGAGAAGGACATAAGATGCAACATTTTGGTACAGCCATGCTACCCAGATCACCACTGCCAGACTCGACAGCTCTAGAAGCAGGCATACTAGAAGATGAGCGCCCATCACGCCTATCACGCGTCCAAGACAACGTTCGCAATCTGCTTCGAACATCAGTATTCGGACCACATGTAGAAGCCACAGCCAGCTCGCCAACACTACCAACACTTCGACCAATCCCACCTGACCAGCCATTGAGATCTCATCCACCATCACCAGTACCAGGATCTAGATCTCCAAGGCGACCAGCTCAAACGCGCTTTCCAGTAAATCCACAACCAGAAGTCCTACCAAGCCCAACAGACTCCCCCACATCTGTAAGCACGACGCAATCCGAGGATATCAGGAACTTTCCTCACCCACCATCGAGCTATCAACGGAATGTCCAACATATGGCCCATCAATCCACACTGTTCAATACTCGAGCAGTGGCAGCGTTGAATCATCCAGATCTGAGTGACCTCTCCGTCTCAGACTTGTCTCAGCAAAAGTCGAGGCACACAAGGCAGCACGGAGCAGCGTGGACCAGACATCGAACAGGATCTCATGGTTCAGGAAGCTCGCATGGAAAGCATAAGCGTCGAGCCCATCGCGCGGCAGACTCTACTGGTTTGTTGTGCTTCTTGGCTGCTATACTACTGGCTGCTTTAGTCGCCACTTGTGAGCCATATCCTTACTGTGCAGAAGGTTGATGAAAGCTAATACGTAATAGATGTGTCTCTGGCCATGACTGTGGACGGAGTTTCGACAACCTTCCATGTCTTATTCATCTTGGGCATACTACTCGCTACAATTGTATTCTCACATGCTCTCATTCGCTTCTTCCTGTACAACAAACGAAGGAACAGAGGTCTGCCAACGTTCGTGAGGGTGACGAGACAAGGCCATCAGCGAAGACATCGACACCATCGCGATCACTTACATCCCCATGTCCGACGTATGCCCACTGTTACAGGCGAGCATGAAGAGGCATTCGTACCACCCACGCCAATTGAGGTCCACGTACCCAGCGATGAAGTCCGTGCAGATCCCGTCGTGGCCCATCCAGCAGCTGCCACACAGGCACCTCATGATTGGGACAAAGAATCGCCGAAAATCGCAAATCCTCCGCCTGCTTATGGACGGTGGAGAGACAGTGTTCGTGCCAATCCGGATCTGCTCCATTGGGTGCCCTCTCCGATCAGCCCAGGCACTCCGGTGCTGCCTTCGCCTACGTATGAAGAAGTCATGGCTGCTGCTGGTGGCGAAGACAGTCAGAGCAATCCACCCAGTTACAGGACTCGGGACAGTCCGGCACGACAGAGAGAAATGCAGGAAGCCCGAGCTCGTGTTGAGGATCTGGAAGTGGTAGAGCCGGAGATGTTCGAGGTGCGCGGAAGTAATAGTCCAGGTGCTGGCGCCGGACGAAGAGTTGGAGAGGCGTTTTGATGTAGAGATAACCCCAGCATCAGTATAGATGATGCACTGAGCCTTTGCGCTTGTAGTCGTACCATGCAGACAGACCGCGGCGCGGTGTCCACAAACTTCTTCTTCGTTCTTTACTGCATCTTTCCAGTCATCTTCCTGCCGGAGTTCTCATCATCACCGCTTCGCTTCTGGCTCTACGTGTCTGCCCTTCTTGTCTCTCCCCTCGGTAGACGGCACGCCCTTTGCATCTTTATCCCACCACTCCTTCCAGAACTTCTCATCTTCCTTCCTCTTTGCTTCTTTTCGTTCTCTTTCTCTTCGTCTTTCGTCCATTGTAGCAAACCATTCCTCTCGTGCTGCATCCTGCTCCGCCTGGGTAGCATAGAGCATCATACAATTGTTCATGGCTTTCTGTTCTTTCCGGCACATGATGGTGGCTGTGAAGGTTCGTGATGTGCAGCATGCTGCAAATTCTGGTAGATTCATCAGTACGGTGCCGGAGAAAGCATGATAGGTGTTTGATATATAATACCTCTCACTTCATCGGCGCATTTTTGGCGGACTCGTTTGTGGTATAGTTCGCGGACTTGCGATTCTTGGGAGGAGGAAAGTGGTAGAGGAGAACGCGACGGATTTAGTATGATGGGTGTACTCGTCGGAGTTGGTGAAGTGGAAGACATTACTGTGGCCATATCATGCTGATGTTGAAATCAAGTCCAATGGCAATGTAATGTGCTCATTCGAAGCGCAGGCGCGTCCGAGCTTCGATGGCTCCGAGAGGCCGCCTCGCCCGCAACCCTTCAACATGAGCAAGGCAACTACTACTACATCACCTCATCTCAGTCATGAGCTACATAACTGGGATATCACAATGACTATTCTCGCAAATCGCAGAAACGGTACCATCTCTGAAGTTCAGGAGATCCAAGGGCACCTGTCGATCGTCTCTGTGTGCTGTAGTAACCACCAAGCATCTCATGGCGAAGACAGTATGCAGCTGTGATTGGGAAGCATTGACGAGTAAAGTGGGCAAGTCTGGAGTAACACTTTTGTACATTACCATCTCGACCTTTTCGCTATGCTCTATAAACATACACATGACGCCGTGTCGTAGCGAATGAATCATTTACTCATTTTCATGCTTCGTCCCAAGCACTGTAATCTACCTGCCACCCATTCTGATGACTCCAGCAGCCACCAACTTTTGCACCTTCATCCTGATATCCGCGTTCTGCATGTGGTTCTGCAGAGCCGCTGGATCGCCCTTCGCTTGCTGCAGAATGCTCTGCATGACAGGGTCTTGCAAAATAGCCATGATGTCAGGATCACGCTGAATGCGAGCTTGTGCTTCTTCTTCCGTCTCGCCATCGCGAGCGCTGAATTGTGCTTGGAGTGCCTTCTGGCTCTGTTGCTCAATCTCGCGAGTGTTCTTACCATCAGTGTCGTGCTCGAGAGCCTCGGCACAGACGTCGATACACTTGTTGTACTCCTTCATGGCGAACAGTGCTTGTGCTTTGCGGAGGTATGCTCTGATGAACTTCGGATCGCGCTTGATAGCTTCGTCACAATCCGTGACAGCACCAGGGAACGTGAGGAGCTTGATGAGGCATGCTGCGCGGTTTGAGTAACCTCGAGGGTCGTCTGGTGCGCGCTTGGTCATTTCAGTGTATGCCTCCACTGCAGCTGGCCAGTCGCTGTCCTTGAACTTTTGGTTGCCGAGCTCTCGTGCCTCTTCAGCCTTCGCTGGGTCGATGTACGATTCGATGTCGGCCTTCTTCTTGGCCTTCTCAGCTGCACGCAGCTTGGTGAGGACGTCCGGTGTGCGGTGCTCAGTGAGCGACTTTTGGTAGAACTCAATGGCGTTTGCGAGATCGCCCTTCTTCTCGTAGGACGAACCAATACGTCCGAATGCTTTGGCAATGATCTTCCAGTCTGCGTAGACTTCACGACCATACTCCACAGCCTTCTTGCAAGCCTCGATAGCCGCATCATAGTCGCCTTTCTCGAAGTTTGCAGCGCCAAGATTGGTCAGGTATGTGATGTCCTGGAACGTCTCCCAAGCTTTTGTGTAGTGTGCAATGGCCTCGTCGAATTGCCTCTTCTTGTATGCTTCTGTTCCCAGCGCCTTCTCCTTGTCTGCCTCCGCCTTCTTAGCTTTCTTCTCTTTGGCCTCCTCATCTTCTGGCTCTGGTTCTGGCTCAGGCTCCGGTGCCTTCTTTGGCTCCTCCTTCTTTGCTGCTGCTGGCTTCACGTCTGGCATCTCAACGTCTTCCTCAGCTCCTCCACTCTGATCCTGAAACTTGGCAGCGTCGCGGTCGGCGTTATCGGTAGGGTTGAAGGACATGTCGATGCCGAGTAGCACGCTCATAACCTGCAGGAACCGAGGATCGGAGAACATTTCCTGCTGCATGCCTTGTGGGTTGTTCTTCATGTTCTGTATCTTGGCCATGAACGCGTGGTCGCCGAGCAAGTGGGCTGTCTTTGGGTTTGCACCCAGCTTCTGGATCAGCTGTGGATCGTTGAACATGTTGCCCAAGCCCCCACTGGGATCAACGCCGTCTGCCCTCGCCTCAGCATCAATGGCTCGCTTCACCGAATCAAGACCACTCTTTGCCTGTGCGTTGTTTGCATCCAGTTTGAGAGCCTCCTCGTATGACTGCACGGCGCCCATGAGATCGCCGACTCCATGCTCTGCTGTGCCTTTGCGTCCCCAACCTTTCGACCAGTCTGGCTTGATTTCGGTAGTCTTGTTGGCTGCTTCGAGAGCCTTGTCCCAGTCCTTGAGCGATGCATAGGCGCCTGACAAGTTTGAGTAGAGCACGTGGTTCGATGGGTCGACTTCGATTGCTGCAGAGAACTTCTCGACAGCGCCTGTGAAGTCCTTGGCCGCGAAGAGCTTGTTGCCCTCCGCCTTCAGCGCGTCTGCTGATGCCATGTTGTAGTTTGTGTGATGTCGTACTATGAAAAGCTTCGTTCGATTGCACAAGAAGTGTTGTGGTTGATGTCAAACAGAGCAGAGTTGAGAGGATGGTCACACACAGCTCATATCGAGCTACCTGTAGAAAGCACGAGAAGCTAGTTCTATAGTATCCGGGGTTTCTCCGAGCCAGCGCCACTTTTCACTTTCACATGCACTGAAGGTCAATTGATACAAGATATGATAACCTCTGTTGTATTCGTAAACCATGTCATCTCACGGAGCTCTGGTTTCAACGCTTCTGATGGTTCTTGCAGCTTAGCACCATGGCTGTCAATTTTGCAGGCAGACTAGTCTGTGGTCGGTGCAGGTATCTTAGTATAGCTGCGAGAGCGGAGACAGCACTAGGTAATGACTATATCACCAGTCGAATCAGGTCTATACCGACCCCAGCGGATTCTTGTTGAACGGTAAGAGCCCATCTCGTCTTTCATCGCCAAGAGCTGTGAGAAGATTACAGCGGTGCTTTTACAACCCCCCGATAGCCCGTGTGGGAGACACCAGCCATCTCCTGCTCTCCGCCTGCAGCAACAGAAGTTGTGTTCCCTCGATGTTGTTAATACTGGAACAGCTCGCAGTGCGGACACGTGCTGATATCATGCTCTGGCGTTTCCTCTCCAGAGCTGAGAGGCCTTTCGCGACCACATTGAGCCCTTCTCTGTTACTGTAGTAGACCTCCAGGACTGGAAGCTGACGTTAGCGATCGTGGCCTCAGAGGACAGAGTGGTTGATGAGATCCGTTCGCTGGCCCCGACAGCCTTGCTGACTCTACGCTACCAATCTCCAGTAACGTCGATGCTGTAATGACCGTGCAGCAGCTGAGGTGTAGGCGAGCGATGTGTGGGTGTTACACAGTCTCTATGCGACGGCGATGGAGGAGGGGGATCAGGATCGTGTCGCGTGGTGATGCGGATTGCGTTCGCGGTCCTCCAACCCGAAGATTAACTGTCACGTTCTCACGGCTCGACTGCGAGTTGTGTTTGCCGCTGCGTACTGTTTCTGATCTGAGCTACGTAGACTGTAGCAAAAGAGCGAGGAACAGGAAGCACAAGAATGTTCTCAACTCAGCGACTGTAGAGCACACTTCGTGACCGCGATCGAGTTTCGAAGGGCTCGCAAAAGCATTGGTGCCCGATTAGTACTATGGTGGATGACCGCGTATCAGACCCAATGTTGTTTGCTCTGCAGTGGAAAGTGGCAAAAAAATAAGGATCTTGCATTTTGAAGACTTGATTTGTTCTCTCCCCTTGTGCAGGGAGTGTCCTGATGTGTCAATTGTTCGATAACATCACTGTTTCAATTGGTTTGGTTCGACTTCTTTTACTCTGCGAGTCACACTGGGGGACCCCATTTCAAAGTTCAGTCTCGATCTGTAATGGTAATAAGTGGATTCCTGTAAATATGTTTGTTGCGGATTGGGGATGTGTTTACGTTACCTGCTACACTAAATCGCCTGTCTCCCGGAGGGGACAAGATTCCTACGTGTTTACTTGCTTATATACCTTAACTCCCGCCTCGGGCCCTTCCCGCAATACAGCGATTGGAGCGGAGGTGAAGTCCGGGAGCAGTCAACTTTCCCTCCTCCGGCAACAACTTCTCACAACGCCAGCATTATGAGTAGCTTCTTGCGTGAGCTTGTTCAGCATCTTCATGCAAACTCCCTCATACAGATATCGCGTGCATCCATGACACGGTTGTGTTGTGATCGTCATCGAGCGCTGCCTGGTACGGCAATTAGGCTTCCGGCCAGAAGTGATTGAGTAAGCGTCCATGCTAGACGCGAAGCATGCTGGTCGCCAATCACAATGCATCTCGGCGCAGTCGTCGCGTGCCAACAGCAGCCGAATGCCCAGACAACCTCGTCGTCACGGTCGGCTCTTCATTCTCAGCGTCGAGCATGTCTCCAGCAGCAGCATCGCGAGATAGAGTGGACCGGCAGGAAGTGACTGAGGAGATGTCCGTGCTGGACGCAACGCGGTGGTCCTCTGTGAGCGTGGCGATTGCGACGTATGCGATGACTCCCTGGCTATGCGAAATCTTCGAAGCTTTGAGTGCACGCACGCCAATGCCAGCACAACCAAGATGGTAGAACTGTGGTCGGGTCTCTCGATCTTCATGATCAACGCACTGCTCTTCAAGACCAGTATGAAGTGTGTGGCCCAGTAGAGACAAACGCGACATAGGCAGCACCCTCCGCCTAATGCGCACACGGAGATCTACATGCATTCATGCTGCTCCCAAGTCGTCGCATGAGCTCCTTGAATCCCATCCCGTGGGAATACAAGTCGTCAGGAGCGGAAGTGAGAAGAGCGCAAAATTTCAAAGTTGAGAGCAGGATTCGACCTCGCGATCTTCGAGCAAAAAAGGTCTTGCACTTCGAGAGACCTCCAAACATGCAAAAAGGCTCGGACTCCCTTGGGCCTACATCCTTGATCCCAAATCCGAGTCCCCATACACAACCACTCGGACAACATTTCTGCTGGCAGTACTGAAGTGCGCTGTTTGCGTCTTGGGGAGAGCCAGCGGGTAAGACACTGATTGGTGACTAAGCAGGAGTTGAAGTCGATTATTAGTGTTCATCAATGTTTGAGCTCCCTTCCCGCTGCAAAGTGAATCATTCCCGAGCTGGCTGCCGCGACAGTCTTCTTCTTCCTCCTCCACCTGCACTCCCCCACTTCGACGCCAACCAGCACTGACCTTGCATGATCCATAACATTCCCGGTCCGTCTCAGCAATGTTGTGCGCGCAAGAAGACGCGACAAGTGGCGCCTTCAAAGTGAGAGCACCGTGGCGAGACTTGTCGCAGGCTGAGACGCGGCGATGCCACCGATGGCCTCCTGTTGAGAATGTAGCTTGAGATAACGAGGAGAGTCACAGAAGACAGCACCTTCATGCGAGAGCAGGCTTCGACCATGTCCCCGGCCTGTGGTGTCCGTGGAAGGCTGATGCGACCATTCATGGCGGCAGAGATGATTTCGACATCGACGCTAATCGCTGACCCATGCCGAACCTCCCACAACGCGTCTCTTTTAGCTCGCCTGAAAGTTCACCTTTGCTAGATGCGACTGGCGCTCGTATGCTATACCAAGACAAAGTGTCTTGGCCCATGCGAGCTGTTATGCAGGCGACGGTGCCGCTGTCCAGGCTGCATCGCTGCTCGAGCTATACGCGCCATGGATCACCACTATCTCTTCATCGAGCTTATCGACTCTTCTACGCTGCTTCTGGCGAGACATTCGTGCGCGACTCTAAGACGTTCATGGCCATGAGTGCAGTCGGCGTGGTGTGAGTCCAGGAGCGTGGACAATCGTGTGATCAAGTGAGAAGAGAGCCAGCGACTAGCAAGTCGTATAAGGAGCGCACCACACCTGAGTATGATGGCAATAAGAGAAGGCTGTCAAGCAGACAGACGACGTGAGGAGGTGACGAGAAGAAGACGTGAAGTCCCGAAGATTTTCGTACCTTCCCGGATCCAGATCCAGATGTGACCCACCTGCCATGGGTGTCACGACACGTGCGAACTGCATCCCTTCACCGACATCAATCTCTGACTTCATGCCTCAGCTATCACCTGCCGAGAGCAGCAAAGATACTTCTCCCACCCATAGATCATTCTGAACGACATCTGCCTTTTGTCTGCAGCAAGCAGAAGTCTTCTCCTCATGCACTCCACCCTCGGCTATATGCAACCAGGAGACTCCCTGCTTCTGATGGTGGGTCCAGATGGAGATCACCGTGTATGCAGGTGAAAGGATTTCTACGTGGACGGCAGTCGTGTGTACCTGCTACGTCTCCTTCTTTCTCACCTAACCCGCAGGCAAAACAGAATGCCTACTACTGAAATCGCAGGCTTTCCGCTCATAGAAGGCGTGACAATGGCCGCTATCGACGACGACCCCAAATGCGAAGCAGCTCTCAGGATCCAAGAATGGTCAGACTGCGTCCGGCGACAGAAAGGCTACCACGCTGCGAGCTATGGAACGGTCGCCGAAAGTCCTAGTGACTTGGTAGCTGTCATAAGTATGTGTATAGATCTTCCGGTGAGTCGTGTGCAAGTTTGGCTGACAGGAACTCTTTCTTGGTCCAAGTTTGGGACAATGTCGAAGCACATATCTCAACTCTGAGACAGCCAGAGTACAAGGCTGTGGCTGAGAGTATCAGCACCATCTTCTCTGGAGCAGGATACATGCATCATACAGACTTTGAGCCACATGAGCAAGTGCAGAAAGCCATGACTGCTCCTGTCACAGAGATTGCAACCTTCTACTTCGATGACGAGCCTCCAGATGGGTATGTGGTCCAATTTCAGAACTTCCTCAAAGCTGCTAGCAGAGAGACGAAGGCACGGCCTATAGCGAGTGCAGTGGGTGTAACGCACGAGGAAGTAGAGCAGGATGATGTCAAAGGCAATGCTGTTGTATTAATGGTTGGCTGGGAGAGCATAGAAGCGCACGAGGTGTTTCGAGACAGTCAGACGTACCACGAGTATATGCCGAAGCTGATGCAAGGTGTGGAAAAGGTTCACGTCCATCACGTGGCTCTGAGAAGTGTATGATCGAGGCGGTATGTTTCGCAAGTTTGCCAGTAACCATGATGGTGGATTCTGAAGAAGTTCACAGAAAGCGCGAGGTTATAAATGGAACTCATCTGTGTACAGTATCGGGATCTATGGCCCAAAGTGCAAGAGTACCAAAGAAAACATCATTACTGGTGCCATCAAATTGTGAGGCTGTTCATGTTGACTCCAGCAACGACATCAGAAGCCCCATCGACAGCTATATCCCTCGTCAGATCCACCTTATAACTCGCTCTTCCAGCAGTCCAATCATACAAACCCCCAACTGGCTGCCGTCCAGCTGTTGCATCCAGCACATACTGCGAACACTTCTGATTATTCACCGTCTTGTCCTCGATCGCGATATACAACTGCTCGGCTGAGATTCTATCATCTGGCCAATACCGGATACATTGCGTAATCAAGTCTCGCAGCTCCTGGGAGTAATTCTGTTGAGCCCACAATGGCATAGTGAGGAAAACGATACGGCGGCAAAAGGCCAGGTGCACTTGGTTACCAAGCACGAACCGGTATGCCAATATAACGTCTTCCTACTCCCCCTCTCAAGAACGACGCCCTCGTCGCTAGGAAACCCTAGTCCTATAAGGATAATATGTGCCTTGCATTCCTGCGTTCTTGCTAGCTATTTAGGTTGCAACCCTCGGGCTTTTTACGAGTTCGAACGCCGAGCTTTATAGATTAAGAGTAGGATTTCGCTATATCGAGCTTGCTGTGTAACAGTTAGGTCGCAAAAGTCGTACAGAAACGACCAGAGCACTGCCCCACCTTCGGCTCCAGGAAAACGATACGGCGGCAAAAGGCCAGGTGCACTTGGTTACCAAGCACGAACCGGTATGCCAATATAACGTCTTCCTTAGTGTGTTCACTCGGTCCATTTCGGTAGTTCTTCTGGATACTTTGATCAAATTTGCCTCCAGAAACCATCTCAAGCATGGTCATGCCAATGGCCCAGACATTGGTATGCGAAAGTAGTTTGGCAGGATTCGCCGTAGAGCCAATGTTTCTGTCGGGAACATCAGATATCTGCTCTGGAGCAAAGAACGGCAAGGTACCAGCATAAGCATATCGTCCAGGATTAACGTCTGTATGTTCTGTTGGATTCGTTTCGCAAGCAAAGCCAAAGTCTCCCATCTTTGGTACGGGATACTGAGGAAAATAATCGGAATCTGGGTGGTCCAGAAATATATTCGCGGGCTTGATATCTCTATGCACAATTTGGCGCCAGTCGTCATCGAATGTGTTTGGATCGGTCCGGTATTGGCCCTTGTCCAGGATGCAGCATTGTTCGGCGAGACTGTGAAACATGTACCAGAGGAGAGGTTCAGGAATTGGTTCCTGCGATCTGTCCGAGTTCCAGGTTTTGTGAAGTGACTCAAGATCGTCAAAGGAACCTGTATTGTATGTGAGCCCTTGAAGTGCGATCAGGTATGTTTGACTGTGGAATACTTACAGTAGCTCGTGTAAAATGTCATTATGCGAGCTGTTCGGCTGATACTGAAGTGACGGTGCTTGACAAAGTTGAAGTCCTCTGTGGCATTGCATTTCTCTCCTAAGAAGTATTCGTTTGGTATGCCTGTCGATAGATCTTCTCGCTTCCAGCGCCAGGTTGTGTCCCACTCTTTCTGGGTATATTTTTCTACCTTCCTTATAACCCTCTAGGTCCAGCTATTAGCACATCTCGTACCACAAATGGAGACGCGACTTACATCAACAATCCTGCCATCTTCATCATATGCACACTCCAAGGACACTTTGTTTTGCTGGAGAATGGCTGCTGTTATAAATCGTGCCCGGAATCTCATAGACACAAAATTGTAATTCGCCAGCGCGGTTGTAAGAAGATCTTTCCTTATGGTCCATGTGGTTATCAAATCCTGATCCTGCATAGTGATCTGATCGACTCTGGCTCTAGTCTGTGATCCGAGTGCATTCGTGTTTAATTGTGTCCAGAAATTGTCGAGTCGAGCTCTGTACATTCGATAGTAACGAATCGCGCTTTTGTATCGCACGACATAATCCACCATGAAGTCCTTCTCCTCATCTGTGACAAGGGCCGTTATCTTTTGTCTGGCGGCGTCCAGCGTGGCCCAGTTGGGTTCGAGCTGCAACGCTTTCTTCGCTTCTCCAGCGTGATCAGCCGCTTCGTTCAGATCAGCTATGAGCCTGATGTAGGACGATCGCCTAGCTGGCATGGTGGTCTTCCACCAATTTCGCAAGAGAGCCTTTGTTTTTGCTGCTCCAATTGGTGCTGCCGGATTAGGCTCGGTCCACAGCGCCCAGATATTTTCTACAAAGCTCTCTGTGTTCGTGTTCGTTGGTGCTGCCATGTTTGTCAGTGCACTTGTACTCCTGAGAGCTGTAGAGTCAACACCAGCGCGAGAGTTTATCGAGAATACACTTAAGTGTCCGAGCCGGATCGAGCATGACTTCTTTGTCTATTTGCATTGTTTACCTTTGTGATCAGATCCGGAGGGGCGCTTTGATTACTGGACAAGATGAGTGCTTTGTGCGTGAGAGGTACGGTGGCAGAGTGGAAGGTAGAGTGAGAAGCGGCAAAGACTGAAATTGGGTATCAAGCTGGTTCATTCAGTCACTAAAGCCGGCTCCTGTCCATGCAGCTATATTTGCTGCCAGGCCGTCCAGAACGCCGCGCCATGTAAATGCATCGAATTCCCCTATGCCTAGCACCTTGATTGGAATTGCTTTTGGTCGTGAATAGAGAGCAATCAGCATTTACTCGTCATCCTCGTCCTCCTCCTCAGCCTCGACAGTGGTCTGGGCGATACGGTCCAAATCACGCTGGCCGGACTGAGTGATGCGGCGGCCACCCTTCTCCTCATCGGTCTCAAGGACACCGATCTTCTCGAGAGCCTGGCAGACCTTGCGGTCAACGGAGCCAGAGGCATCGACGTGGTGCGATGGGCGCGAGCCACGGTTCTTGGTACCACCGTGAACCTTTCTGAGGCGGCCGACACCGACTGTCTTGCGGAGGTAGATGTGGCGGGCAATGGCAGCAGAGCGGATGTAGAACCTGGGATGATTAGAACATGCTGACATATGCGATGGGACAGTCTTACCAGTCCTGGCTCTGTGGTGGGAGCTCCTTTGCGTGGGAGGTCTTGACGGTGTCGGACCAACCTGTAGACAATGTCAGTATTACTGACACATGCCCCCCGTTCCTCACGGGATTCAGGTTTCTCTGATATGGTTGTGCCACTCATTCCACCTCTTGATCTTTCTTTTCCATCTATTCCTCTTTTTCTGGTGGTGGTGGTGGTGGTGGTGGTGGTGGTGATCACTCCGTACCTGGAATTGGAAGCTTTCCCTGACGCTTCAAGAAAGCAGCGTAGGCGTCGATGAACTTGTCGGCTGGGACATCGCGGACGGAGACACCAGGCATGTTGGCGGTATTGGCGGGTTGTGTGGGTGGGTGGGTGAAGAAGAGGCGCTGGGTGGATGTCGTGGAATCGGTGAACAGATGTGCTTCAGAAGAATCAAATTGTTCGTGGACGCCAAGCCCGTCTCGGAAACTCTATTCGAATCACGTGAGCACCTTTTGACTCTCTTCCACTCTTCGACTCTTTCACTCTTCTTCTCTTCCATCCACAAGTTGAGTGGAATTTTAACATGTGAATCAGCATCAGTGCTTTGGCTACTCACTACTGGAGTGCTGGCTGTATTCTGCATCCTGATCGATGGCTTGGCCGATGAAGTCACCTGCAACTTTCGCGCTCGCTTCACACGACACGTCCTTCTCCAACTTTCGCGGCGCGACTTCATCTTTCGCAAAGACCAAGTACAAGTCGACACCAAGCCTCGCTCACATCTCTGATAGTGCCTACCTTACTTCGAACGAGACGTGGATCTGCCCCTTGTCTCGTGTTAACCAGGCACTGGGCGTCTCGACTGCACTATACAGACTCGAGCTGGATGAGCAGGTGCATTCAATTGCTTATCTCATTGGTTCTTGCAATTGCAGAGCATCAAGCCATCCTTCACTTGCACACCGACACCTTCAGCCTTATAATGCACTTCAAGACTGACTCGCCCATACTTCATGCACTAGCCTAGCAGTAAGCTGCTCCGACATTACATGGCCCCGACGTCCGCCGTCGACAGATTGCAAGGGCCTGCACTGGTTATCACAGGCCTAGCTGGGATAGCAGCTCTTACGTGGTTCATAAGTAAGCTGCCAGCATTTCAAGGCATCAAAGATGGTATGAGGATCATCACTACTTCCTGCGTCTCTTTCAAATGCTCACATTGCACCCAGCAAGCTCAACAGATCCGGGGCTCCTCAAAGCGAGAACGAAATTCGAGCGATACGAAACACCTTCTGGCCATGTTTATCCTCGGATCCGTACCTTCTACAACGAACATTCACAAGCAAAGAAACTGCCAGCCGACTTGCCACTGATCGTTCTCCAACATGGCCTTGGTGGCTCTGTGGCTCAGTTCGCACCACTGCTCAACTCTCTTACGCAAATCGCTCCATGTCTTGCCATCGATCTCCCCGGCTGCGGTCTGTCCGACTTCAAACCAGACAACATTGAGGCTTACACAACTACTGCTTTTGCCGAGCTGCTTTATGTGGCAATTGATCGCTATCGCAACAAGGAGGCAAACCAGAAAGTCGTTCTGATCGGGCACAGCATGGGCTGCTTGATCACGGCCCTACTTGCATCTTCGAGCTCGCCTGTACAACATCTCTGCTCCAACAACATCATCTCACTTATCGCCATATGTCCACGCTCTCATGGCATGTCTGAGCATGAGCTGCAACAGGCCAAACAATTAAGCTACATACCATCCCTTGTGTTTGATCTCGTGAGAATGGCAGATAGGCGAGGTGGTTCCAACAGTGTTAGCGTTGCACGTGTCGTTGGCAAGGACGCTGACATCGAGACCAAGAAGCTGCAGCTACGCTTCAATCAACAGTCCAAGTCGTCAGTCTTCCAGAGATTCACGGCGGCATTGGCTCTCCAGGAGACCAGAGCTGCTAGTTGTGGAGAGGACAGCATCTGGGGACAAGAGACATGGGGTTCTATTAAAGTGCCACTGATGTTAGTGGCAGCAGAAGACGATAAGTTAACACCGCCAGAGGAGGCTTCTCGAATCAAGGAATGGCTTATACCTCCTCGACATGATTCTGTGACTACCAAGCGAAAGACTTCTGCCATTGATGGAGCTGAGCCTACGAGACTTCACACCGAAGTACCAAACCTGCCAGCGATTGCTGGAGATGCTGGCATGGCAGCAGAGCGCATTACTCTATCTGAGCCGGACACAGTATCTCTACCACCGCACCGTGGATCCACAACGGGCATACAACAAGAAGAATCGAGTACCATACACGGAAGTAAGCTCAAATACACGCTGTTTCCGTCTCCAGCATCCCACGGCTTGCTCTACTCCAGCGCTGAGGCGCGGATCCTGTCTCGTAGAATAGAGACTTTCCTAGCTCAGCATGCGGATGAGCGACTTGGAGCAGACTGGCAACTTCGCCATATGACAACTAGCGGAAAGTGGGATGTCAAGAATCTGAAGAAGTGGCAGGCTGTCGCGCCTTGCTCGGAACCAATAGCAGGTGTCTTTCGAGCCATGAAGACGATGCGCGAGATCGACGACGTGCACAGTCCTCCCGTATTCGTCAAGAAGTACAGCTGGAAGGTCGTGCCGGATGGAGTTGCACTCGTTGTCGACATAAGTCTCGATGCGCCAGTCTATGATAAGAAAGGACTGGAGGATGGTGGCGTTGAGTATCATAAGTTCCCGACTGTGAGCAAGCAGCCACCGGGTGCCGACGAGGTCGAGCAGTTCATCTCACTCATTGATGGACTGCGAGAGTCGCCGAAGATCAAGACCCCAGGCCATCCTACAATCGGGGTGCATTGCCACTATGGTTTCAACAGGTATGGACTAGCTGTCCCTTTTCACTATTCATACATGCTGACTAACAACAGAACTGGATTTCTCATAGTCTGCTACCTCGTGGAGCGGCTACAATGGAAGCTGCAAGATGCAATTGAAGAGTTCGCCCAGAAGCGACCCCCTGGCATCAAGCATCAACACTTCGTAGACGAGCTATACGTTCGATATGCGGTGAAGCAAGAGCGACGGATGACCATTGTATGAGCACGCATCTCTGTCCGTGAGAGGCAACCGAGGCATGGCGAATACGCACGCTTTGCAGAGATTACTACGTGCCGCTACAGAGACTTTCCGACATTTGACTTGTCATCGCGAAAACGACTATACCTCGCATACACTTCCACTGACGTCGCGAAGCGCGAGATACCCGGTAGACCCACATCAGCAGTCATTGATCTGCACGACAGTCGGCGCAGCCGCTGACTGTATTACATAGGACTTTATCAGAGACAGTAAAGACGACTGTGCAATTATACCTTCGTCCACTCAACACAAATAATTTAGCTGAATTCGCATTGATAGTCATCACCAATTGAGTACCAAGTACGCCGGCTCGTATCTGATCTTCGTCGGCATAGGTACTAGAACTCCAAACAACCTCCACCTTCTGTCAAAAAATGACTACCTCCCGTGACGCCGTACAGCTCCTCGCAACTCTTCAAAGCAACGAATGGGCGATGCACACACAACACATTTGACGCCAGTCGGTGTCTCGATCGGTCTCCTTTGGTATGTGCCCGACACAGGACCCAAGATCGCGAAGAACACCAGACCCAATGCTAGCAGAGAGCGCCCAAGGACTACTCCGACTCTGCTATGGGGCGCGACTATGCCTCCAATGAAGATTGGTATCGTAGTCAGCATGAGTGGAATGCAGACTTATCAGGTTATGAACGGATAAGAATAGCAAGTCTGTGCCTGAGGGTGGTGATTCAGGACAATGAAGGAGTTTCCCGCCAGGTTGTTGTATCGCTCTTGTCGGCGTTCGTGTCGGGTCATGCGAGGCAGATCTACCGCAGCTTGGTGATAGTCGTATTCCAAGCAGGAACTGGTCCTAGATTCTCGAGCTTCATTGCCTTCTCTTGCCACTGATGCGACTCGTTGTTCACAGCATAAGCAGTGCAATGAATGTCAATCCTGCTTAGCTGTGGACACGATGGCCTGGCTGCTGCTATTAATGGCTCGATATGCCTATAAACTGCAGACGTCAAAGCAGCACTTGGGTCCTCGCGCGTAGGTCCTATGAGCGTAAGCGTTCTGAGCTTGGCTGGAAAGCACTTCACAAGCTGATGTTCAGGATCAAAGTATCTAAAGCTTCCCACCAATGCTCTAGGTGTCACAGCCAAGTGGACAAGGTTCGTCATCTGCTCCAGATTTCCAAGAGGGTCATCGTATGCTTCGTGGATTCTGCTTGCCACAAGATGTGGGTCGGCCTCGGGAAGGTTGCAGAAGTTGTTTCTGGTGTCTAGGCGTACGGATTCGAGGTGGGAGCCGAATGTGTTGAGAGAGGCGGCGATGCTCTTGAAGTCTAGAGGATATTCTTGTACGGCCCACTGGAGGTCTATCGAGCGAAGGTTGGGAGCTCGTCGGAGTATATAGGAGAGCGTTACGTTGTCGAACTTGCACTGGCGGAGCTGAAGGGTCTTCAGACCTGGCCATGGGTGTTCTTTTGATTATCAGTCTCCGCACTTTTATGCAATTCGTGTGCAGCATTGCGCTTCGCAGTCAGGCTTGCAGCTATCGCTTGCTCTGCTGCAGTATAATCTGAGGTGGAAGTGAATTAAAGCACTGGGGGCAGAGCTCACCTGTAGTGTTCGGTCCAAAGACTCGTGATGTGAAGAGCCTACCACAACTTATACGCCAGGCACAGAACGTCTCCACGTTCGGCATGATAAGAAGTCGCTTCGCAAAAGCGCAGCCAAAGGTACCAGAATGCTTCTCTAGCCGGATGGCCAAATTGCGTATCTTCTGATAGCGTTTGTGAGAGGTGTCTGTCCATTTCTCAAACGGGAGGACATCAAGCAAGAAGTGCAAGGACCTCGCTCTCAAGAACTCCTCGCGATGTGCTTCCTCATCAACACATGGCACCGAGACTTCCAAGACATCGATGTTGTCACACAGCAGTACTAGCATTGTGAGAACGACATCGGCTCGTCCACTTTCAAGCTCTGCGCCCACTGCAGAACCCAGAGCCATAGGGTAGCAAGAGCTCACTCTTCGCAAGCCTTGCGCATAGTGAAGGCACTGAGAATCCAGTGATTGTGGTGCTCGGTCGACTGGATGCTCGTCACCTCGTGCAATATGCTCCCACTTGTCTATAATGATCTCGCGAACGCTGTCAGCACATATCGAATCTTTGACCAGCGTCTTGATGAAGGTCCTCGCGTTTGCTACTCGGAAGCCTGGGTATGTATGATATAGGACTGGCTTGACGATCCGATATAGTGCTTTGGATGTCCTGCTTAAACATGCTAGAGTGCATAGCTGCAGCTTAACAGCCGTATCAAAATCGCTCAACGTGCTGCTGAAGTCCGGGTTGCGGCATTCTCCAATCTTGATCGCAGAGGGAAGTTTCAGGTGTTCGACAATAAGTGTCAAGATCTCCTCCGGAAGATGCAGTGCGGTTGCCATGTCTGCTTGATGATGATGAGCTCGATTCCTCGAGCACAAAAGGCACCGCCGGCGCCTGTGGTATTCAGCGGTGCTGCAGTACCAAGCTTATCGTGACCGCTACTGTGATCTTTGGGTCATCGATCCCCAGTAGCTGCACGCCGTCTGTATCAGGCGTTCGTCCGAGGCTGTCTATGTTCTGTGTGCCGATGTTCACGTTCCCAGTGCCACGGATCGGCCTCGTTCCCGGGAGTCAAATGTTGTTCGTGGAGAACACTCATACGACACGAGAAGCCGAAGTACAATGTACAGGTCCACAAGAAACAATCTCAATGGCGCACGGCGGTCAATGATCTGGCGGTGCTGGAAGAATGCTGCAGTAGAGCATGAAAGATAGCAGCTCTAGGTGCAGCAGCTGTCGCTGTTCGTTCAGGACTGGGTCGACTGGCGCATGCGAATGGTTGGAAACGAATCCTTCTTCCTCAAGCGTCGCCACGATTCCAGCGTGTCGGTATCTCGTGTGCGGTAAACGCAATGTCTTGAAGCAGGCTAGTCGGGCGGTGCTGCTCTGATGATTATTGTGTTTCGTTAGGGCTGGTAATCGTATTCATCGTATATCACCGCTCCGAGGTTCTCCGAAGTGAAGAAGACTGTCGAGAGTCCTCCTCCTCATCTTCAAGGCTGCAAATCCACTTCTCACAGGAGATTGTCACCATGGCATCTGGAGGCGATTCCTCTGATCCGCGGAGTCCGAGCACAATCATCGAGACAACACGGAGCATATTCTATCATGCCATGTATCACCAGATACCCGAGCTGGTCAGCGCTGCTAGTCAATTGCCCGCAAAGACGATCCAAAGATATCATGAGCGTGACAGACGATACGATGCCCGTTAAGGAGCTATAGGCGATCCATACAAGGGCTTTATTGACCCAGGTCTCGCAGATGAGATCGACGAACGGCGACGACAGCACGACGAGTATCTGCGATCAAAGCAGAAAGAAGTGAAACGCGATAGTAGTGATGGGAACATCAAGGACTGAAGGCGAGTCGCTATACGATATGCGAGCAACATCAGCAGCCAAAAAGAGGTATATTTTTGAGTGATGATGCTTGTCATGGTTACGATGAAGGAATATAGCAGCAGTTCTGCCTCCAAGCCATCAGGGTGTAATGCAAAGGCTGTACACTTCCTCGCGGCCAGAAGGCAGACTTCGGACAATCTTGCTCGACACAGGTCTCTACCTGTGACTAGGTGCCGCGCCAGTGCGCCTCCGGACACCTCGATTGCGCCTCTGAGACAGCTTTTGGAGAAGAGTGAAGCTTGAATGCAAACAGCGATACACGAGCATCTAGACATACACTATCGGGTTCGAAGAGGACGCTTTGCGCAGTCCAGGCGAGGCCCGGCGTGCCGCCAGCACTCTCGCTCTCCCAAACCCACTTGGCATTGCCAACTCGATGAGCAGGAGCGGATGCGCAGGACGCCGCGCTTCTGTTTAATCCACTCTTCTTCGGTTGCAAGCTCGTTGAGATACCTCATCTATCATATATCCGGGCATAATTGCGTTCTCTCCAGGGTCCCGAGCGCCATAATCGCTGAACCCAGAAGTCGTTACCGGAAGTCGTTACCTCTTAGAAGAGGGTTTCGAAAGGCAGTATGATGGCACTCTTTACTCATGGGATGCTCCGTTGACGACTGATCCACTCACACCATTGACACCATTCGTCTTCGACTCGCCCGCAGCATTGCCCTTCCAAGCCTTCGCCGATATCCTTTCTCGAATCTGCTGACTAGCAAAAGGATCCACATACTCGCAACAATCGACAATCTTCTCACCACTCTCATCGCACTTCAGGAAGAAGACAATGTCATTTTGTACTTTTCCACCCCCATCACCTGGCAACATCCAAAAGTCCGCTCGTGCCACTACGCTTCTCTTCTTTACATCCACGTGGATGTCTTGCACCAAGATAGCCCATGTGGAGAGATTGGCAGACATGCCTTTGATATGGCTACAGAAGCCATCAATGTCTTGCGGTGCGCCTAGAACAGGGCTGTTCTGTGCGAAGAGCTTAGGAGCCCACGAGATGCGGAAGTGAGGAGCGCAGTGAGATCGTATCAGGTCGTAGTCGGGGTGATTATCTCTTGGAGTTGCCGAGTTCGTGGCTTCAATAAAGGCTCGAGCTGTTGTTGAGAGCTTCGAGTAGAGATCTGCATCTGACAGTGGTTGTTTCGTGCTTACTGGCATTGTTGATACAGACTGTGCGATTGTGGTCTGGTAGCAGGACTGTATGGTCATGATAGAAGTAGTTCGACTCCATCTCTCTCACACAACAAGAACTCGGACAGTCCCCCGATATTTCACACATTTCACATCTCATGTCTCGGTGCCACGAGCTCAACAAGCCATGGGCTTGACGCCAGCATGATCGTAGTCGGCGTGGTTCGCAAATGCTTCTGGTTCGAGAGCTAGAACGATTTAGAGTTCGTCTTACAACCCTCGAGCTCAAAAGCCGTTGCATCCTTTGCAGGTCAACTTACCCTATGGAGAAGTCTTCGCGAGGTTCAAGCAGCAAACCACGAGCAATCAACATCGTGTTCCCTACACAACACATCTTCCGTTGCGAACCTGAGTTGTTGGTTGAGCAGGGTCCGCCTGTTGAGTTCGGGACCGATTCGTTCCCGTGAAATGCCTTGTCATGCCTGACGAGAGATGACCTTTAGTAGATGCCGACATAACAGTTGAACACAGCATTGTGCTCGAAGTGAGTCTCATATTAGTAGATGCTATACAGTAATGTATCTTCAACTATGCTAGGTGCAATCAAATAATCGCACATAACCGACACGAACGCCGCCATTTAGCTCAATGCTGCAGAAACGCTGCAGAAGCTGCTGTTCCGCACTGGCAGCCAGCCATCATCAAAGCAGCTCGCGAAGTGGTATCTCTGAACAGCAATTGAACTCCATCTCAAAATCAGTAAGTCTCGTAATGAAAGAATAACCTCCTCTCGCCCTTCTGTGCTCTTCTCACACTCCACGTCTGCGACCTCCATTCTGCTGATAACCACTCTTTTGCAAGCTCTTCAGCACAAAGTCCTGCACCCTCAACCGATCCTGGAAGCTGAGCGTAGGATTTGGCTTGGCCTTCTTTGGCAGTCTATGTTCGATGATCTCGAGCTGTTGAGAAACTTCTCGATCACGTTTGGCTCTTGCATTTCCTGCCGAATCTTGCGCACCAAACCGGATGGGCACGTCCGCGATGCTGCGTGCAGTCGGCTCTGAGTTTGTTGAACTCAATTGCCTATTCGCACTAGGAAGGATGCCAAGAAAGCCGCCATAGCGAGGGACCTCGATCGCAGCAGGTGGCGGAGTGCTTGAGGCTGATCGCGCCCGCGGTGGAGAGCTTGATAGGAACGGCGTCGATGATCGTGACAGCGGGACATATGGTGACCGTAGCCGAGGACTCACAATTTGTACTAGAGGACCCAATCCAGCTGCCTCCTAGTCCAGCTCGATGACCTCTACCACCTTCGTTGGCGCAGAAGGCGTGGCAGCTGATGTGCTACGTCCGCCATCTTCACGCTCCAAGCTAGGTGAGCGGACTCCACTTCGCTCCTCCTTCTTGGGTTTCCAGGTGCCATCAGTCTCAATGACGATCGCTTTCGTGTCCGTCAGGTTCCTCTTCTCCAGTTCCGCACGCACGTCGACCAGGAACTCGTCGACAATCAGAGTCTGCGGACGGATGTCGCCTCGGCATAGTGGACAGCGCCAGCAATCGACGACCGTAGGCCACTCTGGCCTCTCACGCTTGCAGACTGAAAGGAACACCTCAAGATCGAAGACATCCTTGTGCAGACAATTGGCGCCACGAACAGGTACATCCACCAATCGAGCCTGCGACAAAGGCTCAACAATGCTGATGGTCATGTTGCTTGAGGTGACTGCGATATCATCGTCGTTGTTGTCACTTCCGCCTGACAGTGCTTTCTTGATTGCTGCCAAGGAGCCCTCGGCGGTCACACGTCCCAAGCCGTTCTTGATGGTATCATGGCTCATAAAACCAATGGTCTCAACAGCGAGTGCGTAATCAAATCTTCTGTTGTCATGCGGAGAGCGATTGAGGTAGATCTTGAGCGTGTTGGTCCCTCGGATGACATGTGATGTCACATCGATGGGCAGGTAGCGGCCATGATGTAGCTTTCGTCTGGTGTACAACTGCTGTCCATTGAGCTCGAATGATAACTCTTCCGGCCAGCTGTTGTCCGCGACGATCCAGCTGCTCTCGCTGGTGAATCCAGTTGCAGGCACAGCACAACATCGTACACGGTACATCAAAGAGTCTTCGCTTATGACTCGAGTACTAGGCAAGCCTGACCCAGTCGCTGCTGCGATGGTGTTCGCCACCTTGTCGAAAGCATCACCCAGGAGTTCAAAGTCAACCACCTGTACAGGTATCCGCTTCTTGATGGTGACTGGTAGCATTGCGAACCCTGTGACATATCGATACAGTCCTGGCGCATCCTGCTTGAGATCAGCTGGGATCAAGTTAGGACTACGAAGATGTGCTTGGTGTAGACCGGAACGATTAGGTTCTGGATGCGTTGGTTGCGGTCGCGGGATTTCGAGAGGTGTCGGGAATGCAAGCCGCTTCTTGAGTGGAGGTTGCCCTGGGAGATTATTCTGCGCAGCGTGCGTAGCTGGTGCTAGTCCTTGTCGTGCAGCTGGTAGGAACTGTTGCATATGAGGTCCACCTGGCATCAGCACGTTGGGAGATTGAGGGATACTGCCGCGGTTTTGTTGACGACCTCCTGCCGCTTGTGACGCCTGCAACCTTCTCTGGTTCTGCTGTATTTGATGTACCTGTTGTGCTGAGGAGGGAGGCTGCCAGTGGTCCTGTATCTGTTGTGGCGGCATCTGGAGATTCTGCATCTGTTGTGTTACCGGAGGCATCATGCTTCTTGGCATCGTACCAAAAAGCGCGTGGATCTCTGGCGGCACAGCAAAGGGTTGTGTCGTTGGGGAGAATGATGTTCTCTGCTGCAGACGTTTCCTGTAAGCATCCCAATGCTCGTAAACGGCGCGTAGCGCTGCATAAGCATGGTGCTTCTCTGATGGTGTCCGTCGCCATTTGCCCTGCATGCATGTTTGCTGGTCCAGTTCGTGCAGACCCTCTAGGACCTTCATTCCCGGCGACTCTTCTGTACCCCAGAACATGCGCGCAATTGCTCTGAAGCATGTATTTTGCAGCACCATGCTATGAAGATGCAAAATGGTTATCATATCTTCCACTAGTGGAGGCGCTAAATTCTGCCTGCATGATTGAGTTAAACCTTCCCAGTGCTGGGGCAAGGCCAACAGAAAGGTCTTGACCGCCTGCACACGCGCCTCATATATCTCTCTTGCGTTATGCGGATCGCTGTACAGGTCCATAATCGGCTCGGGAAATTCGGAGAAGAACATGAGCAGCTCGTTGTTGACCTCAGTGTTGGGTACTAAAAGCCCACCCAGCTGCTCCCAGCTTGCCACTGGCAAGTCCTTCAGCGACTTAGGTAGAAGGGTCGGCATAACGGTGCGCATACAGAACAGCTGACTGAGAACTTGGTAGAACCAGTCTTCCTTCTCAACAGCGAAACGTAGCAGAGTCAACCGGCCATTGTCAGTTGCTGTTAGTCTGGGTTGCATTGCCTGTTCCATTGCATTGATCCGATCGTGTAGCACTTGCTTTGCGATCCTGGACGCGTGATATGACGGCTGATGTGGTTGCCCTTGTTGTGGTGGTGGTTGATTAGAAGGCACGATGGGCGGCGATTGCAGTGGCTGACCAGTTCTTTGGGCATTGCCTTGCGTAGATTGACGCTGGTGGTGACTGGCTTGCCTCTGATGCTGCATCTGAACTTGTGGGAGGTTCTGTAGAGGCAGCTGCGGGTATTGGAACTGCGGAGACAGCACTGGCTGAGGCACTCCCATGTGCTGAGAAATTGAGATATTTCGAGGGAGATGCTGTTGTTGTCGTTGTTGTGGTAGCTGTACTTGTACAGGCGATCGCATTGCCACGGGGGAGCCGCGTCCAGACATTGTTGCCATACTCATATCTGTCGAGAGGCGTTGGACGCCACGATTCCTGAGGGCCGCAATCTGATTCTCTGCAAAAGTCGGGGAGTTGATGTTCTCGTCACTGGGTGCTGGAGATGGCAGCGAGGGCTGCGTACGCACCGCTTCCATACTTTTGGTCATGTTCGTGATCTGAGGAGTAGAAAGTCCTGATTGATAGTTCACAAGTTGAGGTCGCGACTGTACTCCTCCAGGCTGAGATGGCAACCGCGCAGTTGCACCTGCCACATTCGCTCCTTCCTCTTCTTCGTCTAAGTCGATGGTAACCACGACCGGCTTCTGACTTCGTCTGGCATTTTCTGCATGCGCGAGAGCGTTTGCAGTCTGAACATCCTGCGGTGGGTCGACGTCCATCATCCATCTATTTTGTCTGTATCCACCCAGATACTGCAGATTCCCGCTCGCTTCTCTTATCGCATTTCTTTCCTCCTCTACTCTTCTCTTCTTCGTTGGCGCCTCGTCGGAGACCACCATCAGAGCGGTGCACCGTCAGACATTTGACACCTCACAGTCTGCAACGCGCCGTTGACGCGCATAAAACTCGCTTTTCTTCGCTCTGCGATTGTACTCTCGTCGCTAGAAGTTCGGTGCGCTGTCGTTGCACCGCAGCAGCGGCTGCAAGCACTATATAAAACGCGCTATGCTGTTAGAGTGCTGCGTGCTGCGTGTCACTCGCGCGTTGTTGCCGTGAAGAGCGGCGGTGAGGGTCAGAAATTGGACTGTGAAGTGTGAGAGTCAGAGTTGATTGCCAGACACAATCGCAATTCGCGGGCGATGGAGGAGTCTGCGGCGTAGTAGTGTGAGGACGATCTGGGACCGCATTCGGACAGGAATGAACACCCTTCGACTGTTCGGTTTGCTTCATTATGCCCAACGAATCTCATAGTGAACACCATCCCTCCTCGATATCAATATCAAGGTCCGTCCCCGCCAACATGATCGATCCCTGTAGACAAATCATCGTTGGATTCGTCGAAAAGGTGAACCCTTGGCCCAGACCGTTTGTTCTTCGAGAAAGAGAAGGCGAAACTTGTGATTTGCCGGACAGATCACATCGGCCAAGACTAGACTAGTAGGCTAACGATCTTGTTGTTGACCTTCGCTCGTCGTCGTAGTCGTCTATACTATACACACGGCAATCTACTATCGAGTCCGGAAACTGAGGTGGTGGCAAGGTGTTTCATCTCGGGTCGATATGCGCACAACTTTCCCAATCTCCTGCTTTGCTGTTCCTGAGAGCGAACGGACGACCGATCCAATCATACCACGGCACGTCGACCTCCAACGACCACACTATCGCGCAACACCACCTACGCCGACACGCTCCTCTCCACCTACGGCCGACCCGCACGCCGATGTTGCGACGTCCTGGCGCGCAAAAGACAGGTGGTGGTGATGAAGCTGTAGCCATTGCGATCGTGGAACGAGCAGCTCCGCCCGCCCCGCTACCGTCTTAGACAGACGTACACGGTGGTCATTACGATACAGAGCGAGCAGCGATTGATCACGACCAGTCTCTCGCGACGAGCGAAGATGGCGAAGAATGGAGCAGGCAATGCGCAGGCGGGCTCGATCCTGCTGGTGGTGCATGATTTCCAGGCGAGGAGCCCAGACGAGCTCAGCCTGGCCAAGGGTGATCGTATCGAGCTCATAGAAAGGTGCGTCTGCATTACTGCAACACGAACACATCCCCAGGAACCACACAGCCTAACGCGCCGGTAGGGACGACGATTTCGGCGATGGTTGGTAAGTTTTGGCTTCCACTGCCTTCCGGTTTCGCGCCTGGTGGCCTGACAGCGAGTAGGTTTTTGGGAAAGCATCTCACCAACGGCAGCAGTGGCCTGTTTCCTGAGGGTAGGTTGACCTGACCCTGTCAAAAGCCAATGCCATTGCATTGCTTTATAATAGTATCATGGTCGGGATGTGCGCTGACTACTCGGGCAGTGTATACCACGCCGGCTCCCAAAGGTACGCTAACCAACAGCACTCACAAGCGTGGCACAAGTGATGCGGCTCCCATTCTGGCAGCGCAGTCTGCCGCATCCAACCTGGCTATGCCCGCGACGGTCTCAGGTTCAGGCCAGCGGAATGTCTTAGCAACGCAGTCTCTCCCACCCGTGGCAAGCGGTGCGCAGAATCCATTGATGTCGACAGCTCTCCGAACATCTCTGCCAGCCAGTAACGGCACCACAGGCGGCCGAACGTTCACCATAACGTCAGATTCGCCCGTTATGAGCGAGACATTGTCTGTGATTGACGAGCACATTACGGACATGAAGTCACCTCGTGCTTCCTACGTCAATGGCAACAAACGAGATACTGTAGGCAGCGTCTACTCGGCGCAACAACAGTACCGGCGATCGTATATTGCTGGCGCAGAAACTGATGAAGAGGAGCACCAGTTGCACACTGAAGAGGAGGTTATGTCGTGGGGACCAGAGCGCGTGGCGGAGTACCTCGAGGACAACGGTGTTGAAAAGGCCCACTGCAATGTCTTCAGAGACCAGGAGATTAGTGGAGAGGTCTTGCTCGCTATGGACCAGAACAGCTTGTTCATCAAGGAATTTGAGCTCGGAGCTATTGGCCGGAGGCTACGGACATGGCACAAGATAAAAGCCCTGCAGGACGAAACGAAACGAAGTATGATGCCAGAGATGGAGCGAGATCGAACCAACTCTGAGTACTCTGTCGGAGCAGACGCTGAGGAGGGTGCAGTTGATACCTCCAACGTGGCGAGGAATCGCAGCTCGACAATCGGTGCACCAGCTCTGCCTCGAGGACTTAGTTCGGCCAAGCGGAACAGTGGCGACAACATCCCAACTCGCAGTACAACTATGCCCGAGCAGCAGATGCCATACGTCCCTGGTGGTACCAGACGTGTCAGCGCAGGCATGTCACCCCTGCAGGCCATTACATCTGCGCCCCGAGAGGCTACTCAACGACCATCAGCACAAGGCATTCGAAATCTGAATCATTCTAGGCGACATTCAAGTATAGACTCGACTTCCACGGACGGCGCAACTCGCACGGGGCATCGCAAGAAGCCTTCGCTCGATCAAAGATGGGAACCTGGACAACATGTCAATGGCGGGCATAAATACACTGCTAGCACGGACTCGCAGTTTGCGGACAGGAAGTCGAGCGTTCTTTCACCTGCTTCTCCCGAGGACCTTGATCGTGGCTATTTCTCATCGACCGAAGTTGACTCCAGGTCACGCAGATCGATGCTCACGAAAAGAAACTCGACTTCTATCAGCCAGTCTAACGTGATCAGTCCGATTCAAGAGAGGACAAGCAGCTTTCAAAACGCGACGCCGGAGCTGCGGGAACCAGTCAGTCCGGTAGGAGGTCCAACTTCGCATCACACCAACGCGATGAACGCAATCAACAGCAAGTTTGGGAAGTATCGTTCAACTACTGCTCCTACAGTCAGTAGCAAACTCGGCCCTGTGCATCCTATCGTGACAAAGCTTGATCATGGAAGTACTCAATCTCTGGATGCGATTGCTGCTAGCCCGACGAAGATGGATGACAATGGCAGTACGGCGTCAAGTGATAAGCCTCTGCCAGTTGCACCCTCTGATAGGCCAAGTCCAAGGATCAACATGGGCATGTTCTCTTCTGCGAAAGCCAAGATGACTGGACTGCGCTCGATCAGCGATGCCGTGACCAAGGACGAGAAGAGATCGCCAACGAAGACAGACTCTTCGCTGAAGTCGCCTACCAGGACAGGCTCATCTACGCCAAGCACTGAAGGAAAGAGTTTCGATCTCAGCAAGTCTGATATGCACTCCCGCGCATCGACGGGATCAGCTGGTGGCTTGATGCCGCCGCCGCCTGTGAAACGACCCCGAGCCAAGACGAAGACCAAGAAATCTACATCAGCTTACACTAGCGGCCTCGAGCAGAAAACACCACAAGAGGCGATGATCTCATGCGACTATTCGGGGTGGATGAAGAAGAAGAGCGGATCTCTCATGACAACCTGGAAAACGCGGCTGTTCGTCCTCAAAGGCTGCCGACTTTCTTATTACTACACGGACGATGATTCGGAGGAGAAAGGACTCATTGACATAGCATTTCACAGAGTGCTTCCTGCGCATAATGAGACATTGACTGGACTGCATGCGACTGTCACTGGTGCATCTGCAGGTGCCACAAGCCCCATGCATGGGTCGACTCCGACACTGGCGCAGCAAGACCTGAGAGATCATCCACCTCAGAAAGGCGAGGAGGGCGAGGGTATGTTCATATTCAAGCTCGTGCCGCCAAAGGCTGGACTGTCGAAAGGTGTCAATTTCACGAAACCTGCTGTGCACTACTTTGCGGTCAACTCGAGGCAAGAAGGCCGACTCTGGATGGCAGCACTCATGAAAGCCACTATCGATAGGGACGATACAGGCGTTGTCACGACTACTTACAACCAGAAGACCATTTCATTGCAAAAGGCAAGAGCGCGCCGCGAACGTCCGCCAGCATTGAAGGAAGATCCTCCGATCGTTGACATCAACGTAGATGGCATTGTAGAACTTCCTGCAGCGGAAGGGGAGGGCGAGAGGGGACTCGGTATCGGCGGTTTGCTCGACGGTGACTCCACCTTGGTTGAAGAGGATTCCACCACCGCTGGCGTGCAAGAAAATGGCAGCATGCTCGACACGAGCTCGATCGCGCCAAGCACGATCGCGACCGCTACCGAGAGCGAGTACAACGAACCAGAACGCGAATCTATTGCACTGAATGCCTAGGCAGGCTCACACATTACCAGACATCACACATATGGAGGTTTATTGCTACTTTGTTCAGCGAAGCGACGGCGTTCAACATAGCGCTGAGCTATACTTTGGTACTTTGGACGAGGGAAACGATGGAATGGCTGATACCCGAAACTCGAGAATGTTTCATACATTAATTGTAAGCAGTACCTTAGGATCACGATCCTAGATGCTTTCAAGTACATCCTGCTCTATCCTCTAATTCCTTCTAACCTTCACGAGACTAGTCAGCCTCCTGCTCTCATGAATGCTAGCAACACGACTTACATACAATGCACGCAGGATGACAACGCAGACATGTCATCTTGATGTTGCTGTGGTACTAGTGCTGGACGAGCTTGAAGAACTTGATGCCGCTGATGTGGTTGGTACTGATGTGTTGCTTTTAGGCTGTGAAGGCATTGCAGAGGGAGGTGTTAAATGAGTCGGAAGATGGTGTATATATGGCATTTTCGAGGAGTCGTATCTTTCTCCAATGTCTAATCTGAGTCGGTTCATTTGTGGTTCAGAGTCATACAAAAGTATATAGACTACCATTGAAGCCCCAAACCGCCTAGGGGCACTGGGTTATATCACTCCATGGATGTATGAGTCTTCACCATTGCTAATCCACGGCTTTCATGCTCGCTCACACCTGATAACCATACCTCATCAAGCTGCGTGTTCTGCGTACGTCTACTCTACCGATCTCGAGGCCCTACGTGCTGAGACCCTACATACTTTCAACTCAATAAGGTAGGTGACATGCAGCGACATCGCAAGGATCGAGAATGCTTCCAGTAGCCACGCATTGAAAGTGGTTGCCTGATGCCTCAAGCGGATTTTCACCGCTGCTTCTGTGTGACTGTGAGCAAGCATCGTGTCTGCCTACATTGGCCTCGTAATTTCGTGACGAGTATAGTCTACGTGCTCTCGTAGTGCTTTTTGGTAGCGATGTTGTATTGTTGTTTTGACGTCGTCAGGAAAACCGGAGTGCTCTCCGTAGCGGCCTAGAGCCGGGACGGTTTCTTCCTTCGCCCTGCTCACACGACCACCAACAACCACCATCGTGTCGGAATACACTCGTCTCGAGTCTCCAATTAACTGACCGCGACGTGAGGTGTAGTCGAGACCTTACAACGTGCTCAGCCACAAGTATCGCGCGTGGAGAAGTGTCCTCAAACAGCCGCAGACGCTCGTTGACGATGATCCGCCTTGTCCAAGAAGAACCAGCAGTTTCACAAGACCCAGGATTGGAAGCACAGATGTGCCATGAGTCCTACAGCGATGGGAAGACACAATAAGAGGTTCACTGAGGCTAGATGTGGTCGTCTGTGCGGTCTGTTCCTTCTACGCGCCGCAAGCCATTCGCTAGCCGCCGGCGTCCATTGGCTGAGAATTCCTGGTTACAGACTACCACGAAACCACTCTATACTATGTCTGGGTCTTGGAAAAGACAAGAATAAGTTCAGAGATGTCTGAGCGTACTGCCAGTCGCAGAGAAGGCTGATATAAGTACGACCAGTGTTGAGTATCTGGCTAGAATCATACCATCAACCTTTCACGACTCTCTTTTGTGCTTCCATATCTCTTTTGCTTGCTTTTCTCTTAACGACTTCACTAGCAAAGATCTCCCGCTGGCAGGGGTCACGACAACTACGAATCTGGCAACTACTATACAGAAACGACGATCACGAAAAGCACTTCATATCTTTATACAGCCAGCATCATCGAATCAGCATACACGCACAGACATGCCTGTCCCCGAATATGGCGCTGCTCCTTTGGCAAAGACCTTCGTCCTAGTACGCGGCCTTTCGCTCATCTGCATGATCGCCATTGTTGGCATGACTGCGAACTTTGTCGCAGAGATAGTAGGCTCCAGTGTCGAGCCACCGAAAGAGATAGTCGGAACACTGGTCATCGTAAGTTCTCTAGTCGCACTCCCTTACACAAATTACTGAATTTATGGAACCAGACATGCCTCGCTGCACTCTACTGTCTCATCAGCATACCTTTCTTCTATGCCCAAGCCAATCTCGGTCTCCTCATCATGACAGCAACCGATTTCCTTCTTTTGCTGGCGTTCATCATCGTCTCAGTCGTCCTAGGCAGACCTCTGTCATTCCTGAACTGCGTGAACGCTGCAAATCTGGACGCTGCTGGAAATGCTCACTCAGTGGCGGCCTTCGCTCAAGCTCTATCGGATAATGTTGGCAAGTCGGGCAGCACATTAGCTCTCGGAGATTGGGCAGGCCTTACTAAGGCTAATTGCTATGAGACGAAGTCTATTTGGGGATTGTGTATCAGCTTGGCGATACTGTTCACTTGTTCGACTTGTATTCTTCCAACTTTGTGGTTCAAGGCTAGGAAGGCGGGTGGAGGAGGTGGAAAGTCGGTGGTGTAAATTTTGTCTGAACGATGAGAGGCGGATATCATGAGATTGCTGCTACTGTGATGGCAGATGAAGACTATAGAGGACGGCGTTGCTGGAAAGTCAGGCAGTGCCGACTGGTAATGTTTGAGTACTCAAGAAAACGGTGGTACGATCATCCAAGAGCATTAGATCACAGAAGACACATCATTCTTTACCCCTGCTGTCCTCTTCGTTTTACGCAAAAGTTCGCTTGTGATCTCTGCTGCCACATTAATGTGAGCCAGGCACCAGAGCATCTCCGAGAACGAGTGCAAATATAGATGCTTGGCTATGCTGGAGCGGAGAGGCGCGGAGTGGGCGACGTCTACGAGAAAGACAGCTGAAACCGAGTGAGTGTCTCTGATAAACTGTTTGGCACGCGCGCTTCCATCGAAACACGGTGCATTATTCTACTTGTGTTATCACATGGAGAACAATGTTCTCAAGCTGCATGTTGGCAATGAGATCCTTGAAGGTAGCGCCGATTTGTTTGTACACTCTTCGTTGGTTCACCAGAATGTTCTACTACCTCACCACAGTTTCTGACTTTGGTGTTCGGATCCTAATCGTTGATTCACCAGTGCTTCTTTGGCTACACGATAGTCTTGTTCCGCAATTAGCATGCTCTCATCTTGCTCACGCTACCGAGATGATCATCTCCGTTTCCTTGATATGACGCTCGCGACTGCATGTGGCGCTCGCTCGTGCGGTAGAGGTCCCACCACAACCATTTCTTTCGTCCTTTCCTCCTCATCACCTCACCAACTCCTCGTGTCCTATCAGCTTGACGATGAACGAGTCCTTTCGACCTTGGCAGATCCAGCAGGACGTCAGATCTGAAGAGCCTCCCGATCCGGAGAATCTTACGGCGAACTTCTGGCCGAAGACGATCAATGTCAGGGGCGTCAGAGCAAGTTCTCCTGAAGTCTTAGGGCCATGCGACGTAGTGCTGACCTGTACAATGCAGCTCCAACAGGCAGGCTTCGCTTGCTGGAATATCCAGGAAGAGGCGATGCTGGAAAGTTTCGGCCACTTCATTGAACTTCGTAGAGAGGACCCACTTTTCTTTGCAAAGGTCGGTCGAGGCCGACCGTCGAAGATTATTGCGCTGCTTATCCAGTCCCGGTCTGTACAATGACAGTTTAGTAGATTGAGAGTGACAGAGCTGACACTAGTTTAGAGGAAGGCCTAGAGGTGAAGCCAGTTGTCAGCGCTGCAAGAGTGGGCACGGACCATTTGCGGTAAGCTTCGTCTCAGCGCAATGAGTAGTGTGGTCTGTGGTCTGGCTGTACAATGTGTTTTGCTAACGAGAAGCTGTGTGATAGGAGTGTGTCAACTGGGTTGGCTGGTGGAACGATTGCTGTGGCAACTGCAAGTGGCACGATCAGAGCGTCCTCTGTGATCATGATCTGGCTACCGCAAGGATTGCCAAGGAACATGAAGATGCGGTGAAATCCAAGAAGGAGGTGTATGTGCCTCCGGAAGGACCTACAAGAAGCGGTCGAACTGTGAAGCAGCCTGAAAGATATGGCGCTGTGGGTAGGACCTAGCTTGGTCATAGTACATTCGAACCGGAGAATTAGCAAAAGATCTGGTCCTGCCACGATTCGAACGTGGATCTCTCAGTTTCTGCCATAAGGCCAGCACGCGTTTGTGATATTCAGCCGCATAAGCGAACTGATTATCGACGCCTATATACTGAGCGTGCTACCGTTGCACTACAGGGCCGGTGATTGGTTGGTCTTGCTTGGTTGGTTGATCTTGCCGGAGTCCTGTACGTGTAGGCTGTACAAGCGTGAGTTAAGGCCAGCACCAATTGTGCAATCTGCGGACTTATGCGCACAGCAACTTGTTGCTACCGAGTTACTGTCATATACTAACTCCTCGTTGTAGCTCTCAACGATCGGCCCGGTTCAGTGGTGAGGTTGATAAGTCGTCGACAAAGTTGCCGCCCACTAACATTTGAGCAGAGCAGCGTTCGCTAAGGTCTTTCAAGGCCTAAACGGTACTTCTGGATGTGACGGTGCACCATTAGCTGTGGTCGATTGTTTTGCCTCTTGATCGTTACTTTGCCGTACACTGCTGCTCGCCTTCCGCAATCTGCAGCTTTGCTCCAAACGCTCACGAGTGATTGGTTTGAAACGCAGTAGTCTCACACTGAGGCTTCACTTAGGTGATCAGGAAGGTCCGCGTTCGATTCGTGGTTGAATCATTTTTGTTTTTCTTCTTTTGTCTTGTGTCGATCTGCTCGTGCGTAGAGTTGAATCTGTAGAAGTCAGCAGCACTGCTGTGTTGAAAATTTGTTCACTGAGTTCTGAAAGCTTGAGGTAGTGTATAGGGAAATGAAGGAGAGTATGTCCTGCCCGTATCTGTACCACAGCCAATGATCTCAACGACTGCAGCTTTTTCAAGGCGCCTTGATCGTTCTAGGCTGGCGAAGTCAAGCAGAACTGAAGGCGGTTTCCGAAGACTCCAGCCAACCTCTTGCGCAACTCCACGCCTTTCCTCCTTCTTTCATGGCCAACTCACCTTGATGAGGAGGGAAAGAGAAGGCCGTAAATCAGCCATATTACACATGTAAGTGAGAGAGAGAGGAAAGAAAGAAACGAGAGTGTCGTGAATGATTGGGGAATCTGTTCTCGTTGCCATTCTGCGTCGCAGCGCACTCGTGGGTGTCGCCAGGCCTTTAAGCTAATGAAAGCGAAGCCACTTCACGCCGTCTTCTATCGCCGCATGGTCGTTCCCGAATACACCATACGCCAAGCATGAGCCGTCAGCAGTAATGTCCTGTTTCTCGCCTGTCAGCCACCGGCCCCACCCATCTTCCTTTCAAAGTGTGTCCTCACCTTGCGCCTTCCTGAAACCTCATCTCTTCATGACTCGTCACGCTTATCGCGAAGCGCTCCAGACGTTCTTCAAGAATCCATCTCTCTGTGTCAGGCGGTTCATGGCATCGTCGCTCTCGCCCATGGCGCGGACGAAACCGCAAAGGGCGTAGACCTGGTTCTCGCCAGTGGCACGGCCGTTCTCGTCAACCTTTGCGACGGAAAGCTGGACAGAGGCGTGGTCCTTGGCCTTGATGATGCGGTTGGTGGCAGAGCACTTGCGTGGGACGTAGCTACGAGAAATATTAGTTTCTGCAGGCAGACTCGAGGACATGGACTTCGGTGGTCGCGTACAGGTCGACGAGCTCTCCGCGTTCGTTCTCCATTTTGACGGACGGTAGTTTCGGGGTGGTGGAGGAGTGTTGTGAGGGAGTGTGCGGCGGAAGTGGATGTCTGTTCGTCTGTTCGTCTGTTCGAGATGCAATATCGGAGGTCGGCGTGTGAGAACGGCATGGCCCGGCCCGGCTTGGCTCGGCTCCTTCCCTTCCCTTCTTGCACCTTCTTGCACTTGCACTTTCACGCGACATCACTCTCACCGTTCCAACACCACAAGACTCAATTACCACTACAGCCATTGTGTATACGCACTGGACTGATCACAAAGATGTGATAGGAAGAGATGGGCATCTAAAGGACGACGACACATTTTGAAGTTCTATAGCAAGGCTGTTTAGCACGCATCTAGTCCAATTGCTTCACAATCGCCCATCAACTCGCTCACTCCGGACGATGGACCGACTGGGTCCGGAGGTGGTAGCCACTCGCCAAACCATATTAATCGCATATTGTTGCGAGAGTGCTTACTCCCTCTTGATCCGCTGCGATCGCTCGGCATAAGGATCGACCTGAACCTTGGAGAACTGTCGGGCAGGAATTCCTTCTTGGAAAAGGATGTCCAGCTCCTCGTAGGAACGATCCTTGGTTTCTGGAAGACGGTAATATGTCCAGATGGTGAAGATGATGGATGTGCCAGTCCAAACAAAGGCAGTCTTTCCATGCCAGTTCAAGTTGCCCGGATTCATGAAATATGGCTGGGCCACGCTGCCAATGACCTGGCAGACGTAATAGCTGATACGGGACAGACAGACAGATTTGTTGCGCAGACGAACAGCCGAGGTCTCCGAAATGATCGCGTAGCAGATCGGTCCCACCGTAAGATAATAGATGAATAGCCAAGCCATAGTCAAGCCAGCTTGGGTGTACGACGAAATTTTCCCAGGAGAGGCAGCTGCCAGGATCCCAACGATGAGAAGAAGGCCGGTCATCATTGCCATGCCCCAGAGATAGAAAGTTCTCCGTCCGATCCGGTTCATGAAACACCATGCGATGATTGTCCCTAGACATGCAAGACCAAGGCCACCGACACTCAGCTTGAATGAGGCCGATGTAGGGACGCCAGCTTGTATGAAGAAATAAGTCGCACCTCCGCCCATGGGAGAGCCACACCAGATCTGCGCAGCGAACGTCATACAGACTACCTCTGTTCTCCTGAGGTCGACACCCTTGAAGCAATCGAAGTAGCTAGTGCCCGACTGCAATTCATCTTCGATCTGGTTCGTGTGCTGGATCAATGCTATTGTCTCCTCGGCAGACGCAGCAGTACTACTGGACTTCAGTCTTCGTATTGAGCGCACTGCCTCTTCTACTTTGCCTTTTCGTACCAGCCACCAGGGCGACTCTGGGCAAAACCATATAAGTATAAAAAGGGGCAGTGGGTATATCCATTGAAGTGCGAAAGGTGTACGATAGGCCCACTGGGTGGTATTGCTCGCAAATCCCTCCAGTACACCAGCAGATATCAGTTGACCGAAAGCCCAACAGAGGTTGACATATACTGTGAGATGCCCACGCAAGGCAAGAGAACTAACACATTCCGTCAGTCTACATCCCATCATCGATCGCAGGACTATCATCTCACCATATCTCCGAAGCGTACGCTGGGGCCATAGTGGCGAACACGCCCCAAGGCAGCCCGCAAAGAAGAAGACCTATCAAGATCATGCTGAGATTTGTGGCGAAGAATGGCAAGGAGACAAAGGCCGCAATTGCAACCAACGATGCTAACAAGACCTTTCGGTAGCCATAATGGTGCGTCAGCCAGCCGTTGAGGAAGCCTCCGCCGATAGCTCCTATCGTAGGCGCTGCTCCCAAAGCCGATTGCCACTTAGCTGGAATCTGATAGCTGTCATCCGATGCCACGTAGGTCCCAAATCGTTTAGCAAACGCGGGCTGGCCGAACAGCGAGTAGATGAGGACAAGGTCGTAGCCCTCCATGATGATGGCGGTGGACACAGCTACAGACCAGAGGACCGTCTTCGGCTGTTCCTTGATGGCTTGCCATAGTGTTTGGGCATGCTCTGCAGCAGCGGCATCCCGAGCGGCCTCCAGGAAGTGTTCTTTGTCGTTCGGGATCTCGACGTGTGTGGACGCATCACCCTTCTCGCTGTCGGTTGGAGGTGTCGGACTTGCCATGTTTGCAGGAAAGAGTCGGAGTGTGTAAGAATGGCTACATTTAGGGACACACGCTTGTTATGAGTGCCATGTTCGTCTCAAGCGCCGATGGCTCGACCCAACCCAGCGGCGGTTGCTGATTCTACGCTTTCTGGATAAAGTCGTTTGCCGTCCTTGCGGCAAGTGTTGAGTACGCTGCGGGAGGGCGTTGCCGGAAGCCAAGTCATTGTTATACGCGCTGCGACACTCCGTCAAACTCACTCCATTACCCCACAAACCCTACGTATACATGCCTGCTCTGGTACGAGAAGCGCGGCCTGACCAGGAAGCACTGTCCGGCTAAAGAGTCCCTGGCTCGATACATACCAAAGCGGGGTGGCTCGCAGTTGGGTTACCAGGACAGCGTTGTACTCGCAGCTTGTGTCACATGCAGCGCAAGGACAATGCTCAGAATCATTGTCACTGTCAACGTGCAGCTTCGGTGCAATCAACACCGCATTCATCCCGCAGCCTGGCCTCTGGCGTCAATTTACCCGTGCCCAACATGGTCTGGCTGAGAAAGACCTCAACGACTGTCTTGATATATGAGCTCTCCAAGAGCGGTTCATCGTTCAACTAGCAAGCAATACCACATTTCCAACATGCTCACTAAACAAGACAACAAGCTCGTCTTCCGCCATGATGACCAGTTACTCTGGATTGAGCCATGGGGCAACAACGCCTTCCGAGTTCGTTGTACCAAGCTATCTTCTATGCCAACAGAAGACTGGGCACTGGACGAGAAAGTCGTGAGCTCTGCAGCCAGCATCGAGATCAATACTGAAAGCCAGACCGGCAGCATCACAAATGGCAATATTCGAGCAGAGGTGTCTCGTCGCGGCAAGCTGATCATATATGATGCTAGTGGCAAGAAGCTCGTCGAAGAGTATCATCGCCATAGAATGGATCTAGAAGATCCCAAGTGCTCAGCTCTGAACTTGCAAGCCAGGGAACTGAGGGGCATTGCAGGTGGCGACTTCCATGCAACCATGAGGTTTGAATCTCTCGATCCTGACGAGAAGATCTATGGTATGGGCCAGTATCAGCAACCATACCTAGACTTGAAAGGAACAGACATCGAACTTGCCCAGAGGAACTCTCAAGCCAGTGTGCCATTTATGGTCTCTTCTCTAGGCTACGGTCTACTATGGAATAATCCTGGAGTTGGCCGTGCTGTTCTGGGCAAGAATGTGATCAGCTTCGAAAGCTATTCAACCAAATTGATCGACTACTGGATTGTGGCTGGTGATACTCCAGCAGCTATCGTAGAGGCTTATGCAGATGTCACTGGGAAGGTTCCCATGATGCCGGAGTATGGGCTAGGATTCTGGCAATGCAAACTTCGATATGCGAATCAAGAGGAACTGCTTGAGGTGGCTCGAGGCTACAAGCGTCGGAATGTACCTCTGGATCTGATCGTGATTGACTTCTTTCACTGGAAGTGCCAAGGAGAGTGGAGCTTTGATCCGAAGTACTGGCCAGATCCTGCTGCGATGGTCAAGGAGCTCAAAGACATGTAAGCATCCATGCTCGTCATCTGGCAGAGGTATTCCTTGCTAACTGTTCCAGGAACGTTGAACTCATGGTGTCCATCTGGCCAACAGTACATCCTGCATCCGAGAACTGGAACGAAATGATCGAGCGAGGGCTGTTGATTCGCATCGATCGCGGCATCCGCATAGCAATGGAGTGCGATGGCCAAACAGTCCACTTCGACGCTACCAATCCAGAAGCTAGATCCTTCGTTTGGAGTAAAGCAAAGAAGCACTACTACGACTATGGCATCAAAGTCTTCTGGCTTGACGAGGCTGAACCTGAGTATGCTGCATACGACTTTGACCTGTATCGCTACCATGCTGGCTCCAACTTGCAAATCGGTAACGTCTTTCCTCGAGAGTACGCTAAGGGCTTCTACGAAGGCATGGCAGCAGAAGGTCAGACCAATATTGTCAATCTTTTGCGTTGCGCTTGGGCAGGAAGCCAGAAATACGGCGCTTTGGTCTGGAGTGGTGACATAGCATCTTCTTGGGACTCATTCCGCAGTCAACTCGCTGCTGGGTTGAATATGGGTATGGCAGGCATCCCATGGTGGACGACTGACATTGGCGGTTTCCATGGCGGACGACCAGACGATCCCGAATTTCGCGAGCTATTTGTACGATGGTTCCAGTGGGGTGCTTTCTGTCCTGTTATGAGACTACATGGAGACCGACAACCCAAGACAGGCGGCGACACTGCTCCTGGTGCACCAAACGAGATCTGGTCATATGGTCCTGAGGTTGAGGAGATATGTAAGAAGTACATTGCCATTCGAGAGCAGCTGAGAGACTATACCCGCGACTTGATGAAGCAGGCTCACGAGAAGGGCACGCCAGTGATTCGACCGCTTTTCTTCGAATTCCCTGGCGATGCTAAGTCTTGGACCACGGAGACGCAGTACATGTATGGCTCAAAGTATCTCGTGGCTCCCGTGCTCGCTCCAGAGCAAAGAAAGTCGAAGGTGTATCTGCCAGCGGGTGTCACTTGGGAATCTTGGGCTGGCGATAAGTCATTCGAAGGAGGGCAAGAGGTGGATGTTGACTGTCCTATCGATGCTATGCCAGTCTTCGTCCGTCAAAAGTAGCCATTGTACCCTCGTACTCATTCCTCTCCAAGTCAGAGGATGCCCTCTCAGCAATTATGCTCTCCAGTCTCTCCTTCATGCCCTCTACTATCAATCTGACCTCTTGAAGCAACTTCTGTCGCATTGACTTCTTGGTACGTTGGTGCTTGAGCATGGTCTGAGCCGGGACGATGTACGAGTTGAATTAATGCTTGCACTCGATCATCCCACCGCTTATGGAGGTTGTCGCGGGTCGTCTTCAGCAGATGTAGGACTTCAGCATCGATCCAGCTGCGACCGGGTCCATCGATATAGATCTACCAGATAGAAGCTACTTGAGCATGCAGCAGCTGTGACTTCTGACCGTCGATACGCGCCTATCATGTTGTCACATGTTCGCTGCCCTCGCGGCTGCTTGTGTTCGAATCCACGATCGCCATCCATCTCAAGGCCATCGAGGACGTTAGGCAGAGTAGCAAGGAAACATGAAGGCGTTTCGGTGAGGAGCCGGTGTGTAGATCTGCTTGCTTCCGTCATGATGTGAGGACAGTGCACGGAGAACGGCTGAAGAGCTCGGACACATATGATTCGTAATGCTACACTACTCCTTTCCATTCGATACCACTTAAGCTGAAGTTGGCTCAGCGAGCGGGCAACGCTATACACAATGCGTCCTCCAGGGACATATACATAAACGCCCACCAAAGATTTGCCACCAAGAGATCCACATCAGACATTAACATATCTTTGAAGCTGGTACTCGTGATTATACAGTCTATTTCCCTTCCTCCGCAGGGCTGACATTCGTGCTCTTTGACGCTGTTCGACGTTGCCAGAACCAGCCCACGGAATTGACAGCAGCAGCGGGCTCGCCTTTCTTGGCTACACTTAGCTCAGACTCTGTCCTCTCGTCTGCTGGAGTCACTGTGCCAGATGAGGGTTTTCCAGCAGCGGCCATTGGATTCGTTCCCTCTACGAACGGTGTCGAGGGCAACGAGAACATTGGGCTTGTGACAGCTTGGCTGGCGAGAGCTGATAGCCTCAAGGTGTCTTGCTCAGAAGACTGCTTCGCTGCTTCAGCTTTTTCGATCGCGAGCTTGGCTTCCGCCTTCGCAGCCTCGATTTCTGCTTGCATGCGAGCCATGGTCTCTTCTTGCTTGCGCTTGGAGACGGACAAAGCTTTTTTGACCTCATCGAGCTCTTGTAGTGCTTGTGCTTCTGCTGTCTTCGCATTGACAAGCTCAAGAAGGAGAGCTTCTTCTGGTACTGCCTCATGTTGTGTTGTGGCGAAGACTTCTTGTGTAGCCAGCGATGATGTGCGTTTGGAGAATCCACGGCGAGCAGTAGGTGCACCAAGCTGCTCACCAGCTGCCGACACTGGCGATGGGGATGCGATGTCTGAGGGCGAGGGTGATGTAGCGGGAGTGCCATCTGGCGATGCTGGCTCTGTCCGGAATGTGGGTGGCGCCAGATCGGTCGTGAGTGGCGTTGTGTTGCGCAATGAGTGAGGTCTCGTACTTTGCATGGACGAGCTTGAGTCGCGACGACCGAGCCTGAGTTCTCGCAAGCCGCCAGGCATGCTTGAAGTGCTGCCTTTCCGGCTCTGTGGATTCGAGATTTCACCACTCTTACTCAAAGTGGGCACTTGTTGCAAGCTCTCGGCTCGGATTAGTCGCTCCTTGCGTTCGATAGAACGGGTTTGTGCATTGAGCTCGCCAATTTTGTGTTCAAGCTTCTGCCGCGACTTGAACTCATCAGCAACTCTCTGCCGCAATTCCTTGACTTCCGATCGCAGATCGTCACTCTCGTCCTGTATTGCGGTAACAGCAGATTGTGACGCCTCCAGTCGGATCGCTAGATCTCGTGATTGGGCCTCCGCCACAGCTAGCTCCTCTCGTGTCCTAGCAAGTATGCTTCGGAGATGTGCTTTCGTTTCCAGGCTCACTGAGAAGCGAACACTCGTCTGCAATCGTTCCTGCGCTTTCTCAACAAGCTCTTCCATTTCGTCCTTTTCCGGAGGCTCCTTGTCTGTGCCGTCTATATTGAGCTGTGTCCAGTCTCCTACGCTCAATGGCCGGCTGGAAGGCAGTGGCACTTCAAGGGGCGACTGGTTGCGCGGCGGAGGGGGCATTGTTCTTCGTCGGTCGCTCTTGTCCTTACGCATTTTGCCAACCATTTGTCTCATGACTTTGTGATCATCACTTCTCTCCTCACGTTCCTTCTGCAACATTGCCGCAAGCTGTGCCTGTTCTCGCTGCATCTCGCTCATGGCTGTCAGCAAGTCTTCAATTTGAGCCTGCAGATCTCGTTGTTGTGAGACGAGCAGACTCGTCGATTGTGGATACATTGAGTCCGCTTTTGACTTTGTGCTGACGCTGTCGGCAATGCTCTCACGCATAGTGTGATCGTGAGCGAGGGGCGTGTCAGGGTCTGTGATGATGGTTGATGCTATGCTTACAGCACTGGAGCCATTTGTCGAGCCACTGTCTCCACTGCTTGAACTGTCATGCGCGTCGTGAATGTCGGCCTTGCTAGGACTGCGTCTGAGGAACGTTGTCGGCCTTCCAAAGAAGCCAACACGCGACTTGTCGGCCGTCTCAGGTGATAGTGTCGTTGTGCTTGCGTTGTGCGCATGATTTGCCATTGGCTTACTTGGTGTGGCAGCATGGCCAGGTGCCCAGATTCGTCCTAGAAAGCCAGATGCTGCAGCCTGTACAGTTGGGAGGAAGCCAGCGCTCTGTCCTACAGCCTCTGAGGACTGTTTCTCGAACTCTTTCTCCAGCTCGGCTAGTCTGGCGAAAGTGACAATGTCGCCAAGTGAGGTGAAGTCGTCCACCAGCTCGTCTGCATCTCCAGCATAGCAGTCCCATATCTCGCGACCAAGAAGCAGACTCATGACTTCTTCAAATTCTTCCGTTGCGAGCATTCTCTCCTCGTGCCGCCTCATCAAGGCAAGAGCGACTCGCATGACCGTCTCATTTGCACCTTCTGCAAAGATCACATCGTATATGCGGAACAACAAGCTCAGAGGGCATGTTACCGCAAAGCATGATAAGAACCATTGTGATAGATATGCTGGCTCAATGCCGTGGTTCGCGAGATGTTCGTGCAGCTTGGGATGGTGTTGCTTCAGAAGTGCTGAGAACTGGTAAATTCGCATGTGGAGGCCAGAAAGTGAAGGCAGGAACGAGGCGCGCAACGAGAAGTGCTCCATCAGTCTGTAAAAGTCAGTACCGCCACTATCGGGTGTAAATGTGATGACAACTCACCGAACGAGCACACAGAACGCGTCCCGCTCACCCATGTTCATGAGTAGCGGGCCCACCAAGAAGCCCAGCCCCTGACAGTAGCCAATGTCTTTGTCGTGCAGCGAGAAGCACTTTAGGACTCGTCCTAGCATCTTCTGGCCTTCTCCTTCTGCATCCCGGAATAGCTCCACACCCGGAAAGCTGCGACCCACATCCTTGTTGATGATGCCCTCATATGGACTCTTCTCGTGGATCAGCTTCTCATACGAGTCTTCTAGATCTCTGTCTCTCGCGCCTGACATTGATGTCCAGACCACACCTCTCAGTGGTGGTGGCACACCAGATCTTATCTTGGTGGTCGTCAGCGTGGGGAGACGCAATGCTGTGCTAGAGTAGTCCTGGACGAGCGCCACCCAGAACTCAAGCTCGGTCATTGGTGGGGCTTCATCCGGCGAAGGAGGAAGTCCAGTGTCTGAAGCAAGACTGTAGCGGATCGAAGGCGTCTCGCTGGTAGCCACGAGCCTCTTAAGCTGGGCCATGCTCGGCGGTCGACTATACGCTCGTGTCTTGCGACGTAGTGGCTTACTTGCTGAAGCCTTGGGATCTGCTGCGAACTTTGCATTCTCCTGCTCCAGTCTCGCCAGCAGGAAGGCTGTGGCATCGTCTTCCGCGCCCTCTTGGGCAGCCTTGTCCTCTTTCTCTTGCTCCTCAGTCTTATCTAGTGCTTGCCAGTCCACCTGCACATCTTCTCCTGAGCTGTCACTGGTGCGATTGTGAGGGTCCACACTGCTACTCCTGCTTATATTTCTGCTGGAAGGCGTGAGGGGCGAGTGCTCTAGGATGTCGATGCTGTCCAGTGTAGCAACACTAGGACGATGTGAGAGCGTGTAGTCGTGTGGAATGATGTCGGTATTCCTCCTCCAGTTGTCCATGTCTTTGTTCCCCTGACCCAGCTCCATAGCGGACATGGGAGGATCTTTGTTGTCGTCGTCAGTGTCGAAGAGTGTAGTAGGCTGATCTGGCGCAGCGAACTTGTTCTGCAAGATGTCTAGACTGCTGACTTTTCGTAGATGTCTCCTAGCACCATTCACGCTCACGCGTGGAGTGGCCAAGACATCTTCTATAGTCTCGCTGCTGAGGTTGTTCCAGTCCATGGACGTGTCGGAGAGGGCAAAACTCGCCATTGAGTCGCGTGTCATGTCATGGGGAGTCGTCGGCGTTCGAGGGCCCGTCGGTGTCTCTGGTTGGGGAGAAGCTGACAAGGCGCGATCGTCGAGGGGTTCGTCATGGACGGTGATGGTCTCGACGAAGATGGGCTTGGTCACTTCTTGCGTGGGTGTCGAGGCCGTGTCGCTGCTGTCGCTGGTCTCGCTGGTCGTGCTGTGCTGCGGAGTCGTCGGCCTCTCCTGATCGTTCTCCTGCTGCTGTCCCTGCTCTCTCTCCTTCTCAATCCCCTTGTTGATTATACTCGCAGCCTCCATCACTGCCACCGCGTCGTCTGCCATCGTTCTTCGTCTTCTCGACTCTCGTGAGCTCTGGACCAGCCTGAGCCCCTAGCGTCTCTGCAAGGATGTGCGGTGGTCAATGCAGTACTAGTCCTTTCTGTCTTCAATGGATGATCCCTCTCGCTGCTATTGAACAGAACAAAGAAACAATAAACGAATGAATGGTCGTGTCCAGCAGCCGAATGAATGCAGACTGTTAGGCACAAGCACACCGCACACTTCTGTCTAGCAGAGGAAGAGACAATTCATCAAAGGGAACGTGAAACACTGCATCTTGCATCCTGAGATGCTAGCGCCGACTAGACACATTTGGAGGTGCCCCTTGAAGCTTATCGCGCTGTCACATGTTCCAGGAGCGCGTCTTTCGCGACCATCTTCATCAAACTCTCGTTCATCATCCCTTCTTTATCACACCTCCATCCATCCGCCTGTCGACCTCGTTGGTTTGCCCCGTCTTATCGTGCCACGGTCAGCGTTTGCGCCAGTATAGATATGCTGCCTTGGTCGCAACCATCTGCAACTCAGGAGTACACCGATCCGCGACAATGTCTAGGTGACGAAACATCGACATTCAACACCGCTATGGTACAGTCCTTCTGGCACGACATTTTCAAGTTGACAGTCGTCGCTGGACGGAGGGCATTGCACGCACCTCGAGCGCCTAGTACCCAAGGGATCACCGACCATGCCTGATCATTGTCTAACATCTCCGGCCTACGATCTGAAGACATCATGAAGCGAGAGTCTGCCTGAAATGCTGGCCATCAGCAAGCCTCCGCTCCCAGGAGTTGCACTGTGCTCAAGGACAGAGTAACACATTCCAGGATCTACTCGGATCTGGCTTCTCGGATTCTGCTCAAAGTTACTCGTTGTACAATCATGCTCTCTCTATTCCGATCGCCGACTGTGCTACCTCCCTTCATGTCGTTTCCACGAGCCAGTTGCGCAAGCAAACGGAGAAGATTGCGAGATCAGATATTGGACGCGATTCAAGAGGACCATGATCCGAATGGATCTTCCTCTGAGCTTGAGTCTGACCATTTCCGTTCACACGAGATTGTGAACGATATCGTGGCCACTACCGCTACAGCATGCGAGCTGTGCTCAGCAGTATCTAAACGGTCCCTTTCACCCTGATGATGTCTGTAGCGACAATTCCACACGTTGGCAGCTTTACGAAAAGCCATACCAAGACTGACCTTGCGAACATCACGTCAGCCGGGCTCCGGCGTCATCTACATATATCTAACGCAATTTGTAGACACTTGAAAGCTTGAGGACTATCTACATACCATGATCCGACCTGAATGACTGCGCTCATGGCTACCAGAGCCTGTCTTCGGTCGATTCCAAGACCTCTTCTCCCTGCTTGGCGCAGCTGGACTACTCGTCATTCAAGACATTCTCGGCTACAAGACGTCACAAATCACGCACTCCTTCCTCCACGAAACGAAGCCACGAACAACCGCACTTGGTGGCGCGATTTCCAGTTCATCCTCTACTGAATTGGTGGCACTAGTCGAATTCACCGCAGGTGACCTGTATTGCCAAGAATAAATGGCCACGGACAGAGACATGAGCAAGACAGCAGCAGGCTGAACGATACTTCCACCATCTGCACGAGTCGAACATGACGCATCACGAAATCGACTTGACTGTCCAGGCCCTAGGACAGACCTAAGGACGCGATGTTACCTGCGCATGATGGTGCCAGACCTTCTGGCTCACTCCTTGCAACCCCAAAGTTTAATCTGGCTCACTCGCCTGTACCAGGGCATACACACGAGGGCATGCGAAAGATTACTAATAGTCCCGAGAAGCCATATATGTACCGATTCATATTACTCTTCTGCTACGACTGGCTCTAAACAATGACAAGATACCTACCCTCGCTTGTACTATAAGCATGGCTGTGCTGTCGCAATAGGAACCACAATCATTGAGGAACCATCAGCACAACGCATGCAAATACTTTACTGGAAATGGCACATGACCCGAAGAAATGGACCATCATACTCGTCTCAGGCGCGTGGCACGTCAAAATGCACTGCTTGCCACCAGCGCCATACTTCGAAGCTGCTGGATACAGCTACGTACCACTTCCTCTGCCAGCTGCAGGTGGATTGACCAGCACACTAGAAGAGAACCTCTCGACGATATCTTCAACTGTTCTCACCGAACTGCAAAAGCCCCAGCAACAAGTCGCCATCATATTACACTCCGCAGCCGGACTCATAGGCACAGAAGCAATCAATCGCGTGCTTGCATCACAACCTTCCTATTGCCCAAGAATCCGCATCATCTATCTAGCTTCAATGCTCAACTACACTCCCGTCGTGTCCCATCTCGCGCAGTCCAGAATTCTGCGAGTCGACCACGACATCGGTGGGTTCTGGTGCGAGACAGGTTACAAAGCGTTTTACAAAGGCGATATGAGCGAAATTGAAGCTGCGCCATATGTCGAGGCACTTACCTTCCACAAAGCTATGGGCCAGGACTGGTCACCTAGTTCGGAGGCTTGGAGGAATTGTGATTTGACTCATGTGGTTTGCATGAAGGATCAGGTTATACCGGTTGAGTGGCAGGTGAAATTGGCAGAGGAGTGTAGTATGAGAGTTGTGAAGATGGATACGGCACATTGTCCTTTTGTTACGAGGCCGAAGGAGTTTGTGGAGGTTGTTGATGGGGTTCTGAGGGACGGCGTGAGATCGAAGCTGGCTTGAGTAGTGCAACTTTCGAAGTGAGGCAATGCCACAAAGATTCTTGGTAATTTTACATGGAAGCTCCATTATTGATCTCTGGTCGTGCATAAGAGTCTAGTAAATGATGATTGCTTCAATCCTATCTGTCGAGTCGAATAGTCCTCCGTGGTCCTGTTGTTCCACGGACCACTTCGGGAAGGTTGTTGATGATTGGCGACTTCGAGCCTCACCTCCTTCAACATCCGTCTTCTACTCTCCGTCTTCTGCTCTCAACGCAGTGAAGAGATGACAAACACGTCAACGCGATCCCTATCCTCAGCATCTAGATCGTACCGCTCGATCTGATGCTGACTCCGGTGGCGCACGGCTTCTGACCCAGCGAACCGTCAGTGAGGTACCCACTAAACGACCAAATCGAGCGACGCGTAGGTTGTTATACGGAGGACAGGCCTCTGTTTCATGAGCTACATTCCATCAGCGTACCTTTCTTCACTTCTACACCATTGCAACTGACGGCAGCGTCATATCTTTTATACAATATGGACTATCCTAACAGCACCAGAACAAGCATTGCCGCCTCCGAGCAATCCGACGAAAATTCCCAATATCCATATCCATCATATCCATTGGCCTCCAGCACCAATGGCAGCACTAGACCTTCGAGCAGGACGACGAGCTATACTCCTTCCTACATGTCTATACCACGACGACCGACGGCCACTAGTGTCAAGCAAAATCCGCGAAGTGATAGTGTGCAAATCCCCCAAAGCAGAAATGCTTCGACGATTTCAAATGCCAATGGTATCTCTGCTTCGGGACCATCTGGCGTGCTACTCGTCATAGCGGCAAACTCACTACATTCTTCAACACTGCAATACCTCGAGACTATTCTCTCCCGACAAAATTTCGCTGGTATCGTGCTCGCAGCTAGGCAAGAACAAGAGGTTGAGCTGAAGCGACTGAAGATGGATGCATATGCTCTTATTGGCAAGCTACGACGGGAGATGAGCGTTGAAACAAGGCTACAAGAAAGCTGGAGTCAAGCCGAACTGTCAGCTTTGTTGGACGAAGGTAACAGGCTGGGAACAGGCATACGAGGCGTGCTGTGTTGTCCCGAATTCGCAGTCAACGAAGTGACCGATGTTCTCAATGTCGGTGAACACGACCTGCAGAAGGCGTGGCAGTCCAGTGTCGCATTCGTGCACTCTGCCAGCAAAACTGTCATACCACAGCTTCTTGTTACAGCCAAATCGACGAAGGACACAACCAATGGCAAGTCGACGAAAGAGCCTCGTGGCTCATTCTTCCTTGTGGCAAGCTCTAACACACAAGCCTCGACTTCAAGTATCACGAAAGCCGCAGTAGATGCGCTGGTGCAACAATTGGCAGCGGCAACGCGATCCGCAGGTCTGACAGTTGGCCACGCTGAGACTGTTCTTATCCCTGACCCGATCAGGAAAGATGACCTCAAACCGGTGCTTGAGCCCGTCATCACAGATGTAGCTTATGATGGCCATGTGCAAGATTCGACTTTTGCACCAGGCGAGAGCCCGACTAAGCTCTGGAATATGTGGGCGTTACAAGAGCAGCTTGATCGTGCGGATTGACTGCAGGAAGACCACTCAGACCGCTGCACAGTGGAAGATGAAGTCACAGTCAATGGAACGTCACGGCTTGCTCGGTCTGGCGCGGTGCGTAGGCGCACGATGTCAGCCACTCTCTCCACGATATCGCCAGCAGTCATAGAGTCATCAGCGATACTGGACGAGCACAGTCCCACGGAATTGTGGCAAAGATGGGCATTGCAAGGACAACTCGAAGTCTGAGGCGCTCAAATATATCATTACAATGTCCTACAAGTATGGCACTAGCTATACCAATTCCATCGCCTCTGGCACCACTTTATCACATATACAAGAGCCACGAGTACAGGCACCTCGATCAGTGGTCCAACTGTAGCCGCCAATGCCTCTTGGCTTCCCGCGCCGTATACTGCCACCACGACCGCAATCGCAAGCTCAAAGTTGTTGCTGGCAGCTGTGAAGCTCTGCGTACAGCTGACCTTGTACCCAAAGCCTGCTCGCCACATTGCCCATGCTGTCAACGGGAAGATCGTCAAGAAGTAGACGACTAGTGGTGCGCAGACCCTCAGCACAGATGTAATCTGTTGCACCACATGCAATCCTTGCGATCCAAACAACACCACAATGGTGTATAGCAGTCCAATCAGCGACCAAGGCGCAATGAAGCGAATGAAGTAGAGCTGGTAGTTCCGCTCTCCCAAGAAGTATCTCAAGGTCAATCTCGTCACGATCGCAGCTCCCAATGGTATTCCCAGAAAGACAGCAACACTAGTCGCAGCATCCGAGTACAAGTCCGCTCCAGCTTTCGTACTCGACGCCGGGCTCCTCGAGACGACCTGTGTATAAAACACAGCCATCGGCGCAAACAACACAATCTGCAGAATCGAGTTGAAAGCCACAAGAACAGCGCAATAGTCCCCGTCACCTCCAGCTAGATCCGTCCAGATGAGAACCATAGCAATACATCTCGCCACACCAACATATATCAATCCATCTCTCAATTCTCTTCGATCGGGTAAGAAAGCCCACGCTAAACCTGTCATGAATAGTGGCGCAATAATCCAGTTCAACACGAATGAGATGGCGATTTGCTTCCATAGTTCTCGTTCTTTCAGCAGAAGATGTAATGTTTCGAAGCGAACTTTGCATAGAATCGGATACATCATGACCAGTAAGCCTATAGCTATGGGTATTGAGACTCCGACGAATTCTCCTCGTTGTAAAGCTGGTCCTGTGGAGGGGACGAGGTTTGCTAGTATTATTCCTAGGGCCATTGCGAGGATTATCCAGAGGACGAGGAATTTGTCGAGGAAGGAGAGAGCTTTGAAGGGTGGTGGTGCTGCATTTGGATTGCTTCGTTCTTGTTCTTCTGCTTCGTCTTTTGCTGAGGGTGTACGATTTGATTCGAGGTCGCTAATGTTACTCTTTTCTTGTGGCGAGTGTATTCGACCGAGGCCGGCGCCTGGTTTCTCATCGTAGGCTACGCCTCTTTCGACTGTATCCATCTTGGTTCCTGGGCCTGTGTAAGGATTATGTTTGGTGGTGTATCTTGTATATTTGTGCGTGTGTAGCAGTTCTCTGATGGAAGTCATCGACCTAGGGTTATGTACCGTGGTCTGCCATATCCAGTAGTCCAGTGGTCCAGTGGGTCGGTCAGCCAATCATGATGGACGAGCGACATTTCTTGCTCATCTGCGCCAAGCTGCGGCCTTCAACGGTTCAGCCAGTGCGAGCATTTCGACGACATCTTTCTTACCAACATTGTCAAGTTGCTCTTTCGAGATTCTTCCGCGACTTGTGGTCGTCTCGGCATTGACGACGAGACGGCTTGGAAATGCGGCGATGAATGAAAACCGTCTACTGTGGAAGGCGCCCTCGGGTGGTCACCGCCGAGCTGCGATTTGAGTCTGGGGAAGCATGAAGGAGCATGAGCATCAGTCTCGAAGACATCGAAGGCCTCTGGACGCCTGCTGTTAGTCGCTGATGTTCTACCACAGTATTCGCAAGACTGATCGCCCTCCCGATCAGAATGGACAGGCCTGGACGTACAATCTGTCAAGTTACGATTTGACCCAGGATGACATTGAAGGTTCGACATGTGGTCGATTGTAACCTTCGACAATGCAATGCGAGCAACAGGGACGATGAGTTGAACATCAGCGATGCGATTAATGCGTCGAATCCGGATCAGTTTTGCGATCTGCCGGCTGCAGGTAGAAGACCAAGAACAGCACTCGAAAGTAGCGGACTACCTCGGAGCACTAACAAATCCAGAATCTATTGGGATCGCGACCTTTTCGAGTTCTGTACACGATGCTGAAGTGCTCTTGGCTTGTAATCGATGCTCTCTGAAGAATTGAATCGATTAAACTGCTGAAGTCGCTGCCGCTGCAAGGAGCGAAGATAGGTAGCGAACAGAGAAAGCGACACAATTGCCTAGTTGAACAACCCGAAGAGGCTACGATCCGAGTAGACCCGGAATACGTTGTACGCATACCATGCTATGGGACATGGCTTCTTTACAACGACGCCCAATTCTTGTGGAGAGGGAGTGTGGACCTGTTCGTAAGCGGAGATCACGTTGCCATTGGGCAATTGCAGGAAGTGCGAAGCGAGAGGCACTGTAGCACGGGCAGTACGTCTATGCGTGGGATGATGAACATGGTATCCAGGTCGAAATCATCGCGAATTCGCAATGCGAACTACTCCGCATGACCCTAGAGGCTACGGCGTAAGCAAAGTAATTCCCAACAGCATGGTTAACATTCCGATATAGGATTTTGACTTTCGCGGCAGAATTGTTGCCAACCTTGTTCTTGGCTTGCACACCACCGTGACACCACGATGCCTGTCCATGGAAGACCGAGGGCAGCAGATGACTGCATCGAGATGATGCTGCGAAAATCCCATTCAGTGCATACACCAGTCCAGGAGTTCTCCATATGTAGCAGCGACCAGACGCATCTCACGCGTCAAAAGACACAAGCTCAATGATCCATATCGCCATTGGTGAAGCGCGGCTATAATGTTCCAGACCATCTACAACGTCCATCTCAAAGATCGCCTACGAGGCAAGAAGCTCAGAAATCAATGGGAACATCGCTTCAATCCATTTCTTTCGAGGGAAACAGAAATGGTCGGCATCACGAATCTTTTCATCCTGGCTACTGCGGCTCTCGCAACGATAGTTCCAAAGGACACAGATGGAGTCGCGAAAGTACACGCCGATATCGAGACTATAAATTCTGGCTTGTCGAAAGTTGGCGATCACATCAGGGACTTCGATGCGGATGCCATCGTTGCGGATCTGGAGAAGCTTGGTGACGATGTGATGCAAGTAGGAAAGGATGTAGCCGCTGGAGATGCAGTGAGCAATACGGAAGCGTTAGCGATCATATTTTATGTCAAGAACGCTATGGCGCCGGTAGTGGATGAGACATTGTTGGAGCTAAGGAAGGCGAGAGCGAAGATCTCGAGAGCTGGGAGGTTAGAGGATGTGACGATGGCGCTGCGAGACCTATGGAGTTATACGGTCGTGCTTGGGGCTGTGTTGTTGAGAAAGACGCCTGAGAATAGGAAAGCTGAAGGAAAGGAAGTGCTGGACGGGATCGTGCAGGACTTTCAGGCTGCTGTGAAGTACTTCGAATCGTGAAAATCAAGATTTCATGTTGCAAACTAGTGCCGCCTGCTCGATTTTCATAGAACATTGCGTGATCATGGAAGAGCAAAACAATCGCCTCCGCCAAAGGAAAGTCTCACGTGTGCACAATCTTCAAGGCTACAGTACCCTCCGAAGAACACTGACAAGTCGCTATCAAGCATCGGCTATACCGACGACTTACTGATCATTCCACTAGACCAATGACGACCGTTGAGGAACCACAATTCGTCCCCGTCCATAGACTTCCACATGATTCCAATTTGGGCATATCATGGATTTGAGACTTCAGGCATGCAAAAAGAGCCACTAAAAGGCAAAAGAATCGCCCATAGCAAGCAAGAGAGCGGTACTGATCGGCACCACAAGTCCTTCAGGCTTGAAAGCTACGATACCTCAGCTCCAGGTTGAGCATCAGCTATGCCAACGACTTTATAGCTTTGCCACTAGACCAAGGACGACTGCTGAAGAAGTCTGGTTGCTGATGATATATGAAGGTGAAGAGGCTAGCGAAGGAGTTAGCCAAAAACAAAAAAGACTTGTGCATCGGGAAGCAAAAGAGCAAAACAATCGCCCTGTGCAAGGCAATTTCTGATCGATTACATCAAGATAAGACAGGTATCTTAAGCTTGATCCTCACCATCCGGAAGATTGTGAGCACAGCATGGTGACTGCGACTTACTGACCTGACCACTAGACCATAGACGACTGTTGAACGACCATGATTTGGAGTCGTGTATAGATGTGGATTCATGCGATCGCTCACATAACATATTGAGCGCGAACAGCCGGCTTCGAGACGAGTAAAAGCGTTCACGAGAGGCAAAACAATCGCCACCTATCAGATGGGTGTCCGACAGAAACCGAAGTCTCTGAGTTCGATGCGCCTTAGCGACTTCAGGAGCGTCAGCAATCCCAGCACCGGTGTACACCGGCGACTTACGGCTCTACCACTAGACCAAGGACGACTGTTGCAGTGTTGTGATCCTGACAAGTATATGACCCTTGTATGTCTCGTCTCATACAACCAGCAAGAGGCCACTGGAAGCAGGTCACGAGAATAGTAGAAGTCGAGGATATATCGAGGTGGGAATCTCCGTGACATTGTATTGACCACGCTACTTGAAGCAGGCACCATGTGCTTAGAAACCAGCACTCAGAGATCCAGACGTTCTTCGCCAGACCAAGATATCTCTTGAGCTCATTGCCAGAACAATGTGCAACCGCGGTGCGACATTGATTCGAACCCAGTAGGCAGTGAAGGTGAAGACATTTGAGTTTCCTTTCAAACTGTATTTCCATGCTCTTTGAGCCACCTCTCTTGCTGTTCCAACCGCCTTTTCGAGGTTTCCGTAGAACGCTGATTGTTTTCGATTTGTGCCTGCACAAGCTGACGAGTCTTTGGCACGCCATCTGGTAGTTGCGTGACCCATTTCTTGCGTTTCTCTGCTTCCTTCCTGCTGAAGTCCATCCAGTATTTGCTAGACTCGATGCTGCTTCTCGTGTCCGGTCTACCTAATGATGGTATGCCAGTGGCTTGCACAAATGTTCGACCAGGACATATTCGCTTAGCATCGGCAATGGCAGCTTCGTACGCTTTGGTGTATGTAGAGGCTGCTTTCTGCTTGTGGCGATGGCCAGCATCAGCTTCAAGCGTCTCTGAGTCCGAGTTATCGGAGCGCCGCAATGCTTCGTTCTTCCATTGAGTCTCTACGCGCAGCATCTCCATTTCCCATAGTGGAAGGTCTTCTTCTTTCTGGAACTTGCCATTCAATGACCTTAGCTCCACTTTCTCTTTGGCGGTTCTTATCTCCTCCTGGTTGCGCACGGCTCTCTGGTGGGCGCTCCAGAGCTGGAAGCGTGCTGTCCATTTCTCATCGTCGTCCTTAGCAGTTGCTTCACTCTCCGTCCACTTCTCGATATCACGATCATTGTACTTCAGGAAGCCTTTGATACAGTCCAGCTGTCGCTGAGGCTCTTCCGCGAAGTACTTGGCACGCTGAACGCAGTACTCACGAGCTTGTCCGATCTCGAAAGCCTCGGCATCGAACTTGTCTGGCCATCCACTCCTCGCGTACAGTTCTCTCAACACTTTGGGTTCCCTCCACTCGCTTGAGCTGTACTCTCCCTGCCCTGGCAGCTCCTTGAGCTCGCGGTACCAAGTGTTGATATCTCGAAGCACGTCCCCTGCTGGGCGACTTCTGATGTGATCAAAGCTCATGCTGTTCTTACTGAGATTGGCATCTTGAGCTTCTCGCCGCTCATCTTCATCGAGGATCTCATATCCTTCATCCCAGTCGATTCCTTCCTTCTCCTCTTCGTCAAGTTGCTCGATTTCCGCCTCAAGGTCTCCCTCGTCACTCCATTCTTCGCTGCTGCACTCAGAAGGATCACTCGCGTCATCTTCGTAGTCGCCAGCACTGTCGGAGCCTCCCCAATCGCTCTTGGCTTTCTCGTATGGAGTCCCCTCGAGTGTCCTCTCGGAGCACGTGGCAGGATCTGTACTGCTCCAGCCCTCTTGATCAATTGCCCAGATACGATGCAGTCTTGCGTCGTAGATGATCACCGTTCCGTGGTTCCCCAATTGCGACAATGGCGTCGCCCACGGCCTCATGTACTGCCCACCCTCTTCATCATAGTCGCCAGAAGGTGAGACATAGAAGGGGTCACGACCTCTTTCGACCTCATCCGGCTTCCGGAAGTCCGCAAAGGAGCATCCATGGAAGAAGTCACGCTCGCCAGCTTCTTCCTCATCGATGTAGGGCAGGATCGAGTAGAGATATATGATCGAGGGTTCCAAGTTGTGCTCAGCGTACACACTCCCGAGCTTAGAAATATCGTGAGGACCGCGAATGATTCCACGAGGGTCAAGGTAACGCATCTCAGCCAATGTTTCGTAGATTTGAAGGAGCAGGTCTGCTACCTCTTGCAGCTGTGCTCTCTGCTCGGCGGAGACCTGTGACTGTGAGTATGCCATGTCAGAGAAATCTGTATACGATGAGTGTCTGAATCAACAGCTAGTCAATGGAAATGTGAGAGGACTTTATACTCAATGGCCGCGGCACTGAAGGATGTGATATGCTCCACATGCGTTGAGGCAGACGCGTCGTTGCCTGGCTGCTGCTTCTGAACTAGATCGTCGGCCGTCACGAGACCTGCGTGATGGGCGAGATACGGGATGCATTAGAGCCTCTGTGTACAAGCATGGAAGAGGAGCGGAGAAGAGACAGAGAGGTTGGTGTTCACTTGCACAGACAAGCATTGCCAAGTCTATCTCTGACAGGAAGCTATGATTCAATTGCACCGCGTCTACAAAACCAACAGCATAGCATGGTCAACGACATCTTCATCGGAACAATGTTGTGTTCGCGATATTGCTCTGCTAAGTTCGTGTCCACTAGGCCACTGGAAGTCCATTCATACAGATACAAGAGGCGAGAAGCGTTCCAGAGCGACAAGAAGACTCTTCTTGACGAACAACTACTCCTCAACATTAGACCTGTCATCTTGTCAGACTGTGTGTCACTGAAGTTGCACTTGGTCTGTCAGTAGAGAATGATCGGAGTCTATGCTATATTGGTTCATGCGTACGCCTAGGATAGTTTAGGCAAATGGTGTGCACATGTACCATCATGCGACAAGCAGAGTATGACACTTTCAGCAATGGCTGACCATCCGTCTCCTACCACCGGCGTCGCTCCTCGCCGCCTTCGTAGCCCTGATTGCCTCCATACCCGCCCTCATTTCCGAAGCCACCAGGCATCTCATCACGTCGTCCATACTCATCATCATCACGTCGTCCACCGCCAAAGCCGCCACCACCGAACTCTTCGCGAGGTGGAGGTGGACCACCGTACTCTTCACGCTGCCCGCCGTACTGTCCACCTCCATATGAGTCACCACCATAGCTCGGCTGCTGCTGGCGACCGTACTCATTGCCGCCTCCAAAGCCGGATTGCTGCGACTCGTAGCGGCTTTCGGAGCTGTACTCTTGACGAGAATAGCTGCTTGACGACTGCTGAGAGTACTCCTCGCGTTGCTGGTATCCGCCACCGCTGCGTCTCTTGTACTCATTAGAGTCACGCTTGCGGCTTCCGGATCGGCGTCTGCTACCAGAGCGACGACGCTCGCCACCACCATATCCGCCTTGTTCTTCACGCTCCTCCCGCTCCTTCTTGCGACGCTTCTCTTCCTTCTTGCGTTGCTTCCTCTGCTTCTTCTCCCAGTCATCCTCGTCGTTACTGTCATCATCATCGCTGTCGTCATCTTTCTTGTTTCCATATCGTGTTTCTTGGTGCTGGTAGGAACGACCGTCACTCGTCACGCGTTGATGTTGAACCTCCTGCTGATAGCTTCCACCGGGTTGCTCGAAGCGACGCTCTGTACGCTCTTCGTAGCCACCGTCGCGAGATGGTCTCACCTCAGTACGCTGCTCGTAGCCGTAGCCAGTCTGACCTTGACGGCCGTCCTGCTCGTAGCGTTGGTACTTCTCTTCGTAGCCGCCGCTCTGGTATTGTGTTTGCTCGATCGACGCCTGTCCGTAGCGCTCTTCTTGTCTACCGCTACCGTAGCCAGCCGAAGGTCGATGACCAGTCTCAGTGATTCTAGAAGTATACGAGTTGTCGTCGTTGTAGCCACTGCTTTCATAAGTCTTCGTCTCTGCCTTCTTATCTGAGCCAAAGGCACCTCCAAGAAGACCAGCTCCAACGGCACCTGCAAGCCCGCCCACGACTGAACCCAAGACACCGCCACCGACCGCCTCTCCAACCGAATCACCAATCTGATTTGCTTGTTGATTAGATTGTCTCCCGTGGAAGCCGGATTGGCTTTGTTGCGCAGCATTGCCGAGTGCACCAAGCATACCGCCAATAGCTCCCGAACTCTGGGAGGTTTGCATGCTGGGCAGACCAAGAGGTTTACCACATCCGTGACCTCCATCATGAACGCCTTCCTTGTGGTTGCGTCCTTGCTCAACGCCGTTGCGGGAAAGCTTTTCGCGAAGATCGTCCTTTTCGCGTTCGCTCTGCTCACTCCACCATCGCTCAACGGTCTGAAACATAGCGTGGCGACCATCAGCGGCACCGTCCTCGCCGTAATCACGGAGAGCTGGGTGGTGAAAGACGCCATTGACGATGCGGTCGTTTGTGCGGCGGACGTCGATGTTGTCGTCATCCCAGCAGGCGACAATTTGTGGGACAACCCACTTCAGTACTGCGCTGGCCACCTTACCGGCGGGCTCGTTCAGCACGTTCGAGAAGTGGTCCTTGCTCAACATACTGTGAGTAGGGTCCGAGCAGTTGTCGTCCTTGAAGACGTTCAACTGTTGAGCCTTGCTGGATTCGATAATCTCGCTTGAGCCTGTCTTGAGCTCCTGCTTGATCTGATTGACCACAGGCACGACGAATGGAGCCATGAGCGAGAAGACAAAGATGCTGACTTGATTCTGTACCTGCTCGATGATCTCAGGCAGGACTGGGATCTCGTCGATGGCTTCAGAAATGGACATCACAATCTGGTCGTGGAACTCGAAAAGTGGGTATATCTGCTTCGTGATCTCTTCCATTTGTTGAGTAAATTCCTCTGGGTCCTTCGGGCTGATGTGCATGTTCTCAAGCTGAGCAGCCTGAGCGTTGGCTTGAAGAGCATCGGCTTTGCCCTTCTGGTCGGCGTCTCCGAATAGTCCAGGTGGCAGCTTGTCTAGTAGTTCTTTGAGCAGGCTGGTGTCGGCGTTCTGGGCCTGCTGCATAGTGTTCTCGAGCTCGTCCAGCTCAAATTGAGTTGCCTTGTCTGTGAATTCGCCCATGACAGAGTGCAGGAAATCGGTACCGCCGAACGTGCCAGTGATGATAGGGTAGACCGGTCCGCGAGCACCTCGGAGCTGAATCTGAGTACGTCGACCAACGTGTGGGAAGATATCGCGCTCTCCTATCTCGATCAAAGCCAGCTCGGTGTAGTTGCTGTGAGCAGAGTAGTCCTCCATGCAGTGGCAAGCAGTTCCGAGCAGACGAAGTGCCTCGTAGAAATCCTTCTTGTCATTGCTTCGCTTGTACTCACGACCGAGCTCGATGCAGCGAGTCAAGAGTTGTCGTACCATGCCAGAAGAAGTGGTAATTCCGAGCTCTTCAGAAGCGATGTAGTTCTTCAAGCCAGTTCGCTCATCAATGCTCAGCTCGCGGCGCTCGTCAACTGGACCACGCAGGCGCGGGTCGTAGTCTCTGGCATCCAAGTTGTCCGCGTAGTCTTTTGGGTTATCGATGTGCTCTTCTGGTCTGTAACATCCCAAGCGTTCTTTCGTGACCTCGAATTCGCCCGTTCCATAGCCAAAGCTCATAAAGCCGAGGATCCAGAGCAGGAGACGGATGGCCTCTGCTGAGACGTACTTGACTGTTCCGACATCGACAGCTTGGCTGTAGTCACGGAGCCAGTTGCCAAAGTATGTGCGCTTGACATCTAGCTTCGAGAACTTCTTGCCGCCCATCGCTCGAGCGGTGAGCAAAGTGAGGAGTGTGTCTTCGATGTCGCCATGGCGCCAGTTCTGGCCTTCGATCTTGCTGGTGCTACCGATATTGCCAGCTCCGAATGCGTGGGCCTTTCCTGCGCAGAGGATGACCAGCAAAGCTACCACAGGTAGCCAGCTGCCATATGTTCGTGCCATGACGGCGGTGAGGAGTTCGTGAGGAGGGAGGATTGTTTTGTTTATGTTACAGAACCGCCAGGGCAGGCAGACGAAGAGGAAAGAAGTCTTGCTGCTGAGCTTTGAAAAGAAGTTGTACCTTACCCTCACAACAACGCCAAGCTCAGCTCACTCACCGCGTACAAACAATTCGCTGAGGCAGAAGCATTCTGAAACGAAATGCCATCATGCCAAGTGAGAGCCAAGAGTGCCAAGTGGTGTAGGAGGAAGCTTGAGGCGATCAGTGCAGGAGGATTCACTCACACCGGCTATCACATGCTGGCGAGGAGAAAGAAAGGCAGACGCGACATCAAGGTCTCAACAAACAGACAGCTCCGTCCCTTCTGGCACGGAAACAGAAGTCTGTCGTCGAGATAGACTTTGTTCCTGGAGCTCCACGGCGCCACACTGAATAGGTTTTCTCACGGGCGTCACGTCGACGACCAAGCAGACAAGGCTACAATCAGAGCAATTTCAGCAAGCTTCGACGTTTCGGAGAAGTCCTCTCTTTCTTAACTCATCGTCCGGATCATTCTTGTACTCGCATTACTAAACTCGCAATGGCTGTATCTACAGAATGCGTTGTCTGCAGCAAGACTGACACTAGTCTATCTTCATGCGCTCGTTGCAAAATCACATCCTATTGCTCCAAAGACTGCCAAGCCAAACATTGGCCTGTACATAAGCAAGACTGCAAACGACCAAACTACGTCCTCAGAGTTCAGCTGTGTCCGGGAGATATTATTGACCCTCCAGTCTGGCGTACTTTGTCTGTACCGGCAGATACTTCTTTTCGAAAGCTCCACCGCGCACTTCAGATTGCCTTCAGCTGGGCCACAACGCATAGCTATGAGTTCCACGTACACGATCCTGCCCATGATCCAGAGGCATCCGATACAAACGAAGAGAATGAACTCGTGAACATGATCAAGAAGCATTCGGCAATGGCAAAAGCTCAATTCGAAGAGGGAGGCTGGCAAGGTGATCCTAACGAGCAGAGGAAGTATCTAGTCAGAATCACCGATGACAGGGAGTGGTCGAAAGATAATTTCATGATGCGTCCAGTAGACCAGATGCATGAAGGCAATTGGGCTCACCCAAGGACACCAAAGAAGGGCGCCAGCCAAATTAAGCTATTCGATATCTTGGATAAGCCGCTGTACAAAGGGACAACAACTGACTTACCTTTATGATTATGGTGATCGGTGGGAGCATGAAATCAAGGTTATTGGAAGCTCTGCAGCAACAACGAAGATCAAGTGTACAGATGGTGAAGGCCATTATGTTGCCGAGGATGCTGGAGCATCTCATGGATGGAATGAGCTCTTGGAGGCGTATAAGACCGCATCGCCGACTAAGGAGCAGAAGGAAAAGAGATCGTGGTTCGAGAGGCAGGCCAGTAATCGGGATCCTGCTGGCCTGTCAGGGGATGGAGCAAGAAGGTGGGACAAGCATGGAATCAATATGAAGTTGAGTGTATTGGCATGAGAGGCCACGCGTCTCTGCCGAGCAGCTGGAAGTCTCTGGACGGTGCAGCTGCATCGGCTGCCGTGGCGTTGCAGGAGTACCGGAGAGACTTGTGGCAACGCTGACCATTTCAGGCATCAAGTGAGCATTGTCTTCGAATCAAGAATACTGGTATGCCACGAGCTCACAGGCTCTGTCTCTGCAGTTACCGGAACTCGGAATTGTTCACATGATCTCACACGAAGATCCAACTGGCACGTCATCAAGAGCAGCCCAGTCACATTCTCGACAATGGAGAAGCACGACTTGACGAAGATCAAACCATGCCTCGGAACATCAAGAGGCATGGCCACGGAGACGTGTTTCTGGTGTAAAGAAGAGCTTTCTGCCATTGCTCTTCTATGATGTTGCCATTTGCAGAGATGGCATTGGCAATCTGCCAAGCTATATCTCTCTGTATATGCTTCGTGGTCCACGCAACTGCATTGCCGAGCATACATGGAACCGCTCCCAGACACCGCTGGAACTGTACCTGAGTCCTCTAATGCCACACAAATGGACAGTATTCCACGAGCTGGACAATCGGAGGCGTGCTCGGATATGGTGCCGAGCAGGATGTAGCTTTGGCCTTAGCTTCGCGGTTGCATATCATGCCGCATTGGGCGTCTGCTCCACTAAATCATCAGGTCGAAGACATGATTTCTTATTCTTCATTTTTCATCATCCTTCACTCCCCATCCTAGCCCAAGAACACGCACGTCCAGGCTGTAACGACTGGTCTATCGCGACGCGCACGTAAAGAATGGCAAAGAACACAAACACTCCAGGTGCACCTTCGCCAGAAATCATGTCCATCGTCACCTCAGCAATCCAGACTGGTCTCGTTATGTCTGGCACTGTCATAGGCGCGGCGGCATACATGATACTGTTCTGCAGACTAACCTGCTATTTCGGCCGACCACTGGGTGTTCTGTTTGCAACATACATCGCTCCACCAGAGACGGTGCCTCCTAAGACTCCCGAAGAAGTGAAGCTCTGGCAGGTGAAGGTCCGGAACATCTTTGGAGGCTTCATGGGTGGCTTGGCTTGGTTCGCTGCTTTTATGGTCGAGATGTTCAGCATTGCGCTGGAAGAGGAAAGGACCAAAGTTGCCTACCCTTGGTCATTCTGGCGTGTCATCATTCTCATTGCGAAAGCTGGGCTAGAGGCGCTGGTAGCAATCTCTGTGACAAGTGGCGCAGTCCGAGTTGCTGGGCTAGGCTAAGTGAGTCTATGGAGACGACCAGGATTCGAGCCGATTGCTTCGAGAAGGCTACTGGTTAACTGCTCGATCTAGATGCAAAGCTTCAACAATATATCTATACACTACCCATGCCTTTCGCATGGTATGAGTGCAAAGTTGTCGAAGCAACGATACCCCTTAGTGAGGCGTATTCGTAAAGCCGGCTTGAAATTTGAAGACGTCCAGATAAAGCCCGGAGACATCCGTCCTATCAAAGATTGTATCGAACGAAGTCTCTGGAGGCCACTCACTGGCTTTAGCCTGTCTCTTGCCGATACGGAGTGGCTACTCCTCATGGTGATAAGTTCAAACAACCCAGGTAACCGGAATTGGGCATTGAACGGCTTTAGTATCGATAGGAGTAACAAGACTTGACGTACAATACAAAGTGGTCGCGGCGATCAGAACCCCGACCTTAGATGACAACGACTTGCACTATCACACTCCCATCACCATGAATATTACCCTGTATCGAGCAGCAACTGTATGTCTCCTGCTTGCTTCTACAGCTGGGGCAAGAGCGCTCTACCCACGAACTGATCCCTTAGTCGACGAAACACAATTAGTAGAGACTGCAGAGGATGTGAGTTATCGCTCAATGTCTGGAAACTGTGGTTCTGCTTGCCGTGAACCTGCTTATAGTATGTTGATGGAGCGACAGATCACGAAACCAGATCACTGCAGACTCTCCTCGTGCTCAGCCAGCGCGACAAACAACGCTTCTCCTCCAAATCCCTTAAACGCGGCGTCGTGATATTCCTTGGCGAGCTTTTCGTCTATGATATGGTTAGTACGTCTCATGCAGAACGGTGAAGCGTAATACTGACTCCCGACGGCGATCGCGGCCGGAATCTTTGCGACGAGGTGCTTTAGGCGGTTATATTTGTCCTTGCCAAGAGTACGAGCAGGTCGGGGGACTGGAAACTTGTCAGCATGATGCAGTACTAAGAATGTCGACATGGCTTACGGTATTTTGTGCGGATGACATGTTTATGACTTGTAAGTATATGGGTTCAGTTTTTCTGGTGTTTATACTATATAGTAAAAGGACTTCTAACAGCGAGAATTCTGATTTCGATTTCCATTAGAGGGCTGATTTGTTTGCTTGCGGCTGTGTCTCAGAAATTCTAGCGCGCTAGCTCGCCATGGCAACAGTCGACTCAACCCTCCAGCATCCATTACCATGCACTTCTTCTCAGCAAGACTTCACCACCCTCTGTGTTACTACGGCCAGCTATACTCGGCATCAGAATACCTTCTTTGACGAGATCCTGCACCAGACCAAAGATCATGCCATCACAGCCCCTGGCAGCCATGATATCGACGGTAACCGGCAGATACTCGTCATGCAAAGTGATGTTGCTGTAGTATTCTGCCTGGCCGATAGGCACTACAAAGTCTGGCCCACCCCAGAATGGCGACACGCGACTGATGCTGAATGAACCCACTGGTGGCGTAGGAGCATCTCCATATTGGTTTCTGTAGTTGACATCGGCTTGGGACCCAACATAAAGCAGCAGAGAATCAGAGCAAGTCTTCTGGTCAGCAATCAAGACTTCACTGGCAAACCAATCTGCGAACAGTGTTCGATTCACGTTCGCGACGTCCACAGTGGTGTTTGGATAAGAGTCGCCGAAAGCCCATCGTGCTGCTGGAGCAGGATCGATAAATGGTATCCGTCCATCATGAATAGCGGCATAGTCTTCGAAGAAAGGATCGCGGACCAAGACAGTCTGGCGTTGAGCGATGATCATGGCGTACGTGAGATATAGGAGGTCGTCCAGCGTCACATTTGCGTTGCTTGTGGCATTCCAGTGTGCTTCGATGTCATACGCAGCCACTTCGGCGCCAATAAAGGCGCTTACTTTCGAAACAAAGTCTAGGAGTTGTTCGTCGCCATTGGCGGACACATTGACTGGGAAGCCATACGTCTTGATCTGCTTAGGGTACGCATGTGTGATCGTGACGTTGTCCTCGTACAGAGCCTGAGCTGCTTCGGCCCAGATTGCAGGGTCTTTGGTCAAGAAGCCTAGAGTGGTGGGTCAAGTGGTTAGCAAGGATCTCTGAACACGCGAACGTATTCCGTCGAATGCTGTCTCCGAGCTTGTCGCCACAGCGGCTTCGAGCTCAGCGAGGAATCGGAAAGAGACCTACCTGCAGTATCCAGCTCGGGGGCAAGAGGCATCGTATTCTCTAAGGAGACCAGATCATGTGTTGGGCGATTGCCATATAAGCCTTGCACTTGAGATGGGCCACGAATGGAGCCACCGGTGTCGCTGCCGAGGGTAAGATCGAGCCAAGCATACGATGCAGCTCCCGCTCCTGGACCAGATGAAGACGATGATGGATCCTGGTAGCCATCACCACGTGGGTTGAATGGGCTGTGATAGTCGACCCAATCCTGGATCAAACAACAGCATTAGCACATTGCTCGGCCATCGCAGAGTGTCAGACTCTGGCGTGTTCACTCACCCGTGTTGCCTCCTCTCCATTGGCGAATTGAGATGTGACCATCTTACCAACAATTATGGCACCTGCATCTATGAGGCGCTGTACTGGAGTAGCGTGCGCGGAAGCTTCGCTGTAAAGGTGATACCAGGCTCTGTTACCATTGCTAGTTCGAAGTCCTGCGATGTCGTAGATGTCCTTGATCCCCAGGCGCACGCCGGCAAGTGGCTTCTCGAGTGTCTTGGTGTAGTAGAGCCTAGATGGTACAGCTATTGCCAAATGCTGACCCGGAATACCAGCAGGCAGTACTGTAAATGTGCCGTCTGGCTTTGCGAGAACTGACTCTGTGAACGCCCCTGCAAAATCACTGTATAGTCTCCACGCCTCGAAGACTTCGCCTGTAGAGGACAGGAAGTAAGGTCCAGGAGGAATGATAGTCGAATTGCTGACATAGCTGCTGAAGACTTCCGAAGTACTGTTTGTGGTGTTGGCGAAGCTCGGAGTGCTGTAGCCTCGTGGCTTTGCTGAGGTGTACTGCAAGTATATGGCTGCAAGAAAGCCTTCAGAGAAGACATCATCGTCGGCTTTGTACGTCTTGATCGTGGTAGCCAGGTCGGCATTCGTGTATCCTGTGCCATTGACAGGAACTACTGTCATTGGTGTAAGGCCCCCATATCCAGCTGCTCTCTTGTAAAGATTGCTGTCAGAGTCCAACACGGTGGTCGGCTCAGCTGGTAAGTAGTACGAGATCCCGTCCAATACCACAGTCTGTCCTGAGGACGAGAACGTGAACGAGCACGCGTGTCGCACCAAGCTCAAGGCTGCAGTGGCAATGGCGAAGCGAGCCATGGTGAACGAGACAGTCTGTTAGCAGCGCATCGAGACTCACCTTTCTACACGCTCTTAGTATTATATAGAGCTGGACAGCCGCGATCCTATGCTGACACCTCTACACGGGCGGCGTACATACGCCGCACGCATGCAGTTGTCGAGCCACGAATCCGAGATAGCACAACCGCGGGCTCACCGTTTCCTCTGCATGTGCAGCATGATTCGTCCAGCATACAGTCCAAGGCTCGCTAATACGCAGGAACAGCGATGGGTTCCACATGGCTATCTTCGCTTGGCCGGCTTTAAGGCTGTGCATTGCAAGTGTAGAAATCGCGGGATCCGCTTCTTTCTTTTTCTTGCCTATCTCGGCCAAGGTAATATAGCAGAGATGGGTGACAGATCTCATGAAGGTCTTCGTGGAAAGACCGGCCTCAGTGGTATGTGCATCGTTGGCACAGCAGAGCACTGCCTCGTGCCTTTCTCATCGTCCAAGTTTGAAGGGTGTCGGCGCGTTCGCTTGTCGAAATCTCACGCGTAGGCTTCGCGATAGAATCTGATCGCTCGAAGCAGTCAGAGATTCGCGAGGAAGTTTATGGCCGTCTCGTTCTTGAAGGAGTCTTATTGTCGCCCGTGTGTGGTTGTTGACTTGCACGAAGGTTCAGGTCGCGAGCAAGGGAGCAAGGGAAGAAGAGATTGAGTTTGCCTTGGCGCCAAAATGCAGGCATTGCACACAGGCCCTCCGGAACCGGAACTCTTCCTCTTCTCACGCCTTGACATGAATGTCGCAGGACTTCTGTCATGGTATTGAGCAGCACAGTCTATGGCATAAACACGAGAAATGCAAAGCTCAAGATGGTTGTCATCATCCTTCCCACCAAAGACACGTACATCGGACACAAGCCCGCACAATGTTTTCACGATATCCAGTGACTAACAAACCACAGCATGCTCCACTGACGGTGTGCAAGAATTCATCCCTTCGATGACCACGGCTCCAGCGAGTTGCCGCCTCCAGCGTGGCATTGCGAAAGGGATGCCGGTCGTGATTGCAGCAAATTCACCATATGGGCAAGAATACTTGTGCTGGCGCGACATCTGTATTTCTCAAGGCAGTTGTCAGCGACAAGCGGCTATTGGCAACTCCGTGACCGACTTGAAACCATCAAATCCAGCCAAGACACAAGCAATGATGCTGTGACTGCATTGAAAATGGAGCAATGGCAGAGACTGCTATAGTATCGAGTCACTCATGGCTCAGAGCGCCCTACGGCACGGAACAGCTCGAGCCGGGGTCGACTATGTGAGAATGCTGAGATTGATATATAAGTCAGTCAGCCCTGATGAGCTTATGCAATTATTGACCACACTCGCTATGGCCATCCTGGACACGCCCTCTATCCTTATTGTCGGAGCCGGAATTGCTGGCCTCTACACTGCACTCGAGCTCTACCGACATGGCTATCGTAACATCCGCATCGTGGAGCGGGCAAGAAGATCAACTGTCTCGGGGGACTACTTTGTTATGAATGCCAGCTCTCTGGCGACCTTCCATCACTACCCGGACATGCTTGCTGAATTTAACAATCAAGCTAGTCATGAGATTACTGTCTACAACTACGATGGAACTCGCATGTTCGGTCCCACCGAGGCTGAGTGGAACCAACCTGGCTGCGTACACGTCGCCAAAGTCCCATTCCTACCGATGGTGGTCCACCGACCTAGCTTCTTCGATTCTGTGCTGAGAGCTGTGGAGAGGCGAATGATCTCCATCGAATGGAGCAGTCCTGTGGTTCACTACGGCGAGGATGTTGCCCGCGATGTGGCATGGGTGGAGCTAAAAGACGGCAGGAAGCTCGAAGCCGACCTGGTCATCGCGGCTGACGGTATCGGCACGAAGAGCCATGGAGCTGTCACAGGACGCGAGATTGAGGCATACAGCAGTGGATTCGCTGTGCTTCGTACTACAGTACCGACAGATATTATGCTTCAGTCACAATTTGTGCGGGAGAACCTTGGCTGGAATCAGGATGAACGTGCAGAGTTCAGGACATATCTGGCTCCACACCAGCACTTTGTGCTTTCCATGTCCCGCGAGATCACGACCATATTCTACACGCACAAGGACAATGGCACTGCAGAGGAGAGCTGGTCTGCCCCTGTTCCTACTAGCAGATTTGTCGAAGCTCTAAAGGAGGTTCCTGGGTGGGATCCCGTTCTCCCTGAGCTCGTCAAGCAGATTCCCGAAGGCAAAGGCATCGATTGGAGACTGATGTGGCGAGATCCACAACCGAAGTGGACTTCAGACAGTGGTCGGATACTGCAGCTCGGCGACGCAGCACACTCATTCCTCCCAACTTCAGGCAACGGAGCCACACAGGGCGTCGAAGATGCCCTCTCACTCGCCGCATGCATTGCAAAGGCCGGTCCAGGTAACGTGGCCAAAGCGACAAAAGTGCATAATCTTTTACGCTACGAGCGAGCTTCTACACTTCAGAAGAAAGGCTTCACTCGGCGACAGGACTTCCACCATGCTTTTGACGATGCTGGAAAGTTCCGCAAAGATGTCAACCTGGGAGCAGTCCTCACGACTGGAAAGTGGTTGTGGCAACATGATCCCTCGACGTATGCCACCGAGAACTACGAAGCGGCATTGGCGCATTTGGAGAGTGGCGCACCATTCAAGAACACGAATCTGCCGCCAGGGTATACCTATGAGCCATGGACTATCAAGGAACAGCTGGCTAGAGAGGAGCAGGGAATCATGACTGTGATGGAAGGCGATTGGTCCTAGAAGACACATTCACGCGATGTGACCATTCGTCGTCGAGATAGCGGGACCGTACAGAGCATAGACGAGATGAGCTGATGGCGTAGACATAGACACTATAGACCACCCCGCAGTCAAGGCTCGGCACTTGCGCAATGTCTTGCGAAAGCCAAGTGTGTCAGGCCATGGAATGGAGCCTCATGAACGAGTAAACACTGTCCCTTTCCAACGATTACTACAGCTGTATTCTCTTGCCTTCACGATGTACAGCTGGCACTATGCACAGCGGCTGATGATCTCAGGCGCCTGTAGATTTTCTCTAGAAGTGGCGCGGATGATCAATCTGTCCAGTCATAGCAACTGGCGTGGCGCGGTACGGCGTCGCCTCGTGGGCTGCAGGCTGCAAGCTCGGAACCATGCCCATGTGGTGCTCATATACACACCACTATGAGCTCGAGGCTTGGTGGGTGCGTCGTCCTGTACTGGCTGACTGCAGATCAAGCTTCGTCAGCAGCTTTGAAACAGGCCGGCATGGACGTGCATCAGGGCTGAGGTCATATTCCAGTATGCTTCAAGCAGACTGATCGAAGAAACTTCTTATCGCAATTCTTTGCTCATCCCGACTCCAAAACATCGACCATGCCTAACGTGCGGTGGGCGGCAGTAGCCCAGTCGGCTGCTTGTCTTACACGGCTCTTGATCTTGTGTACAAGTATAACAACATCCTTTTCGCTGCCATCATCGCTTTGCCAGTCTCCGAGCTTGTGGCTATACAGGTCCAGCAGGATGAGGAGAACATCGTACATCAAGTTCACATGCTGCGGGTAGGTGAGGTACTTGTGCACCATGGTTATGATCGGCACAAGTCTGTAGGCCGAGCGATCTGCAAGAGCTGTGCGGAGTGCACTTCGGTGTCGGAGAACGGTTATGAGGGTGAACAGCTCATCCGCGTTGAACTGTCTCCAGCCATCCGGCGGCACGACTTGGTCCAGAGCCTTTGCGTATTGGCCAGTCCGTAAGCTCTTCTGCCACTCCTTCAGCTTCTTTTGTCGCGGACGATCGTTGCCTGTGATCACAATATCCGCGCCTTCGCCCTTGTAGTCCTTGCCGCGATCGCGCGCCCGGATTCCTTGTCGAGTATCCTTCTTTTTCTGCTTTCGCTCGTACTCATCGGCCTCACCTGCGACCAAAGCTGCCATCTTCTTTTCCCTTTCTCGCACCTTTGCCTTCTCTGTGCCAGCCAATCGTGTACGCAAAGACAAGAGTCCACTCTGTGGACCTACTGCCAAATGTCTGTCTTCTCGTTCGCCATCGCTGTTGGCAGCACCAGGCACAACCGCAAGACTGAGGATTGGTGATGGGTACTTGAATGCAGCAACAACTTCCCAGCTGGCGGTGTTGTGGATCTTGACATGCCCGTCAAGTCCTCCAGTCAGGATTCTTGTTCCATTTTGTGCTGATGCCAGTGCCATGACATCCTTTTGGTGAGACGCTATGACATGCTCCGCGCACCCTGCAACAATGTTGACTATCGAGACCTCATTGCCAGCGGCGACTGCCAGACTTGAGCTGTTCAGCGTCAAGATGTCTTCGACCTTGTTCGCGAACTTGAACGTCAACGCTGAACGTCCACCTTGCTGTCGTGTGTCCCAAATGCGCACAGTTTGATCGTAGCTGCCACTGACAACCATGTTTCCACCTTGCCCAGGCAGATACCCTCCGCTGCGCACATAGTCCTCGTGACCGACGCCCGTCCACTTCGCTGTATCCTCGGTCAGATCCCACACTCGCACTGTCCGGTCGTCGCTGCAGGTCATGAAGTCTGTGACCACGCTTGGGCTCCATCTGACGACGTGCACTGGCAATTTGTGCGCATTTTCTCCTCGCTTCTGATTGAGAATCGCTCGTGATCCAGTGTCGAATGCTTGCACAATACCACTGTCTCCTCCCGCAAGCAGAATTCGTCCATCTCGCCGCAGCACGCCAGATCGCGCTGTGTCGTCCACGCCAAATCTGCTGATCGTCTTGACCAGTTTCCTCGTTTTGGTGCTGTAAGTCTGCACTCTGCTTCCACTCGTGATCGCGAAGGTGTCTGCCTGCGAGCCGGACGGATTGTAGCTGGGTATCGTGATAGACGTGATGCCGGCGTTGTGAGGCGATGGGAGAAGAAGCTGATTTCTGAATGTTTTCCAGTATGTTGTGTCCACAGTTTCCGGTGCTGGACCAGGAGCAGCGCGCAGAGGCGCCACTGCCTTTACTTCAGCGGCCATAGTTGTCAATGTGCGAGCCTTCAGTGCTGCCTCATCGTTGAATGTTGGAGACAGAAGCTTCGTTCGAGGTACACTTTTTTGCTTCGCTAAGGCGGACCTACTCACCGATCACCGACGCTAAATGTCTTGGCGGCAGCGCGCTCACTTCGCGTTCATTATCACTCGCGCGTCTCGTCTTGACAACATACTCAACCATTGCCGGCAAAGGTGCTATCTCTTCACCTTGATGAAATCTCACAGACACAACTTGGCTGTCCTCGTATGGTGCGGTGATAGCATCTTATGAGCAGCGGCCTCAATCGACGACTTCTATCAGTTCCCCCAAGACAACACCAGGACTCGCCCTCTGCCGCGTATACAGCATGATACGGCTCCGAATCTCCCAAGATCCCGCTCTGCACATTCTGTATATTCCTAATGGGTTCTGACCCGCAGCAAGTACGCTCGCTTGGTCATCCACCGCACGTAGGTCTACAGGTCATGAATTCGAACGTGGACTTCTCTATGATTGTTCCCACGTCGCAGAAGCACGATGCAAGCTGCTCACCAGCAGACCTGGCATATATACCTACTCGTAAGCTCGTGCCTCACGCGATGTTTTACTCAATCGCACCGAGTTGATAGCCGACCGAGGAATGCTCAAGGGCTCTGGAATGTATGGGTTGGCCCTCTCGACATGATTGAGCCCTGGCATCTGGTATCGCGCGGCTGTCGCGGCTACAGGTGCAAATAGCCGATGAGAGCGAAGCTCGTCAAGGCGAGGCATCACTCGAACTGCTGACTGCGGCACAATCAGAGCATGATCGATGTGGGCTCATCTGCCTCCTGTCACATCCCATATGTCTGGCTGATACAATTGCAGATACTACCCAGCGCGCCTAGGATCTCATGGGCGCGGCTATCATTCTATACTTCCCTTGACCATTTCCAGTACCGCTCTCCTGGGCTACGTTCGCTACTCATGTCGCATCATCACACGTGGATATGCAGATAGTGTGCCACGGCACAGATGCCAAGGCATGGACAGTCCGCATTCCTACGGCGGCTGGCTGAGTCTCACCCAGCAACGCGAGCTGTTTGCGCAAGGCAAGTGTGTACACAACCATTTCGTTACCTGGACATCTTCAGTTCTGCCTCAGCAAGACGCTGATGCTTGGTCGCTAGAGTCTTTCGTTCACTCCACACACTGTCGTTCATTTCTCTTCGAGCTCTTCAGCTCATAATGCTCTCCCTAGCTACTCCTCTGCGGAGTCTTGTTATCGGCCTGCTCCTCGGTTATCCACTTGCGCTCCATGCGCAAAGCCAGAACTCAGCATGTCTCATTGCTGAGAGATTTCAACAGACATACACTGTGCGCGAGCAAGCAGTGTCTATCAATACCGAAGTCCGCAGCAACACTACCTTCTACCCGATCCCCGAAGGTGCGGTCACCATCACAAACGCACCCACTAGCATCGATACGATCACGACATTCCGATGGACAGAAGCGCAGGTGCCCATGTCAATATGGGCTCCCACGATACCTGCTTCCACTTCGGCGTCTCTGTCATCAATGGCATATTCAACAGCCATGCAAACGGGAATGGCTGATCTGGGAGACTACTATGTTATCGCTGCGATGGGCGCAAGAAATGTGCAGAAGAGACAAGGGAACGGAGCAGTACGTGGTGCTCAGATAAATACTACGAAGTGCAGGAGACTAACAGGTTGAGCAATAGTCCTACATTAACGGCAACGGAACAGTATCGAACGACTGCACAACCTCACCAATCTACCAGATTAAGGGTGGGAGTCTCAGCGCCATCATCAACAATGTTGGATACGTTTATTCGACGAGCACTGGTGTGAACTATGCGCTATTCGTTCCTTCAACTTCACCAGGAAATGTCACGACGACATTCTCGCTGGCATCTGGTGGTGGACTCGTCTGGATGAACACTGGATTCGATGGCGGTCAAGCGCAATTCTGTTCGATGAACAACGGAAGCATATACGCGGTCTTCAAGGGCACTGCGCCGAATGGATGCTTGGGCGTTCAGTTGACGCTCTTTTCGACATCATCTTGTGCTGGACTTCAGCTTTCTACGATTACAGGACGTAAGCAGCTTGCCAAGCAATTTCTGACTGAGTACATATGCTAACCTCTGCGAAACACAGCTACTGGTCGTAAGTGAAGGAAAGGGATAAAGTATCTGGTCGACTACTAATGAGTGTTGTTCTCCAGCAACTGGCCCAACAGGACGCAAGTAGCCTCTTCCATCCATTCTAGACTTGATGTGCTGACAACCTTACAGCTACGGGACCGCAAGTGCTCTCAAATCTGCTCGATCCCCGCTCAGTTGCTAATGACATTTTAGTACTGGTATCTCAGGCCAAATCGGTGCTACAGGAGTTTGTGCTTTCACGATACATTCTAGGGCGAGCATTTGCTAATGAATGAGGCGTAGAGCCAAGGAATTCAAGGTTCCCAGGGTGTAAGAGTGATATACTACTGTGTTTGACGAACAAATGCTAATTGAACACACAGATCCAAGGTTCTCAAGGCATTCAAGGACCGCAAGTCAACCTCAGTATGCTTGAAGTCCTACATGAGCTAACAGCGTTCTAGAACTGGTGTTTCTGGAATGATTGGTGCAAGTCTGATCGCCTCCTAAGACTGTTAACTATATGCTGATCTGACGCAGGCAACCGGAGTCGGTCCTTCTCCTAGACATGCCTGAGCGAGCACTTGCTGATCTATGAATTGCAGAGCCAAGGAATACCGGGTTCTACTGGGTTTGTTGACCTCATTGCCTTGAGAATGGCAAATCTGAAGCTAATCTGATCGAAACCAGGCCCATCGGCGTATGTCTTCTACACAGCGCCAAAGCAGCTGCAGTATCAATGCTAATACCTTAAAAAGCCGACAGGGAGCCAAGGCATTCAAGGACCGCAAGTCAACCTCAGCATGCTTGAAGTCGTACATGAGCTAACAGCGTTCTAGAACTGGTGTTTCTGGAATTATTGGTGCAAGTATGCCTAAATCCCGAGCTACAGTAACATGCTAATTGAATGCGCAGGCTACTGGTGTATGAACACTACCGAATTGTCCAAATGCGCGCTTGCTAATATATGAATCGCAGAGTCAAGGAATTCAGGGACCGCAAGTGCTCCCAAACATCTTCAACCCCTGTTCAACTGCTAATGACATTCTAGTACTGGTGTTTCTGGTACGAGACCAATCGCATGCACGCGAGACATCTGCTGACTTAAACTTCGTTGATATTAGGTCAGATTGGTGCAAGTATGCTCCGGTTCAACACTTTTAGTCATGTGCTGATCTAATCGCAGGCCACGGGAGTGGGTTTTCTTTCCAACGCGCGGAAACGAGCGCTTGCTGACACGTGAAAGTCTGTCGGGCCTCAAGGCTCCCAAGGAGTGTGTACACTGCAGCTCTGTATGATGGCAACACACTGACTCGATGTGTAGATACAAGGCAGCCAGGGTGTAAGTCTTCTGGACGAGATTGCATCTTGCGGCAGATATTGACTCTTCCTCTAGATACAAGGAATCACTGGCTGTAAGTCAAGCGAGCACCAAGATCATGAGCACGATGACTAACATATCGTCCAGCACAAGGAATACCTGGGTATGCTACAATCTGATCGACCATGATACTATGCAAGATTCTAATATCTTCTCAGCTCTACTGGAGTTCAAGGCAGCACAGGAGTGAGCCACCTCGTTCTCATTGTCTACATTAATGTGCTAATCATGCCTCTCTAGCCTTCCGGGTAATGAAATTGGAACAACGATGCTTGTGCAGCTAATACTGACTCGCAATTCAGTCCGAGTGGCGCTAGTGGTTTACCTGGTGTAACAGGCAGTGTCGGGGTATGTCTAGTGCTTGTCTATTGTTCTTGGTGCCATGCTAATCATATCGTAGCCATCTGGGTAATCCAACTCCAACCCGATCTTCCTACAGCTCAGCTAACCTCAGACCAAAGCCCGAGTGGACCTCCTGGACCCACGCCCTCCGCTTATGTTACCTTTGGGTACTTAGGCTGTTTCGTGCAGACAGGAGGCAGCGCATCTACCATCGGAAATGCCCTTCCTAAATACGGTAAGAATCTAGACACCACGATCAGTATTGACCTGAACATCTGCTGACCTTTGGTCTCTCTCAGGCGGCACGTACGCCAATGCTGGAGCCGGGGCATGCAGAGATCTTGCCACCGCTTCAGGCGACATCTACTATGGACTCGTCAACAACGGAACGACTAACGTGGATTGCTACTACGGAAGCTACATTACATATATCACTTCGTAAGTCTTCACCTCCGGACTTCAATTGTCTTGAATGGTCGTCTAATATCTCGCGTGTTAGCCAAACTGGCGGAGGTGGCCTCAACGGCGCCACAGGTGATGCTGGTGATAACAATTGCTATCCTTGCAATGGTGGACCTGTGCTTGGATCGATTAGCGGAGCTTGTGGGAATATCACAGTTGGAACAGAAGCTATCTACGCGAGAGGGTTCTGATACTTGCGAGTTACTTTGTCAGACCCTAGATGTAGATATGCTGATGAATTCGCCGTACTTGATGATAATCGTAGACGCAAATGTAGACATGACAGCGTTCTCAACCTCACACGCTTCGACCGCAATCTTACCTCACCTGAGCATCCAGCATCGCGCTCGCCCGCCCTTGTTCACTGCAGGCTGAGCGCAAGGCAACTGTTCCCTCTCGTGTCTGTACTTCTTCGCTCGCGCGTTCATCTCTGTGATCTTCAATCGACCAGGCCATCGCAAGCAACTCCGCAGCGCTATGCGAGATTTCGTTCTCTTTAGAGAGCGTGTATCCTCTATGGCTTGAATCTCTCTATGTTAGTTTGCGAGCGAAGTGAACCTGTGGATATAGCGGGTTTTGGCTACTTCATAAGCATTCATCTCTGTGAGGTGTGACTGACTACGCCATCGAGATCAGATTCGCAGCGCGATCCCGAAGTTTTAAAAACTCCGGAGAGCGCGTATTCTTGGATGTCTGTATTCAGCCATGTCAGACTGCAGGTGACATAGCCATATTTTAATGCTTCTCCTTCCTCTCTTCTCTTGCTGCCATTGCTTCACAACTTTGGTGCTCTGTGGCCTGATATGCTCAGACCTGTGCTCTATACACAACCAACAACGATCCTTCGCAGCATCCCCGTACAAGTGGCGACGGCCGATGAGCAAGGAAGGAGGTGAAGTTCGCACGCGTTCAGGAAACCACTGATGAGCCTGATTCATGAGCAGCCACTCCGGTACACAAGAACGCTCGAAGGCCTCGCGGTGGAGCGCCGCCTCGTTAGCTTTCCGGCCATGTCCGTAAGATCATCTGCCAGAGACTAATAGGCACCCAGATATGGTCGTGCTCTTGGCGGCCTCCGACTGTCGCTGTTAATCTCCATATGAAGCAGCCTCATCACCTTTAATCGGTGAAACGATGCGACAGATGACACGCCTCGCATGAGGCACATAAAGTACGAGGCTGATGAAGTGGATTCGAGCACCGATTTCTGGCTATCCCAAGCGAACGGAGAAATGCTTGCATCTGCAGCACAGAAATTATCTTCTATAACCACAAACATGTTGATGTTATCTTTAATAACCACGCTCTATCTTGCCTAACTAGAGGGGTATACAGCTTCTCGTCCTTACCGCCATTAACTATACCGTCTACCCTATTAACTACGACGTCGCTACCCTCCTATACTACCTATAACCTCGCTATTACTATTACTATAGATAGAATTTAAGATATTAATAGTCCTTTAACTAATAAAGAAGCTATGTTTCTACTAGCCGCCGAGGGTATTCCTATACTATAAGAGGGGTCTAAGATAAGTAGTCTAGCAGAGTTCAAGATAGTAGTTAAGTTACTATTATAATAGAAAGGCTAGGTTTATAAGACTATATATTCTATAAAGAATCGAGTCAAAATCGAATATTATAGTATAGAGGACTATTTACTTAATATAAGGCTTTACCTTAATTAAAAGGGCTAGCTAATTATAGTCTAGAACAACTAGTATACCTACCTAGGTACTAGATAGATATACTAATAGTCTATATTATATATTTCTATATTAGAGACTAAGCTAAATAAGATCTTTACTATTACTAAGAATATAGATATAAAGAATATTAAGAATATTATTAAAAAGCACTTTAGCTTAGATATTACTACCCTATAGTACTATCGACTTAAGGCAAAGACTCTTAGTAATAATTATATTAGTAGGCTTTATAACTATACTTCCTTACTAGTATATTTTATATATTTAAAGGAAGCTAATCTAGATATAGTTAGTAGCTTTATAGTCTATAATAATAGCAAGTTTTATAGATATTTTATATATCTATAAACTACTAGTATTATAATATTTTAAGGCTCTAAAATTGCTACTTTAATAGTTACTTTCTTAAGGATAGTTTTAAATAGTATCTACTTATCTATATAAAGCTAGATACTAATAATAATATATAGCTACTTGCCTAGGCTATTATAAATTTAGAGAGTAAGAATTTGTAGTACTAGTTTATTATACTACTTCTTAAAGCTTTTAGAAGAAACTACTTTATAAAAGCTAGTATAGTATAGTATAGACGACTATAGACTATTATTTTAGACTATTATAAAGGCCTCCTTAACTATAACAACTTGTTTAGCAAGTATTAGCGCTATTACTATATCTATTATATATACTAGAATATTATAAAAACTTTTAAGTCTAAGATAGCTATAGATCTTATCTATCTAATAGCTCGAGTATTTACTAATACTATATAGACTAGACTATATAAGGAGATAAAGAAGGTATTACTAGAAGCTATAGACTATATAGCTAAGCTAGACTATAAAATATATATAAAGAAGAATATTATTAAAGCTAGAAGTAGTTACTTTATAAAGATTACTAGTAGTATTACTAAGTTATAGAATAATATAATTATAAAAAAAATAGAAAGCTATCTATACTTTACCTACTTAATACTCTATAGACGAGGACTATATAGCTTAATAGTTTATAATACTACGAGGCTACTTAGTATATAATATATACTTTTAATATTACTCTAGAGGTATCTAGATAATTATAATAAAATACTAATATTACCTAGTTTACTCTATATATAGAGACTAAGCTAGAGCTATCTATTTACTATACTAGATAATACCCTATATTTATTAATAGTATAGAATTCTCTATTAGTACTAAGATAGAGCTTAACTAGTATATTTTTACTATTACTATTAACTATAAAAGTATAAGGCTTAATAACTCTATACTCTTAATAGTATATAGCTATTTTAGGCTTTAAGATAAGTAGTTTCTATATAGATATATAGTCGCTACCTTAGTAGGGTATCTAGTCCCGACGAGCTATATATTTACTATTAAAGTATAGTTCAAATCTTAAGCAAATCCTCTAAAAATCGATTAAAAGATCGATTTCCCTAGAAGCTATAAGTAAAGTAAACTGCACTTTTATAGTTTAGCGAGACCGAGCTACTTAGGTTCGCAATCGCACTCTATATAAAGTGCTATCGCAGCTAGTAGCCTACGTATACGGCGGCGGCGGACGAGAGGGCAGAGAGGATAGCGATAGTAGTAGCGACAAGAGGGTAGTAGAGTATAAAGTAAAGAAATTATTAAGTTTACTACTATCTACTACTATCGATATCGATTATTAGTATATATAACTACTTAACTATACTAGCAAGCTATATCGCTAGTATATATACTAGGTTATATATACTATCGAGGTATTATCTATATCTTTAAATATACTAGTTTAATTACCTTGTTTCTCTAGCTAAGTTCTTTATATATTTATATTATAGTCTATACTATAGTTAGTATTATTAAAAGCCTATAGTAGAGTTATAAGGTTATACTTAAAATAAGATATATATAATAATAGCCTATAGCCTATAATTTTCTTACTATAGAGGTTTAGTTCTTAGTAGCAAAGCTCGTAGATATATATATATATAGTAGCAAACTATAGAAGGTATATAAAGTTTATAGACTACAAACAACAAGTACTATAAAAATATTTAAAGTAGCTATAGTAATAGTAAGGACAGGTAGGGACTCTGCTACTATACTAGTATATATATCCTTACTAATAGTATATATATAGCCCGTAGCGACCTAGTAGTCGCTATCTTGGTCCTACGTTCTTAAAGTCTTTATTTCTAACTAATTCTAAGCTATATATTTCTAACTTTTTAATATTTTCTCTAATAAGGTATAAATAGCAATATAGTAGATATATAGTAAAACTAAGTAGATAGATTAATATATAATAATAAGCTAATAAAGCTCTATATATTCGTTTATTTATATATACTATTATTTATATATAATAGTTGCAAGAAGATATTAACTTAGGAGCTTAGAATTACTAGAGATCTTCGGCTATATTCGGCGATACTTAGAATTAATAAGTTAAGTCGATTAAGTATAAATTTAATAACTAAGAGTATTTCGAGACTTCTAATAGGTCGCTAGCGAGGTGCCTAAGGCATATAGGTACTAGGTAGCCTTATAGATAGTAAGTAGCCGAGTTCTTAATAAAGTTTAAGCTATATTAGCTACGAATCTGCTTTTTGCTAGTAGCGATATTATTATTAACCGATTTAGTTAATTCTTAAATCTCTAGGCTCGTCTAAGAGTATACTATCTATTTATATTATTAGAACTAATAGTTATAGCTATATACTAATAGATTTATAAATAGTTATTATAGAAAGTAGTAGAAAAGCTACTTTATCTACTTTATTATAGTTTATACTATATATAGCTTACTCTTTCTAGCAACTTAGATATTAAGCTATATAAATACTACTTATTATATTACTTATATTATAGCTATTACTATATAGTTAAAGTTATATATTATTATTAATAAGTATAGCTTAAAGTTTGAACTAAGAAATAGCTACTTATATTATCTATAGTTATATAGTAGCTTAGAGAAACCTAGTATATATACTAAGGTATATTATATAAGGCCAAGCTATCTATAATAGACTATATTAGCTTTATCTATTCTAACTAGAGCTAGCAAGCTACTTATAGCTTTAGTATCGACCTACTATATTATAGTATAAGCTACCTAGTAGTATAAGCTACTTGTAGAGCTACTAGGTATATACCTTCTTAGAGACTAACCTAGATAGCTTCCCCTAATTAATTATCTACTAATCTACCTTATATTCCTAGTAACCTTAGTAAATTAGTAGCTCGCACTACTATACAATTGTTATAACTTCGAGAATTCGACTTTTATAATAATATTTGAAAAAATATTAGTAGAGCCTAATACGATTTCGTAATATAGTACTTTCGCAAACTACTTCTATACTAACCGAGCTAATTAGAATATATACTATATACGTAGATAGACGCGTTAGAGAGTTAGACTATTAGACTAAGCCTCACGCTTCTATAGCATATAGAAGATATACTAAACTAACCTGTTCTACTCTATACTAGCTATACTACCTAGTAATATTAGGACCTGCCTTGTAGTAGTTTGTTTACTACTATTACTAACTATAGTTATAAGTAGGGACCTATAGTAAGACCGAGTCTTGTTCTTGGCACCTACCTATCCGACAGTTTAGAACTACTACTTCCAAACTTATAGCCTTAATATACTAGTAGTTATTAATATTAAGACATACTAATACGATAGTACTACTATAAGACTAGACCTGCCGAAGATAAGCTCAAGAATAGAACTACTATTATAGCTTTTCTAGAAGTCGACAAATCGACGCTTACTTTTATATATAGCCTATACGAGTTTCTTATCTATAATACTAACTATCTAGTTGTTTGCTAGAGACTAGGCCTATAGTATTTCCTTACTTAACTTATTAAGTACTACCTATGTTCTAAAGCCTACTAGCTAGTATAAGATACAAGCTATAGCAACGCATGTCTTGGCTTTCCTAGTAATTAGGTTACCGACTATTTAGAAGTTACTTAAGCTGCCAAAGACGTACTAGTATACTAGTAAGAGGTTACGGCCTACCTCGCTTAAGAATAAGCTATACTAGCTCTTACTTAAGAACAAGCTAGACTACCTCCTATACTTGAGCTATTTATACTAGTCGAGTAGAGCGAGCCTACTAGACCTACCTACTCTAGTATTCTTACTAATACTATAGTAGCGACCGACGTTCTATAACGCTACTCTTTTAGAGTATTTAATAACTAGATTCGTAGTAATCTATAATAGTAACTTGTCGACTAATATTAGTACTAGTACTCTAGAACTATAGAGCTACAGAATATATTTTAATAGGACTTACTAGTCCTTCCTTCTATTAAGACAACTTAGTCTCTCTAAGAAGAGATACCTATCTCTATACCTTAATAAGAGGCGCTAGCTACTCTAATCTAGGAGCTAGTATAGGTTCAAAAACCCGCTTAGTTAGACTATTTTAGCGACTTAGAGCTACCTCTTCCTAGCGACTTAGACTCTTTCTAGCGACTTAGACTTAAATAGCCTCTTATCTAAACTCCTCTATTTGCTAGAATAACTAGATATAGATATAGACATAGAAGCTTACTACAACCGAGCCTTAGAATTAGCTAGCACCTCTAGCATCCTAGTATATATACTAGAATACCTACTTTTAAAAATAGTTATACTTTATAATAACTAGTAGTAGGATTAGCGCGCCCTCTAACGCGACCGCGTAGAGGTATAAAATTAAGCTAGAGAGTATTATAATAGAGAGCCCTACCCCTAGAGAGGCCTATATAACGTCGAGAATATTAACCTAGTCTCTCTATACTATAATAATAGAGCTACCTATCTTGCAGTCCGAGTAGGTCTATATAATATAGAGGATATAGATCCGGTACTTCTATACTAACTATATATCGAGGAGGTAATTAACAAGCCTAAGCCGATTGCCAATCTACTAGTAGTCGAGCTAATTACTAATCTATAGCCTCGAGTATCGCCTCTAGCCTTGCCTATTCCTCTTTATTAAGCCTAGCCCAACCTACTTATATAAGAGGCTCGAGTACTACCTATAGACTAGATTGCCCAAGGAGCTATTACTTAGAATATTCCCCTAGCTCTAGTACCTATAGTCCTACCTACCTAGCTAGATATAGTAGCTATATTATAGAAAGCCCTCGCCTAGCATACCTAGCGTATAGAGGCACTTATATAGCAAATATAGATATACTACAACTAATGCTTCGACTAGCTATAGGCCGAGCTTTTATAGTAGTAGCTATAGGCAAATAATAATATCGTAGGATACTATAGAGTTCTAGCGCCGCCTCTATATACTATAGCAAACCTATATATAGTACCTCTACTAGTATAACTATATATACTACCTCTAGCTTAGGCCAACTAAGAGCTAATAATAGTAGGAGTACTTCTAGTTTGTTAAGCTAAGTAACGCCTTAAAGTAGGTAGATAGGAGCGACTATATATAGTAGGACTCGTAGTACTACTACTAAGATAGGTATCTTACTCTAGTTGTTTAGATAGTATATAACCTAATATATATAATATATACTAATACTATCTATAGCAACTTATAGACCTAGAGCTATTAGATAGTAACTCTTCTAGAGATGCTTGTTTAGTAGTACTAAGCTGCTCTAGTTACTACTATTAATATATATATAGATAGCGTACTAGACGCTCCTACGACTTAGATTATAGTAATTCAAGTAGCTCGGATACCGATAGTAGAGCCCTATATAGTATTAGAGACCTAGGCCTAGTTTATAACTAGCTATTATATAATTAGTCTTACTACTTATATAAGTCTGCGTAGCATAAACTCTACTAATACAATTTCAAGGTAGTCGATATAGAATATTTCTACCTAGATACTCTAGAGCCTAAGTACCTACCTAGTAAAATATTCGACAAAGGTAATAAGTACTTTTTTAGAAGTATATATCTCTTCCTTAAGGCAGCCAACGACTATGTAGCTACTAATAGAGTTCAATATACTACCGAGAATATATACAAATACTTCTATAGAGTAGCAACCTAATAGTATATCTACGAGCTTATATTTACTAATAAAACAAAGTTCAAAACAAGTATATAAGGTATATACTACTAGTTAAAGGCCCTATATATATACTTTTAAGTCTCGATTAACAAAGTATAGAAGCGACTAATAGTAGAATACTACAACTAGAATAATATCTAGGTAGGACGCCGACCTAGTAATTTTGTCCTTTTATATATATAATAGGTAGCTAAAGCCTAAGTCGAAGGACTTACTAGTTGTCTAGTCTATATATAGATAAGATTAGAGGCTAAGTTCTAACGCGATATCCTAGAGCCTACGAAGTATACTATACTCGCTGAGTTCTAGTAGCAACTAAATTCGAAATACAAGGCTTAGTAATATTTGCTATAAAGTAAGTACTATAGTAGTAGTAATAGTACAAGCCGGCGAATAGACAATTAGTCGCGACTAGATTTCGACGCCTATAATTAGCAAACCGATTACTTTAATAGTAATAGAAACTCTCGCTTCGGTAGTTTTAATATAGAACATACTACTAATACTAACCTACTTTATACTTATTTCTAACCTAACTCTTACTAATAGTATAATAATAACAATTATAGAAATATACAAGATAAGAGACTAGTATAGAGTAATAACTATATAAGTAGGTACAATTCGAGAAACAACCGATTAGGCTACTACTATAATAATCGAAATTCGAATTATATTAAGCCTAAAGAAAATATACCTATAGACCTATATACTTCTATAGACTAACGCGCTAGTTAATACTAGCCTAATATATATAATAATAATACTCGTAGTAATTGTCGCAACTACAATTAAGACTATTGTACTAGTAATAGGTATAATAATAATAGGTATAATAATAATAGAGGTAATAATAATAGAAGTCGAGATAGAGACTATAGATAGAACTACTATACCGACGTAGACGACTCGCTAGAGCTACTTATTCGTAGTAGATATACCTCCTACTTATACTTCTGCTCCTACTATTCTTACTCTCGATTGCGCTCTATATCGGTATATAGTAATTATTTTAATAATATTCTATCCGAGATATCTAATAAGCTAGACCTAGAAGCTACTCTAGATACTTAAAACTACTTTCTTTAGGTACCTACTATAGCTACCGAGCCTTTTATAGTTACGCGCCTATAAGAGTAATACTACTATAACTAGTTATTCTATAGCGACTCTAAGTTCTATAAGTATAAAAAGAACTACTATACTATAGCTAGTCTAGTAACGAGCTATAAGAGCCAGGTCTAAGGATATAGTATCTTGACTCCGAAAAGGGAATCTGGATTGCTAGGCAATTCTATATTCTCGGTCCCGAGGGCAGAGCATATATAGTGCGCAGTTGCCCTATAACTCTAAGGGCTCCTATATCCTTTATAGAGGCAAGAATTAGTTTGTACAACTAATACTCTTATTAACTAGCGCTCTATATATTGCTATATACCTATACTCTTATATTTCTAATTCTTTAACCTTTTTAAAAGGTAGCGATCTATAGAGGCTATAATAGCTCTAAAGTAGCGTTCTATATATAGCGAGTAGCTAGGTCGCATTAAAGATATCTCCGACAAGACTTAGCAACTAGACAAAGGCAACAATATTAATATAACTAGCGCCTCCGGACAAGCTAATAATAGTAATAACAACGGCTTTAATAAAGAGGATACTAAAGCTATAGCTATCGCATAGCAGCTTTGTATTAACCTCGAAGCCGAGAACGCTATCCTCTAAGAAGAAGCTTGTATATTATAAGCAACTTATAAGAATAAAGCTCTTTATAGAGAACTTAGTAACTTAAGTATCGTACCTATATATACCTCTACCGAGCCTCTTCTAGATAATAACTTCGAAGAGACTACAAGTAGCGCTCTAGTTACTAGCGTTTCGGGTATGCGTTATAGTATTAAGATTCGCGACTCCAAGCTATACTAAGGCTATATAGACAAGGAAGCTCGAGAGTTCCTTTATACCTATAAGGTCAACTTTGCTATTACTAAGTATAACTTCAAGTCTAATTAAGAGAAAGTCCTATATACTATTATATAGCTCGTAGGCAAGGTATAGGAGACCTAGTATAACAAGTATAAAGACTTGCTTCTAGCTTACTATACTTGGAACTAGTTTGAGACCTAGGTCTATAGTATTATTAGTAACTAGGCGAATTGCCTAATACTTATTATAATCGAGTACAACTAGGCTAGGTAGGGAGACAACTAGAGTATTTGCTCCTTTGCTACTAACTTTAGTTATATAGAGGCCTAGCTAGGGGACTATAGCGAAACGTAGTTAGTTCGCTACCTTCTTATAAAGCTAAAGCTGTCCCTCTATAGAGAGATTATTAAAAGCTATCCTATTCTATATAAGCAAGCCGATCTTGTTATATTAGCAAGGTGCTTAGAATAGGCTAATAATACTATTCCTCGCTATAGTAACTCTACTTAAGATCGAGAGCGCAAATATAAGAAGTTAAAGCGCAAGCGCTCTAATACTAACGAGTATAAGGGACGTAAGGACAAGAGTAAGTCTCGTCGCACTAATAGTACTAATCGAAGCAAGGCCTTATCGTCTAAGCTAGACTACTCCTACTTTATATATTATAGCTATAGAAAGAAGGATTATATTGCTACCGACTCTATCTACCTAAATAGCAAAGTAGATAAGGAGCTAGTAGTCTATAAGGTCGCTATACCTAAGGATAAGAGAAAAGCAAAGGTATTGAAGAAAGACTACAAACTTTAGATACTAAGCTAAGTAGTAAAGGCTACCTCCCTATTTAGGTTAATAGGGCAAAGGCTATATAAGTAGTAGTCGAGACGTAAGATAATTAGTTTATTAACGCAACCGGCTTACTTAATAACGCCGCCGATATTAACATTGTTATAAGATCCTTTATCTTATAATACAACCTTCCTCGACGGCCTAATATAGTATTACTACTAGCGACCTCCTATATAGGAGAACTAGGTTATTGCTATAGGGCGCACTATATCCGTATACGAATTACAGACTCTATAGGGGTCGAACGTATTATAGGTAGTATATTCTATATATATAATATACCTAAGCCTAACCTTATTCTTAGTCGGGTATAGCGACGTACTTAGTAAGTACGTATCGATAGCGCGACGGACAAGTAGTACTATAGAGACAGCTTCGAGAGGGTTACTATCTATAACGCTAAGGAGTTCTTTAAGGATCTAAAGAAAGCACCTTATATATATACTATACTTATAGACAAAGATAGTATAGCACTACCTCCTATACTAATCGAGTTCTGTTAGTTTAATAATATCCTCAATCCTATAGAGGAAATAAGGAGCAAGCTAGTCGATAGCGTAGAGTATACGATTAACCTACGCAATAGTACTATTCTACTATTCCGACTACTATATTACTAGTCTAGGAAGGAACTTAAAGAGCTCTAAGCCTATATTAAGGCCGGGCTAGAATATAACTAGATTAAGCGCTCTATAAGCAAAGCAGGTACGCCTATCCTATTTGTTCCTAAAAAAGATAGCAAGCTTAGACTATATATAGACTATAGAGGTCTTAATAAGATTATAATTAAAAATCGATACCCTCTACTACTTATTAGCGAGACGCTTAATCGGCTCATAGGCGCCAACTAGTTCACGACCCTAGATCTTACTAATATATACTATTATATTAGAATCAAGCCGAGCGACTGCTAGAAGACTACGTTCTGCACGCGTTATAGTTACTTCTAGTACAAGGTTATACCTTTTAGGCTTACTAATGCCCCTACAACCTTCTAGGCTTATATTAACTATACTTTAGTAGGTTTGGTCGATATTATTTATATAGTATACCTAGATAATATCCTTATCTATAGCAAGACACGCAAGCAATATATGCGAGACGTATATAAGGTACTTAAGCGCCTCTAGAAGTTTGGTTTATATACCTAAAGGTCTAAGTACAAGTTCTTCTAGTAAGAGGTTAACTTCCTTAGCTTTATAGTTACTACTAATAGTATAAAAATAGATAAGAGTAGGGTAGACGCAATCGCTACGTAGCTAAGGCCTACTACTTTAATAGAGGTTTAATCTTTTCTTAGATTTGCTAACTTTTATTAAAGGTTTATCTTCGAATACTCGCAAATTGTAATAGCGCTTATAGTACTATCTAAAGGAGTAGTAAAAGGCAAGAAGCCTAGACCTATCTAGTAGGGCATAGCCGAAGAGTATACGTTCTAGGAAATTAAGAAGAAGTTTCAAATAGCTCCTCTATTAAAGTACTTTAACCCTATACTATACTTGCGCATCGAGAGTAATACGTCTAAGTTCGCAATTACTAGCATTCTTAGCTAGTTGTTTAGATCGGAATAGCATTCTATTACCTTCTATTTAAGAAAGATAATTCTAGTAGAGTATAATTATAAAACGTATAATTAAGAACTACTAGTAGTTATAGAGTTGTTTAAGGTATAGTAGCTATACCTCGAGGGCGCTCTATATATAATCGACGTGCTTGTTAACTATACGAACCTCCGAGGGTTTATAGGTATAAAGAAACTAATAGGTCGTTAGGCCTACTAGGCAATCTTCCTTGTAGCCTTTGACTTTACTATTATATATTAGGTAGGAACTCGCAACCTAGCTAATATACCCTCGAGATATAGTAACTATGCTATAGAGGAGTAACAAGTTACTACTCTCCTACCTACTTTATAGAGCAAACTACAAGTATAGAATATACTTATATACTTGCCTAGTATATAAGATACAAGCAATCCGAGCGTACGCTATATTCGTACTATATATACTATACTCGGCAGAGAGCAAATATCCTATAGAGGCTCTATCTATAGTATAAGATCTCTTTCTACCTACTTAGAAATACTAGTAGAACAAGTAGCACCTACCTTATAAAGGCTTATTTACTAATAGCTAGTAGAGAAGCGTATAGGCATATCGCTACTAGCTTATATAGTAGCTGCAATCGTAGCTTAAAAGTAGCTATATATAACTAATATTTCTAACTTAGTACTAGATTAGATAAAGTTACTTATCTAGTTAGAGCCTTTGGCTCGAGAAGCCTATAATAAGGCTATAAGTAATAGTAGCATAGGCGAAGCGCTTATCGCTAAAGAAGGGAACTTGTAGTTTAAAGAAGCTTTATATATACTAAAGGACTACGTATTACGTGCTTAGGTAATACGTATATATTACGACGATCCCCTTACTAGCTACTTTAGTAAGGATAAGACTATTGCCCTTATATGTTAGAAGTACTAGTAGCTACAGATAAGTAAGGATATTGCTAGTTATATCGAGATCTGCAGTTGTTACTAGAAGGCCAAAGCGTATTACTATCGTCCCTACGGCGAGTTAACTATGCTACTACTACTAGATAGGCTATTCTAAGAATTGACCTGGGACTTTATTACAGACCTTCCTCTAAGCAAGCGAGACGGCTGCGTATATAATACAATCCTCGTAATCGTCGACTACTATACTAAAATATATATCTTTGTACCTACTACTAAGAAATATATAAGTGTCGACCTTGTCGATATTCTATATAGGGAAGTAGTTTGTTACTATAGTATACTATCTAGAATTGTAAGTAATAGAGGTTCGGTTTTTACTAGCTAGTTCTAGTCGGACTTCTACTATAAGGTATAAGTAAAGCGCAGGCTAAGTATAGCCTTCTATCCTTAGACTAATAGACAGACTAAGCGTGCTAATTAGATGCTTGAGACGTACCTACGCATCTACTATAGTAAGTAGTAGGACGACTAGGCAGAGCTATTAGTATAGGCTAAGTTTGCCTATAATAATAGTACTTATCTACTTTCTAAAAAGTCTCTATTTATAGAGCTTTATAGATTCAATCTAGAGCTAGTAGTATATATAAGAGAAGCTCGGGGCGCGCTTCCTAAAGGGGAGGTGCTAGTAGCAACTAATATAGCTCGAAGATTAAAGCAAAGCTACAAAAAGCTAATATAGTAATAGTAAGAAGTAGGCAAAGCATAAGCAAAGTACTTTAATATAAAGTATACTCCGATATAGTATAATGTCGAATAGCAAGTCTTACTCTCTACTAAGAACTTGAGGCTAAAGGTACCTTCGAAGAAGCTTATAAACAAGTTTGCTAGACTATTTAAGGTTATTAACGTAGTTAGAAAGTAGGCGTATTGCCTAGCTTTACTAGCTAACTTGCGTATCTATAATGTCTTTTATATATCTTCTCTTAAGCCTTAGAAAGGTAACAAGTCGTAGGTAGGGAGCCTACTACTCGCAGACAAAGAGGGTATATATAAGGTCGAGAAGATTCTTAATACTCGAGTCTAAAAGGGAGTCCGATACTACCTAGTAAGGTAGCGAGGATAGCCTAAGGAATATAACTAGTAGGAACCTAAAGAGCACGTCGGAGAATATATAGCGCTTAATAAGTTCGAGTTGTAGGCAGCGAGTAGCTGTACTATAAAGAAGAAGTAGAAATAATCTAAAGCTATAGAGTTAGTAGATACTAGATAGGAAAGGTATATTTAAGTTCGTAGGAATATATTTCTATTTACTACTTGCCTATAGCAAAGGTAGTTAGTAGCGCAAGTAGAGAGTATAACGAGCTTATATAAGGCTACTATATAGGTCCGAGGATAATCGACTTTATACCTAATTAGAGCCTCCCTCCCCTACTAAATTATATTATTAAGGTATAACTCTAGGTAACTTTATACCTACCTAGGGCCTCTCCTTATAGAGCATAGGTAGCGAGTAGGCTACTCGATAGTATCGCTATTATTAGCCTTATCTACCTTGCCTATCTTATTATTCTCTCCTTCTACTACCTTCTCCTCCTCTCCCTCTCCCTTCTCTTCTCTTTCCTCTACCTCCTTCTCCTCTTCGATATCGGAGAGGCTACTCTCCTCCTAATTACTACTATCTAGGTAGGTAGTAGCAAGGGCAGTTTCGAGAGTAGAAGTAGTAGCGCTATTTATATACTAGGCCTATAAGGACTATTAGTATCGGGTATAATATATATATATTGCGCTAGGGTAGGAGTATAGAAGTATATTATACCTCGAAGAAGAGCTCGAATTAAGCTCGAGTAAAGTTAGCTATAGTCTAGTCTAAGAGAAATTTGCCGGCGGCTATACTATTACTACAACCTACCTACATAGTAGATATACTCTTCTTAGGCGTCTCAAACTCTCTAAGTAATTTACTACTATTAGCCTAGATAAGGCGCTTAGTCTTATTAATAAAGGGAAGGAGGCAGGTAAGGTAGCGCTTAATCTAATTCTAGTATGCGCCTAGCATAAGGCGATTAAGCTTAGCGTAGTAGAAGAGTACCTGGCGCGCCTGCCGACGTAGGTTGGCGTCTTTAATACAGACGTAGGCATAGTAGCTACAAGAGTAGTAAGTGCACTTTCTTACCTTACTAACCTTTATTATACTATTATAGGCCTCTACGGCAGCTACGACACGCATTTAGTTAGTAGGCGACTCGTAGCAGACTCAAGTTTACTAAGTATATATACGGTCTATTATATATAGAAGGTAGCGAGAGTATACTAAAATATTCTACTTGAGAGAGAGAGCAAGATTATTAGAAGTACGAGGTAGGTAGTTAAGCATAGCGCAAGCGCAGCGAGCGGCTATTATACTTGCAGGACAGGTGCGTAGTACGTATATAGCGAGTACTAATATATAAGAGATAGTACTACTATAAGTAGTAAAAGGCCGATTATATATATATATATTTATAAAGAAGAAAAGAAACTAAGAAGAAGTTCTAAATATATATTTATTGCAGTCGCTAGGTAGTAGCGACCGGTAAGTAGCGATTGCGTGTTATATACAAGTCGCATAGCAACCCTTTACTATTATTATAAAGTAAAGCTAAAGTTGTAGGGATTAGGCTAATACTAAGAATACTAAAACTAAAGCTAATAATACAAATTATATAGAATGTCGTAGGATCCTTATATATAACGCGTATAGGTAGTAATAAGCATATTGTACAATATACTACTACAAGGAGTACGTATATTTCTTGCTAGAATGTTGCTAAGGGTAGCTTCTTAGAGGAAGGAGATAATTATAAGAGCTAGGTCTAAGGACATAGTATCTTGACTCCGAAAAGGGAATCTAGATTGCTAGGCAATCCTATACCCTCGGTCCCGAGGGCAGAGCGTATATAGTGCGTAGTTGCCCTATAACTCTAAGAGCTCCTATATTCTTTATAGAGGCAAGAATTAGTTTGTACAACTAATACTCTTGTTAACTAGCGCTCTATATATTGCTACATACCCCTACTCTTATATAAGTAAGATAGTAGTAGCTCTAACTAACTCTATATTAGTAGAGCTACTAAAGATTATTAAGTCGATAGTAATAGGCGAACTAAAAAGCGGCTTTAACTTCCGACGATTTTATTACCTATATATACTATTTTAACTTATAGTCTATATAGGCTCTAAAATTTTTACTATCTACCTAGATACTAGAACGACTTTAAGTTTTATTAATTTAGCCTTTCTATAGCTTATATAATCTAATTTCTAATACTATAAGCTCGCTATACTACTAAGTATAGAAGGACTCGGTAGCTCTACTCTATATATAAAGTATATAAAGCTAGACTTTTAGATACTATTAGTTTATAAAGGCAAGAAAGTTCTTACCTACTACTAGTACAAGGTCTATATTATATAGCGCCTATACCTAAAGCTACTTATTACTATAGATATTCTAACTCCTAAGCTTATTAAAGTCGATATTAATTAAAAGATTGCTATACTCGGAGCCTATAATAGAGCGCAATTTCTACTACTAGTATCTAGTAAAAATACTATTAAATTCTATATAATAGTACAAACTATATAGGAAACTATACTATAGCCTTATATAATTATAAAAGTACCTATCTTCTATAGACAAGTCCTTTCTACTAATTATAACTTAGAATTCTTACCTAATAACTAGCGCTTTCTAGTATATAAAGCTAACTACCTATCTATATATACTATAGTAGTTAACTATAATACTAATAGTATATTTATATAGAATAATAGTAGCAACCTATTTACTTTAGCTTCTAATATACGACTTAGTATAGTAGCTAAATACAACTTCGATAGGGCCTACTATATATTAGAAGATAACTACTACTTAGTAGCCGAACCTAATAAATAGAACTTCTATAAGCCTAATTAGTAGAATTTTTATAGGTAGGTATACTAGCCTATAAGCCCGACCTAGAGCAACTAATCTTAAATACCTTATATAACTTAGTAACTACAAATACTATATAAGACCTAGTACCCGATCTCAAAGCTATATATAAGGCGCTAGAGCCGCTTCTAGAGCTAGTAGTACTAGATCTATAGTTCGAGAGATAGCTACCTTATAGAATTATAATCTATAGAGATACTAATAAGTAGTACTACCTAGTAGTATTAATCGAAAAGTACTAGAGACTCTAAGTAGACAAAGGTACAACTATTAAAGTACCTAAAGAAGATTATATACCTATTCTAATTAAAGAGGGCTATAAGTACAACTCTATACCTACTACTATCTACCTACTTAGCTAGACTAACTAAGTAGTAGTAGATACTACTTTCGACCTACTATATACTTAGAGTAAGATAGACTAGACAAGGAGACCTACCTACTATAGCTTTCCTATCTTTATAGTTTAGAAGTCTATAATTATTAAAAACTATTAGATTTCAGGAGTGTAGCGGACAGAAGTGCAAAGGGAACCCTCCCGGCGCAAGTAGTTAGAGAAGGTTAAGTAGCTACCTAACCGATAGAAACAAAAGATATACCCTACTGCTAAGGAGTCTCTAAGCCTAAAGTACTACATACCTAAGGTATAACTATTAGATAGAGAGATATAGTATTCCCTAGGGTACTAAAATCCGACACTCCCTCTAACACCCTGTCTCTTAATAGCTAATTAACCCCTTCAGACTCACTCTCTTCTAAAGAGATATATGCCTTTCTATAGGTCTTCTCTATTTCTATAAAGGCTAAGACTATGCTTCTTATAGGTTCAAGATACCGGTATATAGATAGGATGTGTCCCTTGTCCTAATATAGAGTATACTATCTAGCTTTAAACAACTCCGAGTTGTTTGTTCTACCTATTATCCTCTTTCCCTTAACCTGTTTCTATATAGCTCTTATAGTATAAGCTAAATGCTCTATATCCCTATCCTATTTAGGTTGCTTTAGTATCCCTACTTCTTTCTCTTCTAGGATAGAAAGGATGTTATTAGGTAATAGATATAGTTAGGCATCTATAGCATCTCTAATAGATAACTACGAATTAGGTAACCTACTAAGAAGAACTTGGATTCTATTCTTAGCTTTAACTGCTTCTACTATTGCTAGCTAAGCTTCTCTAATTCTTTTCCTAAGTGTAAGCAGGCCTAACTATACTTGTAATACACTCCTACTTGTTATCCGAAAGGTGAAGTACTATTATACTAGCTTCCTTCCTAATGCTTTATTATCCTTATACTTCTTCTTTAACTCTTCCTAGATAGCCTTTGCTATCTCCTTCTCTAACACAATCTCTTTATCTTCCTTACTAATATATAGTTAAATCTAGTAGATTGCCTTGTAGTTCGACTTATTAGTAATTAGGACAGATGTGGAGGTCTCAATAGTTGAGAAAAGATCCTCTCTCTTTAGGAATATAGCTATCTTTCTAAACTACTATTCCGAGTTCTCTCTAGAGAGGACTAGGCATAGCCTCTTAACATTTGCTAATATACTACTTATAACTGCTACTAAAGTTTGACTTGTAAGGTATTCTCTTTTAGCTTTATTAGTTCTTCCCAAGTGCCTTAGCCGAGAATCGAATTTTCTATATTTTGGACTAGGATATAGTTCTTAGCTTAGATATATAGAGAGAAAATCAAACCTTAAGCTAGACTATCTAGCAAAGAATTAATAGTTGCTAAGACTCTTCTTTCTTAGCTAGAGCTTCTAGAATTCTATTTTCTAAATAGCTATAGAGCAAATATGCCCTACGCTACTATATATAGTACGTATATATATAGCTTTAGGAATATGCCTCTATAGTACTCTCTAGCTCGAGAACCTCCTAGAGCTACTATATACAAAATAAAGGTAGGTTTATAACTCCTTTTAATTTTAGATCTTTTTAGACTCTAGAGGTAGTAAGAGGTTTAGTTAGTCTCTAAAGTATTATTAGCTAATAGTAGGCCTTAGCGAACCTACTTTGTAACTATTTCTCCCTAAATATAACCTGCCTAGTATAAACTAGTCTTCTAGTTTCCAAGATCTTCCTTCAAATAGTTGGGTAAGTCCTATCTATATAGCCGTCGTTAGAAGCTAACTCCCTCTAATAGCCTAACTATTCTTCTAATATTGTCCTCTTCTGCTTTCTAGTAGTAGGAAACTAGTCCAATCTTCTAGTATTAACAGACTATAGCTGTATTTGGCTAGGCGCCTAACCCGGCGCCCTATAGGGTTTGTTCTCTATCTTTATATAGTCGTGTAGTAACCTTCTACTTGAGACTAATATGCATTCCAGGACCTTCCTGTCCTAGTATATGCTATACTTTCTGCTATCTAGCTTGTGCCCGTAAGACTACTTCTCTTACTACTAACCCTCTTAAATGCCTTAGCTTAGGTACTGCCTTTTGCTCTTCTCCCAAGGTGCCTTTACTACTACCCTATAGCACTTGCTATTTTAATCTTCCCTTAGTGCTAGACTATCTAGCTACAATTGCAAACCCGGGCTTATAACCTATTAGATTTCAGGAGTATAGCGGACAGAAGTGCAAAGGGAACCCTCCCGGCGCAAGTAGTTAGAGAAGGTTAAGTAGCTACCTAACCGATAGAAACAAAAGATATACCCTACTACCAAGGAGTCTCTAAGCCTAAAGTACTACATGCCTAAGGTATAACTATTAGACAGAGAGATATAGTGTTCCCTAGGGTACCAAAATCCGATAAAAACTAATATATTTATAAAAGATATATAGTTATTAATATTAGAGGCTTTAATAAGTAGGCTATTAAGAACTCCTACCTACTACTCTAGTAAGAAAATATTGTCGTAGCGCTATATAGCAGCTAGTATATTACTATAATCGATATAGTATCTTTCTTCTATTAATAGCTTATAACTAAAAAAGACTAAAATAAATTTACTATTAATAGCTACTATAGGTAGGAGACTATAAATATTATAGTTATAGGCTACGTAGGCTTAGTTTAATATATATAGCGCTAGCTAGACTATATACTTAAAGCTTTTAAGGCCTTCTACCGAGCCTATATAGATAATATTATTATCTACTTTTATATATTCTAGAAGTACCTCGAGTATTTAGATTAGGTCTTTATACTTTTGAACTCCTTTAATATTAGTATTGCGCCGAAGAAGTCCTTTCTAGCCTACCTATCTATAGTACTCCTAGGCTAATATATTAGTAGCCTCGGCTTTACTATCTATAAAGAAAAGGTTAAGGCTATTCTAGAGCTTCTCTTTCTAGAGATACTTAAGAATCTAGAGTTCTATATTAGACTAACTAGCTAGAAACAAGAGCATATACTATACTTTATATATATTATTACTCTTTTTAAATAGTATAAAAAGATACTCCTCTAGCTAGTACTCTCTAAGTAGGGTAATAGAAGATATTATTTTATTAAGTATACTATAGTATAGAATAAGAATAGCAACTTAGAACAAGCTAGACGCGCTTTTAATATAATATATAACTTCTACTAATTAGTAAAGTTCTCGTACTATACTAATCTAAATACAACCTATATATTAATATCGATTTAAGCTATAAAGTAATTATAGTTATAGTCTATATAGTTGTAGGCGACTCTAATCTAATACTAGAGGATAGTAGAAGTATATAGTTCCTAGCAACCTAGATCTAAGTAGTATACTATATAAGTAAGGCCTTAATAGCTACTAAGTCGCGCTATCTAGTAATAGAGCTCGAGATATCTAGCCTTGTCTAGGTAGCTAGAAAGATCTATAATACTTTTTAGACGTACTATAAGACTATATATATTTTTACTAATTATATCGCTAACTTTAGTATTATAGACTCTAGTTCTCTAACTATATCTATATCTATAGATAAACTTAACCTTAGGCTAGTTCGAGCTAGAAGCTACCTATCTTAGTACCTATATATTAAGTTCTATTATAAGAAGAGAAAGCTATATACGATACCTAATACCTTAAGTAGGCTCGTAAAAGAGATTAATATAGAGGCCGACCTAATAGAAGATATACTTAATCCTTTAGTATATAACGACCCTAATTCTAAGTAGAATATAATCGATATACTATATATATATAGCTATATAGAGGACGATAAGCTGCTAGCTCTCTATTATTATAAGTTAGCCTACTATAGCCTCGAAAAGAAATACTAACCTAATTAACTCAATTAGGCTAACTAACCTAGCCGAGATTAGTAATTTTATCTATACTACTTCTATACTACTATAATTAATAAAGCTTCTAGTAGGCTATTTACTTTTTTAGAGCTATTCGTTTTCTACTCTCTCCTAGTAGAGATGTCCGACAATTTCAAAGCTAAACTAAGGCAACAATATTTTAATAATCTAGAATAGACTAAGTATATTACCTAATTCGATTATAAAGACAAACTTAATACTAAGGCTACTACTATAGAAGCTACTAATATAGACTAATCTAGCGCTTATAAGTATACTATAGAGCAACCTTATTAAGGCGAGCCCGAGAGCGTACTACTCGGTATACTATTCTTCTACCGAGATAGCCTAATCTACTTCTATAATAATAATAGTAGAGAATAACTCGCTATCCCTAAGGTACTCTATAAGAAGGTATTCTAACTCGCCTATAATATATACTACTATATAGGATATTATAGAACCTACGCGAGAGTCTATACAAGCTTCTATATATAAGAGCTAGTAAGAGAACTATGCAACTATATTAAATACTACCCGACTTATATTAAAAATTAGATATATTAGTACAAACTATATAGCAAGCTATATTCTATTATAGCGATACCTATTCTATTCTTCGCTATAATAGCTAACTAGGTATATAGCCTACTACCTACTAAGGATAGCTTCGATAGATTCCTTATAGAAATATATAAGTTTATAAAGGCTATTCTACTATATAAGGTAAAGTCTATCTAGATAGTATAAGATTATACTACGAATTAGATCGAAGTATATATTTTATATAAGCGCAACCTACTAGTAGTAATAATCGGAGACCGCAACGCTATATAGCTTAGCGACTTTATATAGGCTACCTTCTATAAACTAGGTACCTACTTTTTTGTAACTACTATATACTACCTATAATCTAATAGCTAAAGCGAGTAAATAAACTAAACTATAGAGATTACTATATACTTCTATACTACTTGCTTCCCTAATACCGACTAGATAGCTAGTCTGCCTTATATCTAAGCTAAACTAAATAATACTAAAGCTACTACTATAGAAGAGATACCTAATATAATAATTTAAGGCTTTAAAAACAATCTAGACGCTCTAAACCCCCTAGTAGAGCTGCCTATAGCTAACTATATAGCACTCTAGTAATAAGTACGAGATTATACTATATATATACTTATATAGATAGCGGCTATAATAAAAGCCTACTATAACTAAGAGTACTAACTAGTCTGTTTTAGACCTAGTTAGCAAGTACTACTTAAGCTCTATAAGGGATATAAGATCCCTAGTTAAACAAATTGCAAGTTTAACTATTAATATATAGGCCTATTTAAAATTCTATAATATATAGGCCGACTTATATATAAACTAGACCTACTACCTAATATATATATTTATCTAGTTATTTCTATAGCCTAACTCGAGCTCTACTCTAATAGTAATAACCTATTCGATAGGGAACCTATATAGCCTAGTCTAGTCCAAATAGAGTAAGATAACAACTTAGAACTTATACTCCAAGTACCTTACTATATAATCGAGAAACTTATAGACTATAAGTTCTATAGAGGCGAACTTAAATATCTTATAAAGTAGGAGGGCTACTTCTATACTTATAATTTATAGTACTTAATCGAGAACCTATACAACGCTATAGATCTAGTCGCTAGATATAACTAGGCACATTCTATTAAGTAGCTAGCTACCTATAGAAGACGAGTATACGACGATATATAAGCGAGACCTATCGACACTCTAGTCGTAGAGCAACCTAAGCCTTTAATAGTAGAGCTAGTAGAGCTAGCTAAACCTGCACCCGTCTATAGACAAGTATGCGCGAGACCTATCGAGACTGCTATAGTAGATCTTTCGGTAGCAAGGCAGCCTATAGAATAGTAGCAAGTAGTACGCCGAGCTATATTGCTAGTACTACCTACGAATATATAGCTACTAGAGAAAGTATAGTATTATAATCCTAGTACTTAGAATTGCCTTTTTTAGGCTAGCGCCGACTAGTATATATACCTAGACGACCTAGCCTAAAGCAACTCTAAGTAGCTACTATAATACTTTATACTAGTATTACTTTATTATAAATAGTTATTATCTAATTTACTACTATTATTACTTAGAGCTTCCTATTATTATAATAATATATATAAGTTATATATTAAGAAAAATGCAACTAGCAATCTTTACTTATTTATACTACTCGAATTCTATTACTACAATTTATAATACTAGTAGTAATATTACTATAATTTGTAATACTAGTAGTAATAACTTCTACTACTAACTTAATAGTAATAACTACTACTCTACTAACTTTTACCCTTACGAACTTATACTAACTCTTTTATCTCGCTCTAATAGCAACTCTACTATACTAGCGCTCCTCGAGCTACTAAGAATATTATTAGCCTACTTAGACGAAGGCGCCGATCTAGATATACCTAAGGAAGTTCCTTAGTATTCTACTCCTAAATTCGATATATATATAGAAAAGATAAATAGTAGAGTTGTAGCCTGCCGAGCCGGGCTCGCTACTATATATAAAGCTATAGAAACCGAATAGGTAGAGCCTAACTTAATCTCTATAGTAGTCGAGGTAGATATAAAAAAGACTAATATAGAAACTAACTCGATAGTTATAGAGCGACCTACTCTAACTAACTAGAAGCTATATACTCTAATCTTCTAGAAGTATAAGCGAAAGACTAATATAATAGAGGACAATTTCCTACTATAAGATAACTAGGTATATAAAAACTTACTAGAGCCTATAATAATAGGAGTACTACTACTCTAGAAGGTAGTTAATAAAGAGCTAGGTAAAGCCTTTTTAGTAACTAAAGAGCTAGGAAAAGCTTCTCTAGTAGTATATAAAAGCAAGGCCTCTTTAGTAACCGAATAGCTAGGAAAGGCTTCTTTAGTAACGCGTAAGGATACCTATAAGAGTAAGAGCTTTTTCGAGCCTACGCTAGCCTAGAGCCTATAACTAGACTAGATAGCGATCGGCTACAAAGTTACTATTTATAAAGCCGAACGTAAAGCGACCTATAAGATAGCCTATAGTAACAATATCTATATCGACTCTAACTTAGGTATATAAGTACTATATTATTAGTATATAGGACCTATAACTACTAAGTAGACGATTAGCGCCGGCAAGAGGAAGCATACCTTTGACCTTCTCTATACTAACTTAGTATATAAGGCTAACTTATTTATAATAGAGAATATCTACTAGTAATAGCGCAACCCAAAAGATCCAAAGTTGTAGATTATAGACCGACTCTTAGGCTATATAGGCAAACTAGAGTAGCGACTAGAACTAAGCGGACTTAATTGCTCGCCTCGTTATCTAGCACTTTACTAAATACTTAATATATAACCCTACTTTTATACTTAGCTTATATAAGATTATAACTAAGCTCTCGAAGAGCTTACTAGTATTATAGAAGGTAATTTTGGCTCTATAGTAGTATAACTAATCGCTACCTACCTCGTCGAATACTATACTATACTTATACTATTTAATAGTATTACTTAAGATCTTAAGGTCTACTATAGTATATAGGTACTAGCTACCTACTTCTAGAACTTATTATAGTAAGACAAGTTCCTCTTATAACTAGCTCTAGTCTTAGATTCTATAAGATATATATAGTAATATACTAAAGGCAAGTACTATAATAATACCTATAATATATATAACTATTTCGGCCTAGAGGCACTTTTCCTTATAGGTGTATCTAAGTATAATATAAAGAACTATATAGTTATTCTACTAATAGTATAGTTTATATAGATAGCTATAGAGCTAATATAAGACTAAAGCTACCTCCTAGCCTATACTTCTTATATTATACTAGTAGGCTTGTTTAGTCTTAATAATAAGGCTAGATAGATACTTGCTAGTCTAAGGCACGCTCTATTTACCTACTACCTAATCCCTAAGGTAGTTAGCTAGCTAATAACCCGCTTGTCTAGTACTAATAATACCCTAGTCGACCTTGCGCAACTTATCTAAGAAATCGAGTAGCGACCGACTTATAAGCTACTAATATATAATATAGTCTACTATAGTATTCTGCTACTAGACTTCTCTTATTAGTAGATTCAAGTATAGTTAGTAGATACGCAATATAAACTAATAGAGTATAATATTAATCTACTAGGTAGGCTAGCTCCTATTAAGACGTACTAGATAGCTCTATTAGTATAGCTATATATAGTAGTTTTTTACTAGCCTAGCTATATAAAACTAGTTATAGACTACTAGTATAACAAGACCTATCTTAAGCAAATAGAAGCCAAATAGACAAATAGTAGTATACCCGGACTTATAGATACTATCTAGAGCAATACCTAACTAGCGCCTCTACTTATTCTAGTAATAGTATCTATAGAGTAATATATAGAAGTATTAATCTCGGCGCTACTTAGCTATATAGAAGCTTTACTAGCTACTATACCTAGAGAAGTAATAACTTAATAGCCCGACCTTAGATAGTCTACTACTAGACTAGCTACTATACCTATAGAAGTAACGACTCTACCTACTAGCCCTACTATACTAAGATCGGCATCTTAGTAACTAGATATACCCGTAGAAGTAATAGCTTTACCTACTAGCCCTACTATACTAAGATCGGTATCTTAGTAACCTAGAGCCTATATCTTACTAACTCTAGCCGAGGTAAGAATTAAGTAGATACTTGCTCTAGCTACTAGAGGAGCTACTATAGCTACTACTATAATAGAAGGCTAACCGAAAACTACTATAGCTACTACTATAATAGGAGGCTAACTAAAAGCTATTATAGCTACTAATACTATAATAGTAGATAGCTTGTTTAGGTCTACTACTATAGTAGTACTTTTTTTACTAGCTAGACTTAGCTTACGAACTAGTCTATTTATACTAAAAGAGGTTCCGGTTATTATAATTAATAGCGATACCGAGTTCTTAGTCCTACCGAAAGATAATTAAGATAAGAACAACTAGGACAACTTATTATTTATACTTTAGGAGCTTAATACTACTTTTAGAAAGAATAAGCTATTAAGAGAGAATAAGCTAGAGTATAACTAAGAGGAAGATAAAGACGAAGATAAGATTCTTTATAGAGTATAAGTTTATTACTATTAGTAGATCTAATACTACTTCTACTTATTAATAGTACTACCTACCTTACTCTATAGGCCCTCCCTATCCTCTATAGCTATTAAAAATAGAGCACTAGCTACGTTAGAGCCCTAGTCTAATTCTCTAAGACTTCTAGAGCTATCTAGATCCCTAAAGAGAGCCTATAGTACTAACTTCTTAGACCGACCTATATAGAGAATTAAGTAGGAGTATAACTCTAAATAGTATAATAAGGACTATTCTAAATAGTATAATAAGAACTAATATTAGAACTCTAACTAAGCTAAGCTATTAATAGAGAGCGAATAAGAGCTCTATAGCCTAATTAATAGAGCAACTAACTCTATCCGACACGCCTACTAATAGTCTAGAGTATAGTACTTATACTTTGTAATATTAGCTTATTAGGTATAGAAGGAGTTAGTATACTAGGCCTTAATACTACTAGCTAAAGCCGACTACTAGAGCATAGATATAATATACTCTATACTAGTAGAGCTTACTACTTTAAGCTCTAGTATACTAACTGCCTTCTAGAAGAATATCTAGTAAGACTTCTATAACTTTGTTACTCTACTAGATATATAAGAATTTGCCTATAATATAAGTATAGCTTTAGAAGTAGTAGTATATAGTATTCTAGCTAATAATATTATTATAACCTTCGACAATCCTATACTATAGGTACTCGATAACAAGTACTATAGAGCCTTACAAATCGTAATAGAACGCTAGGGAATGTCGCTACCGTCTTCTAGAGCTACTTATATAGTAGTAGCTACTTCTTAGTAGCGCCTAATAAACCCTAAACTAGACAAGCTTCTAGGAATATTACTACTACCTACAACTATCTATGCCGCCTCGGCTATTTAAGATAGTTCTTCTATATAAGTACCTAAAGCTACTTTAGACAAGCTTCTAGTATATACTAAGGACTTTTAGAATACTATAAACTTTACTAGTACTACTTAGAATTATCTTTCTACTACTAGTAATAATATAGATAATAACCTAGATATAACCGGCCTCGAGGAATATATTAAAAAGGCATACCTAAGTATAGAAGAATATACTATACTTCTAGTATTAGAGAACGACGCTATAGTACTACTTCTAGTATTAGAGAACCTCGCTATACTAGTACTTACTATAGCTATTATATAGGTTAATATAGCTACCTAATAATAGAAGATACCTATACTAGCTCTGAAAGAGATACCTATACTAGCTTAGCGACTAGCCTACTCTATACAAGTAGCTACTATATAAGAGACTAGCCTTCTAGCTTCTAAACTAGCTATACTAGCTATACTAGCTTCTTATCTAGCTACTCTATATATACTAGCTTCTTAGATAGCTACTCTATAAGGCGCTATACTTATACTTCTATAGATATAGATTTCTACTAACTTTCTTAATACTTTTTAATAGGACCTAGCTACTATAGAATACTACTATAGTCTATAGGTTACTAGAGAGTTACTTTAGTCTTAGTTAGCTATAGAAGCTAGAGCTAAAGCAAACTATTAATATATCTCGATCTTCTATATATTTACTCTAACTACTATAGACTATATACTATCTAAGAGCTACTATTTAGAGGATAAGGAAGTAGAAGTTATCTACTACCTAGTTAAGAAGGGTATACTATCTATCGCTATACTAGGCTTGCGCTATAAAAGCGACTTTAATACTAATAGAGCTATTCGAGACTTATAAAAGCTATATAGCCGACCTTCGATCTTACTAAATATAGAGGGCAACTAAGTATATAATATTATTTATAGAAAAACTATTTTTATAGAAGAAAGTTACTACTACTATAAGTACCTAGATATAGTAGACCTAAAAATAAACCTAACTAAGAGATAGAGCAACCTAATTATAATAACTTAGAAAATTAATTAAGACTAGTTTAAAATAGCTAAGAATAATACCTAGCTTATTAAGCCTAGTACTATAAAGTCTAGAGACTCGATAATTGTCTAGCCTATCGAGATTAATAGCTATACTCTTATAGCTACCTAGTATAAAGAGCTACTTACTACCTACTAGAATAACCTAACTAATAAAAGCCTATAGTACTTCCTCTAGATAGTTGAACTATAGAACTATATTTCCTCCTATTCTATCTAAGAATAGATTAGTTCGAGTAGTATATAGTAAGAATAATATACTATATAAGAAGGTCCTACTAATACTTTTCGACCTTACTAAGTACCTAGGCAAAATAGATTTTATAAGCTATATAATTACTTAATACTACTAAACTATTATATAGTATCTAGGCCTCTAGCAACTAACTAAAAACTAATATAAGGACCTGTATTTCCTACTTAGCCTACAAATTTGTAATAGGCTACCTCTATAAATCTACTACTATACTATAGTAGAGCTACTACCTATCCTACTAAACTCTAAGTCTATAAAAAGCAAGACCTTAGTTATTCTATAACTACTAATAATAAATAGCTTTATAGTTTAAAAGGTCTAGAACGACTTGCCTATAGCTAAGAAGAGCGCGAGGAAGTCTATAGCTACTAAAGGTACTAAGACGCCTATAGCTACTATAAAGGCTACTAAGCCTAAGGCCTCTATATCTAAAACTAAGGCAAAAAGCAACCCTACGCCTACTATACCTCGCTCTAATAGCAAACAAACTCCCGAGGCCTAGACTTCAAATAGTTATATATATACTACTATTAAGTATAATACTACTATATATTACTAAGTATAGTACTATAATAATAAGTATATATATTATTAAGTATAATACTACTATATATATATATATATAATAACTAATATACCTACCTACTAATAGCTTCTATAAGAATAGAAAGATACTTAAAGTAATATAGCTAGAAATAGCTACTTTTTATTAAAAAAAAGAGAAGTATACTATTATAGTATAAGCTACCTAGTAGTATAAGCTACTTATAGAGCTACTAGGTATATACTTTTTTAGAGACTAACCTAGATAGCTTCTTTAATAAATAATCTACTAATCTACTTTATATTTCTAGTAACTTTAGTATACTAGTAGATAAAGAAGGCAAAGAATAATATAAGGCTAGTAAGGTTATAATAATACCTATCTACTTTAATAACCTAGTTAAAACAACTCTTATATAGCCTCTAAGTAGTATACTTAGTTAAAGTAGGCGCTAGACAAAGCAACTAGACTACGACAACTATATTAGTAGAGTAAATAGAAAGAAAGGAGTTTCTTACTATAGTAACTATAAGTAGACTAGCTATAAAAAAACTACCTATAAGTTGCTAGAAGAGTTTATAATAAATATAATTATAAATAATAATAAATAAATAGTAATAGTAATAGTAATAGTAAATATTAGTTAATATAGATAGTATATAGTATAGATAGTATAGATAGCAACTATTATCTTACCTAATTATACTATAGTTAGGCAAGATAGAGTCTCTAGTTACTTAAGATAATAATAATATATTTATAGTTATTTAAAATAATTTCTAATCTATAGCTATCTTATATAGCTAGACCTCGAGTATTTCTTTTATTTATATTTCGAAAGCAAAAGTAGGTTTAAAAAGTAGCTATACTACTACTCTCTAAAAGTAATACTCGAGAGTCTAGTAATAAGTTATACTTATATTACTTTAGATTATAAACTTTTTAGAAAGAAAGTTACTTTTTAAATAACTATATAATAATATAATATATTTTATAGATAGTTCTTTAATATATTAGAGAATAGAGCCCTATAAATAGAATAGACCTAATCTTAGTATATTTAGCTATATTATTATTATATTATTATTATTACTATTTTATATAAAGCCGGGTATATCTACTTTAGAATCTACCTAAAAGATATAGAATTTTAAGAATCTTATAATAAGTAGGTTACCTAGAGTTACTTATTATTCTATAATAGCTATACTCGATAGAAGTTTAAATCTATATAGGTACCTACTTTTATTACTTTTCTATCTATAAATATTAATAGATTCGGGCTCTATCGTCGAGAAATGCGATAAATTCTGTTGCAAAACAGCCCGAGTTAAGGATCTCTTACACAACTCTCGGCGAATTGTTACCAGACGCTTTTCACTTTGGTTTGTTGCGCACCGCCACACAAGCCACGAAAAGCAGTCTGGCCGCGCGAGATAGATCTGCAGCACGAAGGTGGAGGAGCACTTGGCATCGACGCAGGACCCACGTGGTACCCTGGCGCTGGAGTTCATCTCTTCCACTGTCTGCGCCTCTGCCAACCCATCCACGTCAACTCTTGCCAGCTAGATCCGAGGATCTCTCTCCATCATTCCAAGGCGTCTCCAGCCATGCTGTTGCTCGCATATCGCGTTACCAAGCACAGTCACAAGTATACGCCGAATCTCGGCGGCGATATCTTCTGCCGAAGTTAGACATTCGGTGAAGTCCTCACAACATACGCTATCATATCAAAACCGACGGAGATGACGGCTAAATGGTCGATGGTTACAGTGCCAAGTCGAGCCAACTGGCACGCCATGCAACCTAGACTTTCTGGATCGTCTGATATTGACGATGTCCTGGTCGTGGACAAGCTGTTTCATCTCTAGTGCCTTATATCCTACGAACCACGAAGCAGAACGTTTCTGCGCCCAGCAACCCATGACGCTTGCGAGCGCGGATAACATACCGCATTGGATAAGCAAGTTGAACGAAGCGGCGTTTTCTGCTGCCAAAGCACAAAAGGTGAGACAGCAACATCATTTGTGCTCGCTAATCAGCCGCAGAATTCTAGCAGTACATAGACTGGTGAATGGTAGCTGCTGTGTTTCTTTGAACTTTTGGCTGGGGCTTGCTACTGCGCGACAGGTTCGTTGCCTACATCTTATCAGATCAGCCTTCAGCTAGACATCATGCGTTCGACCTTCACGACACTCCTCGCTTCAGCCGGCGTTGCGAGCGCTGCCAGAGCTTACCTAGAGTATCCAGATACGGGCGCTGCAGAACAGTATGGAACAATTGGCATTGGAGGACAGCTACCCAACGTTTCGAAAGTTGTCGGCCTGCCTGACTTCCAGTATCTCGCCGAAGAGTACATGAACCTTACAGCATTCACCTACTACCGCAATGGCGCTGCTGGCGAATGGTCATACCGCAACAACCTCGAAGCTTTTCAAAGAGTCAGGTTCCGACCTCGAGTTATGACTCAAGGTGAGTTACAAAATACATGACGACCAATATTGTTATGGCTTGTGTACTGACGAAATGGCAGTCGACAATATCGAAGACTCCCTCCCAACAACGATTCTTGGTTACAACTTCTCAGCACCTTTCTTCATTTCACCTTGCGCACGTGGAGGCTACGCAGGCCCTTGGGGCGAGCTTGGTTTACAGCAGGGTGCTGCAGCTGGCAACATCCTCTACCAAGTGACCGACTACTCTTCCATCACCAAGCAGGAGATCCAAGACGCTCGAGCTGAAGGTCAGGTTACCTTCCTTCAGCTCTACATCGACCCACACAACGATACTGCCACGATCGAGCAGGTGCGCCAAGTGGAAGAGTTGGGCTTCCATGCCATCGTTCTCACTGTCGACTCTGCAGCTGATGGGAACCGCCACCGTGCAGCTCGCTTCGGAGTTGGCAGTGCCGATACTGCATACACTTCGATCACTTGGGAGAAGTACAACTGGATGCGCAACCAGACGAAGCTTCCCATCGTGCCGAAGGGTATCCAGACTGTCGAGGATGCCATCCTTGCCCACCAGAACAATGTACCAGCTCTGTTTCTGTCAAATCACGGAGGTCGTCAGATTGATGGATCACCTTCGAGTCTCGAAGTGGCGCTGGAGATCCATGAGCAGGCGCCGTGGATATTCGATCAAACGGAAGTCTGGGCTGACGGTGGAGTGAGATATGGAGGCGATGTCGTCAAGCTATTGGCTCTAGGTGTCAAGGCTGTTGGCATTGGCAGGCCTTTCATGTACGCCAACATCTATCCTAACGGTACTGGTGTCAAGAGAGCCATTGATATCATGAAGCGAGAGGTTGCTCTTGATGCTGCTAACATCGGCATTGGCGATCTCAAGCAGGCGAATGCTAGCTGGTTGGACTGGAAGAAGTTTCCTACGTGGGCACAGGGGTCGTAGACCGGAACGCGCTATGGTGCAACGGGAAAGTAAGAGAGCAGGGACTGAAACAATGGAAACAAATACACGGTGGCACGTGCACCATTCACCTGCAGGTCCACTCCCACTCACAAGTGGTAAGTACCTGCTGAAATACTCAAATTTGCTTCACTTCTCTGCGGCACCACAGCGCTTACTTCGCCTTCTTATCCGTATTGCCGTCCTTGTTAAACGCCAACATACCAATAATAGAGTCGTCACGATGGGTCCGACCACGAGTAGTGTAAAGAAGTCCGCCACGGCGAGATCGAGGAAGAAGCCAGTGCGACGCACCGGAGAAGAACTCATCGAGTCCGATTCAAACAAGCAGACCAGACTTTTCACCACCCACAATGGCCCAAAGACAAAGTACTTAGAGCAGGCAAATAAGGAATGTGCCGAGAAGGGGATGGCATCGCGCTGGGAATTCCCTTTGCTGCGTAAGTAAAGCGATAACCATACCTGGACCTGCCTGGTGGCATGTAGTCGAGTGTAGCAGAGCACAGATTCCATGCTTTGCGCAATTTGCTAACCACGTGATGTCTAGGTGGTATCAGTGCTGGTACCAAGCAGATCTCTCTGACAGCAAGAGCCTGGAGCACCGCGAAGGGCGCAAGATCGGACGAGAAACTGAAGCGGTGGAAGGCCGCTCTCGACAACCACCAGCGTCCCCGCTTCAAAGCCACTGCAACATACCGATACACGCCTGCTTACGAAGGACCAGCCCAGGTATGGGCCACTAAAAACAAGCAAAACCAAGTGGTCATCCGTGCATGGCCTCGAGGGTCCAAAGGTATGGTTTCGACACCCTTCGAGTTTGTGCCTTGATACTGATCTCTTCCAGGCCCATCACCACTCCCACCACAGCTCCAGATCGAGTGGAACGACGTGCTCAAATCCAACAGTGAACTTGAGAAACGAGTTGACATGACCATAATGATCGCGGAGGCTCTCAAGCACGCAGAGCAGACTACAGATCTGGAGCGCAGCATAACCCGCGCTGAGGCGCGGCTGATCGTGGAGTACGCAGGCTGCTATAACACAGGTATTATGTTTGTCAAGCATGTTCGTAAGTATACTCTCCCTATTAGAGCATCGCAGTTTGGACTGATATCCCCCACAGGGTGGCTTGATCTCGCTGAAGATGAGGTGGACCATTGGCCAACGACATATCCCCTTCGAGACGAAGCGCAAGAACTCTTCACGAGGTTACAGGCAACTTACGGTGCTGCTGGCCTACCATCGAAGGAGACTATCACTATTGCGGCTACCTACCTGCATTGCAAGCTCGAAGAGTACGAGGACGAAGAGGAATTCGCTTGGCTGGACGAACAATACTTCGATATCATCTTACTCCTATGGCACACCCGTACATGGCGTACGGTAGGCAAGCCAGTCGATCAGGATATGCTTCGCGACATGTGCTTTGACGACGGGCATGCGCCTATCGATCTCGCAGACGTCGAAATCCAAGCTCAGCTAGAGGATTGGGCGAAAGACATGACAATACACAATGTCATCTCGACAAAAGAGCAGCTGGCATCCCTGAAAGAGCTGAGTCCAATCGCAGCGGCAACGTTCAACTCGACATCTCGCACTCCGCAGAATATGGGGGGAGGCCACGCCAACGTCGCAGCGGCAAAGGCTCTAGGCACATTCGCACGAGATTGGTACCAAAACAAGACATACGCACAATGGGTCGATCACTTCTGGCCGAATAGTGCCCCGCCAGTGCTGCGGAATCTTCGTCCACCCAATATGAGGATATCACAAGTACAGGAGATACAGGTTGAAGTTGAACGATTCACAGCGAAATTCGGAAGGTTCTCGCACTGGAAGATTGTCGCACAAATCTGGCAGGGTATCATCGCCCCCGTCATCCAGATCGCAAATGACGGAGAGGAAGAGAATGTGTGGGGAAGCAATGCGGCAATTGCAGGAGAAATACGATGTCATATACCACATCGTGAGCAAGGGTACTGTAGATGAGCTGCACAATGGCATGAATGACATTTCGGCGGACTTCGTCGAAGCAAAGGAGGAAGAGGATTTGATCGGGGAAATGCTTGCAGAGGAGGCCGATGCAGGAGAAGTATACGATGATGATGAGGAGGATGACAATGCCAGTGATGATGATGGTCAGTCCCCCAGCCTCGACGATGACGACGAGGAGGAGGAGGATGATCAGGACGGAGACGGGGAATACTGAGTTAGATCGGTATACAGTAAGCAAGCGAGCGTTGGAGAATACCTCCCGGCTGTGCCGCTGTGTGGCTAGGTCTAGCAATTTCAAGTTCTTGTACATATCTTGGTTAGCACATATGCATCGAAGGCTATGGTGAAACCAAGGATTCTATCGCTCTTGCAGCGTCTCACTTCCCAGTAACGTTGCATCAAGCTCCTCATGACCAAGGTGAAACCTAGGGGGCCGTATAATTGGCCCTTAAGTAGGTATGAATATTTACCCTTCTCAACAGTCGTCCGTGGTCTACTGGTAGGCCATTGAGTCGTCAGCATAGCTGATGCTTAGTAGAGAGGGTTCAAATCGTTAACAGCACGATGCCAAATGACATCTGGCGGCGACTTATCATGCCACATGCTTGAGAACGACGATTGTTTTGCCATTGCGTATCTCTTTTGTCATTCTATGTTGTTTTGCCCATGAACGCATCACTGAAAGTGAGGTATATGTATTATTGAAGATCGTCAATCTTCAACAGTCGTCCTTGGCCTAGTGGTAGACCAGTAAGTCGTCAGCAATGCTGATGCTAATAGTCGTTGAGTCGGTGAACTGGCCTTAGACCACTAGATATATGACGGAGAACCTGGGAACGCAGCATTGGGTCGAGTTCGATTGTTTTGCTTCGATGGCTCTCCTTTTGCTTGGAGAAGACCTAATAGTGGCAACATGATTACACCAAAGTATGTATCGCTCTGCACAAACTAGAATACAGGTGCGGAGTCCTTCGCAGACTGGCTGCCGCGATTACAACGCCGGTGGAAGATGCACCTACATAATCCATACACAAGAAGCTCTTTTTGCTTCGAACTTCTATTGTTCGCCTCGTATGACTTACCTCACTCCCATGGCGCCCATGCCTTGCAGCTTAGCTGCTAGTTGTGGGTACTTTTGTTGCACTTCGAGCTGTGTTCGTGTGGCCTCGGCGTATGAGAGAGCGTTGACAATCTCGCCTTCTGTTCGTGAGAGCTTGGCGGCGCGCTCGAAGTACTCGAGGGCGTCTGTGACCTTTCCTTGTTGCAGAAGAAGTTGTGCCATGGTGGCCACGGCGATGTCGCATTCTGGGTCGACTGTGGTTCAAGTTAGTGGCTGCACGAACAACACAGATGAGGTCGAGGGAAGACTTACTCAGGAGAGCCTTCTCGCACAGCTGCTCTGCTGCAACGAAGTCTTGCTTCCATTGGAAAAGCGCCAATGCCTTGTTGATCAACGGGAGTACATTCATGCCGCCGGTCTCGCCAACAGCCTTCTTCTCCATTTCCACAGCGGTCTCGAACTTCTCGACTGCCTCCTGGTACTTCTGCTGGTCCAGAAGCAGCTCACCATAGTAGTTGTACACGTCGCTCTTATCGCCAAAATTCTTAATGCAGCGTCTGAATGTGGCCATACTGCTAGCAATGGAACCCATCTTGTACTGTGTAACACCAAGCTGAATGTGAGAGAAGATGAAGTCCTTGTCGAGGTCGATGGATTTCTGGTAGTCGGTCGCGGCGAGGCTGAACTCGGACAGGATGAAGTGGAGTTGTGCGCGGTGGTAGTAGATATCAGGGTCGTTGGGGTTGTGCTTTGCGGCAGATTCGAAGTCATTGGCAGCTTCTTCGCGGGCGCCTGACAGTCTCAGCATTGTGGTATCAATTCCGCCGGCAGCACCACCTAACTTACTCTGCTCGAGGTGCATGCTGGCGCGCTTGACGTAGCTCTGCACCAATGTTGGGTCCAGCTCGATCGACTTGTTCAGATCCTCAAGCGCGGAGTCGTTGTCACCACGCAGGTATCGGAAGGTTCCACGCATGTTGTGAGCCTCCGCGGCATGACTGTCAAGATCACCAACTTCGATTGCCTTGTCGAATGCTTCAGCGGCCTCCTTATAGCCTTCGGAGTTTCTTTGGCGAATGGCGAGCAGACCTTTGCGCAGATGCCACTTTCCACTACCCTCTGGCAAATCAGCAGTTTCCTCCAGTCCTTCGGGTAGAGATTTGGCGCGGAATGATTGAAGGTAGTTGGAGACAAATGTGGGCGATGGCAGAGTCTTGTCCTTTCCTGACAGAATGGCTTTGGCCTTGGTCTCGGCCACCTTCTTCAGCAGACGTTCAACAGCTTCGGCAGAGGATTGGTTGCGGAATTGGTCGATGATGCAGCTGGCCGTGTAATCCAGGAGAGCCTCGCTGTACTTCTCCTCTTCTTCGTAGGCATTTGCTCTTCGGTTCAGGGCCTTGACGTATTCGCTGTCCAGGTTCAATGCAGCAGTGGTGTCCATGATGACCTTAGACCAGTCCTTCTTAGCATTCCAGCAGGCGGCGCGGTTCGAGTAGAAGACGGGATCAGCTTTGCAGTACAGAGCTTGCGTGTAGAGGTCAATTGCGTGGTCGTATTGCTTTGCGGCATATGCCTTGTTTCCAGCAGCCTTGAGCTTGCCCGCGTAGTCCTTGCGGTCCTGCTCAGACAGAGATCCGACTGATTCCTCGGTCACTGTGGGCAGCTCCTCTGCCACTTCCTCCGCAACGGCAGCAGCTTTGGGCGTAGCCTTCGCCGCCGTCGCTCGGACATCCTCAGCCGCCTTTTCAGCTTCAGCAGCAGCCTTTTCACTCTTTTTCGGTTTCCGTCGATCCTTCTTGGCCTTTGGTTGTGGAGGAGGTTGTGAGAGATAGTAGACTGTGCCGCCGACTGCCACAACTGTGACACCGGCTATCGTCCAGGCGGCGACCTTGTTGTCCTGATACCAGGCGCCTACTCGGTCGAAGAATGATGAGCCAGCAGCTTCAACTACATGCGCCGTCTCCTCGACCTTGGCTTGCGCCTGTGGTATCGTCGCCATGTTCGAGGTCTCTCGGATCGCGTACACGTGGACGGCAGATCTGGAGGTCGATGAGTTGGAAAAGGGAAAGAGGTGATTTAGTGGGAAGGTCGATGGAAATGTCAATGTCTTCTCACAATCACTTCGAAAACACTTGAAGCTGCTTGATCTCTTCCGAAGCCCGCCTAGCGTCGACTATGACGAAATCTTAATGAGCACCGACCACTTCAAGATCTTCCTCTACTTCAAACGATCACAAGATATGAAAGTCTTGGTTTCCGAAAAGAACATAAAGGCCGCGCCACTGACTGTGATAGCATGATACGGGACTTCACATTGTGCGCATAGAGACAGATGGCCCAGAAGACTTCATAGCTCGCACGAGTTGTCCCGAGTAAGCCTCAGGTTGGAGTCATATCTGCTGTGCATGGCCCTTGCTCCCGAAGATGGTATATGACTGACTGATTCCCGAATTCGATCAAAGCAGTATTCATGCTCCACGCTCATCAAGGCGTTCTCCGAGAGTACTCCTACCCCACCAAGATGAGCGGCCACTTTGGAAGCGGTATTGAGGAAGACGACGAGCCTTATGTTTACACAAGCATTCGCTACGACAAAAGACTGGTGCAACTACAGAAGAACACCGCGGCCTCATGCGGCACACCTTGTCCCTTCTACTTGCTAGAACACCACTGGACGAGACTGCAAGTGGCCAAATGGAGCACTTTCTTCTTTGCAGACGACAGGCCTCGTACCAACTCAGGCGGACCTGCGGTTCTACTCAACACCTTGATGAGGGCCGTGAAGCAGTGGCACGAGAAACATCCTGAGGAGCATCCAGAAGCTCTCCGAGTTAAGCTGCGAATATATGTTGGAGGTAGAATGCGAACAGAAATCTACCATCCACTAAGGTCGATCCCGATCGATGCACTGTTTCCCACGTCTTTCGAAGTGAAGCCGAAGGCGCCAACAGAATGGACTATCGTGCTGGATAGCCAGGCCACCGAACCATCTGAGGGAACTATGTACAAGACAAATGATCGATCTGTGTATGGGCGTGCTCGAGACTCGGCTCAAATTGTGACCTACCAGTTACCCAAGGAAGTCTTGTTATGGACGAGCGACAGGACAGTCCTGGATGGATCCATCTGCACGCCTTACTTCTTCCGACAAGGTCAATGGGTGACACCAGAGTCGGCAGCGGGTGGATTGCAGGGTACTACACGGCGGTGGGCACTGGAACAGAAATTGTGTGTAGAGGGATCGATCACTCTTGACAGCCTCCAGGACGGCGAGACGGTCTGGCTCAGCAACGCCGTAAGAGGGTACTTCTGGGCTGTCTTCGAGAAGTGAGAGGTAGCTCCTGCCCTGAGATGCGCAGCTTCACTCAATGTACTGCATGCTGTTGATGTGGATGTTGCTGAAGAAGATGTTGAGGAATGCTCTAGTCACGAAGCCTCGGGCTGATCTTTCAACTCGGCTTGGCATGATAAATGCTCCATCTTACAACGAAAACAGATGTTCTGCAGACGTCTGCACGCATACCACCGGATTTGACGGCATTGATGGAGTTATACTAAGGCCGCGGCGTGGCAATACGAAAATATACTTGTCAATGTCGCCAAGAAACGCTAGATCCTTCAAACATCCGCAAACAGCATCTCAACCTCATTTCCTGCCTAAAAAACGGGGTCGAAGGATCGGCGACTGCGCAAAGCATGACACAGCCTGCCGTGGCACCCAGGAAGTATAGGAGTGGTAGTATGCCACTACAACAATTTCACATCACCTACTCACTTTCATTTCATATCAATCGACGCGTCAAATACACACAATGCGCGTCTTAAAAGTCTCCGGCCTTAGTGGCTTACTGCTCACAGCAAAACTCACCTCCGCTATCGAGCTGGACCTCGACAATGAAGCATCAATACTCAGCGCTGGCAGGACCATTGTCGAACACATTTTCACCATTTACAAGGGCAATGAGACGGGTGGAGTTCCTGGCATACTGCCTGATCCATACTACTGGTGGGAAGCCGGTCTAATGTTCGACTCTCTTCTGAATTACTGGGCAGTTTCCAATGATACAGATCTCACGGATGCTATCACTCAAGGTCTCGCATTCCAAATAGGACCAGACGCCAACTACATGCCGCCAAATCAAAGCAAGTCCCTAGGCAATGACGACCAATCCTTCTGGGCCAACGCAGCCATGACCGCAGCGGAAGAAGGCTTTCCAGAGCCAGGCTCAGATATCACTTGGTTACAGCTAGCCGAGAACGTCTTCAACTCTCAGGTCCTTCGCTGGAACACAGAGACGTGCGGTGGAGGTCTTAAATGGCAGATCTTCACATTCAACAATGGATACAACTACAAAAACAGCGTCTCAACTCTGAGCTTCGCTACCCTTTCCGCTCGCCTAGCGCGCTTCACGGGCAATGAAACATACATCGACTGGGCAGAAAAGTCACTCTCATGGCTCACAGACATCGGACTTCTCAGTATCCCTTCCACAGCTAGCAACGACACAAGCCGAGCTGCAATTTACGACGGAACAGACGATACTTTGAACTGCAGTGAGATCAACCACATCGAATGGTCTCAAAACGCCGGTCTACTCCTCGCATCCAGCGCATACGCCTGGAACTTCACAACGGGAACCAGAACTTGGGACTCGTACTCCACACTAGGCCAATACATCACCAATTCCACGTTCGCCACCACACAAAACGATCGCTCAGATTCGAACAATGCGCAGGGTATCATCTCAGAAGTAGCATGTATCCCCTCCGGAAACTGTAACGTCGATCAAAAAGCCTTTCGCGCGTCTCTTGCACGAGGACTCGCGCGGAGTAGAGATTTGACTTGGGATGCGAATATCACTAGAGGAGGGACTGTCATTACGAGTGAACATGGTCTCATCAATAGCATTCTGAGAGACTCTGCTCAGGCTGCTGCGAGACAGTGTACAGGAGGTGATTCGGGGACTGTTTGTGGACTTGATTGGCGAGCGCAGGAGTATGATGGAAGTGAAGGCTTGGGAGAGGACCTATCTGCTCTTGAAGTCATTTTGGCGAACTTGCCGAGTAGGAGGTATGCTACTGCGAATACTACTGGTAGTAGCAACGGAAGCGCATTCAACAGTACGTCTATCATCAGCGGGAATGCAGGTACTGGAACGACTGGAGATGGGACTACAGAGAGCCAGGATGGCAGGAATGCTGCCTCGGCGTCGAATGTGTCGATGTTTGGGCTCAGCGCTGCGATGCTGGGTGCGATAGTCTCGTTCGTATAGATGTATGATCAGTATGTCGTGCGGTATATCGCCTCATCGCTACTTCTCGAGCCCTTGATCACAATCCGTGCTATTCTCCATATCGTCCTGAGCGGATCACGGAAAAGAGGCAATTGAACATGTGCATTGTGGTCGACAACTCCACGGGCGTGGAGCTACATACTCGTAACATTCCTCTCCTCTCATCTCCAGCTCCATTTTTGTTGTCTCAAGGGAACTCTATCGCATGCAGACGTTTGCATTGATATACAGCTGTACAGTCTGCTCGAGTATTTATACATGTTGTATCCAGCCTCCTACCAGCTGTACCATTGTCTATTCGTTGTGATGGGCCTATCAGGCAGTGGTACCCAGACCTTCTCTGTGACCTTCTTCCTCCTCTTCGCCTCGCGTTCTGCATGCTCTCGTATTCTTGTCGCCTCCTCTTTCAACACCACACTCAAGCTCGTCCACGGCGTACGCATAATGAACACGCGCCCTCTGGCTCTGTAGTCAGGCAGCTGACCATATGGACCTCTTCCTACCCATGCTTGTTCAATGTAGATGTTGCTGGGATCCTCGATTTTGTGACGCTTGCCGTCCTTGAGCTGGATCTCAATCTTCTTTGGCGCATCCAAAATGGTGCTCATGGTGCTAGTGAGCTCTGTTGAAGACTGATCCGGGATTTCCGCCTGACCAGACTCTGCAGTCTTTCCCAATCCCATTCCACGCATCACGATGGCCTCATCCCGAGCCTGCTCCAGTTGCTTCAACACTTCCTGCGCGACCTTCTTGCTGCTGAAGCGCATCTGCGTGATGGCATCGTCGATGGTCTTGCCTTGGATCTGTCTGGCAATCATGCCCAGCTTCTTCACTGAAGTCTTCATGTTGTGGCTTTTGACCAAGTGTTCCCGCTCTGTCCGCTTGATGAATTGCGCCTTTGACAATCTGCCACCATTCTTGATCATCTGGATGACCTTTTTCCGCTCCCACCTTTCACGCGCATTGGGATCGGGTTGTGTTACACGTGCAATCGACGTCGGATTCCGTACGATGCCGCCCACCTTCGTCATGCCTTCTTCTTCCTCATCCCCACCATCCCGCTCTCGCTGAGCTGCTATTCGGCGCTCGTCTTCGAAAATGGATGATGCGGCGATGTCTCCCTGCGCGGGCATGGCCTGTGGTGCTTGCTGGGCTCCAGCATTCGGCGTATCAGGATTCTGTCTTCGATACTCGTCCAGGATGGGGTTGTCCGACGCTGGTTGCTCGTTTTCGGTCTCTTTGGTGGCAGAGCTGCCTCGTTTCAGGAAGTCGCCCACTGCTGTTCTCCGCTGTTGGTGTTGTAGAGTTCGTATGGGCAGAGGGCTGCAGAATGTGCCTACTCATGTCGTCAGCATGCCTTTCAGTCACATGTTATACATGTAGGTACGCACATCTTGAGACCAGACGCCTCACAGGCGCTGCTACACTCATGGCGACCCAGTCGACGATAGGATGGTATGGTATGGTTGTGTGCCCTACTTACACCCTCCATGTTCTCAATGGGGACTTTCGACTGCGGGCGCTAGGGAATGACATTCGGCGTGTTCCGACCAAACCCACAGGCCCTCGTCTCGAAGTGGACGAACAACTGTACAACCCTTGATCAAAACGTCGTCACTTGGGACAGACTGGCAAGGATCACAGTCCCGGCGCGAACAGGGAATCGCATAGCTCCGGTGATCATATTTTGTACTGCACACGTGGGTTTGCAGCTCGACGTCCTTTCGAGAGTCTGGCAGTTCATCGTTGCGAGTCGTTCAGAAGTTGTCAATCCTACATTGCGCCCAGACCGTTCTACCGGTGTCCCCTCCGACAGGAGTTCAGAGCTTGTTGTGCTCTGCTTGCTTTGCAGTATACTACTCAGGACACTCTGTCGGGTCGCTCTCTCGTCCGGCGAGAACGTCAAGCCTTCATCCTGCTTACCTGCTCTCTGCGACGCTTACCAGAGCTTTCGCAGCAGCAGAATCTATCGGAGGTCACTGTCTTTGCCTTCTGGCACGAGTGATCTAGACTCAGGCTATTGTGATTCTTACTCGCCGGCAAGAGTAAGCAGATGTCGCCAGTTTCCCTGCATTTAATGACCACGGGAGGATCGTGTTGACGAGCAAATTGGAGCCGGCGTTTGGAGTTGATATTCGGGCGTGATGAACATCAACGCGCTGCTGTCGCCAGATGATGGAGCCACCCAAGGAGGAAGTCCAAACACTGCAGCTACTGGAGTAAGGGCCACTTCGACACAATCGCCGTCACCACCTGTCGTCGTGCAAAGAGGGACTCGGCCCGCTCAATCGAAACGAACTGGATCCGGGTTAAGCCAACAGCTCTCACGCTCGCCAGAGAGACATATCTCACCACAATCGAGCACCATATCGAATAGGCCAGATGTTCTGGGCGCGCAGCAGCAGCAGCAGTACTACGCGCCACCGATCCAGGCAGCAGCACAAAGCTTCAGGCCAATTCCACCCACAAGCAATCCAGTGCAGTCACCGGAACAGCATAGTCAGTATGAATATGCCCAGAGACCTGCGGTAGCCTCCAGGCCATTGTCGAATACTCAGATGGATACGTTGGCTGGTATGTTTCCGAGATCCAAGCCTGTCAGAACTAGCGCGTGAAATTTGTGACTGACTCGCGTGACGCCAGATCTGGCAACCTCTTCTCACCAACGACAAACAACGACACGAAAATATTCCGACGACAACGCCACGACACAGAATCAAGCACGACCACAACTACATCCGCATCAGCTGTCAAGTTCATCTCCGCCAGTTGCGCGGACGATCTCGCGTCAAAGTCTGGCGGACCTTACCATGGCAGAAGCACCTGCACAAACGCCTCCACCACGGGAGTTCACTTCCAATGCTTTGTCAGAGGAGGAGTCGCAGCGAGTATCTGAACTGCTTGCATATCTTCGCGAAAACTCATATGCATATCAACATCATGTTGAGCTCATCAACTTATTACACAAAGGTTTCCTAGCCCACATCGATCCGTCTGCAGGCGTCACAGAAGCAACGCAAGCAGGCGAGCCACATACGTATGCTCTTCTTAACGAACTGAAACAAGCGAGAGAAGCTATGGACTCACGCTTTGCTGTCGGAGAGGCTATATGGGTTGACTGGCTCAACGATGAGATTGTTGCTGCCAGAACTACAGAAGAGCGCATTGCAGTCCTAGAATTGGCCCAGAAAGCCGTCGTAGACGAGCCAGCTTCCTCCAGACTATGGCAAATGTATGTGGACTATGTCTCCAACAGCGTCGAAGCATGCCACGGAATGCAGGACAGCAACGAGCAAGACTGGATAGCTGAGTGCAAAGATCTATTCACTCCGGACTTGCTATTGAGCGTTCTTGAACAAGCTGCGGCGGCCACTCAGTGGCGCATCGACGAAAGTCATACTCTGTGGAATCGCTTTGCTAAGATGGTTTATGATCAACTGCCACCGCAGCCGTCCCCAGATGATGTTGCACGCATCCACAACCTCTTCCTGGACCGACTCAAGACACCTCAATCTCAATGGTCAGATACTATGCAGGTATACTGGCCCATCGTCTCGAGGTTTGAAGGCGAAACTTGGGAAGCAGCCATAGCACATATCAATGATCAGGCTGTGCCGGCAAAAGCTTCCTACAGTTTGCGGGAGGACCACGAATTCAAACTCCAGCGGGCCATCGAGAGTCAGGATAGTGTCGCTATTCATCATCAGCTGGATAAGTACCTCAAGGATGAGAAATTCTACGCCTTGAAGCCACGCACGAAGGGTCCATTCGACTACGAGCTGCGATGTGCGCTATACGAAAGAGCATTCCTTCTTGAGCCAACGAATCTTGAATGGTGGCTCGACTACATCGACTTCCTCATGACGGACCCTAAGTCTACATCATTGCTGTCAGTGATCGAGCGCGCCACCCGCCACTGTCCTTGGTCCGGTGAGCTTTGGGCTAGGCGCATATTGCGTGCAGATGTCGAGCAGCTGTCGCGAGACGATATCGGTAACATCAAACATCGTGCAACTAATGCTGGACTGCTAGACGTAGGAGGTCTCGAGGAATATGTCAAGATGCTGCAAGAGTGGTGCAGCTACTTGCGTAGATATGCCTTCAGGGAGACGAGTACAGAAGATGATATCGATACGGCCGAGTTTGGCATGCATTCGGCGTTGGAAGATGTGCAAGAGGCCGGCAAGAGAGTATATGGCGCAGAATTCCAAGGCGATCCTCTCTTCAGACTTGAGCAGATTCAGATCAAGTTCTTTGCAGAGGTGAAGCGCATGGACCAAGCTCGAGACATCTACAAATCCCTACAGACGCGCCTAGCAGGATCATTCGACTTCTGGAATGCCTACTACACGTTCGAATTATGGCTATGGGGATGGAATTGCATACGTGAGGAACGACGAGTGGAACGACAGGACAATACGCCTGTTCTTGCTTCGCAAGTAGTGCATGAAGCTCTTCGTCAACGCAACCTGGACTTCCCGGAGAGATTGTTGCAGCTATACACCAATCACTTCCAGCAACATGCGTCTGGCGTTGCGCTTCAGCATGCACTTGCTGATGCAAGAGATTTCAGCAAGAAGCTTGCTGCACAACGTGCAAAGCAGCAAGAAGAAGCCGAGGCTGCCGCAGCGCAGCAGCAAGAACAGCTTGCGGCTGCGTCCCAAGTGCTTGAGAACACTGCAGCCGCACCTGGCGAGAAGCGAAAGCGCGAGGACGAGTCAACGAACGGCGACGTTTCTAAGAAGGCAAAGATTGATTCTGACCATGTTGATGCGTCTGCCTCTGCAGATGCGATCAAGAAGCGCGATCGCGAGAACAACTCCATCACACTTCGAAATCTGCCTCTTGATGTCAAAGACATAGATATTAAGAAGTTCTTCCACGGCTGCGGCAATCCTGTCTCGATTATGACCCATCAGGAGAAGACTGGAGATTCGGCTTTTGCAATTGTCGAATTTGGGACGGAGGAAGATGTCAAGGCTGCCAAAACTCGTACCGGCAAGGAGATTGAAGGACGTGAGATCCACATACAGAGCGGCACCGGTACCACACTTTACGTCGCCAACTACCCGCCGGAGTTCGACGAGGATGCAATTCGTGGACTCTTCGACAGCTATGGCGAGATCGTGATGTTGCGCATGCCTTCTCTCAAGTACAATAACCGTCGGCGCTTCGCCTACGTGCAATTCCTCACACCTGATATGGCCAATGCTGCTGAGCAGGCTATGGACAACAAGAAGCTGGATGGAAAGCACACATTACTTGCCAAGATCTCGGATCCTGATGCGAGGAAGCGACGCAGCGGTGCGCAAAGTGAAGGGCGTGAGATAATCGTCAAACAATTCGATCGAGAGGCGTCCGAAAAGGACGTCCGAGATTTCTATGGACCTTATGGTGACATCGAACGAATTAACATGGTCAGACTTGTGAACAACAGGCTGACAGGTACGATCTTCATCACATACGCCACTGCCGAACAAGCTACTGCAGCCGTCGAAGGTACAAATCTGAAGCCATTTCACGACCGCATACTACAAGTGGAGATCGTCAGCGAGAAGGGTCGTGCTGCCGCACCACATGAGCGAGCAGGACGCGAAGACTTTCTCGTGAAACAGGCATCCGCCACACCCGAGCCATCTGGAAGTGGTGCTCGTCGTGGATCTGATATGTCAATGCAGTCTGCGCCCCATGACGATGATTCATACAAGACTATCAAAGAACGCAAGATCGCTATCTTCAACATTGACGAGACTGTCAACGATGCTCGCATCAGAGTCGCAATGGAGAAGTACGGTCCAATCACCAAGATCCAGCTTCGTCGCGAGAAGCAAGGTGCTATCATTGAGTTCAAAGACGTCAAGGACGCCTTCAGAGTGCGCAGCGGCGTTGATGTTACCAGTCTAGGTGCTGAAGCCAGTACTGGTGACGTGACAGATCTGCTTGCAAGACAAAACAACAGGAAAAAGAATGCTGGCGGCTCTGCAGCTCCAGCTTTTAGGCCAGCTTTCGCTCCGCCTCAAGCTTCACGACCTGGTGCTGGCCGTGGTGGTCGACGAGGTGGTCTGGGCTTCAAACGTGGTGGTTTCGTGTCTAGCAGTGTCAGAGCAGATGCCAGCGCTGGGCCCGCCGCGGAGACGTCCAAGAAGAGCAACAATGACTTCCGTAGTATGCTGGAAGCTAGCAAGACGAAGAAGCCTGAGACGGATGGTGGTAATGAGGAGTAGAGAGGCCATTCTCGAAGATGCATAGTGGATTGTAAGCTAATGTACTGTATAGTATGTATCATAGGCTGCATGATGACATGGAAACTTTGACAGTGGACACTTTACTCGCTTTATCGACATTTGATAGGAGACTTCCTCGCTGACAAAGCTTGATCAGCCAGACTTCTCGACCTCAGTGAGCGATGGTTCTGCTGAAAGAAAATCTCGGCGCATTGAGCAGTGAAGCTGCATCATACCAGCCAATCAATGGAAGCGAGCGAGAAGAGAAGTACCAGTGCTTCGTACAGATGACCGGTATGTTCATATTGCTCTTATGATACTTGCCGAAATATACCACTCGTGATAGACAGACAATACCAGTCGCCTCCTTTCCTCCTATGCAACACTCATATTCCGAACTCTATCGCATGCATATCCTCGCAATACAAACTTACCCAAGTACACTTCGTCTCCACTCATTTCCTCCCACTACTCAGACCTTCTCTTTCTTCTCCGCTCCTCCACCCGGCGAGCTCGTAGCAGGACGACGGATGCGACAACCAGCTCTGTTGCGCTTTGGCGAGTTGTCGACGGAACCTGGAGCGTGCTTCGACGCCATAAGACCTGTAGACTTGACACTCTCGCCAGTGCTCGGAGAGCCCTCGGCCTGGGCTGGCGAAGGAGTACGTGGCTGGTGCTTCTGGCGAGTGGAACGCTCGCGCTTCTTCATCTCGGCGATGTGAGCTTCTGGTGACTCGCCAGCTGGGACGAAGACCTTGGAGCTCTTGGAAACTGGAGTTCCGGGAGTTCCTGGAAGACTGGGGGAGGTCGCAGTGCTGGAAGGAAGAGTGGTAGAGCTCGAAGACGTTGGCTGGAGAGGCTCGAAGACGATGAGATCGCCTGGGGTGTCAGAAGGCTTGCTGACAGCTTTGGTCGGCTCCAAAGCTGGAGGAAGTGCAGCTGGAGAGTTGATCTCTGGCTTGAGGATCTGCTTCGAGCCGACGATTGCCTCTTTGACTGGAGAGACATACTTCTTCTCAACCTTGGGCGACTCTTTCCCGCTCTCCTCATCTGCGTCCTCATCTGACGAACTCTCATCATCAGCCTCCTCATCCTTGCCCATGCTCAGCATTTCCATGGGATTCATAGCCGGTCTAAGCACGTGTCTGGCGCCTCCAAGTCGGATGGCTGCGTTCTGCTCTTGCCACCATCTCGGCGTGTGTCTGATGCCCAGCTCCTTCAGCTTAGCCTCAGTTGGCATCTCGTGCTTGTAACGACAGCCCTGCTGCACGTACTTGCAGTCGCCAGTCATGATCCAATGAGTGCAGAAGACCTTCTTGGATTGATCTGGCATGATGCCGGATGGTGGTGGAGTGGTATCTCTACTGCGGTAGCCGACGCGCTCTGCGGTCTCAGCGCCCGCTTCAGAGCGTAGGATGGCATCAATGACAGCTTGAGTTGCATCAGATGACTCGATCGGATCGCTGCGACGCCATGACTTGGCAGTCTCTGAGGCCGAGTGAGGGCGTGGGGGACACGGAGCAAGGTTGCTTGTGGTAAACGAAGCATTGTTGGGATAGGCTTGACGAGCTATAGCGTCTGGGGCGAGGAACTGTCGTGTGGGTGTGCTATTCTGAGTGTGTGCTTGGAATAATTCGTTGGGAGGCTGACTGTTGCTGCGCTGCATGGCAGTAGACGAGGTTCCAGAGTCCAGCTTGAAAGTTGTACCAGTATATGGAGATGTGCCGACATACTGCAGGCCGTAGGTGTCTTGGGGATTGAGCACACGAGGCACGTTCTGCAGCTTGACTGTGAATGGCAGCTCGTCAGCTGGAATGAGTGGAACTGGTAGACCATTGTTGCGTGTGATGAAGTACGCAAGACGTGGTTTGGCTTGCTCCTTTGCAGTTGTAGGACCGCTCCGTGGTGACTGGTAGCCGGCACCAGGGAGAAAGCCAGGCATTTGAGGGTAGGCGTGAGTGGTCATGTTCTCCTTCGTGATGTCGTCGTGGCTGATTCGAGAAGCAGGAATCTACAGTGAAAGTACAAGTTTAGTCAGTGACGTTGTGGTATATGAAGATCTTGAGGGTTAGCTTGTCGTGTGATGTGATACGAGCAGAAGGTAGTCCCCATCCACTTCGCAAGGTATATGTCTTGAAGCTCCCGGTTGCAAACATGTCACCGCCCTTTGCTGCCGTGCTTCGCATTGAGGTCAAACAGACAAACGGGCCGAAACAAATCAGCTCAATGCGTGTCTGACAAGCACTAGCGGCAAACCCACTGCTTGATGGTAGCTTGCCTGTACTCACAGTCAACGGTTTTATTCAACAAAGCCAAGAGCACTCACAGTGTGCATGAATAGGAGCATTCTTCGAAAAGAGATGGAATTGTCTGAGATGTGATGCATCGATATGCAGCTTCCCGTCGGGATGGTGCTTAAAGGCGGCGTGCTACATTTGATGCGTTACACGAAGCAACCGCAGACGGGGCGCAGGATCATTCGACACATCGCGAAGAGTCTGACGGGGTTGTGAGACCCGCAGCCGCTGGGGCGGTCTCTCCAGCTGCGTGACTGTCGTACATCCATACTTTGAGGCAGTAGGTAGTGGTCGTATACCAGTCCATATGGGTTCTCACAAGCCGTATTTGTGTTTGGTGGCTATAAGCTTTCACAGCTTCGACTTCAACCAGCCAAGCAGGCCAGGCGCCACGCCATCGTTGATTGCATCCCATACCCTGATACCTTCGTCCCATCGAACGTCGTCCCAGATGTCTGTGACGCCATCCGCTCGCAGTCTCACCATCTCCGTGATCTTGCTGGTATTCCAGTCTATAGTCTCGCCTTTCACAAAAGCCGCAAATGCCTCGTTCCACGGCTTCAGCACCATTTTCTCCTCTTCTGTGAGACCATCGCCATAGTCGAGTCCCCAGAACCAGATCCCCATGTCGGTGGCATGTGTTACTCCCCACTCTAGTGGAAAGGCGCCATCCATGCACTTAGCTCTCCACTCGATCCTATATCGCAAGAGATCGTGGCCAGGGATAAGGCCAGCCCTGAAGAGTGCTCTGTGAAATCCACGTTCGAGACAGTGCACCTGCATATTGGCATACAGCTTGCCAAACGCATCACTCCAGTCTTTGCATCCTTCTGGAAGAATTTTCTGCGCACCACAGGCAATCGAAGTCAAGCGTTTTACAGCCTGCTCGGGATAATCAGCGCATAGGCGTTCGTACACAGCGTCAAATGAAGGAGCAGGAGTTCTCCAAGCTTCGTAGAGGTGGTGCTCGTCTTGACATTCGCCATTCATGAGTTTTATGCCTCTAGCCTTCATGCGCTTGCCGAAGTCGCCACTGTTGATGTTGGCGATTAACTGCTTCGATACAAAGCTATCATCTGAGGTCGCTCTGAACTCCGAGAGCTTCATCTTGTCATTGGCTTCCACAATCTCAAGTGACGTCTTCAGCCTTAGCTGATGGAGCTTCTCCTTTGCTGAAAGCGATGCAGGTATGCTGAGCTTCTCGAGCAACTCATCGAATTGCTTTTGCTGCTCTGCCACACTCTTGGGCTGAACACCTGGGCTGTTTGACCACATAACTGCACGCTTGATGATGACTGCATCATCAGGTACGAAGTAGAGCTCATGGGCTAGTTGATGAAAAACGCTGTGACTGCCGGCTGAGTAGCCACCGATAGTTATGTTGTTCTTGTCGCCTTTGAAGGCCGCGATGTGCTGTGATGTCCACTCCAAAGCCATACGCTGGTCCCAAAAGCCGTGATTGCCACTTGATTCGCCTAGTGCTTTTGCTTCAGCCTGTAACTCTGAGCTGGTGATGAATCCAAAGGCGTTAAGACGATATGCAGGAGCCACGATGATGGCGTTGAAGGCACTTTCGCTGAGTAGTGGAGCAACATACTCGGGGCCAAAATTAGGATCACCCCATTGTAGAAAGCCTCCGTGTATATAGAAGAAGACAGGCCACCCAGCACTTGGCGGCTGCCCAGCAGGTACATATACGTTCAGCTGTAGGCAGTTTTCATCCCACAGTGTGGCGTCAGGTGAGCTTCGCCATCCTGGTTGTGGACATATGGCAGTCTGTCTGGTGTGTTGTCCTGGGCTGGCTTTGGTGCCATATCGATAATGCTCAGGCAGTTCCCGCGCCCGGCGGAACCTGTACTGCCCGACAGGAGGCAGTGCATAAGGTAGGCCACCGAAGTAGTGAAGTTGTGGTTTTGAATCGGCTCCCCCAGTGATTGTCGTGCCTTCGAGCCAGCCTAGTGGTCCAGCATCAAGCTTGCACGGCTGCCTGGCCTCGCCCGTAGTCGATCGGCGTGGCATGCTATCGAGCTGTATTCAATAGCACCTTATCGTAGATGGTGCAGCACGTATATACGATGGTGTGTGTTCGTGTGGGTGATTGTTGTGAGATCTTCGTAGATTGAGGTTGACATCGTTCCACCTCTTGGCCGATTGCGGCCGGCGGGGTTTGAAGCAAGCGAGGTCGTGCCCTCGTACTCTTTTGCTCACAGAGGAATCGACGACAATGGTGACGATGGCAGGAAGGGGCCTGAGGAGCAGGATGGGTATTAGATTACACACAACTATACAATGACTTGGCCATGCAAGCCCGCTATGCGCTTTTCAACTAGCAAACATATCAAATTCAAATGGTATCGTCGTCGGTCTGGTGCCCGGTTGTCGTGAATTCCGTTCAAGAGCGTGCTGTCCGCATCCTATGCATCGCGTGTGTCCCTCCAAAGTGATAAACGCCGAAGTCGTAATCGTGTCTCCAGCATCGCCCATAAGACGTCTCAATGTGAAGTCTCAAGTGTTAATCATCGCTTTCCTATTCCTGCCGAAAATACTGCTCATGCCTCCACCAAGAAAACTCATCCTGCTCTTCTTCATTGAACTCGTCATGCTAGCCTTACTGGTCGCCGTTGATGCCTTACTACCCGATCTCTGTGCAAGTCGAGGGATAGAGTCAGTAGACGCTGATGGCGGAGCAGATCCTCTGAAGAAGTCAGCCAGATCTCTCGTGCCGCCAGGACCTGTGTAGTCGGCGTCACGATCCCGAGCTGAAAAATTCGAACGAGGTTTCGACATTGGTCCTGAAGCGGTTGTGGTCGTGCCATTGCTGAGAGCAGTTTGTGCAGACCTTGCAGACTGTGGACCGTCTCGACTCTGCTGCGAACCTTTCCGACCAAAACTGACTGCATCGGCGCCAAAAGTCTTGAGTCCAGAGGGTCCGTTGCCTCGTTTCATGGAAGTAGGAGAACTGGCACCATTGGAAGCAGGTCGTGTACTTGCTGGAGAAGGAGGCTCGCTGTTACGCAGAAAGTCGATCAAGCTCTCCTGCTCACGTTGCCTGCCTTTGGGCAAGGCAGTAAGCAGATCATCGTCGTCGTCATCATCGTCAAAATCGATAGCGTACGGATCCTTGTTTCGCACGCGTGTCTTCTTGAGAGAATCGCTTGGCGTAGGAAACGCTTGCTGAACTGATCTCGGCATTACCGAAGTCAGTCGCACCGGCTGCTCGCTATATGCAGGCTGTGCGACCTCTTGTGTTGTGCTGGCGCTGTGATTGAGAAGCGCAGACCGAGAGTTGGCAGAGGTGCGATACGAGTTGTGAGAAGAGTGAGCGCTCCGTACGCTTGGCTCGTTGTTCACGTTCGGAAGGCTCGTGTTGATTTTGAGATCTGGCTGTGCCGTGTATCTCTCACCCCACCCGTTCAATTGGTCCGAATCCATTGTGGTCCTGAATGGTGCTACAGAGCGTGATATGCGGTGCTGCCTTTCATCACCAGTGGCATCGGCATATGTCGGTCCTGACCTTATGAAGTCGATCAATTCAGACGTCCCGTCTTCTGCAGTCTGTACTGGGCCTCGAGGCTGCATGTTGCTCCTGATGCGATTGTTGGCAGGCACTGGAGGGACCACGGCCGGGACTGGTGGCAGATCTTCAGCTTCGATATGTGATCTGCTCATGCTTCTCGCGCGCGATGGGCCAGGGGATTGCGCACGCGAGCTACTGCCGCTGATGTGTGCGTCTCGCAATGCCTGCAGTGATGTCGTCGAGCGATTGCTGAGCAAAGGTCTCAGTTCCGGTTCCTTGTCCGGTCCTGTAGAGCGAATGAAGTCTGCAAAGTCACGCGTGGATTCTGTCTGAACTTGTGGCTCACGGGCCATCAGCCCACTCTTCCTATGCACACTGGTATTTCTCACGGGAGGTCGGCTGATTGATCGTCTCTTGTCTTTGCTGCTGGTCGAAGATCGTGCTGCGCCTGCCTCCGCATCTGCTGCAGTTGCTTGTCTGGCGTTCTGGCTCCTTCCCACGCGAGCATCATCCACTGAAGACTGTTTATTCGAGGGCGGCGCGATCTTCTCCGTGCTGCGGACAGTCTTGAGATATGGAACAGCTTCAGCGGCGGACTGTAGGTGGTTAGTCTTGGTCGCAATCCTTCGCCCGATATCACATTGACTTACTGGATCACCCCTCACGCTTTCTGGCGTAAGGGTGTACTTTACTGTGTCGCCTCCTTGCACGAACATTTCGAAGTCTTCAGGACCTCGAATGCTTGCGCTAGTCAGTGGTTGAGAAGTCTCTGGCTCCTTCAGCGAGGTCTGGCTTCTCGTAGCCATCTTCTGCAAAGCAGGATGATCTTGAACAGGTCCGGTTGAATCTGAAACCGACGATGACTTCTTCGATGAAGGCGCCCACTGTGTTGTCTCTTTAATGGCTGCCGAGAAAGATTGCCGCCATGGTGAAGGCGTCCTATCCGATATTGGCGACACTGGTCCATTGACGATAACGAGACTGTCGGGCGCACTGATGCGGATGGGCGACTTTGGTGCGGGCGATCGCGCCTGAGTGTGGGATGACTGCGAATCATCCAGACCCAACTTCTGAGTCTGAGGTGTGTTTTTCGCGGAGAGCGACCGACCCTTCAAGAAGGACTCAGGACTTAAGGTGGGTGCAGCATCGTCGTCCTCTTGCTGCTGCAGAAGTGGACTGGTCTTGTATGAAGATGGCGACGACACAGGTGAATCGCTGATCACGATACGAGACTGCCGACGAGGCGCAGGATTGATGAAGCTATCCCTTGCATGATACAATCCCTCTTCTGGCTCACCAGTCGTGGGCGTTGACATTGCCGTGTCCGACGTTCTTGCAACACCGACTTCATGGTGTCCATTAGATCGACTGGCTGCTGTTGGAACATCTTGCAAGGCCGCCGGAGCCTGGATCTCGTCTCGATAGGAGTCATCCCCAAGCCAAGGTCTAGTGGTAACGTCCTTGGAAGAAGCTGATCGCACCAGTACCGCTTGTGTCAAAGACATGCGCTTCGCCATTCGAGGAACATCTTCACCACCTCCGGCTAGCTGACCCATAGACCTGCGCTTGAGATTCTGCCCAGTGGGCACACTCAGGCGTTTGAGATCTTTGAGGGTCTTATGGCTGTCCCTTTCATCGACTTCGTTCGCCCGATCCACCGCAGCTGCTGGCTCGCTGCTGTTATCCTTCTCCACGGCGCTGTCAATCTTCTGCTCTTTCTCCTCGTCTGTCTCTCCTCTCGACAAGTATGCCGCGGAGCCTACAGCAGTGGCTGCAACAGCTGCCACAGCAGCAGAAGCCACCGCGACAGGTGCCACGGTGCCGGACAAGCTTTTGCGCTTGGTGGTTTGGATTGTGCTTTCGGTCAGTTCGAGATTATCGTTCGCATCGTCGATGGCGGTATGGTCGTCCGGAACAGCGGCACGCTTCAATGCCCCCATTTCCGCAGCATTGGCTTTCTGCTCAGGTCGGGGCTGATGTGTTTCAACATCCGTAGCCTCATCCGGTGCAGCCGTTGGTACGTCTCCTTTGCTGGTCGGCGCTGGCTTAGTTGGCAGCACTGGCAGTGAAGATGAGCGAGCCCGCTGGAGCGTCTTCCGCACAGGCTGTGGGACCTCCTCAGGTACAATCTCCTCAGAAGTGGTCATATCGGCAGATGCCTGGTCAGCCTCACCTGGCGTCGGTACAGAGTGCACGTCGCTGCTTATATCTGGGAGCGGTACCAAGCCTGCCCAGCTGCTTCTCCTTCGCCTGAGTGCTTCTACAGGTGGGAGCTCGTCAGCTGCGTCGGGATCCCTGGCCAAACCAGGTACCTCGATCTCATCGATATCCTGCTTTTCGGCTTCCATCGGCAGTGGAATGTTCGCCGCAACCACATGTTCTGGGTACTCGATCTCTTCAATATCTCGCTCCTCGTTTTCCATGGGCAAAGGAATATTCGCTGCAAGAATATACTCTGGGTACTGGATCTCTTCGTCAATTCCATCAGAGACATCCCGGTCCTCTTCCACGAGTCTAGAGGCAGGCCGTGACTCGTCCACTGACTCGGGACCACCGCCATAGCTGCTCCACCTTGGGCTCATCGCAGTACCATTGATGTTATCTTTGCTCACTCCTCGAGAAGAAAAGCCGTTCGTACGGGGTGCAGACATGGGAGAGACGACGGCATTGCTGCGCAGGGTCTTTTTCCACGTGCGCCACAGTCGCCCGGCGGTTTTATGCAGTGCTATCCGGTCCATGTCATGCTCCTCCACTGTCAGATAATCGCCGTCATCGGGTGTAACCAAGTCGGAAGCTGATCTGGTTAGACGCGGAGTACGGCTGAGACGCCGTGCACGAATATCAGCGGCCTGTGCAGCTACTTGAAGCAGCTGTTCAGCCACGTACTCCAGGACAGACGTCAGGAATATGGCAGCTGCCCAGGATACGAGACCTGCAGAGGACGAAAAGCGATGATCCCCATTCTGAAAGAGCTCATCTTCGCGTACATATCTCTCCTCGTCATCGTCTTCCATTTCTCCCAGACGGATATATACCATGACTCGCAGACGTGTGCGTTTCCACACAAGCTCAGTGTCCCATTTCCGTTTACGCTCCGAGACACTTTGCCTCTGATTCATCTCCTCTTCCTCTTCTTCGCCACCAGCAAGCAGTTCTGACAACTCCTCTTCGGCACTCGCAATGGCTTCACTCGCGAGCCGCGATCTGAGTACTTCAGTCACAGCCGGTCTCAGTGCTGTGAGCGTCGTGGAACGCGCCTGAAGCAGTATGCTGTACAGCAATTGATCCAGGAAGCCATTCAATAGCGCAAGCGAGGCCGCAGAGAACTGCAGATCTTCCCGGGTGGGTTTCGCAGTTGTACTATCGTCTTCATCCTCGTCGTCGCTGAAGCGCCGCTTCCTCTCGCTGACTGCCTGTGTTGCGCCGAACCCTGCGACGTACGCCGGTGGAGGATACACATTCGTAGGTGTTGCAGGTTGGTGGTAGAGTGCCGAATTGGTGGAGTAGCTGGAGATGGTACTGGGACTGGGGGACATCGCTTGAGGCCGCGAGCCTTGCGAATTCATGGTCGTCATGTTGATTCCATCGCTACGATTCGACAATCGTTGTAGTTGAAGACTGGATACTCTCGACGCTGGAAGAGGAAATGCAGAGTACAATGGGCTCACTGGAGTCTCTGAACGAGGCGGGAGTGGTTCGTCTGCCATTCCGTCCGGGGCCTCAGAGCCAAAGACTAGTAACTTCGCAGGCGGGCTGCTCCCTAGACTGGTCCCATCAAGCGCGAGCGGGATAAGTTACGGTTCGAGGCTGGTCGATCCAAGGCCCTCCACGCCAGTGTACCAATGTAGTCGATATGTCCAATGAAATGCGCACAAGAATCCAGGTAGAATATACGAATGTCTCACACGTACAGGAGGAGAAGACAAAGTCTTTGAGAAAGTACGGAGGGAGGATGAAGGGCACTAGAGAGTCAATTGATCGCCTGCATGTAGATCAATCCTGTATTAATTCTTAGATAAACTGCACTATCTCTCCTTGGGAGGATGGCAATGCGAGTGCCGAAATGCAGCTAATGAAGCGCAAGCGCATCTCTATCGTGGTTTTGGATGGTTTGCGACTCATGAGTGCGATCCTTGAACGAGTCGTTCTCGAAGTTTGCGAACAGACCCTTGCTGAGGAACGGGGGTGCAGATTGAATGTTGCGCCACTGCTTGCGATCGATTGATCGATATATTGCACACGTGCTGCATGCAGCATCGATAGAAAGCCAGCTCGAGCAGCAGTAGCTTCCTCAGCTACAGCAACGAGTCTGATGAAGCAGACACAGGCTGGCCATACTCACGCATATGAAAAGCCTTGCGCCTGTTTCGTCAATTCGTGTTCGGAAGAAGCATTTAGACTCTGCAGACAAAACTCTGAGCTGCGCCAGCTTCGTGGTGGTTGGCTGCATTCGGTTATCTGCAAGCTGGGGACATGCAAGATTCAGGAACAGTCTCTGCCCGCACGTTTTCGGCAGTGATGATTAGCAGACACACACAGCTGGCGACAGAGCCAAGCGTCACGGCCGACCAGCATCTCTTGTATACATTTTCCACCACATGTGCGGCAGACACGAGAGGCACAATTCTTCGGAGGCAGCCAAGACAACTTAGAAGCATGGATGCTCCGAATCTGCCTCGCCCCGCGAGCTAATTCGCTAGTTTCGGAGCGATATCGTATTTTGTGCTCGATCACATGCCTGTCGCGCACTGGCAGTATCCGAAGAGAAAGATGATGGAGAACTGTGCTCAGAATATTTTGCAATGCGTAGGCATGTTGAATGCCATGGCATACGATTGCGGCATGAAATACGAACACGCACATCGGTGAAGGCATTGTATGCTTATGATGCCATGCGTGTCCCATCATCTGCGCTCGCGTCAAGCAAGCAAGGGTTGAAAAGTTGTGATTCAGTTGAGATCATCCCCGTTGTATCGCGAGCACCAGGCCACTGTATTCCTAGCTGGAGTGCATTGCCCTTTCGAAGCAGTATTCAGAGAGCATTTCCGACGTTCGATCGCATGCCACGAGCTGCGCTGGCTGCCCCAATCGAGCCTGATCAGGTAGGTTGCGCGCATGAACATCGAGGACTGTTTTGACCTGCAGAACTTGCATACGCTTCTTCTACAGACCAGCTGCAACTTTGAAAGAGTAGGCAGGGACCGCGTATGGTTGAGCTCTTCGAGTGTTCTCCAGGCGCGTAGTGACCGTGCCACTCAATCGAATGCCGCAGTCATCCTCCCCATATGCTCAAGATCAAGTGTTTCTGTTTCCCTATAGTAGCGTCGATATCTGACGTGTATGCAATCGTTCGACTGTTTCGGATGTTCGGTGGTTCCGACGTCATCGTTGCAGCATGAAGAGAAGGTATGCAGTGTCGAGAGAGAGCGCATGTCTTCGTAGAAGTGGAAGGATCTGTTGTATTCAGTAAGTCGGATGGTGGTTGTGGTCAGGGAAGAGAGGACAGAGGAAGCCAGGAAGACGCGATGCAAAGGCGCCGAGCACAGACGATCTCTATTTTGACGCGTCCACTACCGCTGTCCTCTCACACCACACCTTCAACATCATCCTCTTCACCAACAAGTTCAGGCGACCATGATACGTGCCTTCGAGCATGGTGTAGCGTCTGGATGACTGTGGAAAGGTCGCAACACCGCGTTCAGTTTTGGAGCTCCAATACATCCTACCAAGATGCTGATAATGAGCCACTATGCCAGAGACAGGCCATGGTCCCGCGTCTTGAGCCAGGCGATGCCATAGCATTCGTACAATTTTCTGGCGAAGAAGAAGGACGTCTTCATAATCGCTCGGATGAGGACACCAAGCTTCCGGTAAGGTGCGTTAGCAACGGCACCTTCAGGCGCCCTCAAGTCACCCAAGTCACCACGATTATTGCCAAGAGCTGAGAATCCGCCATGGGGGTATTTACTATCATGCCAGCTCTACAGATGAACCCTGACTCTACTACGACCCTATCAATCGTTTGGTGATGGTGTTGTGATGGACCTACCAGGTGGACTGTCTACATGCAAACGATGCGGGCGTGTTCAAGAAGTGAGAGCTCCATTCCGGCACCTTTGCAGGGCGATGCCGAGCCGCATATGCTGACCGCAATCCTTCCACTTTTAGCTCCAGAAGAAAGGTTGCCAGACGTGCATGGTACATGCGATAGAAAGCATATTCGTGAATGCTTCAGGTAGAGAGTTGCTAGTGGCAGAGACATCTCAAGCTGACCAAATCCGAAACGTATAGACCAACCGGGTGGCAATATACCACAAGCGCCTGTTCATGAAGACCGTGACGACCTCTACAAGAAGAGAATTCGGACGAACTATACTTCTACGGCTGCAGCGAGATTACGGGAGGCTTCGCTGCACCAGGAACGACACAATGAAATTTCGAAGCGACGATATGCTGCAGTTGACTTGCGTCCTGCACAACAAAAGCAGATGCTCTCGGACTTTTTAGAGACGAACTTCCCATCGACCAAGGCTCGAGCTGGTCTCGCTGATCGAGGCTCATACTTAGCTACGCTTCCAGACATTGAGATAGCGAGCAGTCCATTGCTGAAGACTGCCATTGACACTCTATGCTTCGCACACATAGGTGCCAAAACAGGAGATAATCGATTGGTGCAGAGGTCTCAAGGCTCATACGGCCAAGTCCTGGCCTCGCTCATCACCGCTGTCAACAGGCGACATGGTGATTCTGTAACCATTGAGCCGAGGACTGTCATCACCAGCATCATGTTGCTATGCTTGTACGATGACTCGATACCATTACCATTCCAGGGCGAGAATGGCTGGGCAACGCATTACTGGGGCTGCCAACAATTGCTCGCCGCTCACGGCCCAGGCTTCATGAGGATTGACGATCCTTTCGACCGAATGCTCTTCAATTCTCTGAGAATGCCCTGCTACTTCCTAGGTGTAGCACGACGCAAAGCCATCGCTCAAGGTCGCCCTGAATGGATGCAAATGGCTGATAAGCTGGATCCACAAGGTAGCACGTTTACCAGATTCTACAGAGTTTCGATGCAGATACCGACCATTCTGGAACGAGTCGATGATGTTCTTCTGGGACGACTTCCTCTAAGCACTCTGCCACGGCTCTGTGCCGATATACGCTCCTTTCGCCAGGCGATGGTACAGTGGTACCTGGATACGATAAAGCGAAGCGAGAAGCCACACTGGGAACTACCCGAGCTAGTCGACATCGCAGACCTAGTCTCGATTCCGGGCAATGAGGCACACCTATATATGGAAAGTTCCTCATTATTCACCCACTTTTACAGGTATGGACTTCCACAGAGGATACTTCAGACGCACACGCTATGCGCAATGTCTTGCATTGTTTTGGACTGTAGCTTGCTTCGCTTGGTACATTTCCAGCCGGCCACACTGCATACACTCTCGGAAAGTCTCAGAGCTGTCGAACAACGCACATTTGACGAGGCATCGAATCTTTGCCGTAGTCTGCACCACTATGTGTCATTCGACGGACTTGCATATGCGGACTTCAGCGAGTTCATCAACGATATTGCTCTGAACTTTTTCGAAGAGTATGGCGCCGTCAAGGAGCTGGGCTGGTGCCAGGCGGTTCGTGTTGCCATCCGGATGGGAAGGCAACGAATACGAACTAGCATTCAACCTCGCACACTGTGTCGAATGGGTGACGCTGGACCAGGCTTCGCGATGGCAATGCACTACAAGACTCGCAATCTGCTGCTGTGACTGTGAAGCACAATATGTCACCGAAGCTTTCGTGGTTCCCAACGCGCACTGCTTGTGGATCGACAGCATTGCCAGGAGAATCATTACCAGAAATAGGTGCTGCTCTTTGCTTCTTGATCGGTTTCGGCTATTGCATTGTCTGAGTGGTGAGTGCCATAGTCGAGGCAAGCTCGCTGGAGAGACATCTGGAGACAGGTATGCTCCCTGAACTCTTGAGGAATGCTCACACTAGCTTTTTTGAACGGCTGGTACCATGGTCAGCTCAGCTGACGTTTGTAGACTGCCTGAACTACACTATGTCACTCAGCTGGAGGAATTCGTACTCTGACGCATTCTCTGCGATCCTGGTGCTGGCCGGGCCACTCGATACACGAACAAGCCAACGATGCAACTCGTTGTGTTGTTCAGAGACGGATGATGACAATCAAGTCATATACGCTGGAGTATGATGCCCTGCAGAAGTGCTTTGTTGAAGATTACGGCCAAGGATTGCGAGGCAACTATTGACACGTAAAAGTATCCTGGTCATCCAGCGACCTATTGACTGCCAAGTCCTAGGGTTCGCCAACGTACGTAAGCCATGCTCGATCCCGACAGGTCAGGACATATCCCGCCATGCGATCACTGTATACCTTCTTGCGTGACTAAGCTCGAAAGGAGGGGAACCACAACATCCATTCAACATCTCAACGGACTCGGTAAAGTGGATGGAAGCTAGATCCGTACCCATACGGCTTACAGATGAACCCCACTTCTAGAAGTAAAGCTACGCAATATGGCACTACGATCGACAACGATCGTATAAGACGTCTCTGGAAGCTATCAATGTGCTTGCCAATCAAGCACATCAACATCTCTGCCCAATATGTCTTTTGACATCGTTCCTAGCCAGGCCTCGCTCAAGCCTAAACCGTTCAAAGCTGAAGTCGGCGAAGAAGATCTCGAACACTTCAAGCAACTGCTCAAGCTCTCAAAAATTGGACCAAAGACATACGAGAACCAGGTCACAGACGTCAAGGACTACACCAACTTTGGCATAAGTCATCAATGGCTAAGCGATGCGAAGCAGCATTGGGAGACCAAATATGATTGGCGCAAAACAGAGGCACGGATTAATAGCTTTCCAAATTTCACAGTGCCGATTGAGGAAGACGGTTTCACGTTCGATGTCCACTTCGTTGCTCTGTTCTCGCAGAAGCCAGACGCAGTGCCGCTATTGTTGTCGCATGGATGGCCGGGTTCGTTTCTAGAGTTTCTCGGCGCGCTGGACATCCTAAGGACAAAGTACAAGCCTGAGGATCTGCCTTTCAATGCCATTGTCCCATCCTTGCCAGGCTATGGATATTCCTCTGGGCCACCACTTGACAAGAACTGGACAACGGAGAAGATGGCAGCTGTCCTGGACAAGCTCATGGTGGGACTCGGTTTCGGTAGCGGCTACATTGCTCAAGGAGGTGACATCGGCAGCTTTGTCTCCAGAATATTGGGTGTCACTTCCAACTCCTGCAAAGCTGTGCATCTGCACCTCATCATTGGCCAACAAGGTCAAGTTGATCACTTGAGTGATGCAGAGAAGAAGGGTGTTCAGCGCATTCAAGACTTCGGCACACTAGGAAACGCATACGCTCGTGAGGTAAGTACAAGCGGCTGAGCCAGTGCCTCTTATACGCTGACAGCAGTCAACAGCATGGCACTCGTCCTGCGACGATCGGCTTAGTCCTGTCTGCCAGCCCATTGTCGCTACTAGGATGGATAGGTGAGAAGTTCCAGCAATGGACTGATGAAACGCCGCCAATCGACGACATCCTCGATTCCGTAACATTGTATTGGTTCACAGAGTCCTTTCCACGAGCCATCTATCCATATCGACAATTCTTTGGCGCAAAGCCAAGTAAGTGTAGTTGGCAGAAGGCGTGCGCTATTGACAGTGTCTCACTGAGCTCAGATCCACTGGGGTGCTGGGCTCAAAGGCAGACACTGGATGAGACAGCCTGCGTTTCCAGAGATACTTGCTGACCCTTCTACCTACTCCTTTTAGCATTCTTCCACAACGATCCGGCCTACTACATCAAAAAGCCATTAGGCTACACATGGCATCCAGAGGAGCTGGCACCTGTTCCGAGAGACTGGGCTGCTCAGACAGGCAATTTGGTTTGGTTTAGAGCACACAGCGAAGGTGGGCACTTTGCAGCTATGGAGAAGCCGCAGCTGTTTGTCAAGGATATGGAGGACTTTGTTTCTGAAGTGTGGCCCAAGGCAAAGTAAGCCTTCAGAACATGCTTGTGTAATAGTATGACGAGAGTGTGCTGCTTCAGCTGATAGTGCCTCATGTGAGTCTGGACTTGGCTTGCGGGAATGCAGCCTACCTTAGTTGAATCCTTCAATCCTTCCAGGCAGGTAATAGCTTCGCCACTTTACCAGCATCCCGTGGAGTCTACAGAACTTTGACTATAAGCGCAATTCTGCTTCGGACCAATACGAATTCAATCGTTAACATATTCTCATCACTTACGTATTTAGCACAGCAACTCCAACTTCAATATGGCATCGTCACAACGCAATGTCGATCCCAAAGCCTGCATACATCGGAATGGCACCATAGTCATGAACTGGGCTAATTTCTGCTCAGCGCCCGACAATTTGGAAAAGCAAGCCCAAGGTCTAGAGATCATGGAAGAGATCTATTCCGTACCATTCGAGTCACAATCTGTAGTCGCCGATCTGCTTGTCAAAGAGCACGAAGACTTGGCACCCTACATGTTCTACGAAGCAGTCAGAACAGGTCATGCAGAAGTTACGAAAGCTTTGAAAGAGAGCGGAATGGTCGGGTTCTCATACGGACCAGATCGCTATGATGATGCTGTGTATGACTGTAAGAAGAAGCAAGCTGAGGAGGTTTTCGCTTTGTCCGACGAGGAGAGTGCAGAAGGTGTCAGGAAGTGGTTGGAGGAGTTTCCGGGAGACAACAAGGAGCTTTTGGTGCGAGCCTCTTTCTATCATCCCATTATGACTGTGCTAACTCGGTGCTGTGGTGTAGTACCAAGCAGCTGTTGCGGGAGCCAGAGAAACAATCGTTCGCCTTCTAGAGCTCGAAGCTCAAAGCATCAGCGAGACAGATTTGTCTAGGTGGCTCGTACCTTTGCACGCAACTTGCTACAATGGACATCTCGAATGTGCCAAAGTGCTTGTCGCACATGGCTATGATGTCAATTGTCTCGACGAGCATGGTGGCACGCCTCTTATGCGTGCAGCTGTAGGGGGAAGGACAGAAATTGTACGATGGTTGCTCGAGAATGGGGCAGACGCAAAGATCCGGGAGACTCGCGAGGGCAATTGGAATGCATTGGAATATGGAGGCGGCCGAGGCCTTGAGATTGTTGAACTGCTTCTTGATCCCTGTGGCTGGAGTCCGGCTGCACTCATGGCCGCAGCTAGCTTTGGTGATCGTGACAGCTTCGAGCTGATCGCTAAGGCAGCTGGCTTTCCCGAGCCGGCGGAGTCTCTGCGACTGCAAACATTCTGGGAAGAGACAGCGACTGCCCAGCACAAGGAAGCCATTCTAGGTTCGCTCGAGAAGGGCGGCTCGGGAGGGGACACCGCGATATTGCGATACCTTCTGGCCATGCTTCCACAAACAGTCTGGAAGGAAGAAGCTGTTCAAGAGGCTTTAAAGCAGATGGCCTGGCGTGCAGCTTGTGAGGTCGTTATATTGTTTCTTGACTTCTGCAGAGCCAATGATATCGGCCCAGATGCTCTGCAGCAACAAGTCAATGACCTATTGCTCGATTCTGCAAGAAACAATTCCCCCGATGTAGCCAAACTCCTGCTTGAGAAGTATGGCGCAGACGTCAACTACCGAGGTCAACCAGCCCAGATCAATGCGCTGTACAATGCGGTAGTCAATGATCACGCAGAAATGATCGAGCTGCTTGTCAAGCAGTTCGGCGCTGACATACATCAAGCCTCTGGAAAGTTCGCCAATGGTCCCACTCCGATATGGCTGGCTGTCGATAGACAATACGAGAAGTCAGCAAGAATGCTGCTGGCATGTGGTGGTCCAGTTGAGTCCATCAGTACAAGTATCATCGATGGGAAGACGACAAAAGTCTTCATATCAGCAGACAAAGCATGTCGGGCTCCTGTGAGGTTAAGATCTGAGATGGATCCTGCATGGGATGAAGAGCATTCTACGGAGAGGTTTCTGTGTTTGGAGTATCCTGATGGCTGGCCAGGCGAAGTGCAGCAGCGGAAGTCGGATGCTGAGCTCAAGGATGACAGAGACCTGAGGTTGCCAGATGATAGCGGATTCGTGGTCGTCTAAACATCATGTCGAACATTATAGCATCCTTGGAAATGTGGTCCCGGTCTTGTCACAAGTCGTTTCTCGTTCCGAAGTCGGTTCTCACTTCGCCAATGAAGGTGTGTTGGCTTGCGACATCTCCAATCTCCATCAATTCAGCCACCAAAGCATATCATACTAAGCGCCTCTTCACTTTCCCAAACCTTATTTGCCAGTCTCACCTCAAGATGGCCACGGCTAGACTGTCTCGCGATGACTTCCTCTCCTATATCCAGGCTTTCAATACCAGGGACTACGAGCACCAGCACTCATTCTACGCCCGAGATGTTGTCATGATTCTTCCCGATCCTGCGATCCCACCTCTTGAGGGAAGTGAAGCCATCACCAAGCACTATTCTGGAGTACATGGAGCCGCGGAAGAGACTCTAGTACCTATGGTCGTCATGAATGACAGAGATCGAGTCTTCTTTCTCATGGAGGTGTACTTCCAGTATCTTGTGGACACGAACGAAGGTGTGCACAGCCAGAAGGTGAAGAAGGACGACGTTTTTAAGGTTACTGTCTGGGCGCTATACGACATCGATGAGGAGGGCAAGATGGCGACCATTCGGTGTAACCTGTGGGAGGAGAAGATGTATGGGCAGGTGGATGTGGGACCCTTGATAGAGGAGAGCAGATCGCGAGCGCAAGCTGATCTGAGGTGATTCGGTCTGTCATTAGTCAATACTGCAATGTGATGCTATGGGTATCAGTCAGGTGTCCTTCTTGCTGCTGTAGACGCGTCGTCGTCGGCGTGTCTGCAGCCTTGCTCTCACAGTGTTCCTCGCTGTACTGCTTCCACTGAAATCAACATCATCGGCCGTCTCTCGTCCCGAAAAGATCTGTTCACCATCTTCGTTCTATGCTGCGTCCTTCATACCGTCCTGCATTACCGATCTGGAATTTCCTCATAGTCGTCTTCAGGAACCAAGACGAAAGCGGCTCCAAGCACACTGGCAGCATTCAGGAGTAGGACTACCCAGCTGACAGTGCAGAGTATGAACGACTTATCCAAGACCCAGCCAACAAAGAAGCGGGCATCATGCTCGTACACTCCCGCCTAGTAGTCTATTAGCATATGCTCTTGACCTCGCCGTTGTCTCTGCACTCACCACGAGTGACATGGCTATCAGCTGTGTCAAGGCAACCACAGAAAGCAGAGGGCATAGCATCTTCCAGCCAACTTCTCTAGTCCCTCTCCCTCCCACGAGGATTGTGATATATGCCACTACGCAGGCCAGCAGCAGAACTACTGAAAAGTTCATGAAGAATCCCGTACTCCTCCATATTGAGCAGAAAGACCTATCGTCGCCGCGGCAGTCGTCGAATTGAGGGAAGGAAGTACATTGGCCTGTAATGGAGCTGCATCTCTTGTGTAGGCCGTATGTTATGCGAATCGGGTCGCTGCCTTCGACAGGCGAGTAGTAGGAGACCCAGTTCGGTAGCGCTATCGAGGCGATTGTGCAGGCTGCCGCGCCTAGGAAGACCCAGAGACTTACGCCGTATACTATCCTTCGCGTCATGATGGTCGGTTGTGTGATTGTGCTCGTATGCTTGGAGATTGTTCGCGGCGGTGGTCGGTATGGCGCCAGTTGTCGAGTCGAATATACAGAACCACACCGACCTGCAGTAATGGGATTGTTCAGCGATGTTGTCGTGGTAATCGGGAACAGAGTTGCTTCGCGATGCTGCTGCCTTTGCAGATCTGATGCTCCACTTTGAACAACAACGTCACTTCGGGACCTCTTCACATGCTTGACATGAACCACCATCAACCACCATCAATATTACCCAGAGCGTAGCCTCAGACATCTGCAATTCGCACTGCAGTATTGAGGTTCGAGGGCTTCAGGGTCTTCCCTGGTCAGGTCCAAGAATCCGTTCGAGGGATCTGAAGGTACCGCGGACTCGGGAGCTGGCCACTTTCTCAATGGTCTCAGATCGTTGGCGTTCATGAGATGCAAATCACTCTTCCATTCGCGACTTTGTTTGTCTCTTACTTCCTTGATTGCCTTCTTCTGGTCGTCCTCGTTGTGGCGGAATTTGGCCAAAACGTACCCATATTGACGTTCAGACATACCTGCGCCCTCTGGTCGTCTCTGGAAGCTGCGCATGACAGCCGCCTCAAATTCGGATCCTTGTGTTACAGGCTTCCTGGCTACGCCTGGTATTCTGTTGTGTGTTCTGCTGCGGTGGATGTCCTGCTCAGTCCGCCACTCAGTTCCTGGCGCGGGCATTGTGTCCATGATATCGGGTCGAGGCAACGGGAAATGCATCACTGGCGTTGGGTATGGGCATTTGCGGATTCTTAGTAGCTGCGGGATAGCATGACGGTCTTGCCAGAAGATTATTACTCGCTGATCAGGAGTTGTTTCCGGTAAGTAGACGTGCTGGACGCGCTACTTCATGTCGTCGTCGATGGGCGGGTAACTTCCGAGCAGCCATTGCAGCTGGCGTGTATTGACAGACATGTTGTAAGTTTTGCGCTATCTTCAGTCTTGAAGGAGAGGAAGTCTCATTGTCAGAGTAGGGTGAAGGGACATAGCCAGATCAACCTGCCAGAGCAGTGCGACCTCCTCTCCTCCAAAACTGAAGATAGCGCGAAAAGCAAGGGTATCTTTTCTACCTCCGTTCGTGGTTGGCAACTGTGCTATTGAAGCTGGAGATATGATAGCAACAGATTGCGATGAGTGTCCGGGGAGCAACCGGCTCGATCGGGACCGCAGTGAGACCTCTTCTCTGCTCCTCTCCTGCAGGGATTCCCAAGGACTCCTCAGCGTGGCAAGTATTATAGGTACATATGCTATCCGCATATCAGGACATTCGACAGCCAGCCTTAGCCGAGCGGTCAGCGCGTAAGTTGTCGTCAAGTACGATACAATGCAGTGAATTGAGAACCTTTTCGGGTGTCGAGGTCGATTAATGATCTCGAAACGCTTGTATGGGCGATATATCGACACTCGCTAATGTTGATTGTTTTGGTTTTGCTAATGGCCTGGGCATATGTAGGTATCAAATTAGGTGCACTTCTCTAGGAATCGATCTCGAGACTCTAGGATCACGACTCCAATTCCATTAGCATAGATCTCGACTTCGAAAGGAGAACAAGGACAAAAACAGTCTTCGAACTCGAGGGGGGGTCCAGTTGGAGTCTATAACCTTGCTATAGCTTCGGCAACGCAACAGCCACGTTAGCTTAGCGGACTGGTCTGTAAGTCGTCGGTGTGATCGATGCTAAGACATATATGGTTTTCAGGTTCTGTTCTAGAGGCCGACATCAACACTAGGCCTCTTGCGAGGAGCTCTAGATGACCTCAACTTCGCTGACGATAATGAGGCTGTTTTCTCTTTTGCTCTTAACAATAGTGTCTAGGGCAAGTCTTTTGACGCACGTGCTCCACAATCCCAACTTTTGCCCTTTCACTTTTGAGTTCCATGTCCACTACAAATGGAGGTATATATGTTAGCAAGATCCGACCAATGCAACGATCGTCCTGGCCTTACTGGTCTAGTCAGTAAGTCGCCGCGAAAGCGGTGCTTGGCGAATTGACATAGACAATGCCATCATATCAGAAGTTCTGAAGTTGTATGGAAAGTTTCGTGAGCCTCTAACGAGGTCTCCGGCGGTTCTTTTGCTTCTCGAGTGCTCTTTTGCCAGATTAGTTCGATTCTCTTATGGAGCAGTATCGTGCCATATTGTACTCCGTAATCTTCTGTACAGCAATGTCTCTGCACAAGGTGTGGACTACAACGTTCAATCGAAGCTAATCTTCTTTCCAGTTCCAGCAACAGCAGCACCTTTCTCTTTCTCACTTCTCTGAGCGTTAGCCAGAGCAGCACCAGGAGCCGTAAGTCTGGCATCGTGCTTCTTCCGTCTCAGCTCTTGTCTCTGATCTTTGTCCAGATTCTTCATTTTCGGATCACGCTTCTTGATCTTGTCCCTAGGAGCATCACGGGCAGCAGCAGCCTGCGCAGCTAGTCCTTCAATGCTGTCATCTGCGCCAACAGTCGCCGACTTTTCACCGAAGCTTTCTGCAATAGCATTCGCTTGTTTCTCACCACCATCCTGCAGTTGCTTCGATCCACCTTTTCCATAGCGCTTCGTATATCTGGTTTGTTTGTCTTCTGCGAATTCAAGCTTCATCATGCGGCCGTGAACGCGGTTGATGAACCACTTCATTGGCTTTTTCTTTTTCTTCAAATGGCGCTCCTTTTGCTTGTCGGTGAACTCTCCACCATCAACGTTCTCTCCCGCTGCTATTTTGGCTGCAATCTTTGCTCCAATGTCTTCCTCCTCCAACTTCACCCCACCCTCTTCGTCATCGCTACCGTCTTCCTCATCTTTCTGGTCCTTGTAGATGAAGCCCCTGACAGCCTTCTCAGCAGATTCAATGTCTGCGAAAGTGACCCAGCCAAAGCCTTTGCACTTCCCGGTGTCCTCGAATGTAGCCAGGAACACATCTTCCACCACACCAGCTTGCGTGAAGTGCTCCCGCAGATCATGTTTCGTGATATCGAAGCTCAAGTTGCCCACGAAGACACGCTTGCTGGGTGCCTTTGTACTAACATCGCCATTGATCGCCGCCTCTTCCTCGGCCTTGGTCTTTGCAGGACGTCCCTCGAAGCTCTTAGCATTCTTGATCAGCACTTTGCGACCATCGAGTAGCTTCTCACTGCAAGTCAGAGCAATGTTCAAAACAGCCTCGGTGGTGAAGTCGACGTATGCGAAACCCTTGTTCTGCTTCGTGCCATGGTCGACAGGCAAGTTCGTGCGTGTAATGGAGGTCTCGTCGATGCCGCCTCGGTCGAGCAAGAATCGGCGGAGAGAGTCCTTGGTGGTCTTGAAGGAGAGATTGCCAATCCACACGCCGTAGTCGGATCGTTTCCCAGCTTCTTCACCTTTTGCGACAGGCACTTGCAGACTGCGCGATGGGTGGATCTGGTCCTCTGCTGCTATTGTCTTTTCTGTCTTGACCGACTTGGAAAGCAAATCCTTCTTTTTGTCTTTGCGCTTCGCCTTCTTCGACGGCGGTTCGGGGAGGTTGATGTCAATGGCGAGGTCGTCATCCTTTTCGACTCGCTTCCGCTTCTTCTCGACGGCGATTTCAGGTGAAGACGACATGTTCCAAGTTTGTATGTGAGCTTAGTAGAATCGAGGTGAGGAGACTTAGTTTCATATGAAACTTTTTGGAGAAGAATACAGTAAGCTTTCGGCTATGATCGACGCAGGGATCAGCCTGCGCGTGCTCCAGCTGTCGCTTCTCCTTCTCTCACGACCAAAGACACGACAACGCTCTTACAACGACGAACTCGCACATTACGTAGTCGATATGAACAACCACCGACATCCGAACCTTCAACCGAGTATATTGTGAACATGTCCGACAGCGAAAGTCATGCAGCAGCAGCACATCCTGCGACGGGCGGAAAGTCGCTGGCAGCAGCGACTCTTAGCGGCGAGCGACCGCGATACAAGTCATGGCGCAAGAAATACCGCAAGATGCGACACAACTTCGATGGCGTGCTGGAAGAGAACAAGCGGCTGTTCAAGGAGGAGCAGAAGATGCAGGGCACTGCAAAGCGACTGCGCGAGGAGTTGGAGTATGTCTTCCCATTCAATTCCTCTTCGTGCATATGAACTAATGACTGAACAGCCAACTCCTCGAGATCCTGCTCGACCTAAACCAAAGTCCAGCTCTTCCCACCGACCTACGCTTCGATCTCGGCGGATCTGCAGTCAACACAGCTGTTGGTTCAATACCCAGCGTCGTGGCTCCTCACATCTCTCCATCTGCTGCCAACGAGCTCTTCCTCGAATACACAAATGCTGTCCAGCGAGGGCAAATACCACATCTCGACCTACATGTCATACGAGAACAAATCGACAAGAAACTGGCTGCACAAGGTCTCACTCCGCTGGAGACACTCGAGGGAGAAGTCTCACATACACGGCCAACGACCGAAGGCCTGCTACCTGACGGCGTTGATCTCGACTCTGCATCCAGTTTCCTCACATCACAAGAAGAAGACGAGTACCTACTACGCATGGATGCTGGATTGAATGATCCTGCTGCGATACTGAAAGCGAAGGAGCAAGCGGGAGACGACGCCAAGCACTGGGCTGATCTGACACCACGAGAAATCGAGCGACAAATGGAGTTGCAAAATCCGCAGAGTCAGCATAGCTGGCTCAAGTCACATGCGAAGCAGTCCGGACCTACTGCAGAATTCGACGACAATGACAGCGTAGACACGAAACCGCCTCGAGGGGGAGGAGCCAAGCGGAATCTGGCCAAACAAGTCGGAGACAGGTCTATTGGACGCGCGAGAGAAGGTGCAAGTCCTGCTGGCTCATTCGGTGATGACGAAGATCCTAGTGCTTTCGTCGATGACCACCCTAAGAAGCCTCGCCGTGACCCAGACAGTACTTACCGGATCAAGGGAGGCAAGAGCAACGCTGCGAACGGTAAGGGCAAGCGCAAGCGGAGCGACGAGAACACTCCCACTGGCAGTGCGAAGAAGGCTCGGGTAGACGAATAGGAACATTTTCTTGAGTTCTTCTCTGATGGTCGACCGCCCCGCAACAAAGCCATTCAGACCTCCAAAGGCATCGATGATTCAGATATGCATCGACTGTAAGCGGCGCGATCTTTGGACGTATTATTGGGGTTTGAAGGAGGACAAGGACTGGGTCTTGATATGCGCAACCTGCTATGTGAGGCGCAAGAACCGTGACGAGAATTTTACACTCACTCCCAGTGCGCAGGGGGACCAGACAGTGGACAATTGGAAAGATTACATCTGATATGGCCTGGACAGAGGACGACTAGGAAGGTCCATATCCTGAGTCTCGAACAGAGTATGGTTGGTATCTGCCGTTGGATGCAGGGACATGTGGTAGGTGTGGGAGGAAAGACTGTGTGCACCTGTACCGCAAAAAGGTTCACCATTTCGTCTCTGGCCGGTCCCTGACAGAGGAACAATACTGGTATTTGCCGTCAGAGGTAAAGCCATGTCACTCATGCGGAGTGACAGACTGTCGCCACGTGTGGCGTAAGAACACCTGAGACCGCAGAAGCGAAGGTCGTCCCCGGTTCTTTTGCAATTGGAATGCTGAAGATAGTTATGTTAGCGCGAGTTCGCACATGCAGATCTTTCAGTTCACTTGATCTGAACGAATGACACGCGCATTCACCCACTCACTGGCAGATGACACCTTCGAGTGACGGGTCCGAATCTGCCTGATGTTAGCAACCTAACATTCACTAACTCACGAGACTGCTGATTTGTCTTACAGAAACCTTCGTTCATGCAATACGACTAAATCTACAGACGCGAATCATTGGAGACGCACACAAATCATGGCGAGCTGCAGCGACTATCAGCTGAACTCGCCTGCATTCGCAACACCACGAAAGGCCTCACTATCCATTTCCGAGCCTTTCTCTCCCGAGAGTACATATCCTACTCCGCCAGATTCGAGCCCTTGGCAAGAATGCGATTCTCCAACCGTTCCGAAGCCCGCTCCTTTGGCTTTCAGTCAGCGAACCAAAGAGAGCGCACAGCCCAGGACTCCCAGAAATCGAAGGACGAAGGACAATACGGATCCTAGGACGCCCAAGAACAGAATCAATCCTGGACGATACAGCAACTTCACTCCATTCCACGACATCAAGCAAGATATTGATGATTTGATCGGAGAGCTACCGGGAGATCACGAGGACGAGCAACAGGAGGTTCACGACGGGTCACATTTGACACTCTTCTTGTACTCACCTTCGAAAAAGGCTGCTGCGCAAGAATATATCGATGCACAAGACGACGAAGATGATCAGGTACTAGGCGGACATAAACTTCTCATTCTGCCTTATGCCCACTTGCCAGCAGTCACACAGGCTGAGCAGCATCAGTCCGATGCACCGAGTCCGTCACTGCTAAGAAGAGCTGGACGTATGCTGAAGAGGACGATCATGCTGTTCATCCCACGTGGCGGCACGTCGCATGATGTGACCATTGAGACACCTGGGCCGAGTAAGAAGCGCAACCATACCAGACCAGCAACAATCAACCAGATCTCCGCTCGCAGCAGGACGACGGTATCATCTCTACCACCTACGAAGCGCCTGAAACTGCCCATAAACATATCAAGAGACTTCTCTCTACCGATAATCACGGCCAAGACTCCAATCCCGGCTCGGAGACGACCACAGCATATTACGAGCACACTGCGAAAGCCGGTGCCAACACCATGTCTCCAGAACGTCAAAGCTGCGAAGTCAAAGACACATTTCAAAGCGAGAATAAAGTCTCAGCATGCTTCGATCCACAACCTTATTGCTGGTCGTCACGATCTCGCTTTGGTTGGAGCTCCGATAGTGATTAAGGCAGCGGCATCGCTTTGTGTCATGGCTTTGGCTGCGGGTGCGGACTTCTTGGTTGAGGATTGGAGAGTGCAGACAAGGGTTGGGAAAGGGAGGAGATCGAGAATGCCGCGGAGACGTCACTGACATGGAGCACTTGGAATCCGTGAGAGGTATTGGATGTACTTGCGTTATCACTACGATATCTATCATCATGCAAATTCCTACTCACGTGTGTGATATCAAATTTTAAGATGGCTAAAACAGTCAAAAGAATAAGCAAAACAATCGCTACAAGCGAAGCAGACAGTCGCACGCCCCTCCTAGTGCTGGTTTACACTCTTGTGGGGTAGGAACTGCCGTTGCATATCAAGCATCAGTGAAATTGACGACCTACTGACTTGACCATATCGCCGAAGCGGTTGTTGAAGAATGAGGTTGCGGCGTGGTATATGACTGCTCACACTGCGAGGCACCATGACGCTGTACGTACAGGAGTCCAGGGGGCGTAACTTCATGACAGCCGTTTCGCCATATGCATTTTGCGAGGGTATTTCGTGAGAGTATGATATTATTCTTCTGCTGTCATCACAACTCCCTCTTCGCATTTTCACTGTGGGTGTCTGCTCGTTACTTCGTGCCCTTTTGTCTCGTTTCCGGTCAGGCCATTATACGTACTAGTCCTTCTTAACACTGAACTTGAACTTGGCATAGTTCACAATAGGCGGCGTACTCGCAGAAGCGATCTGATACTCCTCACGTCCCCATTCTGGGTGGTTGACACCATCGATCCACTGATCACACAAATAAGTCAGCATTCCAATTCACATCACAGAACTCAAGCAGGTGTGTGTTGACTTACATCCTGCGTTTCAATGACAATACATCCATACTTCTCGACACCTTGATCCTTTCCGGCAATATGTTGCTGACTCTTCTTCACCTTGATACTCCCATTCTGTCCCACACAAGTATAGATTTGAATACCATTCTGATCAGTCTCCACATCGAGCTGAATTCCAGTGTGAGGAGAGTACAACTTCAGAACATCCAAGCCATTATATTGTTGTCCAGTAGAAGGTGAACGGTCTGTGATGAATGCGTTATCGATACCTGTGCAGCCTGTTCCGCAGAAACCGGCAGTGTTGGGAATGTTAGAGCCGATTGTTGTGTCGGGCTTTGTGAAGTCTAGTCCAGTGCCCTTTGTGATTGCAATGCTGCCGTTCGGGATGAGGATTCCGTCGGTTTGGATGTAGCGTTTTGCGTAGGGCATGTAGAGGGTATCGTTCAGGATCGTGAGAGCGTCTGCGTTGATGTATGCTCCTAGAGCCCAGTAGATGTGGTGGGAGAGCATGATTGGAGTCGCATCGTTGAATGGGATTGAGACGAGACGCGAGGTGAAAGTCTGGTCGTCTTCGAGGGTGAAGGTCGCCACGTTGAGGACATCGCCTGGGAAGCCTTGCTGTGCTTCATCGTAGAAGGTGAATGTGATGCTGCTTTCCGATACAGTGGCTACTGTCCAGTTCTGCTGATCGTAACCCACAAGACCGCCGTGCAAAGTGTTCGTGCCGTTGTGCTCGTTCTCTGGGATGTGGGATGTTACCCCGTCGATGGTGAAGGTGCCATTCTTTATTCTGTTCGCATATCTTCCGACAACTGCGCCAAAGAAAGTGTGGTTCGTCTCTGTATCTTCCAGATATCGAGACCCTTCATCATAGCCGACTGCCACGTCCTGGGGGTTGCCATTCTTGTCATTGACCAGAAGGTTGGTCAATCGTGCTCCATATGGAATGAACGAAGCGTTGATGCCTTTTGCGCTCAGCTCGTACTTTTTGAACGGATCGCCAGAGAACGGTGCAAATGGCCCACTGGTAGCACCACCATACTGGGCAGTTACCAGAGTTGCTGCCGTGAGCAAAGAAGCCGCTGAAGTCCGCATATTGAATGCCGTGAGAAGAAATTGGTTCGAAAAAGACGCGACAAAGCTCGAACTCTGACCTCACCGCGTAACGGCGGAGCTTCTTATAAGCTCTCAAGGTTCATGCTTCTGCAGGAACGATATGAGCTTGGTTGCTACGGTGGAACGTGGAGAAGAGCAGGATCCCTGGCCCTGTCAGCATCACGAGGCTTCTGATACGGTGTAGCCCCAGCTCTCCGCGTGGTGAGATGCGGAGAAACTGGGTACCGTGATGCTGGAGGATCGCAAAGGCGTGCATTGGGTAATGATCTGATGTTGGTGGACGGATGAATTCGAAATGCTCCAATCTCGTGATGATGTGGAGCCGGTTAAATCAACTCTAATGCCGCCCGTACCGGAAATGAGTCTAGAGGGACCGTGCTTGGCAGATTTGAACGGCATCTTCTCTCAATACTCCCCAGGTCGAGGCCACAGCAGACTGCAGTCATCGTCTATGGCTGAGACTCTGGGTGAAGATCGAGAAAGCAAATGCCGCACGACCGGAGGTCCGTTTGGAAGGCGCGATGGCGTGAGAATAGCTGCGACACCCTCCTGTACGCAGCAGGACACCAATCTCAAACACGGCCAGGAGACAGGAGACTGAGATGGCTGTTGCAGAGTCTTGTGCTGGACTTTTGATGCTATCTTTTGTCGACTGCAAAGGACTACTGATCATAGCCATAAAGCAGCTCGTACTTCTCACCTCTCGCTTCGAGCGCATCCTCGACGACCTTCATGCCTGCAAGTACCTTCTCTTCTTCGAGTCTCCTGCCTACGAGCTGGACAGCTACAGGTAGCCCAGCCATCTTAATCGCGTCGTAATGCTTGTATGCTCCTCTCGCAACACCATTCATCTTATTGATCTTGACACTTTGTGGCAGCATGTCTTTGCTCGGGTCCACATGTGTCACAGGTACGATACCGCAAGTATAGTCCAGTAAGTTGAACAAGAAAGTATAGCCACAAGACGCACTAGCCTCTTTCATGCCATTGTGTGGGACAGCAGGCGTCGCATTGGGAGGAGTCAGCATAAAGTCCATGCCGTCGCCGAACTTGCCAAAGGAGTTCCACCAAGCGTGGAACCTGGCCTTGTATGCATCACGCTTCGCTACCCATTGCCAGTTCTCGTATGCGCTCTTCTCGTGCCAGTGTTCGAGAAGTCCAGCCCAGATTTCGTCACGCTTGATGTACTTGACGTATGCGTACCAAAACCACTTGACAAATCGAGGAAGACGCATGTATCGGCCAAATTCGCGGGCACCAGGATCATCAGATTCGCCTGTGCGGAAGAAAGAGCGAAACATTTTCGTGCCGTCGGCGTTGAGGAGATTGCTGGCGATGACCATGGCTTCGTAGGGGCTTGGTGGGGAGACGTTAAAGACTTCGTGACCTTGTGCTTTGAGTGCCGCTACTGTCATGTCGAGAGCACGAACACAAGCAGGAGCCGGGTCGACAACCAAGTCAGATCGCATCACTCCGATCTTGAGCTTTTTGCTTGCAGTTTTTTCTTCAATTTCAGGTCTCCAGGCGAGTGGGTGCACAGACTGATCGTAGTTCCATGGCTTCATCTGAATGAACGCGCGTGTGAAGTAGGCGAGGTCCGGAAGAGTACGTGTCATTGGCGAGAAAACTGAAGGGATGCCTTCTTGACCAGGCATACTGGTGTCGACGCCATATTTTGGCCAGCGACCAGTACTGCATCGAAGAGAATAGCAACCAGAGAAGTGAGCAGGAGCACGAACGGAACCGGCAACATCTGACCCAATGCCTATTCTGCTACCACCGAAAGCCAGAATAGCTCCCTCGCCACCAGTACTGCCTCCCGGAGAGTACTTCGGATTGTGAGGATTGAGACATCGACCCCAGACATCATTGAAGCTTTCGAAGCTCAACAAAGTGACAGGTAGTGCAGTCTTCACGAAAGGCACTGCTCCGGCGTCTTTCAGCATACGCACAATAGCTCCGTCTGCGGCATGCGGCTTGCCAGCCTTGCGCGAGTAACCAACAGTAGCATCGAAGCCACCCACAACGATGCTGTCCTTGAGACTGACAGGTATACCAGCAAGAGGACCATCAAGGTTGATCTCTCCATTCTCGATCCAGCCTTCTGCCTCTTTGATCATCACTTCAGTGACAGAGTTGGTCTTCTCTTGGGCCTTCACGGCGGCTTTGCCATACGCTCGCAGAACATCAACCGCATCAGTGCTCTTGCTCTGGACATCTTTGACAAGCTGATCTATTGGTGCATTGAGTATGTCGCGTTCTGCAGGAGCAAGAGGAAGCAGATATGGCTTGGGTAGAGTCGCGATTCTTGTAGCTCGCTCTTCTTGCTTTCGTTTACTATACAACAGAAACACAACCGCGTCAGCTTCAATTCACCTCCACGAGTAACGCGACGCGGGATGAGCGGGGTCTAAAGTGGTAGACTCGGGGGATGATTGTCCGTACCATGCCGCGCGATGCTCGAAGTAATCAAATGGAGGAATCATCTTTGCCGACAACAGCCCGATGCTCACCTCACTCCTTGTTTGTTCTCTTCAACACAACGAAGAAACATTTCAAGAGGAGGATGGAAGCGGTTCAAGAGGTATATCACAGCCCCGGGCCTTCGCACCCGGCCAACCTCGTGGTCCTCCCGCAAGGCCTATTCCTAGATAAGGGCTGTCATCGCTTATGCCTGCCTGATAGGGCACTATTGTGTCAATAGAAGGGCGTCTTCGGAGTGCCGGAGTCTCATGATGGACTCGTCGATCTGTGCTCAATTCTTGACCTTCGAACCACCGACTGTGCGATCCGGAAGGACTCATCGTGCTGCAAGAATCGATGAACCGTGGCCGACATGCGTGTGCCATTTGATGGCCTTGGCTATGCTGGTTATGCGGTATGCAGACCTGAGATGAGATCATCAAGGTGCTGCAGACCAAGAAGTGTGAGCCGAAACGAGATGCTCCAAGATGCAGAGTAGGGTGATAAGATCATGCATTGTAGCTGACATACAGCGAACAAAATGCTTACCATGTAGCCATTCCGCGGGACGAGGAGCTTCTTTGCAGCCTTCTACCTCATCATGGCAACGTCACGGCGTACAATGAGCTCGAAGCTCTATTTCATGAAGGGTGGCCTTTCGACATGCTGCCATGTATCGACGAGCATTCTCCTCAGCAACCAGATCCAATATGCGTATCGTGATTACCGGAGCTCGAGGCACTCTAGGCCAGGAAGTGGTGAAGCTTGCTACGAGAGAAGGACATCATACCATACAAGTCAACAGGACAGACCAAGAAGATAATGAAACGAAGAATACGGAAATGCGAACAGCGGATGTCGCGAATAGCTATGAAGACGCCGTAAAGGCCTTCAAGGGCGCAGATGCGATCATACACCTCGCAGCAGTCCCCAATCCCGTCGACAAGGAAGACGCTTATACGCACAACAACAATGTCAACTCTGCGTTCAATGGATTTCGCGCAGCTACTGAGCTTGGCATCAAACGGATCTGCTATGCCTCGTCAGTGAACGCTATTGGATTGGCCTACGCGAACCAGCCTCTACACTTTCCATACTTCCCGATCGATGAAGATTACCCAGTTTGTTCACACGGTCTGTCCAAGAATATCATAGCTCGCATACTGACGACAAAACGTAGGCTAACCCGACCGACGCCTATGCCCTTGCCAAGCAGGAAGCGGAAACACAAGCAAAGGCTTTTGTGAACTGGTTTCCAGGCACGAAAATTGCACTACTTCGAATTCACCAAGTCGAGCCATTGAAGGCAGTTCAGAAAGAGCACGAAGAGAATTGGGATGAATCTGGCGTCAAACAACTCTGGGGTTGGGTCAGCCCAGAGGCAACGGCTCGAGCATGTCTGCTCAGCGTAGCAGAGTCGGATAAGTGGAAAGGTGCTGAAGTGTTCAACATCATTGCTCCGACTACGACGCAGAAGACACCGTCGGAAGAGCTGGCGAAAAAGTACTTTCCGGAGGCAGAGATCCGTGGCCTGAAAGATAATGGCGCATTCTGGACCTCAGACAAGGCTAAGAAGGTATTGGGCTGGGAGCATACCGAGAAGGAATAGACGTATATGGTCGTAGTGTTTGGAGCGTAGCAGAATTGGACTGTCAAAGTACATGACTAGTGCTGTCCCCAGGGTATCACTGCTGTTCGCTGACTCGATCCAGGTCTCTCGGCGCTATCTCGAGCGGGTTGACAATCGAAGAATGTTGCTGGTAATATTTGTGGTATGAGATGGATGGATCGATTAGAAAGCTGAATAAGCGGCTCCACTGTATCATATCGCATCTCCCATCAACACTCTCCCTCACTTCATCAGACACGCAGATAAAAAAAAAATCCTGGGTGGACCATATGCATATCGCCATCGTCTGACGAGGAATATAGTGATGCTGACAGCTCTGCACATGCACGCTTGGAGAATAGACTAGTAGACGGGGCACGCCGACTTCTACTCCCTCTTCTCAGAGACAGCCTCTGTCGCACAACTCAAGTCTAGGCCATAATCTATCTCCACAAGAGCATCTACAGGACGAGATCAGGAACCAAGAATGCACACTGCTTGCGTTCCTTGATGACGCGAAGCCTCGAATAGCTTGTGCAAAAGCTTACGCGGCCTAGCTCGCGTGTTCTCCAGACCACCGGGTCAGTACAGTAACTTCCAGGACTTGTATATGAGACCTTGACTACGCGTTTCAGAGCGTTCTCCTGCATTTTGAGCGTCTGCGTTTCAGCGAGCATTTCCTGAAGTCTGGACATTGTGGGATAGAATTCGAGCAATCTGCCCCAACACATCGCAATGCATATACCATTTGAGCTTATCCTGTGCTCTTTGCTTTCTGTTCAAAGCTCGACGGCATCTCCGGTCATCACTAAAAGAGACGCTGATTTCGAGAGCGTGCACACAAGACTAGACAGGTCTTATGTTGATCAAGAGCTGGATCGACCAAGGAAGTACTTCCACGAAAGCACCTTCCACACGCACTACGATGGCCGTTTCGGAGACCAACAATTGAAGTACGATGAGAAGCAAACTCATCTATCAACCTTAATACGCTCATATCTAACAACCATGAACGAGATCGGAATCGAAACGTGGCTGATGCATGGTACACTACTCGGATGGTACTGGAACAGAAGCAACATGCCTTGGGATTCTGACTTGGATGTCATGGTATCGGAATCGTCCATACATTTCTTGGCTGCGTACTACAACATGACAGTTCATCACTATGGCCGAAAAGTGAGAGGGAAAGTCGAGAAGAACCGACATGACTATCTTCTGGAGATCAATCCGCACTTTCGGGAGAGTGAAGACGACAAGGACAACAGGATCGATGCCCGCTGGATCGATATGAACACGGGGCTTTTTATCGATATCACGACACTTCGAAGGAACGGGACGGCAGAGGACAGTGAAGCTATGATGGTGAAGGATGGCCATCATTATCAATTCGACGACATCTATCCTCTGAGAGAAAGCGTCTTTGAGAAGACGCCCGTGCTGGTACCATATGCATATGCAGATATTTTGGTTGAGGAATATGGTGACCAAGCGTTGGCTGATGTGTATCATGAGAATCATCACTTCGATGTTAAGAAGGGCGCTTGGGTGCCACAGAAGATGGCAGTGTTGAGCAATGGACACGATGATACGACAACTTGAATGATAATCCGTACCACATCTTGCTAACATTCCGCGCACACACCATTATTCTCGACTGAAAATTTGGCAAGACCCTATCGGGTTGCTCTTACCACATAATCTGACCTTCATATTCGATTACCATCACTCCGACCTTATCCGTCAAGCAGCAATCCAACTGCCAAGCCCTTGCCGGGGTAGCTCAATCGGTAGAGTACGTTAAATCATACAATAATTAATCAGCATCGAATGCTAACGAACTCTCCAGGCGTGTGGCTCTTAGTCAAAAAGATTACCTCAAGGGTAAGATGCATCACCACATCAATACCTGAATCAAATGCTAACGACTTCTTCAGTCGTGGGTTCGAGCGTGAGTATCATCCATCAATCAGCAGTAATAACCATCATCTGACATTGTTTCAGCCCACCTTCGGCTATTCCTATACAAAGTCTAAAGACCTTCCTTTTTGCACTTTTTGTCGACTACTTGTAATCAACACTCTTTTGCTACAGTCGATTCTCTGCTTTGTACAGGCATGACGACTTTTGCTGAACGGACGTCTTTTTGAGCTGTCACCGAGACCAAATTTCTGCCACCTCACCTGAGTCACCTCCGATAACACAAAAGTCGTGCTACTGGTGGCCGCACGTCGAGCTGAATCATTCGGCTGTTTCTGTAGTAACTTCTTTTTCGCTATTTTCCAAGGTCGATCTGCTAGTAAAGAGTAGGTTTTAGTTCCATCGTAAAGACTTTCCACCTCTTCCACCTTTTGTCTTTTGCTGGACCGCTTGGATCTCCTTCATTATTTAGCTACACTTACTATCTCTGTTAGATACTAGCTTGTAGCTTGGTGACTGAGCAGCCGTCCATTGAGAAATCCCACTGCTGCTCAATTCAAAAGCACCTATGAGCACCATCACTACGTACAATGTAAGGAGTACTGTCAAGGTGCGATGTCCAGCCCTTTCAGTCTAGGAAGCAGTTGCACATCTCTGATATCATCATGCTGCAACACCCAAGCCATGAATCTCTCGGTCCCAATTCCCCAACCGCTGGTTTTCCAAGGTCGTAAGCCCCGCATGTCCACATACCATCGATACTCTTCCGGATCAACTTGATGCTGCTTCAAAGCCTCCAGAGTGTCGCTCAGGGAAGCATGTCTCTCTCCACAACCTAGCACTTCTCCCAACCCAAAGAGCAAGTCTCCTGCTTTCGCCTTATTGCGATTCTCGGCGCTGGTATAGGCTTGGTAGAAAGGTGCACTCAAGTGATCAATCTCTGTCAACCACACCGCGCCTCCGAAGAGCTCAATGAGCATCCTTTCACCTTTCCGAGTGATCTTCTTACCGAACTCCGGCTTATTTGCTACCGCATATTCCCACATCTCATCTGTCAGTGAAGGCAGAGCTAAAGCCTCGTCCAAAGTGATGATTGGGAAGGCGTTTCCATGTCTCATGTAAAGTTCCAGTAGGTCGGTCATGTGAGCTGTCGATCCAGCATAGCGCTCGATCACCATATGGTGTGATTTCAGGAAGGCCCTGGTCAACGACACAACATACTGGTTTGCGATATTGATGGCAGAATCCAGACCTCCCAGTAACTCGCACTCGACATGGCAGAACTGGTTCAAGTGCGTGGCATCTGGATCTTCGCCTCGACAGGATGTACCCACGTAGTAGACGCCAGGGACGCCAGACTCCAGTCGTAGCGCGTATTCGAGAAGGAATTGCTGGGAGTCGGCCAGATAGGTTTGTTGGCCATTGAGCTCGATGGAGACGGGCATGGAGTCAGACCCGAAACCCATCGGCGAGGAGATACTTCCGGTCGTCAAAGGGACTATGAGGTATTTATAATCCACTTCTGAAGACCGAAAGAAGTCTGTTGAGGAATTGAAGAGCGTATTCTGAAGCCGGAACAGCGATGTGTGCCAGGGTGATTGCAGAGCAGAGAGCGCGTAGTTCTTGGGATCCCTCCATAGACTTCGACCTGTCGAGAGAGGCTTGCAACACTCGATAGACTCATCGTCACAGGTAGAGGTCGAGGAGGATGTATCATTGGCAAGACTTCCGGATTCGCTGTGAATGCTTGCGCTATCATCACTGTCGGCAAAGATCTCGCGAACATCCAATGTGCTCGCCGTCTTTGTTACAGCTGAGGGCATAGTAGTGAAACTGGTGATAGCGTCCATGCTTGGTGTGGGCCAGATGTGAGCAAAGAATGAGGAAGCTCTCGCTGGAAACTGGCAATTGATGATCGTAGGCGACATTCTCAAAGGAACTCCGACTCATGAAGTAGTATCGCTGGCAATTCACGCTGGCTGAGTCATGCAAGATGTTCCACACTGGATGTCAAGGCCTCCTAGAGTCTGCGGCAAGACCGAAGTTGGTGGCCGCACGAAGTGTCTGGTCACGTTTGTCAGCTTCTCGCATACCTCATATCCGATATGACACTCACAACGACCTCTATGCTCCCTCGACTCGATTGACATTTGCCAAAATACCAGACGATCAAACAAGAGAGATGAAAACCGAATATCAGCCCTGTCCATCTACATCTGATCTCTGCAGTAATGCAGAGAGCACCCCTTGTTTGGATGAGCACGGCATATGGCCCAAGCAGAAGAGCTCATGGCTCGCATCAAGACTGGCGCTCTGGACAGTCGCGACTTTGTTCGTGACTGCAACGCTCGTGAATGCCGTCATATTCGTGCAAAGAAGCACATCCTCGCAACAGCATGTCCCTCTCATGTGGAACTACTTTTGTATGTTGCACGGCTACTACAACTCTTGGCCGGCGACTGACTTTGCATAGTGCAAGACTCAAGTGGCAGCACATATTCCCAAGTTCAAGAACGAACATATTGGGATTACGATGATGACTTCCTCGACTTCAACACCACTCGGGCAACAGAATTCTGGAGAACACTATTTCCCTGTAAGCTTTGATGGCGTGCATTTCAGGTCGCTGGAGTCGGACTAACGATCGCTGTAGTGGGTGAAGGCATCATCGGCCTCTCCGACGAGCAAGTCGCCAATATGGGTCTTCCGGATTCAATTCGAGGCAGAACAGATCCCACCAAGCATCTCTTCTTGGTAGGAGCTTTCCATCAGCTACACTGCCTAGGCGTTCTACGCAAGCACACCATGACCTTGTTCCAAAAGCCAGAGTTCACAATAGGCGAAGCAACTTACCACCATACCATGCATTGTGTGGATATCCTGCGCCAGGCTTTGATGTGCAATTCGGACTCAACTCTGATTAAGAAAGTTGAAGGTCAGTGGCCTGGGGATGGCCAGATTCTCCAGTGTCGCAATTTCGAGGCGTTGACACAATGGACAACCGAGCATGCCTACATCTCCGCGCCCGACCTTCCAGAAGACGTGTTTCCTGCGGTAGGGCATTCATAGCAAAGGCTTGGATGTAGACATTGTGAATAGCTCGTCAACACATTTGAGTCTGCCGAATCTCTATTCCCCCTTTGGGACGATTGGTGTGAAAGTGATGGCCTTGTCGCAACATGGTAGCTGAAGGAGAGAGGGAGAGAGCAAAAGTCGCAGTAGGCGGAGAATGCTGAATAAGCATGTTGGTGTCACCTCACCGAGTCACCTCCGATAACACAAACTCGCGCTGCTGGTGGCCGCACGTCGAGCTGATCTTGACTATGTGTCATTGGTCGTAGACACTAGTGAAAATGGGTTGCATGTCAAGATTCAGTACTGCTCACCTAAAGCATCTGCCCGCCTTCTAAATCATGGCAAAGACAAGCTCATCACCACAACCAAGCATGAAACCTCTACCCATAGTGCACATCAACGGATTTCCAGGCACCGGCAAGCTCACGATCGCAGGCAAGCTCGCCGCTCGACTGAACATCCTCTTTGAGGACCTCTCAATCGAGCAAGCTGCGCCACCTAATTCTGCCCGGCTGGTCCACAATCATCTCCTCATTGATCCGGCCAATGCTGTCCTGCACAGGACACAACCAGGTTACCAAACTCTACGTAAAGCAATAAGAGACGCTGTGTTCACGAGCCTTGTCGAGGAAAGGTCAACATACGAAGCAATCTATATCTTCACAGATTGGCAATCTGGAGATGCCACTGGCAGTTCAGTCTGCGAGGAATTCTGTACTATGGCAAAAGCACGAGGCTCTGTTCTCATTCCTATCATCATCAAGTGCAATGAAGAGGAGAACGTGCGCAGACTGGCAGGCACGGAGAGATCGAAACATGGCAAGATTACCGATGTTGACTTGCTTCTGCAGTTCAGAAAGCAAGTAGACCCGCCCCCAGTATTCCGGTTCGACGACCATGAGCATAGAATCGAGGTTGATGTCACGGATATGAGTGCCGAAGAGGCAGCTGATGTCATGTTCACACATGTCGTCAAGTTAGTTTCGTGAGCTTGATTGTTTGGTTTGTGAATAGTAGGTTTATTGAGCTATAACGTGGGATGTCGCCTTGTATATAGCGATTGTATGGCATAAACTGGTTCGAGCTCTTCAAGAACGTCATAAGTTCTCCACGGTGCTGAGTTCGACAAGGTGCGTATACTGCGCAGCATATGTTGGGCCAGCTAAAGACCAGCCATTGCTATCACTATATCGAAGCACAAGACACAACAAACTGCTGGCCCATGTCATCTGGACTCTAGATGTCTCGTAACTCGTACAGTCTGAGATAAGATGTGATGCTAAGCTAGGTACAAAGCTGGTTGATGGCTATGACAGACTTGTTTGTAGGGTTTTCGCAAGCTCTCGTGCCCTCTCGACCAGACGGGGCAAGTTGCTGGCCCGTGGACCAGCTCGCATAGAAATATGCCTCGAGTATGTTGTATGGAACCTTGCAGGACACGGGAATTGAACGGGCTCTTCATGATAGTCGTAGTTCTCCAAGAGCATCTGCCCTCTCCCGATGAAGTGAATAGCAATGCGCGGGCGCGAGTTCGCCGAGAAAGTGCTTGCGCTCTGCGCCAGAGCGACATCGTCAGACTGAGATGGCTCTGAAGCACTATCTCTGCGAGGATGCAACCAAGCCCAGACTGACTCGGTCGTGGGTGAAGTATAGCCAAGCTGCTTGGTCACTGTGCCCAAGCTTTCCATTGATGTATGAGGTGCAATCAGTATCTTGTCTCCTTCAGCTATACAGCTGCAACAGGGTTTCTCATGCGCAGCCATCAATGCTTGCGATGTGGAGCTCAGAGTCTTGAATATTTCGTCGAAGGTATGGGGATCCAAGTCCATCAGGTTTGTATGATGTAGCATCTCCATCGTGACTTGAGCATCGATCGTGGGGTACTTGGCGTAACCTAACCTGAAATGAGGTGTCTCGAGTGAGACTAATTTGTTCAGGTGAGTAAGAGAGTTTGGAATAATGCCTGCCCAAACAGGACCATCTGAGTGCCCACGAGCAACAGCGAAAGTCCTCGCATTGCAAATGGTGGCGTTGTCTCCTGTCTTGGTCACGGCTACAACGCCACAAGAAGACTCGATGCTTAGAGTCGCCGAAGCTTGAAGCGCCTTCTGTACCGCAGTGGTCAAGGAGATACCAGCATGATAGCCGTTTGCGATGCAGCTGGCAACGCGTGACTTGAGGATTGCCTCTCCGCTCCCACTGCTGTTCCCATCCTCAGCTTGGTCTTAGTGAGATCACATCAGATCATTTGCTGACTTACCACACTATGCTGATATCTTCATCCGCGTATATGCCAGCTCCGATGACCGCAGTGTCTCCGATCCGTCCAATGGCTTTGAACATTGTACCTCCAGTGGAATTGCCTGCTGCTAGATTGCCTTTCAGGTCCAGTGCCACAGCCCCTACAGTCCCGTGATGCTCGGCATTCAGATGACGGTGCTTATGCAAATTGGTTTTCCAGTATGTTTGTTTTTCAGCCACTGTGTAGTGCGCATTATCTACCATCGCGAGGCCATGAGATGCGGCTAAGACGTCAGTATTTGGACCAACGACAAAGGCCGCGCCCGGATCATCGAGGAGGGCTTGTGCCAATCGTATTGGATTCTTCGTTCGTTGTACACCGGCAACAGCCCGGTACTCGCTGGAATGTCCATCGATGACAGCTGCCTCCAGCTAGAGAAACTATCAGCGTGCGAAGCTGGTGGAGTGAGACCATGACATACCTCGTGCCCACCAGCGATGTTAAGTGAGGCGCCTTTCCCTGCATTGAAATATGGACAGTCCTCGAGGGCGGCGGTCACATCCACTACGACATCTAAAGCAGACGCTCCAAGCCTTAGCCGTTCGGTCGAATCAGCAGCCAGCTCTCGAAGAAATTGGCATATGTTTTCGGTAGAATCTGAGTCTCCTCTGTACGATTCGCCTGCACCTGCGTGCAGGACAACTGAGAAAGGTGCCATCGTAGGGGTCGTTGTGCTGCTCTAGGTTGTGTCTTGGCAATGCTTCAGCATCTTCAACAACAAGCAGATCAACCTTGAGCATGTTTCTGAGGTACATTGCCAGAGGCTCTTGGCCTATGGTCGGCCGCACCAACGGTCCGGAGGATGCATCCCATTGGGTACGGCCAGCCATAGAGCTCCAACCGTAGTGCCACCCACCAGCAGAGACAGCATCGCTCTGGAAGCAAAGGCTGCAGTACGAGTCCAAGGCCCAAAAACGTCACAAGACATCCTCTTACATATATGGCTGGCACAGGTCCTTAGCATCCTATTCGCACAAGAAGCAAACGAGCGAAAGCAGTCTCCTTAACTAGAGCCTACCAACGACAGACCAAGTATGATGAGAAAACCATTTGCTGGCATGATCAGACCTAACAAGCCCAGCAGATTCAATCAACCTCACGATCTATCAAAATGAAGACCTCGATTCTCTACAGCGTCTTTGCGGCCTCTATAGCTCTGGCTGCTCCTCTGATGGAGCGAAACGAGCTCGCATGCGTTGCCCGTGGAGATATGGCGTGCACCGGCCTTGCAAAGCGCAACGAGCTCGCATGCGCTGCCGACGACATGGCCTGCACTGGTCTAGCAAAGCGCAACGAGCTGGCATGCGCTGCTGATGATATGGCCTGCACTGGTCTCGCGAAGCGCAACGAGCTGGCTTGCGCTGCTGACGATATGGCCTGCACTGGTCTTGCGAAGCGCAACGAGCTGGCTTGCGCTGCTGGCGACATGGCCTGCACTGGTCTGGCTGAGCTGGTCGCAAAGCGAGACGAGCTCGCATGCGTTGCCCGTGGAGATATGGCTTGCACCGGTCTGGCTGAGTAAGGGACTGGTTGATGGAGATGGAGATGGCACCTGTGCGGTGAGTTGGCAGCTCAGTGGATGCTGTTGATTGCGTTGGCAGCTCGAAGGATGCAGTTGATCGGGGTTCGAGTTCGGGCGAGGAGGTGGAGGATACAATGAGATTGCAGATCTTTGCGAGTGCTGTGATCCAGAGGTCATGTGACATATCTCAGCGTGCCAAGTTACAAGGTTGTCCGCCAATTTCGTCACTTCACACATCTCACATCTCCACATCATAGCCACTCCTGAACCAGTATAAATCCTCAGCTGTACCACTGCTTCGCAGCGTAGCATCGGGCCTCCATCAAACTGAGGCCATCTTCACGCGCTGTATTCCGGGATATGACTGCCCCACACCGGTGTCTTTACGAGCCGAGAGATGCGACCACCTTCCGATTCAATTCAAGCTGCGTTGTGAAGGACCCGCCGAGCGCACGAAGGATGAGGGTAGAGCCTCGGAGCATGTTCTAATTTGATATTATTGTACCTGACCACTCGTCCTCCTGCAGTCATGCATTACTAGGCACGCGACCTCGAGCGTCCATTGCGGACTTTCAGGGCGCCTAGCTGAGACATACAGACTTCCTTATCTCATGCGCCTCGCAGGACTCAGCTCTAAGCATCGGAAGGATGCGTGGCATAACACTATATATGCTTGGTATATATGCTTGGTTCGCCGAGCATATCTGAAGGGTTCACAGGTGGCCCATTGGCTTCGTGATGGATGGCATATACCCCTGCGGCGAGCCTGGCCTACAAGCTGATGCTCTTTTCTCAGACTATTCTCTGATGGACTTTGAACTATGGAATGAGCCCGATTTGTCAGAATTGCTTCACGAAAGCAAGGCCGCGTTTTCCACCTCTTCTGGTCTGGACCACAGCATTAGCTACATCACCAACAAGGAGGGCAGTCATGAGTCGCTAGGCTGCAACAGCGACAGTGGCAGCTCTCGCACACCCGAGAGTGGCTACACCACTCCAGCTACTTCACTTGCAGACTTCGAGACTGGTGAGCCGCACGCGCAACGATCGAGCCTCGTCAGCCATAGGTCGATTCGAACGAGGAAGCCCGCATGTTCTCGAAAGTCCTCATCCAGCAGCACGGATCAATACGGAGATAGCATACCTGAAACTGACTTACGACCCGGGAGCCGCGAATGTACAGACAATGCCTACACACCGAAAGCCGATGCTACTGAAGAATGGCGACCGGATGATCTTTTCGAGATTGGCTATGTCGACAAGTATGGCGACTGGCGATGCAAGTTTGAAGGTTGCAAGTCAGAGCGGACATACGAGCGAGCTTGTGATCTCCGCAAGCACTACAACGGGCATGTCAGGCGATACTTCTGTGAAGAAGACGATTGCAAATGGGGAACTCTTGGCTTCACTAGTAAGAAGGATCTGGAGAGGCATCTGGCGACTCACAACCCAAAATTTCGATGTCCAGCAATTGAGTGCGATCGGACCTTCAGTCGTGCAGGTATGTGCAACCTTCCAAGGCTTGTTGACACTTAGACACAGCGGTCTTCTAAGGCGTTGCTGACTGCATTCTGAGCAGATAATATGCAACACCACTTTCGGACCATTCATCAAAGTTTGCGAAACAACTTGTTTAGCCGTCCATGTCGACGTTCCAGCCGAGTATCATGAGAAGTACAAGTAGCAGCCACATGGTGACTACAGCACGAAGTGAGAAGCCCATGTCACATCAAACTATGATCCGACGAATATACCAGCCAAACAGCTTGTGTAATTATCCGGACAATCCATGACGTGAGCAGGAAAAGCTATGATGGGGACCTCGTAGAGTAGAGCTACCTGTGCATAACATTACCGCCAGTATATACGGATATCGAGCGAGGTATTGCAGGTCCTTATGATCTGATGGTGGTCTACATTCGATATTGGTTTAATGGCTCTGTCTCCAAGTATAGCATACCAAACTCAGCACATAATATGACTCCCGGTGGGCTGTAAGTCATACATACAGTATCGCGACACGCTCACGTCTCATGGCTGTACTGTAGGTCTATCTCGTTCGTCTTTCAGCCAGCCCAGCTGCGGCGGCAAATCCTGCCGCTTTCACTTTCTACGGCCTCCCGCAGGCTTAGGCCAGACTACATCAATAATGTGGCATAAGCAGCCGGCCTGCTGCAGCTCCACGATCCGCCGAACATCGAGCAACTCCTGTCCTTTGCATTATTATCCTGTCGAAGCAGTAATCTCATGACCTTGGCTACACGTACTCTACCTGCCATGGAAGATGCACAATGGCGGCGACGCTCGATGCTAGTCTCAGCAATCATGCTATCCAACTTTGTAAGTAACTCACCAGCCGTATCGTGATGAGATGCTGATCAAGAAACGTACATAGTTGATTGCCCTCGACTCCAGCTTCTCATCATCTACAAACCTGTCCATCGCCGCAAAATTCAATTCTGCAAACGAGGCAACAAGACCAGTAAATTGCTTTCTGATTGCTTCTCTTGTTTCGCAACCTCTTTTTGCAAGAATCTCAGATCAAGTTGGAAGGAGGGGACCATATATTTCTGCTACTTTGATTTTCACGTTAGCGAATGCCTTGAGTACGACCGCAGGAGACTGGACCTGGTTGCTTCTGACTCGAGGGCTCTGCGGAATCGGTGTTGGAGGGATGCTTGGACTTGGTAGGTACTTGTCGCCGGATATGGTATGGCATGTTGCTGATTTTCGGGATGCTACTGTAGGATCAATAACTTTGACTGATGCAGTGGGATTGCAACGACGGCCGTATTACCAGTCTTTGGGATATATCGTTTATGGGACAGGATCAGGGTCGGTCAACGGTGGACGCATGTCTCGTACTCGCATTGATGGCTGCTGATATTGGCGTAGCATAGGAGCTGCAGTTGGTGGTGCGATTGTGCAGCGTCTGAGTTGGCGATGGATCTATGGAGTATGAAGACAACGAGTTGTTGACAGGCGAGCCGGCTGACATGTCACAGATCCCGGTACCGTTTGCTATAGCAGCAACGATTCTGATCTCTGCTTATGCGCCAGGGCGAGTGCATTCCGAGAAGTCCTCTATGCAATCAGGCGTTGGTGTCCTTGTGGAATCTGTTAAGGCTTTCGACTGGCCAGGCGCTGCTGCATTGGTAAGCCTTTTGACTTTGAATTGTTTTGATTAAACTCACTGAACAAGTGATAGACTACCGCTTTAAGTAGCTTGTTCCTGTTCCTAGCCATGGGAGGTGATAGCTATCCATGGACACATCCGGCTGTGCTGTCAGCAGGTGTTGCGTTTCTGGTTTCCACGGTCATACTGCTCCGACTCGAATCCCGCGCCGAGAAACCGCTCATCCACGTCCGCCTTCTGTGCAGCTTTCCTGTTCGCAACATCTTGGTAGTAGGATTTCTGCTCAATATGATTAATTACACAGCAAGTTACCTGCCACTTCTATATCAGTGATCGATCCCCACTGACAATGACAAGGTCATGTACTATGCACCAATGTTCTTCCAAACGGTGTTGCTCGACACTCCAGAACAAGCGAGTGCGAGATTGACGCTTCCGTCTTTATCTTTCACGATCGTGAGCGCTTTGTCGGCGTACATGATCGCACGACTTGGAAGCCCCGGTCCCACTCTTTACGCCAGCCAACCTTTCCTGGTCATCGGAACAGGATTATTAGTCCTAGTGGCTGGAACTGCTTGGTCATACCAACTCGACAAAGTAGTATATACTCTTCTGCTCGGTCCGCCGGTAATAGGCGCAAGCATGCTCGCCCCAAGCGCATTAATGGTGTTATTGCATCAAACTGCCCCTGAGAATCACGCTTCGGTGAACAGCAACTTTATCCTTGCTCGATCTTTGGGGTTCTTTGGAGCAACTGCTATAGGATCCACACTGCTGCACACCACATTCAAGCACTTTGTGACCAAGATGGATCTGTCGCCGAACGAGCTCAATGTAAGGCCAGAAGCTGTCCTTGCCGCGGCCCACAAACTGACGACTGATCAGATGGTCATGAAAGTCCGCAAGGATGTCGCGCTTATACAAAAGTTACCAATCGACTTGCAGGCTAAAGGTATGAAATCATCGAGCCAGTACGAGGTACCATGCTAATCTTCCGCAGTGCAAAGGCTTTTCGCCGATGCGTTGCTTTCTGTTTTCGCTCTGGCATTGTGTGGGGCATTAGTAATCGTTCTGGCTCTTGTTCGAGTGCGTCCCGCAGATGCATTCGCAAACAATTGTGCTGTGTCGAGATGGTCGGAACGAGATTACGTTGATGGCCCTGGAGACTCTGAAGACACCGCTATGATAGATTTCGGTGAGGCGTCGTCCAAGGAGGCGGCAAGCGCCAGAGCGAAAGCTCAGCATGTGTAGGCGCTACGCGATAGTGATCTGCGTATGCCTGTGCCACTAAACCTTGCTGATGAAGTCCTATCGCAAGTCCAAGGGTGTTCTCCAGCTAGATCTCCGGTATTCTGCAGCCCTGCATTCTTCGAGGATGTGTAGCATTGGGTTGTCCTGTGTGTAGTGTGCGGCATCACGATACAAAACCCCCTCGAGACCAGTCAATCGTCTTGTCGTCGGCAATGCGATTTCCATCTAGGCTGGAGTTGAAGCCTTGGGCGCCGTGTTTGTCCCAAACGTCAAAACGGTCTTCTCCCAATCCTCCACAATCATGCGCTCCAAACCCCTACACCTCGCCTCCTCAGCCAAATAAACATAATAATTTCCTCCACGACTCGGATGCGAGAATCTGTGGCCGCCATTAATACCTTTCCACTCAACCTGATCCTTCTTGAACCCCAATCTGGCAAGCGCAACCTGAATGATTAACCACCCATTCCGCCCGCCACCATGATCAGGCGTATTCTCGATGGAGGACAGATAGTACGTCACTTCCAGTCTCGTTATAGCAGCTAGCTTTGTTCGAGCTCTAGATAGAGAGGCCCGTTCGAGACGTGTTGAGATATCGCGGGCCGAGTTGAGTGGGACTGTCAAGTGGAAGTGATTGAGAGTGTAGTATAGTAGGAGAGATTCTTGGCGAATCTTTCGACAAGACCTTGTCAGACCCGGTTGAAGGGCCAGCAGATTTGCGCCATCTTTGGGCTTTGTGAGAGCGTGAAGATGTGCTCTTTCTTTTTGTACTGTGAGGGCGTATTCGTAGATCAGGTTCCTGAGTTCTGGTGAGATTCGTAGAAGTGGCGAACTTTCTCTGATGGTCTGATCTGTGTCCATTGTGGTTGGAAACTTGTTTTCAACATGGCAATGCGTTGTTGTTGTTGATGTTTGAAAACCTGCTGGAGGACTTGGTTGCTTTGTTTGATAGCTGAGATTGAGTTTCGGCATGATCTCAATGAAGCTAGCTAATATAGGCAGTTCGGTAGCCCAATATTGTCGAAACATATGAGCAGTGATGACCTTTCGGTGAACTGTGGAAAGCAGAGCGCATTACCTTTTGCATGACCTTACAGGTGTGGCGGTCATTGATCGTATCAACGTCGGTCCGAGAACCACATTGATGGCTTCGCCAACTCTTTTGCACTCACTGGCAGCATTTGTCAGCTCAACGACAATCAGTACTCACCTGTATTCGCATTCGTTTGAGTACCGAGGGCAATACTTGAATGATTGCAAGGTCTTATCCTTCTCTTTGCTCGGAGTACGCAAGGTACATGTGCAATCAGCAACCCGAGTTGTTCATTGATCATCCGTGGTGTTTATACCAGTAAGTCGTTCTTAACGGAACAGCAATCTAATCAAGACTTTGAGCTCTTGGTGGGATGCCGTGCTTCGAGCCCTATGCGATTCGCGAATGATCTTTTTGCTTCGTGCTCGCCTACACCGTAGCATTAGCATAGATATACAATCCCAGTTCTCCGTATCTCAACAATCGTCTGGGCCTCCGTGGCTCAGTCAGTAAGTCGCCAGCCTCGTTAATGCTTGACATGACACAGCATAGCTTTCCAGCGACAACCACTATGTAGCTCGAATGCGATGCGATCGCACCAGCCTTCGACGAGGGCGATTGTTTTGCCAATGCCTTGGTCCTTGTGTACAATTTTGTACTCAAAGATCACTGTGATGCAGTCTCCATATACGGACTCAGGCCAGCTTCCTTCATCGAGCGTTCGTGGTGTAGCGGTATACCAATAAGTCGACGGCATTGACTGTTGCTCGGGATATTGAGAAGCCTGAGTCCTGGAGCAAGATTAAGGAAATCTATCGTGCGACCTCAGTCGCATATCTTAATGCTATGAAATTGTCGAATGTTCTTTTGTTTTGCTTGATTGTAGCCTTTTCGGAGATTGATTTCTGCTCACTTCTGACCCGGGTGTCCCAGTAGGTCGATGGTGTATGCTGTTGCTTGGAAGCTGTACAAATAGCAGCATTAAATCGAGGTTTCTGATCTCTCCCGGGCTGTTGGCGCCGCGCTGGCGAAGGTGTACCACTGAAGAACGATCTTTTACTCATGCGAAACACTTCATGATCGTCATCGATTTGTCGACATTGGGGCAATTATCTTCTTGCTTCGCACAGCAGACACATCTGCTGACAGGAAGATCGGTATGGTACACTGGTATCTGTACATATATAAGTAGTCAGCAGCAACACGCTATGCAGATGCTCCGTCGTTACTCTTTCACAACGTAATTTCGCCCTTCCACGTCCCATCGGTCAGACCTAGCTTCTCGACCAAGTTCTGCCATCGTGGACCACCTCTTTCCTTCTTCCTCAAATACTTCAACAGCTTCGCTCTCCTGTGCACCAGCAATCGCAAATTCCTCTTGTTCACTTTATCCATCGTGCCTCTTGTCTCTAAGAAGTCCGCGACAGCTCGTATCTTGGCCGTCAGGATCGCGATTTGCACTTCACTGCTGCCAGTATCTGCTCCTACCCGCTCGACCTTTTCCTGCTCGCCTCCTGTTGTTGCTGCAGAAGCTGGCTTTGGTGAAAGCGTCTGTTCTGTGTTATGCCGCCCAAAGACATCTATACATCTTTGCTTGTTCACTCGTAGTCGATCCTTGCTGCTTCCCAATGCTAAGCTGGAGATTCGCCGTAATGCTTCTTGCGCGGTAGTGTGCTCTTCCTCCAGTCTCTTTCTTCGTGCTTCGGGCGTGACGTCCGTGGTAAGGTCCGCTAACAGTGAAGATGAACGTGCCCAGTCCGGATTGTTCATACCAGTATCCCTGGGCACACCGGCTAGAAGTTCACTAATTTCATCGTTGACACCTCGGGGTCGACTTTCATCTCCATCCCTCTCGCTGCGACCATCATATTCCTCTGGCTCGTCCTGGATTACTGGACTGCTCAACCATTGACTCCTTCCTACACCTCGTGCCAGTTCTTCTTTCGTCAAGTAAAAGTTGAGATGATCGTCCTTCTCCGTCTTGACAGTTTCACCCCCTGACGTCGCACTCCTCGTCTGAGTTGCTGCATCATCTGCTGCTGGCTCAGGCGGCAGAGCAGTGTCAAATGACTGCACAAATGCAGTCGTCACACCTCGAATCGGATCTCCTAGACTGCCTGCTCGCTCCTTCTTCAACACCTCCTGTCTGCTCAGGTTGGCCGCCTTCTTCGCTTTGGCCTGTGCAATTGCATATGGATCCCGATGCTTTCTTCGTTGCGTGACAGTCGATGCGTGTACACAGGGAGTCGATGTGAATGATCGCGTGATAGTCGAGGGAGGTGCTGCTGCTGTCTGTTAGCACTTGCCTCCCGTATGCAATTATGCATCGCGACTTACTGCTTTGCGCCCGCAGACATTGCGCAATTGGTATTCGAGGCGGCATTTTCTGTTCTGTCTTCAGATTCACATCGACACCAACACAATCTCACTGCCAGCCAGCACTATCACCCAAGAATCATGTACCCCAATGCGGCGAAGAAGCGGAAGAGCCATCGAAGCGCGCCAAGCGAACGACATTTGCCTGAGGCGGCCCGCGAGCCCGCCGCACTCACAATTATCAATCACCAACTCAGAGAACTTGAGCTTGAACAACACCGCCAACACCGACGCTCTCTCACACCGACGCTCTCTCTCATCGACAACTACCGCGACGATGGCCTCCCCAAAGAACCTCCCTCCGGTGTTCAATGCCACTGCCCAGGACATCGAAATGCTCCTGTCGGCTCAGGCTCACATTGGCAGCAAGAACTTGCAGGTGCACATGGAGCCATACCTCTGGAAGACTCGCCCAGATGGTATCAACGTGATCAACATCGGCAAGACCTGGTATGTGGACAATCTACAGCATATGCGCGAGAGAAGGGGCATTTTGGCCATCGCGACGAGCTTTGCGACCACTTCTACTCTTCGCGAAAATATATGACTTGGCAAACGCTCAGACATACTAATTCTTCCCACAGGGAGAAAATTGTCCTCGCTGCCCGCATTGTCGCAGCCATTGACAACCCAGCCGACATTGCTGTCATCTCTGCCCGTCCTTACGGTCAGCGTGCTGTCCTCAAGTTCGCTGCCCACACCGGTGCCTCTCCAATCGCTGGTCGCTTCACCCCCGGTAACTTCACCAACTACATCACCCGTTCGTTCAAGGAGCCACGCCTGATCATCGTCACCGACCCACGCACCGACGCCCAGGCCATCAAGGAGGCCTCGTACGTCAACATCCCAGTCATCGCCCTCTGCGACACCGACTCCCCAACCGAGTACGTCGATGTTGCCATTCCAACCAACAACAAGGGTCGTCACGCCATCGGTCTCGTCTGGTGGATGCTTGCCCGTGAAGTGCTCCGCCTCCGTGGCACTCTCGCCAGCCGTGAGGCCGAGTGGGATGTCATGACCGATTTGTACTTCTACCGCGACCCAGAAGCGGAGGAGAACAAGGACTCTGCTGGTCAAGATGAGGGCAAGGTGCCAGGTGTCGACGAGGTCGGCTCTGGCGCTGTCGAGAGCGGATTCAACAACGAGTGGGAGGTCGGCAATGCTGGCAGCTCTGCTTTCGCTGCTGCTTCGGGTACCGCTGGTGCTCAGGCTGCCTCCACTTGGGACGCCGAGGGTGCTGACTGGGCTGCTGCCTCTGCACCAATCGAGACTGGCAACCAGGGCTGGGCTGCTGACGGAACTACCGGTGCTGTCGAGTCCTCCACAGGCGAGAACCAGTGGTAGATGCTGTCTGTGCTAGACAATTGCTAGGTACATCTCAACAAAATTCGACGCGATTCGCCCTCACAGGCTAGGAGAAAGTACTGGCGCTTTATGAGGGAAAGAAGCCTCTGTTCAGCAATGATGGAGGAGAATGCCCTGTGCTAGGAAGCCCGATCGGCTCGACGAAAGTTGGCCGGGTCTGTAGAGTCATACTAAAGATATCTTCAGGCGGACACTTTCTCCTCATCCTCATCATGTTGTTATTGTTCCCATTTATATCTTGTGTAGCGTGAAGTGATTGATTATTTTCGACTTGCGTGCCTGAGTGATCTGCACCAGCATGCTTTCTCCGCAGCTGCGAACGCGGATGTTCCCTTGGAAATTTGTTCTCCCAGTGACTGACTCTTTGTGTGAGTGTTCAATCTGCCATTGATGACTTTCACGTACACCTTTCTGTCGATGCAGAAACAACGCAAGTGGGATCTTACAGACAATACATCCTTCCAGCTCCTCTTAGGCGACTTCGCCGTCCTCTTCGTGTCGGAGCAACACATTAGCTAAAAAAAAGCTTCCTCTCCCTGAAGAACAATACACAATACTACACCACAACACCACAACCACCCAACATGGCGTCTCAAAAAGCGCCTACGACAGACACAGCCACGAAAGTGTCCATCCTAGGCAAAGATACCATTATCGTCGACTATGGACTCTGGCCCAACTATGCCACACACGATCTCCTGTCCAATATTCCCTCCTCGACTTACGTCCTCATCTGCGATTCCAATCTCGCAAAGTTGCACTACGTGCCCGCTTTCGTTAAGTCTTTCGAAGAGGAAAGAGCCAAACAAGGCAAGAACGATGTGAGGCTATTAGTCCTAGACAATATCCCACCAGGTGAGACTAGCAAAAGCAGAAAAGTAAAAGCCCAGATTGAGGATTGGCTCCTAGCACAAGGATGCACGAGAGATACAGTCATCCTCGCCCTCGGCGGAGGTGTCATGGGAGATCTGCTAGGCTACGTTGCAGCAACCTACATGCGCGGGATCAAGTTTGTGCAGATTCCGACTTCTTTGCTTTCAATGGTTGACAGCAGCATCGGAGGGAAGACGGCGATTGATGTGCCTATGGGAAAGAATCTGATTGGGGCTTTCTGGCAACCTGAACGGATATACATTGATCTTGCGTTCCTGGAAACGTTGGACAAGAGGCAAGTCTGCAATGGTATGGCTGAAGTTGTCAAGACCGCTGCGATTTGGGATGAGAGGGAGTTTGAGAGGTTGGAAGATGGAGCTGATGCTATCATGGCTGCGTTGGAAAGACCTGTAGGGAGAGGAAGATTTGAAGGGATTGAGGATGTTTTCAAGAGAATTGTGTTGGGGAGTGCGAGGGTTAAGGCGGAGGTCGTGACCAAGGATGAAAGAGAAGGTGGGTTGAGGAACCTACTCAACTTCGGGCATAGCATCGGACATGCTTATGAGGCGATCTTGACACCTGAGATACTGCATGGAGAGTGTGTGGCTGTGGGCATGGTGAAAGAGGCGGAGTTGGCGAGATACCTAGGGATACTGGAACCGGCTGCTGTTGCGAGGCTGACGAAAGCTATCAAGAGCTATGGACTGCCTACGAGTCTTGAGGACAAATTCATCACGAAAAAGACGAATAAAGTGTGCGAAGTGGATGTGCTGCTGCAGAAGATGGCAGTGGATAAGAAGAACGCCGGCTCGAAGAAGAAGATTGCACTGCTGGAGTCGATCGGGAAATGTTATGAGCCAGAGACTGGACCTGGAGCGACGAAATGCGATGACAAGGACATCAGAATTGTGCTGTGTCCTTCAGTATTGGTCAAGCCAGGCGTGCCGAAAGGTTTGGACGTTGTATGCAAACCGCCTGGGAGCAAAAGTATCTCGAATCGGATCTTGTTGATGGCAGCGCTGGGTAAGGGTACGTGCAGGATTACCAATCTGCTGGCTTCCGACGATACACAGTATATGTTGTCCGCAATTGCAAGTTTGCAGGGCGCGACGTATGCATGGGAAGATCAAGGCCGTGTGCTGGTAGTGAATGGCAATGGTGGCAAGCTGAAAGCCTCAGCAGAGGAAATCTTCATTGGCAATGCGGGCACTGCATCGCGCTTCTTGACGACAGCACTATCTCTCGCAGAAGCAACAAAAGAGGCGTCGCACACTGTTCTCACGGGCAATGCTCGTATGCAAGAACGACCTCAAGGCCCGCTCGTAGACGCACTCAAGTCAAATGGCGTTGACATGGAGTACCTTGGCAAGCCGGGCAGTCAGAGTCTGCCTCTGCGCATTGGTGCAGCAGGCGGCTTTGAAGGTGGTGACATCGAGCTTACGGCGAAGGTTTCATCACAATATGTCTCCTCGATTTTGATCTCCGCTCCCTACGCCAAGAAGCCAGTCACTCTTCGCCTTGTTGGTGGTAAGGTGATCAGTCAGCTCTACATCGATATGACCATTGCCATGATGGCCAGCTTTGGAGTGCATGTCACGAGAAGCAAGACGGAAGAGAACGTCTACCACATCCCAAAGCAGAGCTATGTCAACCCTGCCGAGTATGAGGTGGAGAGTGATGCGAGCAGTGCTACGTACCCTCTTGCTATCGCGGCGATTACTGGTACGAAGTGCACTGTCCCGAATATCGGATCTTCTTCGCTACAAGGAGATGCTCGGTTCGCGGTCGAAGTGCTTCGTCCAATGGGCTGCACAGTTGAGCAGACCGAGACAAGCACAACTGTCACTGGTCCTCCTGTTGGTGAGCTGCAGCCTTTGCCTGAGGTGGACATGGAGCCTATGACCGATGCTTTCCTGACTGCATCTGTACTTGCAGCTGTTGCTAAGCCGAACAAGTATGGCGCTACAACAAGAATCATTGGTATCGCAAATCAGAAGGTCAAAGAGTGCAATCGCATTGTAGCAATGATCGATGAGCTTGCCAAGTTCGGTGTGACCTGTAGAGAGCTGGATGATGGCATCGAGATTGACGGCGTTGGCGCAGATATCAAAGGCCCCTCTGGCTCGATACATTGCTACGATGACCACAGAGTAGCAATGAGCTTCAGTGTGCTTGCCGCTGTTGCACCGAAAGGCACATTGATCCTCGAGCGAGAGTGCACCGGAAAGACTTGGCCTGGCTGGTGGGACGTCTTGCATCAGACTTTCGGTGTTGAGCTTGAAGGCGTCGAGCCTGAGAAGTCCCACGCTAATGGCCATACAAATGGCCATACAAATGGTGTGGACAGCATCAATGGCTATGTAAATGGCGAAGTGAAGAAGTCGGTCTTCATCATTGGTATGCGAGGCGCTGGTAAGACCACGACTGGTGGCTGGGCTGCACGGATTCTTGGCTGGCCGTTCGTCGATATGGACCCAGCTCTCGAGGAACAGGAGGGTATGACGATTCCCGAGATGCTGAAAGATAACGACTGGGACGGATTCCGACAAAAGGAACTCAAGCTGCTAAAGCGTCTTATGGCTGAGAAGCCGAATGGTCACGTCTTCGCGACTGGAGGCGGTATTGTCGAAACACCTGAATGCCGTGCCTTACTCAGAGATTGGCAGAAAGACGGCATGGTGCTCTACGTCACCCGAGACATCAAAGCAATCATGAACTTCTTGAACATCGACAAGACGCGCCCTGCTTATGTCGAAGATATGATGGGAGTCTATCTGCGACGAAAGCCTTGGTTCGAGGAGTGCAGCAACTTGCATTACCACAGCCAGACTGTTGATGAGACCACTGCTATTGTGGGCTGGACAAGTCCTTTGGACGACTTCACGAGATTCTTGAACACTATGACAGGCAGGAGTGGTGCATTGCAGAAGATCTTGGCGAAGCAGCACTCATTCTTCATCGCATTAACGAGTCCCACGATACAGCAGATCGTTCCGATCCTGCCTGAGGTGACAATGGGTAGCGATGCTATTGAGTTGAGAGTGGACCTACTCGTTGACCCAGACAAGGCACCAGGAGAGACGCATTGGAGACCTGGATTCCTGAGCGAGCAGGTCGCACTCCTGAGAGCTTCGACAACTCTGCCACTGATCTTTACTTTGAGAAGTGTCAGTCAAGGTGGACAATTCCCTGATGAGGCTACCAAGCAAGCTATTGCGCTGTATGCAGAGGGCTTGCGCATGGGCTTCGACTTCGTGGATCTGGAACTGACTGCGGCGCCTGAGCTGAAGGAGTATGTGCTCAGTCATAGGAAGATGTGCACCATCATTGCTTCGCACCACGATCCCAAGGGACAGCTTTCCTGGGCTGATGGTGCAGAAGAATGGAGAGCAAATTTCGACGCTGCGCGCCAGTATGGTGACATTGTCAAGCTCATTGGCGTGGCCAAGGACTTCGATGCCAACGACGACTTGAAGGCTTTCAAGAAGTCTGTGGCCAAGGAGTTCCCACAATTACCCGTCATCGCCATGAACATGGGCGAGCTGGGCAAAATGAGCAGAGTGACCAATGGCTTCATGACACCAGTCAGCCATCCTGCCTTGCCTGTCAAAGCCGCTCCAGGTCAGGTCTCCGCAGCAGAGATCAGAAAGGTTCTCGGTATCGTCGCTGAGATTCCTGCGAAGAAGTTCTACCTCTTCGGAAGGCCAATTCAGCAGTCGCGCTCGCCAGCTTTGCACAACACACTCTTCGGCGTGACTGGTCTACCACATACCTACGGTCTCCACGAAACCGACAAGATTGCTACAGCGGAAGAGCTCATTCGCTCGCCTGAGTTCGGCGGAGGAAGTGTTACCATTCCCCTCAAACTCGATGTAATGCCACTCCTCGATGCCATTGACCCCGCAGCCGAAACGATCGGCGCAGTCAACACCATCGTGCCCACCAAATCCTCCTCAGGAAAGAACATCCTAGTTGGCCATAACACAGACTGGCAAGGTATGGTCCTTGCTCTCCGCAACGCTGGTGCACAGAGTACTCCTGCTGCAGTGGCTCGTGAAGCAGGCATGGTCGTCGGCGGAGGCGGTACAGCCAGAGCTGCCATTTACGCTCTCAAGAACATGGGCTACAGTCCTATTTACTTATTGGGAAGAAACAAGACAAAGTTGGCACAGCTCACTGGATCTTTCCCAGCAGAGTACAATATCGTACTGCTCTCTAGCCCAGAAGAAGCTAAGCAGATTGAAATCCAGCCCGTCGTCGCTGTGGGTACTATTCCTGGGGACTTGCCTATTGATGCTACTTTGGAGAGCATCTTGCAAGTTGTCTTTGCGCAGTCTGCCAGCTCAACCCGCAACAAAGTTCTGCTTGAGATGGCTTACAAGCCGTCTGTCACTCAGCTTATGAAGGCTGCTGAGAAGAGTGGCTGGAAGACTGTGCCTGGACTTGAGGCGCTCGTCGCGCAGGGTGTGCATCAGTTCAAGCTGTGGACTGATATCATGCCATTGTATGAGCTCTCGAGGAATGCTGTGTTGGGATCCACATCGTAAGTTTGCAGAAAAGTGGCAGAAGGCACCTCAAGCACAGTCCTCAGCGATGTGTTATGCGTGCTAGCAAGCGGATGGCACACTCAGGTCGTATCGCAGGGGTATTCGCCGTGTTCCATGGGGTAAGGTGTTATTCGGATCTCACAATTGCAGACTCGTCTCTAGAGTTGCACGACAATCTCGAAGAATGCAGTGTGGCTCAAGATTGAACGGAATCGGATCGATGAGCATTGCCGACCCGCACGAAGATACGTCCTGAAGAGTTGTGGTTCAAGGTGTGGTTCGCAGACTCGTGGCAGCAGGGTGGAGGACAGGCATTTGCAAGCCCCAAGAAAGGTACGCGAGAGTGAGCTGCCTTGCCGACCTCAACGCTCTGCGTCAGAAGCGTTCGCAGTACCTTGCTGGACTGGTGTACTGATGTTACATGTTACACTGATAGAAGCATTGTATAGAGATCGAGAGCAATGCCATCGCGGCACTTGCAGTTACAAGCGGCCTATCTGCAAACAAGACCCATAGCAGTCGCAATTCTGCCTATCTTGGAAGATCAGACCCCGGTCGATTGGCGGAAGTCGTTCAAAGTTTCCTTTCCCCACCGCCCAACGTCACACCACTAACAAGCATAGAGGTAGGGTGCCTGACGATCTTTTGTGCAGGTTAAGTAACCAGCTTGTGCAACATCATGATAGAACTGCAACTGCTCAAAGACCCCGCCGTTACTGTCGCATTGGCAAGAGCGAGGATGAACACGAAGGATCGGCCATATCAACACTGAAGACCTCGCATTGGACTGCTGAGAAGCAGCTCTACAGACATCGATCACAACAATGTACACATCACTCATCGCAGCGACTATACTCGCTGCAAGATGTCTAGCAGATCTGACAGGACTTCCGACTGTCCCATTCACAACCTCCGGGTACGGCAACAGCACACTAGACCTCCTCACGCGCATAAAGAAGATTGTGGTCGACAGCAGGTATGCTGACGCAAAGGATACCAATGGATATACATTAATTCCACCTACACTGAACGAATTTGCACTAACCTTTGCGACGGATATGGCTTCCTTGCTGCCTGCCTACCAGAACATCTCACTGGGAACTGGAAACTGTACTGGATCCTCCGAGATCTTCTTGACTGTGGGGAATCACAGTGGTTTTCATGATGTTGCTGGCAGATGGACTTCTGAGGCATATAAGATTGAGGTTACGACTGTCGGGATCAAGATCACAGGAGCGAGTCCACTTGGAGTTTGGTGGGGTACGAGGTCGATTTTGCAGCAGGCTGTTTTGGGAGATGGAAAGATTATGACTGGCTATGGAGTTGATAGTCCTGGGTGGGGGACTAGAGGGTTCTTCGTAAGTGTTCGACAAAGCTGAAAGGCAAATGGAAGTTGCTGACGAGATTCGACCTCTAGCTCGATGCCGGGCGACATTACTATCCACCTGAGTTTCTCATTGAAATGTGCAACTGGATCTCGTTCTACAAGCAGAACACGTTCCACATCCATCTGAGCGATAACCTGTACAACAACGTGGAAATCTATAGCTTGGAACGACAATTGACGCTTTATTCGGCCTTCCGACTCTGGTCGAACGACTCTGCTGTGGCTGGACTCAACAAGCGCAGGAATGAATCTTATACTCGTGAAGACTTCGATCATATTCAATACAGTTGTGCGGCGAGAGGTGTCACCGTGATACCCGAAATCGAGGCTCCTGGACATGGTCTGGTCTTCACACAATGGAAGCCGGAACTCGCGATTGCTGAACAATTCGATCTGCTGAATATCACTTATCCAGACACGATACCTGTGATCCAGAGTGTGTGGAAGACATTCATGCCTTGGTTTCACAGCAAGGTTGTGCATCTTGGTGCTGATGAGTATGTCGATAGCAGCTTGAGTAAGACGTAAGTTCGGCATTCAGCATGATTAAACCTCGGAGCGCTAGCTGACTACATGGATGCGGCTTGTAGTGCCCTCGCGGAAGTCTACAACGACTTCGTCAATGCTATGAACAGCTACATCGGTGGCTTTGGCAAACAAGTACGCATCTGGGGTACCTTTCCACCTCAGAAGAACTACACCAACAACATCGCAACTAACGTGACGATCCAACACTGGGAGTTCTTCGAAGATTATCCTTACCAAGACTACATACAAAAGGGCTACAATGTGATCAACTCCGACGACCACTTCTACATCGTGACAAAGTACAGCACATCATATCGCCAAGTGCTCAACAAAACGCTCATCTTCCACGGCAATCCCGACGGCGGTGCTTGGTCTCCATATATCTTCGACCCTAACAATTCGACCAACAACCCGCCAAAGAACTCCTCGTCTGTCGTTGGACACCTCGCCGCACAATGGAATGACTACGGCCCCAACACATCTACCTATCTAGAAGCTTACTATTCCTGGCGAGACCACGGCCCTGCCTTAGCCGACAAGCAATGGGGAGGCAAGATAACCGAAGAAGAGTACGAAACAATCTACGAAAAGCTCCAAATCGCCGCCCCGGGTCAGAATCTCGACAGAAGAGTAGATTCGAAGACTTCCACAATCCTGTCTTACAGATTCACAATGAAGCCTCCACCATACTATGGCTATAGAAGCTTCAACGACAGCGTGATCAAGGATCTGTCTGGAAATGGCTACGATGCGCAAACGAACTGCAGTATGGGTAATGGTACATTGCTGATCTCGAAAGGCTGCTCAGTGTCTACGCCACTAGAGTCCAAAGGACTGAACTACACCCTTTCCTTCACCCTCAAGCAGACGACGAATGCGACTGGAGGGGCAATTTTCACTGGGCCGGACAGTGAGCTGAGATCGGGTAATGGGACATCTACCAAGTTGATGCTGGTGTCGGCTGGAAATGCTTTCGCGCTCAATTACAGCTTACCGATTGGTGAGTGGGTGGATGCGAGTTTGATTGGCAAAGGTAACCAGACTTTCCTGTCTGTAAACAATTGTACCGCGATGGAGTTCCAAACTGTTGTTGGAGTCAATGGTGCGAGTTTTGCGTGGACGACAATGGCTATTGTTGCGCCACTGAGTACTATTGGAGGTGGTAGCTGGGAAGGCCAGATGAAGAGTGTCAAGCTTGTGGATTATGCCGTCTAGACTACCTCATGGAATAGAGACTTTTTCCCATGACAATGACATGGAACATGCCAGAAACAATCTCTGCTGGTACTTCTGCTGCCAGTTCTCCACTATCGTCGTCCTCGATCGTCAATCCCCAAGGAAAGGCCAAGTGACCGTAACGGACCATGCAATCGAGGGATCGTAATGGATCATGCAATCTCATGTCGTCGTAGGGCTGCATCAATGCATTTCTGGCGACTGCGGCCTTCAATTCCGGCGTGAGTGTACACCACGGCTTCGCATGAACCTCAGCTTCGAGTATTGCAGAGAAGCGACGAGACCAATTCATCCTTGGAAACTGCCTGAGCACTATGTCCATGACACACTCGTGGATGTAGACCGAATTCCAGCCAAAATTGTCAAATTCTGTAGCCATTTGAAGCACTTGTGCCATCCGCGAGATTGTTCCTGGAAGTGATGATGCCAGATCTTGTTGCCGGCTAATGGCTTTACACACACTCTCAACCTGGGATGTGCATGCGCCGAAACTTTGCAGCTTGTCGAGGGCGGTGAGAGCACTTTCGTACTCGAAGGGGAGGTTGGTTGACTCGCGGTGTACGATTCCGATCATGTGGAATAGACAGGTCAGAGCCCATGTTTCTTTGAAAGCATTGGTGAGCCACTCCGGGTGGTGTCGAGTGACTATGGCGTGACCTGGACGCTCCGTCAGTCACAATTGATGCCAGCGAGTTTGGAGATAAGCTGACCGAAGCAGAACACTCGAATGCTGTGATTGTACGTTTCCGTTGGCAGTTGTGGTCGTGCGAACACCTGAGCCTTCTTGACCACCTCAGAATCGACTGGCCAGACATCTAGGAAGACGAAATCGATTGGTTCCGTCGACAAGTTCCCGTCTTGTACTGGGAAGTTGGATCGATCGCGTGGCTCCTCTTGCAACCCGAAGTCGCTGTTTTCCTGGTGTTTCGAGAGCGCTCTGAACATGCCCTGCGGTGGGAGCACAGAGTCTTCGCGCTTCTGACCTATAAGGTCACCGCCAATATCACCCATATTGCTGTTTCGTAAGACTGCGAATATTTGTAATGTTGTGAGCCGCTCTCAAGGGATTGACTGTTTACTCGACAAGGGTACCTTACCTGCTTTGTCTGGCAGCTGTTCGAGCGGCATGTGCGCCCTGCAACTAAACTGGCAGGCGTTGCTCTGCTCGCTCTTGACAGGCTCGAAGCAAGTTTCTCGCCACGGCTTCAAAACTTTCTAACACTCTCTCAGCGCGCTCGACGCCATGGTCCTCAACTATCATCAGAGAACTACGTGCATGATGAAGCATTCCGACACATCAGGAGCTGGGCCATTCCACCAGTAATATGGGTACTGCGTGCCTTGTTGTCGATGTTCGGAGTGGTGATGAACGTTCGAAAGAGCGCTTCACAGCCTACTGATGTTCAGCAATGAATATTGGGATCCGCCAATGCGGTCCATGGGAGTGTACAAAAAAGTAAGTTGAGGACCAACTGGCGTTCTGTTTCTCCAGGTTGCCGTGGGCGCTGAGGTCCTGCTGTCACATGCAGGGCATCGTGGCCATCCTTCACGAGTCCAGAGCGAAGCCTTCGAGGTGTCGGCCTGCAGCTCATCGTGCGACTTGATCCCAGTCGACGAAGTTCACGTGACAAAAATGTGAACTGTGGTGAAAGAGAACGAGGAGCGAGGCGAGCAAGGAGTTGGGAGCGTGCACAGACTTTGCCATGAAACAAGGATGATGGCGCCATTGTGTTTTCTTACACTTTTCTCAAACTTCTGTTCTTGCTCTTCAACCTCACCGTGACTTCGTACTCTCATCTCACCTATAGACAGTCTCGAACCGCCAAAGGCGATGATGAAGACAATGATGGATGTGATGGGGGATCAGCACCCCCACAGGCGACCCACTTGTTGCCCGCCTCGAGGTCTTCTACGCCTACTCGGCTATCAAACCGAACAAGTGCGGTCCAAGTACTACAATCCTCTGGTTCATTGGCCAGCAAGATGACACGCCCTTCAGCGTATCTGTCTCCGACCGCGGAGTGCTTCTTAGCAGCCGCAGAAATTATGCCTGAAGTACTGAGAGAAACCTCTAAAAGCTCGGTATAGTATTCTCTTCTTCTCAACAGGACTCACAACTACTACTTGTAGCTTCGATTCGATGCTTGCCATACACTATGTCCGAACCATACGAACACCAGGATGTCAACGAGAAAGGAACGAGAAATCTTAGATCTAGCGCTCTCAGCGACAAGTCCGACTCCACGCGAGATGACCAGTTCGAGATCGAGGAAGCATCGTTTCATGACCCAGATGAGATACAGCCAAAGCAGGAACCAGAATCAAGGCCTTCTCAGGATCTCAAGAGAGTGGCAAGCAATGTTCTCACCAAAGTTGCATCGCGCTTGACACAACACTCGCTGGTCCCGTCGCCCGCACCAGATGGAGGAGTAAATGCATGGACTCAGGTTGCTATGGGATGGCTAGTCATCTTCACTACCTGGGGTTGGGTGAACTCATATGGCGCATTTCAATCATATTACACACTCACTCTTGGTCTTCCAGCTTCAACGATATCTTGGATTGGCGCTGTCCAGAACTTCTTAACCTTCTTCGTAGGGGCATTCTCAGGCCGAGCCCTTGACGCTGGCTACTTCTTGCCTGCATTAATGCTCGGTGCGATCATCCAGTTGCTAGGGTATGACACCGAAGTTCACTGACCAACATTTCGAGACACCTGCTGACCTATATACGTGTGAATGCAGGATCTTCTTCATGAGGTATGTGCAATTATGGATCTGCGAGCCGTCTATACGCTAATTAGTGCTCTATAGTCTGTCGACAAAGTACTGGCAACTTATGCTCACGCAAGGGATCATGACGGGACTTGGTGGTGGCCTCTTCTTCACTCCGTCAATGGGACTCATGGGTACCTACTTCTCGAACAAAAGAGCCCTGGCCATCGGCATAGCTACAACTGGCAACAGCGTCGGCGGTATGGTGTATCCTGTCCTCGTGCAGCAGCTTTTGCCTAAGCTGGGTTTTGCCTGGACTGCACGAGTACTCGGCTTCTTAAACTTGGGATTGCTCAGCGTTGTGCTGGTCTTCATGCGGCCGAGACTACCTCCAAGGAGGTCTGGCCCGGTTGTGGATTTATCTGCATTCAAAGAGCCCCCGTACGCTTTCCTGGTCGGAGGTTTGTTCTTTATCATCTGGGCCATCTACTACACTTTCTACTATCTATCATCTTATGGCATTCAAGTTGCTGGCATGCCATTCGATACAGCGATCGATATCACTATCATCCTGAACGGTGCTGGTCTACCAGCAAGAGTGATACCTCCATTCTTCGCCAGTCGATTTGGGCAACTGAACACTCTGGTACCTATCCTCTTCGCGTTGGCTGTTGTCGCATTTAGCTGGATAGCTGTGCGCACACCGACTGGCATGTACACGTATGCCGTCTTCTACGGAATCTGGAGCGCGGCTTTCCAGTGCTTGATACCAAGCACAGTTGCATCGATCACTCCGAACATGAACATGTTCGGTACTCGCCTTGGCATGGCCTTCAGCACACTCTCATTCGCAGCACTCACGGGACCCAGTTTGGGCGGTGCCTTGCAAAGTGCGATGGGTGGCAGATATCTGGGTGCTCAGCTGTGGGCCGCAATAGCTACCGCGATTTCTATGTCACTTGTCTTGGCGTCACGGATGGCCAAAGCTAAGTGGAAGATTCATTCGAAGTGCTAGTTCGCCATATGGATATCGCATCGCGCCCACAACTGCTGGGCTCGATGTACTGCTGCGCCGACTACACTGCTGCTTCCGGTCGCTAAGTTCCTCGGTACCACGTAACCCGCACATATAAGGACTATGGTTCGCCGCAGCGGATGCTCGCACGCGACGTGCAGACTCTTTGCAAGCAGGCTGTGCCGCCAAGTACGTTACATACCCCAGAACTCACAAACTGGACAAATTCCTGCGACTCACCTATTCGAGATCGATACGAAGCGACACTCAGAACCAGCATGACGCTCCCCATATTCGCAGCTAATACCGGGTATGGCGGCAACGATGGAAGTGGGATCGAGCGTCCACTCCCTACATATGCGGCCAGCAGAGCGTATGAAGTCAACATCGAAGAGCCAGAAGAAAGACGAAGAAGCCAGAGCCGAAACACTCTAGGCCGATTCTGGCCCTCATGGCTGAACTTGTTCCACCCCCGACGACGCACCGGCTCGTTCGCCTTCCTCATCGCTGGACTGGTCTTCGCTCAGATCATTGCTTTTCCCATCTACAGCCTGCTTGTAGTCTGGATGCTCAAGGACCCTGTACAACTCACAGCTTACACATGTCCGAATAGCTCAGACGGCCATGTGACGTGTACCACTCAAAGTCAGCTGTTCGCTGTAGCCTGGAGTCTGATGGTCGTCATTGGCTTATTCTGGTTTCTCAAGAGATGGATAGCCCACCCGGAAGATGTGAGAGAGGTGCGAACAAACAAGAAGCAAGAAGTGGCACTGATGATACTGCCGATCGCAATGGTCGGCCTCGGAGTTGCACTGTACTATGGCATGACGAGCTACTATGGCTGCCGTGCTGGATGTATTCCCGGCGAGGATGCGTACTGCACGAGACTGGTCGATGCAGCTGGACAGATTGCCCGAAAGTTGCCCAAGAGCTGTGAAGATCCTCATGTTGCTAGGGACGATGACTGGAAATGGTTCGACGAGAGGTGATCAGAGCGGCCATATTGAAGCACAGCTCTTCGCAGTCTCTCAGAAGCGACGATAGTGTGAGTCTCTACTTTCAACGACGCTTGGAGCACGATAGCAAGGCAATAGCACAACAGAACATAAGTTCTCAATCAATGGAGCGACTCCTGGCTAACCTCACCCAACAGACCTTAGACATGTATGTGAGGTATTGACAGTGTTAGCCATCGTATCTAGGCCAATGCATGACAGTTTAATACAGCTCTGAACCAACAATACCACAAACAGGCCTTGTATGGCGTGCTGATAGAGCATCCTAGCAATGTGTCTTGGCATCCCTGCATGACGGATGGCGATCAACGATCAACCTCTGCTGTGCCTCACACGCAGCAAGATCATCGCACGTACCACACCTTGGTGAGAAGAAGTATGACTAGTCTTCATCTACCACTGACCTTCTCACATACCGCAGAATCAGTGCTCAATGAAGCCAAGCAGCTGATCGACAATGCTCGAAAGGTGCAGGACTCGATAGTCGCCCAGGTCACTCCAGAAGTTGCCACTTGCGCCAATACATTACTTCCCTTCGTACTTGAGGAGAACCACAGATACTATGAAAAGGCTTTGTTAGCTGATATACATCTTCACTGGATCTTGACACAACCTGCTAACTTCTGACAGGCTCGAGTTTTACGCCTCTGTATTCACTGATGAGGAGATAAGAAACGCCTCCAATGAAGCTCAGAAGCTCTTCTCCCAATCCCATACAGAGAGCTTGACGCGCAAAGAAGTCTATCTTCTATTCGCTGCTGTGAAGAACAAGTACGAAGTTCTTGAACCGGAGCTACAAAGACTCTTAGATCGACGACTGTTCTATTTTGAACGGAATGGCGTGCACTTACCTGAGAGTGATCGTGCGAGGCTTGTGGAGATCGAAGAATCAATCAATGGTCTGGGCATTGAATTCGATGAGAATCTAGGGAAGTGCAAGGATGAGCTCTGGTTTACCCGCGAAGAGCTTGCTGGTCTTACAGAAGAAATGCTAGCTGAGTTCGCGACAGATGACGAGAAACATCCAGGCCAGTTTCGCGTACTTCTGGAGCCATTGCAATATGGTATTCCTGTGCGATCAGCCTCGAATAGCGACACCCGGAAGCAATTGACTATTGCTTATGCAAACAAGTGCAAAGAGAACGTCGCCTTATTGGAAAAGGTGCTTGTGCTTCGCGACGAGGCGGCAAGATTGCTCGGCTATTCGAACCACGCAGAATTTCAAGTCGCAGCCTGCATGGAGAAGTCTTTGCCCAAAATCAACAGCTTTCTATCCGAGCTTCAGGCAAAGCTCATTCCGAAAAGAGACGTTGAGCTCGAGAAGTTGAAAGTTGTCAAAGCTGATGATCTTGTCAAGCGAGGCGAAGAGCCTGAGGAGAAGTTCTTTATTTGGGATCACACCTTTTATGGGCGAATACTGCTCCAGCAAGCTCGTAAGTATGATAGACCAAAGGTATCCCGACTTTGTATGTCTCACTGAGCTCAGGCCTGATATGGCCAACAGCGCAGAGTAGGCCTTGCTGAGGCGGTGCACTGTTTCAGAGTCAGTTGCTAACAATGCTACCTGTCACCTTCAGATCAGATCGATTCGGACGTGATCTCGGAGTACTTTCCAGTGAACATAACCGTAGATCGAATGCTTGGGATCTTCTCGCACCTGTTCGGTATGAGGTTCTCTCGCGTCGAGGGGGGACAGATGGAACGAGCTCGTAGAAGCAGTTGGCAGCAATGCTCTGACCTGGCATGAAGATGTGCTCTTCTATGAGGTATGGGACCAGAGCAGCGAATCGAATGAGGATCCATTCCTTGGCCATCTCTACATGGATCTCCATCCTCGAGATGGGAAATATGGCCACGCTGCCGATCTTCCTATACGGCCAGGATGCCTCGATATGGCGACAAGCAATCGCAAGTATCCTGCCACGGCTTTGATCTGTAACTTCACCAAGCCGACAAAGACGAAGCCAAGTCTGCTCAAGCACCACGAAGTGGTTATGCTCTTCCACGAGCTAGGACATGGCATCCACGATCTTGTCTCGAAGACGACTTGCGCACGATTCCATGGACCCGATGTTGTTTTCCCGTTCTCAGAAGCTCCGTCTCAAATGCTTGAGAATTGGTGCTGGACGCCATCGACCCTACGCTCTCTCACTCAGCACTACTCTACCTTGTCTCCCGAATACATGGCAGCATGGCGCGAGGGTGCCAGCTACAACGGCGTTGATGTGTCGGAGCAGATGCCCACCGGTCTCGCAGAAAGGCTCATTGAGGCAAAGCGCGTCAATACGATGCAAAACTGCGCCAGCCTTGCAATGTCCGTCTTCGACATGACCATTCATCAGCCCAAGTCGCACGAGGAGGCCAAATCGATGGATACAACATATTGGTGGAACAAGTTACGACACGATATCGCAGGTCTTGAAGGACCCGATAGCGGAGGCTACCATTGGGGTCATGGACACGCGCGCTTCGCTCAAGTGGTTCGTGGCTATGATGCTGGGTATTACGGCTACCTTGCATCTCAAGTCTACGCATCTGACATGTTCGCGACCGTATTCAAATCGGACCCGATGGATGCAAAGCAGGGTATGCGCTATAGGAAAGAGATTCTCGAGCCAGGTGGAACCAAAGAGCCATTGAAATTGTTGGAAAGCCTTCTGGGCCGGGCACCTAACGCTGACGCATTTTATGATGCTTTAGGACTCGCATAAGCCATACCATTATGGGCCGATGTCCGCGGAGTGTAATCAAAAATTGGTTGTCTTCAGTTGTGGAGATCATTGCCGTTGCACCTTGACATGTTGGCATAGGTATTAGCCTGAAGTGTAGCTTGTGGAGCGTAGCTCGAAGGTGGATCAGTCATTCAACTCTTGCCGTTAGATGTACGCCTAGTCGACCTTCCCAGCCTACGCATTCTTCTTCCCATTCTCCTTCGCCTTCACAGTCAACAACATATCCTCACCAATCTTCTCCGCCAAAGCATAAATAGTATTCATAGGATGTCCTGGCGGCAAAACCGGAAAAGCACTGGCATCAACAACTCTCAAACCCTTCACACCACCCAGAACTCTAGCTTTAGACTCAATCACAGCCATAGGATCATCTTTTCTACCCATCTTGCACGTACAAGCCGCGTGCCAAGTGAAGCCCGAATTGAAAGCCTTCAACTAAGCCAAAATTTCCGAATCTGTGGCATTATATGGTAGATCCTTCTCACCGGGTAGGAGTTCGTTACCGAGGAGGACTGGGTCGAGGGCGGTGGTGTTGAAGAAATCCCTCGCTCGCCTTAGAGCTGCGACGAGGACTTGTTCGTCTGTAGGGTGGGAGAGAAGATTGGGGTTTATGAGTGGTATATTGGACATGTCTGCACTCGAGATGCTGACATTCCCTGAGGATAAGGGTTTGTTGAGGACGGGAGTGAAGTAGAAGACGTTGATGGGGTGCTCGGATGTGGCGAATTCTGCGGCGCCGAATGGGGCGGAGGCGACGATATATTCTAGTTCGGGCCAGTCGGAAGGGAAAGCAATGAGATCTGCCTGCGTTTGAGGGGTAAAGGATTGCCGATATGATGGTGGGAGGTTCTCCCAGGCGAGGTAGTCGGATAGCTGGCTTGTTAGGATGCCAGTGCGATTGGTGTTGTATTCCTGAACAGCTGCATCGGCAGCGGTGGAATTTAGCAAGCTAGTGTATGTGACAACGTTCACTTCTTGTGCAATGTTGAACACAGTGTGGTCTTTCAGGTTTTGGCCGACACCTGGTAGATTGGCTACTACGGGGATGTTGAATCGAGAATGTATATCTCGCGGACCAATGCCGGATACCATGAGTAGTTGTGGCGATTGGAAAGCACCAGCAGATACCACGACTTCTTCCTTTGCAGATATGCGAAAGGTAGCTTTGTTGCTGACTTGGATAGTGACGCCAGATGCAGCCTTCTCCTGATCAAAGTGAATCTGCTTAGCCAAGGAATGGGTGTATACATGAAAATTCTTCAGGCCAATCGCAAATGCTGCATCCAGATAAGAGGTCTGACTCGACTCCATTGTCTGGTCGAACGGATTCTGCAATATGGGGTTCCATTGCGAGCCGATGATAGCTCCATTGATCTGGCTTGGAGCATCCTCAATGCCGAGCTCGCGGAAGGCGAGTTGTGCCCAAGAGCCAATTGGCGTTGCCCAGTTGGGATGGGATACCTGATTGGGACCACCAATCTCTGCGGGTTGCACTGACGGTGGCACCGTAGAGTTGGCAAATCGAAGAGCATCATTAGGCTCACTCAGAGTGATCGACCTTTGGTAGTATGGAAGGATGCTTTCCCACTGATAAGTCGGATCATTCACAGCATCTGCCCACACTTGCATCGTGCCCACAGTCGGTCGCTGATAGTTCTGTGCATTGATCGCAGATCTGTGAGTACGTTAGTTCACGACAGTCCATCAAGGTTCACATGCCACAACTCACGTTCCGCCGAGTGCCTTTCCACGAGCATATCGAAACTGAGCGCCACCCGCATAAGCTTGTGGAGTTGTCACAAAAGGCCAGGTGAGAGGTGATATGTTGACATCGTCTGGGCTGACCGAAGTGAAGGCCGCTTCGGCGTATGCTGGAACCGCGGACTCATTGCCTGCGTCCTGATAAAAACCACCAGCTTCGATCACAGCCACACTCTTCGATCGATCTTCCGCAAGTCGGTATGCCATTGCCAGCCCACCAGGCCCACCACCGACCACAACATAGTCGTATTTGGCATCCTTGATGCCGGACCGTCGCCCATCAAAGACGTGCTGAGCTTCTGTGAGTGTTGCTGCGAGTGTCGTGACCAGTATTGTCCGAAGTGTTGCCTTCATGGTTGCTGTTCTCTGCCTTGTTGAAGATGGTGCTACGAAACAGATATGATCTTCTTACCAAGTATATATATCTGTTCTGTTATGGCAAGTGCCGACTGGTAGAAAGCCATGCCACTGCCACGAGGCATGTCAAGCACTGCCATGAACAACGCCACTCCATATATGGAAGGTGGCTAGATGTTGAGTATGGCCGTGGGCTGTGCGTCGTTCATGATGATGAAACTGAGGACGGACTTCCCTTGAAGCAGTCCACTGACTCACGACTCATCTCTTCCACCAATGTCAATATATGCTGCTTTCAAGTTGCTCTGCGATGTCCATTAGTTTGGAGCTCTGTCGCCAAGACGGAAAACGATGTGCCAAGTAAATGACAATGCTGCTCAACGTGGACGAGCAGCAGCTTGAGGTGTCGAGGCATTAGTGTACCAGGTGTGGACCTTTGAGGCATCTTGCTGCATTTGCATGTTCATTCTTACTTGCGTGATCAGAGATAGCTTCATGCCAGGGCCACTAAGCGACAACACCGTCCCTCTCTGGCTTGTATGCGAACCCTTTCTCCAATGTCATTGCTTCAGCGGCTGCCGCTGCTGCTGCTGACGCAGCTCTCTTCCGGGAGACCCTACTATTCACACAGTCATCGCAGTGATGATGGGCGGTGGTCGGAGTCGAGCCCGACATGGCAACGATGGGTTCACAACAGCGCTTCCATCCCAAGACTTGCACATGGTCCCAGTGGCGCAGCCGCAACATATACTGAAGTAAAAACAAGATAATCTCGTTGTTCGCATCGTTACATGCGCCGTCGTCCAGCCGTGGAGTCGCAAACGGCGGATCCTGCATTCCACGAGACAAGATCAGTCGGCCGGAGTGATGATACATCGTGAAACAGACCAGGTCGAGATGAAAGGCCAGCGGTCCATGATGGCGACGAATCGCGGTGAAGAGGTGTCGCCATGAGTGCACTGAGAAGTCGTTTCTCGCCGGGTCCACATCAATAAGAGTCAGCTCATTTACGGCAGGATGATTCTGAAGCCAATTGTAGAGCATGCTCGGGCAGATACCTACCCCGATCAGAGTAAGTCGACGTAGCTGAGACATCTGTGGTAGGCGAGTTTCCGAGGTCCATTCGAGATCGCCATAAGATATCGTCAGGGTGCGAAGAGTCCGTTGGATTTTTCGCGCCAGCTCGTTGATGAATGCCATGAGTTTTGTGACCATCTCCTGCTTCTGCAATGCGAAATGATCATTTCCGGATTGCGGAAGTCCTTGAAACCTGACGAAGAGACGCACTGTATCTAGCCGACTAAGATCGATAGCTTGCCACAGCAATTGCTTCCAGTCAATCACCTCGACCGCCACTAGGTCGAGTTCAATGCATCGTGGTACTATATTCGCAGCCACTATGCCGGCTATGGGACCTTTGAGCCCAACACTGTACGGGGACTTGTCTGCTGGTCCAGGCCTCGTTTTGATCCGGACCGAGCGGACTTTGGGCAGCCGGCGCAGGATATCGATCATCGTGCTTGCATTCGATCTAGAGTAACACGAGAACAGTAAGCAAGTGTATCGTCTTGAAGCTTATCCTAGCAGGTAGTGAGACGAGCAGTGTCTTTACTCACCGCATATTCCTTGACCTTGCTGTAAGCGTATTGTATAGATCGCTTCGAAGAACGCGAGCAGGCTTGAAAACGACCGTGCGCACGAAAGGAGAGATCATAGGTAGCCTGTCTTCGAGATTGCACAATTGCTCCATTGCTGGTGTCACAACGACCGTACGCTCGATTCGTGCCAGCTCTTGCTGGAGCGGGTTATGGCAATTGAAGCATGGGTGCACCAGACGTAGGCACCGAAGGTATCGTCGGTGTGTCCTAAGGTCTTCTGGTGAATCGAGACTCGGGGCTTGAACGCAGTACTCCATGATCATGGTAAACAGCTCGACTGGGAGATGTAGAAGTGGTGACGGTCCGCCGAGTTCGTGGGGGTTGATGTCCGAGAAGTCATCGTAGTCAATCCCATCCAGTTCCCAGGGCTCGACATCAGGAAAGTCGTCCTCATCGAAACTGACGTCGTCTCCCAGTGGTAGGTTTGTGTTGATGCCCTCGATGCAAGTACGCGGAGACATCTCTGCCTCCACCGCCATCGTGATGGATATGTCGGGACATATGTCGAGAGTTGAGAGAGGACGACATTGTGTTGGAAAGTACGATTAGCCGGAGGGCGGACTGTATTGGAAAGTACGAATAGGTGGACAGCGCGTCAAGAAGCGGAAGGTGCATGTCTTACGCGCTCGTTTGACCGACAGGGGTCCTGAATAGAGTTTTGGTAATGCATGCACGATGATCTGCTGTGTCTTATGCACGTGTTGATGCGAGAGATACAACACCAGCTTGCTTGCTTGCTTTTCGTCACACGCTCAACATTTCTTGCCTGTGCTGTGCTGGGATTGACTTGGAGGTCGAAGAGGAGGTACATGTACCACGTGAGAGGAGGGCATATGGAGACGACATTGGAACGGCGATAGCACACGTTGCAATGCCCTCCACATCTCCTGGGCTGGCTTCGATGCCAACATCTTTTGCGGAGATACTGCCTGGAGCTCCTGCGCAATCACTGCAGGCGGCGACGACCTTCATATACCGATTCAAACGATATATCGTGTACATATCAGGCCGTCAGCTCAATGTCCTATCTGCACCGAACGTACTCGTCCAGGCTATCACGTTCCAGCATGATCTCACAGCAGTCGCAGCAGATCCCAAGAGTGGGAAGCTGATAGTTACTGGCAAGGAGCAAGCATGGATCTTGGAGCCCATTGCCGAGGGCTGGACGAAGATATACTGGGAAAAGGCTCTACTGTTGACGCAAGATGATGGTGAAGTGGAGATACTTTCAGTCTGCTGGAGCAATGAAGGAGAAGCGCTACTTGCAAACAGCCGATTTCTTACGCTGTTCTCTACTCAGCCAACTTCGAGAAGCAATTCCCCTCGGACCTCTACGATTGATGGCGAGACAGTGGAGGAGCGCAGGCCATTGTGGTCGAAACCAGTCGCAAGACCTGTTCAGCAGGCTACTTTCAGCCCGAGCTCGACTCTGATCGCAACTCGTGCACGTTATGATCGCCTGGTCAAGATATGGAGACGCCTGTCGTTCGAAGAGGGGTTGTTTGATCACATGTACCTACCGCATCCGGCAGCAGTCACTCATATCGAATGGAGGCCCCTTGACGAGCATTCCGAGATCAGGAGAGGCAGTGCAATCAGTAGAAGGCATGAGGAGGAGCAAGAAGTGTTGTATACCATCGCAACTGATGGCGTGCTGCGGGTGTGGCGGACAGGCGGCATACACGATCTGGATATGCTTGTGTTACATACCTCGATCGATCTGGTAGCAGCCATACCAGAATCGCCAAGTCTGATCGCCAATGGCACGAAAGTCAGCGCAAAGTCAGCGCGTTATGCTGTCATGTTGCCATGCGATCAATTCTCGGCAGCACTCAATGCTGCTATAGGTCTTTCACAGGACAACAAGATCAGCCACGCGAAGGAGCATCTCAAGGAGCTGGTATCAAAAGAGTTGGACGTCGTCATTGTGCTCGATGGACAGGGAAGGATGTCTGCTTGGGGTCTGCAAAGCATTGGACACAAACGGCGGCCGCCCACACCTACGACAGTCCAGCCATTTCACATCGCACATGCCGAGGGACTGCATCTAAACCTACCTCACAACGCACCCGCTGTACCTACCGCCTGGTTCCAGGACGATAAGGTGCACTTGCTTGTACATAGCTTCGCTCATGATGGCAATATCTCATGGTGGCAAGGACTGGTTGAGGCGTTTATGTCAACTTCAGCTCCTGGCGCAGATCGCTTGTCACTGGCGAGCTCATGGCAAGGTGTGGGTCTTGAAGCGTGGAGCGAGCAAAACATGGACCTCGATCATAGACCGATCGAGAGGGCTAGCAACGGATATCAAGAAGCACCTGCGAGTAGCTGCATTGTAAGGGGGTCCAATGGACATCGCGCCGTGAGTCTGTCGACTAGCGGCCAAATACAGGTTGCCAGCTCGACACGTAAGCACATGGGAACTGCATCAGAACCACTTGCAGCATTCGAGACAGGAGTGGAGAATGGAGTCCTGCTCGCAGCAAACACAGCGGTCGCTGCTGTTGTCAGCAAAGAGCGCACAACCCTCTCCATTGTAGACCTTCGAGATGGCTTCGTCGAGGAGTGCCAAGGTGTCGACGATACGATACATAGCGCGCAATGCTTCACGCTGAAGGCTCGCCAGAGCTTTGTTGCAATTGCTTACGACACGAGTGTTGACGTGCTAGCTCAGAGCAGATATGAGCACAACAGCGTTGTGATGCGATCATGGCACTTCGTGCGACTTGTCTCGATAGCTGATCTTGGCGTGAACATCACAGGCCTGGCATGGCGAGCAGATGGAAGTTTGGCTGTCGCCGCCGGTACAGCACTATTCATCGCAGCACCTGAAGTGGTTGTAGACCAACTTGAGGATGAGGTACGAGAAGCGGCAGAAGTTCCAGAAGAGGCCAAGACGGTACATTTACCTGTATTGGCGCACCATCTTAGTAGATCATTGCCTGCTTGGCATCCGACTACGTTGGAAAGACTTGTGTTACATGGTCATGGTCGAGCGGCAGTTGGATTGCTCAGCGAGCTTAGTGCCAAGCTCAAGTTCTGGAGTCCTGGCGATGACCTCGATCCGATGTTGGACGTGGATCCAGAGATACTACTTCGAGGCACAACATCGCATGCTACTTGGCTCGATAGTGACGTTGCCGGCGAGCTCAAAGAACAGCTTGACGAGAAAGAACTGCCTGCGATATCACGCAAGGATCAGTGGCGCTTGGGTCATGTTGTGGACGCTCTTCTATATCTCCGCGATCACGTCAATGGCCTCGATCGTAACGCACTCTGGTATCTATTCACATGGAAACTGCAGCTGCTTCCGCACCAAGATACGGAAGGTCAAGTCAATGGCAATGCACAGCTGGATGAATCATATAGCCACGACCACGGCTTCATACCTGAAATGTCGTGGCGTGAGATTGCTATGGCCTACCAAAGTACATCTCAGCAGCCTCTGCTGGACATTTTGATCTTGCACTACGACAACAAACTCACCTGGCAAATCGCGAAGCGTCTTGGCATCATGGCATGGCTTACAGATCGTGAAGCGCTTGTTCAAGCATTCGAACAGATGGCGCAGACAGCATACCGCTCTACTTCCCCGCCTGACCCGACTCTTGCTGCGATCTACTATCTTGCTCTACACAAGAAGCAGGTACTCGCGGGACTTTGGCGTATTGCCACCTGGCATCGAGAGCAGAGGTCCACGACAAATTTCCTGAAGAAAGACTTCAGCCAGCCTGATGCTCAAACAGCTGCGAAGAAGAACGCATATACTTTGATGGGCAAGCGGCGATTCCACTATGCAGCAGCCTTCTTCTTGCTTGCTGAAAATCCAGCTGATGCTTGCAATGTACTTGCAGGACAGTGCGATGATGTGCAGTTCGCTATCGCTGTAGCAAGACTTTATTGTGGTGATGGATCCGCAGTACTGCAAGCGCTACTGGCAGACCGTATACTGCCCGAAGCAAGGAAAGACGGAGATCGCTGGCTGATGAGCTGGTGCCACTCCGTACGTCTCGAGAAGAAACAGGCCGCGGAAGTTCTGGTACAGCCATCTGAAGGAATTGTCAAGACGTGGCAGCGTGACGATCCAGCTACTCTGCTGCTCTATACACAACTACACAAGAAGCCAAGCGAGCATGAGTACACTGCCGTGCTTCGTTCTGCGAAGATTCTTGGACGCATGGGACTTTCTCTGCTTGCTTTGGATGTTGTTAAGACTTGGAAGTTTACTGCTCCGCCACTGCCGACGACGAACGGCCTATCGAATGGCTTCCACGAAACACTGCCTGATCGCACAGTCGCTACGCCTGACGCCGAAAAAGTTGCAGCTATCGAACCTCCCTCCATGCTTGATGGCTTCACAAGTTCCGAGCCTGCTCCACCAATGGACGAGAAAGCTGCACGACAGGCAAAAGCAGCTGAGCTGCTAGCCAAGATGAAAGCCAAGAAGAATGCGGCGGCACAAGCGAAGGACGAGAACGATGAGGACAAGAAGGAAAAGAGACAACCCACGCAATTCAAGGAACCTGATGCTAATAGTCTGTTGGATTCTTTCGGTTTCTGATAGTGTATGTATAGCGCGGCGTTTGTTCACGAGACAGAGACATAGTTATCTAAGTGCCGTCGTCATGACTCAATACCCACCCGCGAGAGGATCTCCATACTCCCATCCGTACTCGGTATCATATGAGAATAGACCTTTGGTGAAATGGTCCGGGTCTCCTATCTTCCAAATCTTGCACTGCTTCTTTGGAGTGGTGGTCTTTGGAGTGGTGGTCTTCTTTGGAGTGGTGGTCTTCTTTGGAGTGGTGGCCTTCTTCTTTGGAGTGCTGGTCTTCTTCTTTGGAGATGTGGTTCTCTTGGAAGTCGTCTTGAGGCCCTCCGTTGAAACCTTCTTGCCCTTCAGAGCGGCGGCGCGGGTTTGGCTGCGAGTGACTGCCATGACGAGTGATACAAGTGGGTGTAGACCGTCCGTATCGTAGGGGCGATTGCGGACAATATATGGAAACTAGACCTCTTTGTCTTCTCCATATCACCGGAAGTGGACGTGGATGCTGGATGCAACGATCATGTAAGGAAGAACTTTTACAATCAAGATTGTTTCATTGATTGCCTGAAGTTTGATATGTGTAAGCTAGATTGACCTATTCACAGAGAGGCGCGTATCATTCTCAATAACAAATTGCAACCTGCTCAGGTTTCTCTCCATAGACAGTATCCTTTATGGTTGAGGAGGTCTTCTTCTGCTTCTTCTTGAGGGCTGTCTTCTTCGTCTTCCTTGTACGCGCGGGCAGCTCGCCTCTGAAAAGAGTCTTTGTGCCAGCTGTTGTTTGGCTACGGGTGATGGCCATAGTGATGATATTGGTTATTTCTTGTTAGTGCTGGGATATTCCGAGATCATCGTGTGGGAACTCGTGAATCATAACATGAGATGTGATGGGGCTCTTTGTTAGTCTAAAATCGCCGGAAGTAGATAAGAAGGTGTGGACGCTCCAGGAGAACAATGTAGACATTTCCTCAATGCCAGATACAGCTGCCTGCGTATAATCACGCCATTCCCATAGGTCGCACTTCCGCATCGTCTCTGTCATTATATATGCCTGCTACACCATATAAAACCCCGGCAGCGTAGTTTTAGGAGAATCCTGCGAGATCGGAGAGGAACTTCCTATGCCACCTAATCTCTGCTGCTATATCCACAGACTAAGCAGACTAAGCAAGCGTGAGCTGCGGCACTGTGGTAACAGGAAACTACGGCATAATCGGAGAAGAGTCTCGAAGTTCTCGGACGTCAAAGGATGGCGTGGTGAAATGCATGCCACTCTGATGCTGATCAAGAACAATGCGTTCTCGTCCTTCCCTCCGAATCATCGAAGACTATACATCCATTATTTCTAACGCGGCAGGGATGATCCTGTCGTTTTACACCTGTTAGCTACCAAGCTCCTCATTGATCCTTCTCTGTTGAAAGGCGTTACTCACCTGAGCGCACGCATATGACGTTAAGTACTTGTTATTCTTATCATACACATCGCACACTCCGTAGTCTGTTCGGACGGGATTGAAAGTGTGTTTTCCGAAGACGATTAGAAAAGAACAAGATAGGATGGGTGGATTGCCGAGTAGGACGTACGGACCAGCCACCTTCGTTCCAGACGGCTTGAGGTACAGGTTCTGGGACTGCCGCTGCCTCGACGATGGGCAGCGCTAGTGTGAGGAGGGCCGTGAGGAGGGTAGTGCCTGAGACCTGCATCTTTGGTGATCGTCGAAGTGTTTCGTCAGAGGTTGGTATTATCACTTACTCACTAATTGATGGCATACATATGTACTGCATGTATGTTAGATTCGTTCATCGCTGGAATGTTTGATGTGATCTGCTATTAGTGAAGCATCGTCCTTGGAGTAACAGAGGCTTTTATTCGTTCTTCGTTTGTTAGACTATCGATGGAGGCACCACCTCGAGACAACAATTCGACCATTCCCGCTGGCGTTGTTGAACATGGTACTGCAAAGTCGTCAACTTCTGTTCCCATTGCAATAGAAAGAGGAAGAAGAGGCAGACAGCTAGCCAGCTTGGTCTATGCTTATCTTCAAGCCTTGTCCCGACAGTATGTCCGAGCTACGCATGCCGAGAGTTGGAAAGTAGAAGTGAAGTGGTGGCACACTTGAGCTTGGCAAGATTAATGTTCCATCAATGTACCGATGTGATGCCTTCCTCAGCGAGCTGGATAAATCGGTAAGTCATAACATGAAGCTCACTCCGCAGATACTACAGCCATCTACGCTTCCGATGCTGAGTCTGAGTCCCCTCATACGTCGTACGGAACTTCGACCACGGCCGCGAGCCACGGAACTCCCAATTGCCTTGCAGCCATGCCAACCGAATCGCCGCCAATAAAAGACATATCCTCTTCCGGATCCTCCAGATCGTCCTTGTACTTCCTTCCCTCAATGAACTTGATCGTGTGGTTCACCATACCCGCGTTCTTGAATGCATCCTGAATCGCCAGAAGTACATTCATATCGTCCTTATTCGGCTCTAGAATAGGAAACTTCAAGAGCGGATACCAGTCGAACTTGTCGATGTCCGAAGCCGAGACAGGAATTTTCTTCTGCGGCACTTGCATAGGCACTTCGATCAATGCTTCGAGCCATTGCATGCCTAAGTCTGGCTTACTCATGTCGTTCTTGTGCCAGTTTGAGTCACTGATCCATTTGATTGTATGTGTTGGCATGATCGCTTTTTTCAACGCTGAAGAAATGGCATTCAGTGCGGCTTTTCCATTTGCAGTCAAGTCAGTGTCGTGCAATGGTGCTTCCAAGCACGATATTGAGGAAACTGTGAGAGGTCGCTGAAGCGTCGTCTCCTTTGACACCACCCTCTTGAGGTTTGCCTTCTTGGCCGACGTCTTCCTGGGAGTGGTCTTCCTCTTGGGGGTGAGCTTCTTGACGGGAGTCTTCTCCGGGCTCGTCATTTTGCTCGATTTCGCTGCGGACAACTTCTTCTGGCTGCGGGTGACAGCCATCGTACTGAAGTGCGTAGTATATAGGATATAGAGTTGCTTCTTGAGAGCTTAGTACCTAGGACTCCTTGAGCAAATAGGCTTTGTTGGAATATCGCCGGAAACAGACTTGCACGTTTTGAAAGAACAATGCAGCCCGGCGGCGATGATGGTACTCTGTGAACAACTTGTTGCTGTTGCTGCAAGTGGCAGCCAAGGTGCCTGTGCTTTCCATGTGTCTCGTAGCTGGATCGGACCCAGATCCAAAGCTTCATGTATCCCTAGAAACTTGGAGCCCCATGTGCTCCCTTCATGATGTATGACAACGCCTCGGTCCTCCCACCAAAGAACCAGAAAGCCGTTTGTTCAACGATATAGCCCGAGTACGATGACCAGCAGTATATCGCGATACAGTATGCGGGCGTGATAGAGTGTTTTCATTCGTACGATAGCAATCTCGGAAGAGTTCTCTGCAGAGTGAGGGTGTCCGACAAGTGCAATTCGCCTGTCCAACGGTATCACACATGTGTACGTAGAAGACATACCGGCCTCTACGATCTGAAAGTGGTTCACGGAAGCCTGGTCTACCTTTGTCAAAGACATTCATCCATTTTTCCCAAGTACTGTAGTTGTCGAAGTGAAAGTTGTTCCTCAGGTACCAGATCCTACGTAGATCGGTAGAAATTGCGCGGCTGAGGGCCAGTATAGAAGGCCAGCGCCAGTGTTTGGTGATCAATATGTGTGTGTCATGAGGTGGTTTCATGACGAGGTCATATATCTTGTTCCAGAGCTCCTGAGGTAGTTTTGCCATTCGCTTTTGTAGGCGGTTGAGGGACATGGCGATTTCGAAAGCGATGTGGGCCTGATGCAGGAGGAGCTGGCGTGGAGGTTTTCGTTTCGATACTTATGCCACCTGTCGTCTTCTGTAGATCTGTGGTCGTGATAGAAGTCAATGATCAGGGCCCAGTCTTTCACCTTGCGAATGCCTGAGGCGGCTGCGTTCAAATGCTTGATTATGATTAAGATGTAACCTACGTATCGGCCGTTTCGCAGCTTCTGTCTCGTTCTTACTGTATCACTAAAGCGAATGATGGGTATCTCTGCCGCTTCAAAGCATCAAACACGCTCGCTATGCAAGAAAGCCATTACATATCCAAACACACAACATCACTCCCTCGCTCGCTCCACGAACGCAGCAATGAAATACAATGGGTCGTCATCAACAACACTTCCCGCCACCTCCAGCAAAGCCCAACACACCTCTATTCCTTCTCCTTCTCCTCGTGGCGCTTCCGTACCCATCACTCGTCAACCCACCACCCGACTTGATACTGCTCGACCCGTCGTCAAATCTGTAATAGTCCGAATCACCGTACTGTATTCCACTCATAGGATCGTCTGGGTCGATCTCACCAAGTTCAATCTTGGTCAAAATGATCCTTGCCAGCTTATTGAATGCTTCTTCGACACCTTCTCCTGACAGCGCACTAACCTCCACAGCAGCGGGTATACGATTCTGGCTTGCCCAGTTCGCTGCTATACTTGTGCTGACTCCAGTCCTTTCGCTATTGTCCTGGGCAACAGTAGCGCGTTGTCGACTTCCCAGGCCAACTGTAGGCATACTCCCTGGACCGATCGTGCCAGTTCGCGAACTCATACTCCCAAATGCATCTCCATCCAATAGTGAGCTTTCCTGCTGTTGTTGCACTTCTCTCGCCAAGTCGGGATCTTCTTTTAGGTCCCTCTTGTTCCCCACCAGCACAACACTCAATTGCGGACTGCCCAACGTCCTAGCATCGTGCAAGAACTCTCCCAATCCACGAAAGGACTCCGCATTGCTCACATCATACACCAAAATCGCGCCTGCCGCACCTCGATAGTATGATCGACTGACACTGCGGAAGCGCTCAGTTCCTGCCGTGTCCCAGAGCTGCAGTTTTATTCTTTTCCGTCTCGGCGCAGGGTCTCTGTTATTCCTGTAGGTGCCATTCGTAGCGCTCAAGTCGCCGATTTTGACGATTTTGGAAGCAAATTCAACTCCTATGGTCTGGGAGGAGAGAATGCGCCATTCGTCTTTGACGAAGCGGTGGAGGAGACATGACTTCCCGCTGTTGGAGGGTCCAAGGAGGATGATTTTGGCGAGGTAATCGTACATTGAACCCAGTTCTTGGGGGCCATGGCTGCTGTTGGGAATGTCGGTGTCTGTGGTATTGGTGGAGGAGGCTGTGCCTCTCCTTCGGCGCGGCATATCGAAGGCTGTGGGCTGGTGTTATTGGAAGTCCATGCTGAGTGTTCTCTGGTCTTCAGCGCATCTCTTATCGTAGACCAGAGAACATCCAGATGAGATGGCTTGGCGCTGGAGCGTGGGGGTCCTGTCACATGCAAATTGAGTCGTCAGCTGTTTGTCCGTCTTCTCTTGTCCATCCACATTGACATCGACCTCATCATTGCGCACCATTCAGATTGTGTGACACAGCACGTATATACTTTCAAGATCTACAAGTATCCTCCACATCGTCTCCTACTGACCACGATATCTCTCACGATAAATCATAGCACCATTAGAGCCTTAGGAGGGATGAACGCTTTCGCCCGGTCAGTCCAAGTCGGCGTCCACCCAATTCGTTGTTGCCAAATCCCCCAACCCACTAGATACTGATCCTCCTTCGCACGATTCAAATACTGATCTCCATTGACTCTTCCAGCTGGACTATTCGCATCCCTCAATCCAGAAGCTCTTTCATCAGTGGGAGCACCATCACCAGTATGCCTCTTGATCTCATGCAACAGCCAATCGAACGTCGGGCGATCTGCCACATCGAATCTCATACAAGCCATCACAAGATTCCTGAGCTCTAGACTGTACTTCGATATGGCGGATTGGTCGAATTCGGGGGGTTCTTTCCTGCCATCTTGATCATAAATAAACCAGCCGTCGTGGGGAACGCCGAATGTTCCGGATATCAGGGAGTAGAGAACTATCCCGATTCCCCAAACGTTCGTCTTAGTTGATACAGGAACCCACGAACCATCTGGCGCTCGGAGTTCTCTGAGCATTTCAGGTGGTTGGTGGTCAAGTGTTCCCACCAAGATCGAGTGACTCACACCACGAGGATCTGGATCCGGTATCTGCGCAGCAAGGCCAAAATCTGCTAGTTTGACTTCAGGATAGTTTGGGAATTGCCCGTTGTTTGGAACTCCCATGAAGCAATTATTAATTTTGATGTCTCGATGCACGAAGGGCGTCCAGTTCCGGGGCGCAGTAGCCTTATCGAGTGAGCCGCGTTCCATAAGGATACCAGCTGTGACCAACGATAGAAACGTTGCCCACAGAAACGGTTCGGGAAGTAGGTCGACTCCAGCTTCCTGGGAGAAGTCTATGTATCTGAGCTTTATGCGTTGGCCATGATTATAGGCACTGTATGCCCGCTTAATAGCATCTTCGCAGTCGCCGTGGGGACAGTATTCCATGTAGACGTCCGCTTTCTTGTTGGGCCAGTAATCCAACTTATAATTGAGAAGTTTCGGTATACTGGACGAACCGCGCTTGTTGGAGAGTTGCTGGAGGGCATGGATTCTAAGCACACAGTCAGTACCGGTGATGCAACGCAGGGATTAGAAAGTTCTTACTCCATGGGCAGAGTGTTTTCTCCAACTATGGGAGTGATTCCCAGCACGCCGTTGCCTGGCGCACCGTTGTTCCAAAATTGATCTCTGGTCCATAACAACCCACCGAGTTGGCACTGTTTGCGCACGACACGCTTCTGGATAATACTCGACCTGTCAGTTCCGAGCCAGAGATCTGCTTGTCCGAAGCTTCCTTTGCCAAGAGGCATCGTACCATGCCAAACTGTCGAACGCGGTCAGCTGAGCTGTATTCGTCGATCTTCCACGATATTTGGGGCACCTACCAGGCGTCCGGTTAGCTGGCAGAGGCACTGGCAATACAGGATCTGCCCCGACATCAACGAAACCATCTGCTGCAGCATCAGGCATCGCTACATCATCGCCTGCTACTGGTTGGAATGTTGCGATCCTTGCAGCAGCTGCTGTCCTCTTCGTTTCAATCTGGTCAAGATCATCCTGGACCGCGCGGACCTGTAGCCCCAAGGCATCTAGTTGAGTGTTGCGGGCGGTCCTGATTGCGGCAGAATTGATTCCCCAACGTGTAAGCATCTCTTGTACGGGCGTCCCGGTAGCATAAGCTGCTCTCAGATCATCCAAGTACTCCCGCTTCCTTCTTGCATAATACTCAAATGTCGGCCTCCACTCATGCTCGTTATTAGTGTCATCGGCCGCTCCACGATATCGTTCAGCGTACTCCGCATGGACCTTGGCATCATCCGACTGTTTGAAGGCTAATCTGTATCTGTGGATAGCTTCTCCGAGTTTAATCTTCCGTTGATCTGAGATTTGATCGAAGGTTGCGTGAATTGGAGGCACGCGAGGATCGCCGGGTGCAGCTGATGTCCCAGGCAGATCGCCTTGTGCTTCGAGTTCGAGGGCGGTATAGAGCTCCTTGGCAATATGTGGCGATATTGTCGGGCGGGCCATGGCCGTTGTCGTCTGTCTGTGCAGAGACTATGTTGTCATTAGGATCATGAAACTGCCTCGAGGGCAGTAAAGTAAAGTAAAGTAGTGGACGAGACAGGCGACTTCTTTGTCTTTGTCTCGAAGTTGACCGGATCCGGCGACTGCGATGCCCTTTGCTTCGACACGCACAAAGAGAACACTGCCTTTGTTACTGTGTCAACAGGTGCCTGTTTTTGAACTTGATAATATTCTTGGTATTCACAGTACAAAAGGAAGTGCTCGCTTGATATATACATGCCTCCTCAACCGCTCTATACGGTGTGGCGGTCTAGCGCAGCGACATCACCTTCCGTCTCGTTTCGGGCTCGTAGAGCCTTTGGTCCACCGAGCTCTTGTTCAAGGCCATCTGGGAATGTCCGCGCCACGGAAGCCTATCATTTATATCAGTATTTGCACGCTGTTTGTTGAAATATGATGTATGCTCACCCTATCTGGGTAGCGTTGGTAGACAACAGCACATAGCACACCAACAGCACCAACGAATGTGCCGAGCAGGATAGCACCGAAGCCTGGCGAGAAATGTGTGTATGCTTCTGGCGAGAATATTCCGAGGATATCGTTGTCCTCGTGGACTGGCTCGCCGTAGTTTCGTCGTTCTTGCTTGTCCCACCTTCGAAGTGTTAGTCTCATTCCGGCTCTAGGCTGTGTATCTGCTCACCAGTCGCCGTATGGATCACGGAATTGTCTCTTCACTGGCAAAGCAGATGTGAGGCTTGGGTCTGGGTAGTTGCCGTTCTGTGAGTGAGCATGTCAGCGCGCCTTCCTGATCCAATGCGTCCATTCCCGTGTCTGCTCCATTTCTCCTCCGTCTCCTCTCTCCCATGCTGTACCGGGCTGGCATACCATGTTTGGGTCGGACATGCCCAGATCCTCCGACGCATCTTCGGCCTCACTCAAGCTCTTCTCGTCTGTCGCTGGTCGTCTCGCGGATGATGGAGAGGCATAGCTGCGCTTCGCGATGCTCGAGGTGACGCTGGTCGGGCGGACCAATTGTGCTCGAGGAGCCGCTCGCAGGGCTGTCCGGAGGGTGGTCTGCATATTCGCCGTGAGGACAGTCACTTCCAATGGCTGACTGTAGATTGAGAGAGAGGAGAGCTGTTGACGATGCCGTCGCTGTCGTTGCTTGGCGTACTTGCTTCGGCCGATCCCGTTCCTTCCTCGCCTCGCTCTGTTTCTGCCGCTGAAGCGCGTGTTCTGAAAGTCGACTAGCACTAGACACCTCCGACCTGCATTCTACTCCTGTACAATAACAACTACTGAGACTACTTTGCATCGCGTTGATTGGGGGCGTTTGTGGTTGGAGAGCATCTCATACAGATATACAGTAACACAAAGACATTGTAGGCTCGACTCTCATGATGACTCTTGGACGAGACGCGATTGAAGTGTTTTGGATACTATGAACCCTCCCGACCTGCTCCCCTCCGACGCTGAGAGTGGCAGCAACGATCTCGAAACAACAACAACAAACACACTCGAGCCACCAGAGGCGTCGCAAACGACAAATTCACTGGACGCCCCACCTTCCGATCCGACAGCGACCATCAAAACCGAGCAGAATGGGCACAATGGCGATGGCAGCCACGATGGACTCGGGAGTGACGCTGTCGAGACCTCCCTCAGGCCAGATCCCCCACCGAGTAAGAAGAGGCGAGAGTCAGAGGCAGAGCTGCACTCTGCCACTCCAGAACCAGCGCATAACCATCATCATCCCAACAAGAAACGCAAGAGGGGCGCGAGTCCGCCTTGGCAGTTTGAAGTTGCGGCTGTGTCCACCCTGAAGTCTGTTGATGGGAGACGAGTTTCAGCCAGACACTCCAACGTGGGCTCTAATGTTGGCACTCCCGGTCTATCCGGATCTGAGGCAGACACAGTCACAGCGAAGTCGGCCAAGTCGCGGGGACGAAGTCAAAGCCAGAGTACTACGATAGCAAACTCTCGCCCGCCATCTCCACCCTGGAAGAAGTTCGAGGCGCAGGGACCTACCTCCATCATCGTTGACGGCCAGCGTAAGAGCGGCCGTGCCAATAAGGAGTTAGTTGCTGGCCCGAAGCGCGTCAGTCCAAGGAGCAAGAAGCAGGTGGACAAGCTGGGCGCAGACACAATTGTTGTGAAGAGAAATGCGGAGACGAAGCCGCCTGGAAGCAAGAGTATGGGAGGAAGTAGTCGCAAGAGCGAGACGGAGCCCAAGGCCGCGAAGAACAACGCCAGTACGGACTCCAAGAAGCAGGCCAATGCAGATGCGAAGAAGCAAGTCACTGCACTGGACAGACCGTCTACGTCTGACGCAAGCGAACGCAAGATCGCAGACTTGAAGGCACAGATCGCAGCTCTGAAGCCCACTCGAACCTTCTCAACGCCTACTAAGACTGATGCTCTGCTAACGAATGGGGCGAAAAGCAGCGCTGGAAAGTCGAAGACAAAGGTCAAGCAAGAAACATCACAACCTGGCGGCAGTCTGCGGCGAAAGATTCACAGGCCTAGCGATGCCTCGATTGGTTCACCAGAACGCTCGAAGCCATCTCCCAAGCTGAAGCTGAAAGTCGCACCACGACGAGTCATACCGGCACCGAATCCACAGGCTCAGGTGCCATCGCCTCCGCAAGTATCGATTTGGAAGCTTCTCGAGGACTTGGAGCTGCAAGAGCGCCTAGCACTCTCTGCAGAGAATGAGCGTGGACCTAAGAGTGTCGAGGAGCTTGCAGAAGCTGAAGAAAAGGACGTGGCTCGTGAAAGTGCTTCACGGAGGAGGCTGCTGCAAGCGGCCAAACCAGGAGGTGCCCTGAGTGCGGAGAACCTCAGTCTGTTCCGCGACGACTATCAGCCGGAGCCCCCACCGCAGTACGGACATCACGATCACTTGACAGCTCATGTACTGTACCTTCGAACGTTACAGATCCGAGAGAAGACCTCGCATCGGGCATTGGCGAAGAAGCTGGCACAAGAGGCGGTAGAGAAGTGGAAGATTCGGAACGGGCCAACTGAGGAGGACTTGATAGCCGAGCGGAATAAGATCATTGACCATGTCAAGAAGCAGATTGTGGTCGACATGAGGGCGAAATGGGAGATGGTGGAAGCGCATGTCAAGGATCTGAAACGACGCCGGTGGGAGAGAGAGCAAGAGCGTATTCGAGCGGAGAAGTTGGAGCAGACCCTTCAGCATAGCCAGGCCTTGCTGGCGCAGCAGCGAGGCGAGGGCGAAGCAGACAGCGACATTGAGATGGACGACAACAGTAGTACAGGCGTCGAGGAGGGGTCAGATGCGGACGCCGAGGACGAGGACGATGATGAGGAATCGAATATGGATAGCGAGGATGAGGACGAAGAGGACGAAGAGGGCATGAGTGAAGAAGCCATCGCGGCATACGAGGCCAAGCGAAAAGCGGAGCTGGAAGCAGAACAGCAAGGCTTACAGGAAGCAGAGCCTCCGGACAAGGTGGACGAATCGACAATGGACGATTCGAACTTGCCAGATTCTCTAACAAGTGGCGAGCGCAGCACTGCATCTGGACAAGTGGATGCTGCTGGAGATGCAGACGCGATGGAGGTCGAACCCGCACCACAGACGCGAGGACATGGCCTATCTGCTCTGTTGCTGGATGGCGATGACGATGATGACCACATGTCTTCTGACGAGTCAGCCGATATGGACTCTGAGGACTACGATTCGGACGAAGATATGAGTAGCACTGGAGACGAGGCTGGCAACGACAATAACGATGACGAAGAAGACAATGACGACGATGAGAGTGACGATACCAAATTGCCATCGAACTTGCAGGATTCTCTATTAGGATTCTACACCGCGGAGGACCTGATCAAGGGGAAGGACGGTGGTCTGCCGACGCCAATGACCAGTGTGGAGAATGGTGGTGACAATGACAACCCACGGCCACAATCCGAGGCTCGATCTGATAGCCAAGCTGCTGCAGGCGCTGCTGGAGATGGGAAAGACGTGACGAGTAGCCACGAAGACCCGAAGTGCGTGGCCGACAAATCCACCTCGACCCTGGTTGAGGTAGGTGATGTCGAAGCAGAGTCGCAGGAGATCGAAGAGGTGCCCAGGACTCCAAATCTGCCAGAGTCAGGCCACACCAGAACTCTCGTCCCTGTGCCGACACTTCTACGTGGCACTCTTCGTTCTTATCAACATGCTGGTATGGACTGGCTCGCTTCGCTGTATAGAAATCGCACCAATGGTATCCTTGCGGACGAAATGGGTTTGGGTAAGACGATTCAAACAATCTCTTTGCTAGCACATCTGGCTGAAGTGCACGAGGTCTGGGAGCCACATCTGGTTGTTGTGCCAACATCTGTCATTCTCAACTGGGTCACTGAGTTCCAAAAGTTCCTGCCAGGTTTCCGTGTCCTCGGTTACTATGGTACTGCAGAAGAGCGTGCATTCAAGCGCAAAGGATGGGTCATGGATCCACACAACCCTGACCGCACGAAGAGAGGCTACAACGTGATCATCACAAGCTACAATGTGGCATCTCAGGACATCAATGCTATCAGGAACCAGAAATGGCACTACCTTATCCTCGACGAGGCCCACAACATCAGGAACTTCAATAGTCAAAAGTGGCAACTGCTCATCCGTCTCAGGACCAAGGCACGTCTGTTGCTCACCGGCACGCCATTACAGAACGACTTATCAGAAGTGTGGTCTCTGCTCACTTTCTTAGCTGCCGGAGGTGATGAGGAGAGCTCGGCAGGCGCGCTCGATGACTTTCTGCAGAATTGGAAAGATCCTGTCAAGGAGATCTTCGATCAAGGTGTCCAGAAAATCTCCGACAAAGCTCAGCGTGTCATTGACCAGCTACACATATCCCTGCGTCCGTTCTTGCTTCGTCGCAAAAAGGATGATGTCGAGAAAGATCTACCCAAGAAGATTGAGAAAGTTGTCGTCTGCAAGCTCAGCAAGCGCCAACGACAGTTGTATCAGGACTACATGGGTCTAGCATCGACACGAGACACTCTGGCCAAAGGCAGTGGCGTCCAAGCAGGCGCCGTCTTATTGAGCTTGAGGAAAGTGTGCAACCATCCCGATCTATTCGATCCGAGACCGATACAGACCAGCTTCGCCATGGAGTACAGTCCTCTGGAGGGTTACAGCGAGTGCGAGCGACTGATCCGACGTATGCTAGGCTGGAGGCAGGATACACCCACCAACTTGCTGATCACCAACAACACTGCACTGCGAAAGTCCGCTACAAACCGATCACGCCAACTTGCGGTCGGAAGTGAGCTGAAGCGCCAATTGAATGAGCTCGATGCTGCTGCAGTTGACAGCAATCCGGATCCTTCTACAGTCGCTGGCTCTCGTGCTTTGCAACGACTTCGACTACGTGAGCGCAAACTCCAGCAGTTGCGTTCCTGCATACAGGCGACTGAGGCAGCGCTGGAGAACGAGCCTCTGATCCCGATAGACCTTCGCGAAATCGTCACAGTCAACAGAGGTCGGCCATACATCTTCAAGCCTAAGCTGTACCCACTTGCCAAGAGTTGGTATGGACAGCCACGACTTGGTCGGAGACCACTGCGTTTCGAGCATCTCAGCGATTGGCTTGCGGCCAGTGACACTGGATTCCAACGTGATGTCGCGACGCTAGACAGCTATGCTGAAAAGATGAAGGAAATCATTGTACGATTTGCGTTTGTGCCGCCAGCTGCAACTGTACCGATCCTGGACTATGCCATTCCGCCAAAGGTGCAAAGCGCCATACGTGCGTCACCCCTATATCCGGTCGATCATGACTTTGGCCATGAAGACCGTGTGCGCACCTCGATTGCTTTCCCGGACAAGCGTCTCCTCATCTACGATGCTGGCAAGCTGCAACGTCTCACACACCTCCTGCGTGACTTGCAGTCTCGAGGCTCTCGCAGTCTGATCTTCACCCAGATGACTGGCACTCTGGACGTCCTCGAGCGCTTCCTGAGCTTGATGAACCTGCCATATCTGCGATTGGACGGAAGTACTCCAGTCGAGCGCAGACAACTTTACTCATCCGAATTCAATCGACCGGACTGCAAGTATCAGTGCATGATCTTGTCGTCTCGTGCGGGTGGTGTAGGTCTAAACTTGACAGGTGCTTCTTCGGTCATCTTCTACGATCTCGACTGGAATCCACAAATGGACCGTCAATGCATGGATCGCGCACATCGCATTGGACAAACCAAAGATGTCGAGGTGTACAAGCTGGTCAGCGAGAAGACAGTTGAGGAGAACATTTTACGTCGCGCCAACCAGAAGAGTCTGCTCGATCAGACTGTCATTCAGGATGGTCACTTCACGACAGAGTATCAGCTCAAGCCCAGTGCAGAAGAGAAAGACGATGAAGTCGAAGGCGCAATCGAAGCTCTGCTCGGTGGCAATGATGAAGCTACTACCGCTGCACTAGCTTCTGTGGAAGATAAGGAAGATGTCCAAGCTGCGGTTCAAGCTAGCAAAGAGGATGGCACAGACGACGTCGACTTTGGCAAAGAGTCGTCCAGAGGACATTCCAAGAATAACACTCCTGGACCAGGCGCCGCAGAGCTTGAGGATGAGATCGAAGAGGAGAGAAAAGGGCACGTCGATTTGTACATGATCAAGCATATGGAGAACTTACTCCAAGGCTGGGTGTATACTCCGCCGGCTGCTAGGTTGGACAAGCATGGCAGAGACCGCAGCCATCGTCCCAAGAAGCGCAATCGGTAGATTCGAATGCACTGACGAGGGGTTGCACAAAGACGGTTGGGAAACAGTACTGCCACGATGGCAATGTAGGACTATTGTACAAGAGCGGGCACCAATGGCCGTGGTTGGATAGACCATGAGCCACTGCATAGCGAAGGAGTTATTCTACTGTAACTCTGAAGAGACGGTCAACGATCAACGTGAACGTCAACACCTACTTGTAGCATAGTTAGCGACAAATCAAGAATACTTGCAAAAGCATGTTTTGTTCGTATCGTTTGCATCCTGATCGATGCAGTACAGGTACAGATCAGGATGACTGTGGCTTCATCTATACCAAGTCGGTCAATGTGCCGGAGTGTTTACTGCACTGCCAGCGTACCATTGATGACGTCCCAAAGGATGTCTTTGCCACGTGATGTTAAAGTGGCGATCTTTTATGCTTAAACGAGGCTCAATCGAGTCTGATTGGGTGGATACCCGACATCATGACAACAGTCTTCCTGAACAAGGCGCAGCGGCTGAAATGCAGTCCGGTGAGTGGTAAAGAAATGCTCCTTCCACCTTGGCAATGCTGTGCACTGTTTCTCGGGCATCATAGAAGGATTGACAGTAACTGTGCTTCGCCTCTCATCACACTGCCACCGCCCTAAGTACTTAACAAACAGACCGGGGCTTACTGCTCACCTTGCCATGCTACAACAAACAGCACTTCACAAGACTACTTACGATATTGTCTTGTGCAGGATAGAAGTATACCATACAGCACAGCGACAAACGATAAACGACACGCGACACACATACACACAGCCAACATGAGGTTACCGCAAGCGATCCTGTTCCTCGTCACCCTCTTCACACTTGGCCATGCGCTCGCACTACCAGGGTCACTTAACGACCTAACAGAAGCGTCGAAACAACTCTTCAAGAGAAAGGGAGGAGGAGGCGGTGGAGGACGATCAGGCGGCTCATCATCGTCATCAGGAGGCACGCGCGGGTCTGGATCGTCGGGCAGCACAAGTTCCAGCTCAGGCGGTACACGCGCAGGCACAGGCTCAACACGCGGATACGGAGGTGGAGCATACTACGGTGGCGGCGCAACTACGCCGTACAGACCAGGCGCAACACGAGGTGGTTTAGGAGCTCCACTCCTCCTCGGCGCAGGCGTTGGCGCACTTGCCGTCTTCCCAGCCCTTGCACTTTACGGAGCGTACTCCTATGGCTATCCTTACTACTGGACTTACCGCAACCAGACCTCTGGCCAGAATGAAACTCATCCAGCGCAATGTTACTGTGCAAGATACTCAGTAAACTGTGGATGTGATGCAAACAACAACACGGACTATCAGAATGCTGTGGCGAACAATGCTACTGCGGCCAAGCTTGTGAACATCAATGGAACTCAGACTCTTGCTATCGACGGTACGCTGTCGAACGACACTACTGCTCCTGGTACGAGTGATACTAGCGGTGCTGGCTCCATCAGGATGGGAGCGGAGATGTTGGGATGGTGGCCTATGGTTGCTGCTGCGGGTGCGATGGCTTATGTTTTGTAAGCGGGCATGATGCGCTTCACGATTTTATGAAGAGAAGTGGGAAGATTACATTTTGATACCCTTGGTTGCGATTCGACAGAACAGAGAAGATAAAAGCAGCTGAAGTAGGTGCTGTATGATAAGATAGCATTCTTGTATCATATGGCAATGCCAGACATTACACTACATCCATCGCCCATCACTGCTGATGTGAAAACAGCATCCTTCATCAATCGCTAAGTTATGAAGCTGCTAGCAAATACAACACACATACGGAGACGTTGTTCAGCTTGCCATAGACGCCTTCCTCTTCTCACCAGAAGTCCTCGACTGCGGAGGCCGCAATGGTTCTGTCAGTGGTAATGAGGTAATGTTGATCGAAAGCTGCCTTTCCTTCATTCGCTCGTCAGACTTGTTATTATTGTCGATCTCTGCGAGCACTTGTGCTGCAATGCCTCGGAGTGATAGGTCTAGAGGTTCTGATAAGTTGTGAGAGCGTCGACGGTTGGGATTCGTGTTGGAGTCGACTGGTTCTTGATCAGGGCTGGTGATGGACATGGTGGTATGATCGTGGTTGGGAGGGAGTGTTTAGCGAAGGCGGTTTTGATTGTGAGTATACTGATGTCGACGGCAATTGGGAGAAACAGTCTATCATCTCCAATGTTCAGAGGCCGATCGAGTTGCGGTATGTCTTTGTCTCCAAGATATCCATGCAAATGTTGTCATAAACACGCTTCCGGCCATTGCATCCAATTGAGCAAAGGATTTTATCGGCAGCACTTTCATATGCTCGTTAGTGCCAACCAGGCCATCAATTGTAGCTCTGTTAGACACTACACTGGTAATCATGGTCGCCCTAAGAGCATTACAGCTGCGATCAAGAAGTCCGGCATACCCAAAACGGAGGCTGAAGCGAATCGCCGGGTGGAGGAGATACGTTGCAATGAGGCATTGTCTCTCCGGGCGAAGAAGTTCTTGGAACGTCTGGCTCGCATTGAAGCTAAGATGGCAGAGGACGAGAGTGATGAGTTGAAGAAGTCGAGTGCGTATCTTGGGAAGCAGAGCGAACTCATGCGTAGTTTATGGGCTGTTGCGTTGCGATACAAGCGGTGAGTAGTGTAGGTCAGCGTAGTCAGAGTCTCATGCCTTCATACAGAAACTTTCTAAGGAGCCACTTGGGCTCTGCAAGTACTCCCACATCATGACTCTCGCTCCAGACACGCTTGTGCCTTTCATGCATCTGCAGCTTTCAAGCCCGCTACACAGAAGCTACCTTGATAGTCGTCGAATCCTTGGTATGGCTTGCCAGCTCATCCACGTCCTCTGCATTTTCGAGCTGTACGCTTGCTACATGCTCTTTCCTGCGAGATGTTAGTACGAAGACGATGATATGACACGAGGTCTACTTACTCTTGACGTTTGTGTATATGTCGAACGACCCACGAAGAAGCGATGAGGAGAACAGCAGAAGCCGCTGTGAAAGAGTAGCCCTTGAGGAAGTGGGGCGCTTCAATCGTCTTGTAGACCAGTAAAGGCGTCCATACTGTGCTGGATTGAGCTATGGTATTCATCGCAATTAGCGTGAAAGCTCGCTCATCGTCATCATGCTTCAGGATATCGTTCGCCCAGCCATAGAGAACCGAGCTCATCGCCACAGATGCATAAGTGGTGTTGAATGCGAACCATTTCGCCGTTTCGGGTACGTTCCACACAACCAGGATGATAAGACCAGTCAGACTCCAGACATGAGCTAAAGTGATGGCACCAGCTCTTCCCAAGAACAGATCAGATCCGAAGCAGATGAATAATATGTAGAAGATACCGAGAGCTGGCGCAGTAGTGCTGAGATCATTGAGCTTTCCAGTCGAGAAGCGATGGAGACTCTTGAGCCAGAGAAGATATGCACCAGAGGATGAATGGAGGCCGGCGTTCCAGAATAAGACGTCCCAAACCACCAGCAACCACAACTTCGAACTTGTCAGTACGCGCTTGACAGTCTTCCAAGACAGAGATGAGCCACGCCGGTGGCCAGCTTTTTCTAAGCGCTTCTTCGCCAAAGCTATCTCCTCTTTGGTGAGGAATAAGGTGGATGCCTTTTCGGGAGTTCCTGGCCACACGAAGAAGCCAATGATCCCGAGTGGAAGTGTGATGATACTATTGATGATGAACATCCAGCGCCAGCCTGCAAGACCCAGGACACCAGAGAGATTCCTGGAAGCGGCACCCTGTAGTAGTCCAGCAGTGAGTGTGCCTAAAGTCAGACCAATGTAGAAGACGCCGCCTCTTCCGCCAATCTCATCTCCTCGATACCATGCTCCGAAGACGTAGTGCACGCCTGGAAAGAATGCGGACTCAAAGAGGCCCACCATGAAGCGATATGCCATGAGCTCAGAGTATGTCTGCGTTCGGTACTGGAGGAGTGTGAAGATGCCCCAGAGAATGTCCAAAGATGGAATCAACCAGTTCATCCGAACCTTTGGGAAGAGGAATGCGAACGGGATCTGTCCCAGGACTGCGCCCAAGCTGTACATCGTTTGGAAGTGCACGAGCTGGTTGCCGTTGAAGCCAAGATCTTCGGAGAGACCAGATACGTAGGCATTGTCTGAGGATGTTTAGTACTACTCCTCGACATCGGTGTTGGTGATGATGGCTCACTTATGTTGGCTTGGTCAAGATACTTGACCCAGTACACCACGAATACGTATATCACGATCAATAGATCGAGCTTGACGATCAGTTTTCGTTCCTCTGGCGAGTCGTCTGGGTGAAGCCAGTGATACCATCTTCTTGGCTTCGAGTCTACTGTGGTCATGCTGTGCAATGTGGGCGAAAGTTTGAACACTGCAGCATGATGTTGCGAGATATGCGTCTGTCTTGCTGTTGATAGATTGTGTGTAGGCTCAACATACCAGGGCTGTCTGCAAGCCTTTCCCGGCCAAGGACCTGCTGTCTACTGTGGTCATATGCAGGCCGCATTGCGCCATTGTAAGACCAATCGCGATCGCGTCAGATCCACCATGGACGCTCGCTACGCGACTGGGAGTGGGCTCAATAAGGCATTATGCACTTCGCAGGCTCGTCGAGTAGAAGCGGCGGGACCCTGTAGTGGTTGCAGTGTGGCTTGAGCCAGCATAACATCACCATTCAACGAAAGTCGTGCCTGCCCATTATCTCGCAGATTAACTTCACATGAGAGCCGACGGGGCCCAGTCTCTTCATACTGCTGAAGTGTCACATACCTTGCAATCGTCAGGATCTCTTCAGGAAGCGTGCAGCGTCCTGGCCATCTCAATTGCTAGCGTTCTGGCCGATGGCTTCATCTGTTTGTCATTTGTGAGCCCAGGAGATGATGACTGGGGTGCAGCTCCACTTTGATGAGCGATGAAGCCCCTCTCGCGATCACAATGCATTTGGTGTATGAGGTGGAGGACGCTGTGTCGTTGCAAGGAGCAAATGCGGAAATGCAGAGCGCCAAGAGTCTCCCCAAAACAAGGTTTGACCGGGGGGTCAGCAGAACTGCTTCGCTTCGAAGTTCAAACGACCTCCATCTTCCTTTTCGTCCAACATCCGTATGAAGAACATCGCATGAGATATAATCTCACTCCTAGCCATGGGAGACGGACGCCACCTCCACGACGCTGTCGGTACTGAAGGCGTACCAAGCAGCAGCATACACGGTCGGCTACTTTTGCCCATTTCATGTTTGGATGTGGCTTTTCTGCACTATGATACTGTACATACTCACAATCAGAACAAGACTGAAACAGATTGCCTATATCGTTCACACGTAGCGAAAAACGTGCCGTACCAGTGTGCAGAGGGCCAGTGATCTCGGAACACGCGAGAGCGTTTCTAGGTCAATCTAACACGCAGGAGTAAGTGTTATATACAGATGGAATCTCCTACATGCGACGCCTAGTCGTTCAACTCCTCGTCTCCTCCCTCCAGCATCCTCGAGAATGGGTAACGTCTGCAGCTTCGACAGCCCTGATCTCGTCAGATATGCTGTGGTCGGCACTGGTGCCGCAGCACCTACCTTTATTCCAACTTTCGCAGTCAGGGCCACCAATGCTGCTTACCTGTCTGCTCGCGGCTCCTTCAAGGGTGGTAAGTATTCTACCAATCATGAGTACACAATCATGCTGATGGACTATTAGACCCGAACTTCTTCCCAACGGACAATACATGTCAATTCCCGACCAAGACAGCAACCTCATACTCATACCATGCTGTCACTAGCTCATACTCCACGTTCTATGGCACAGCAACTATAACACCTTACATCGTCTCTTCTGATGGACCGGGTGGAAGGACTTATTGTGATCCAATCACTCCAGCCAGCACAGATGACAGTATCTCATCGACCACCTACAATGCGTTCTCGTGTCCTAGTGTTGTGCTTAGTGCACTTCAAACTGGCACATACCTATTGGGCTTCCAGGGCGCAACAGGCGATTTATACCTGACAAGCAACACCTTTGTCATTGCAACGCCCAGTCCAGCTACTACGACCTTATCGACAAACCCAGCCACAACCATCTCCCAATTGCTACCTCTCTCAACAAGTGCTGTGAGCGTCAATCCCGAACTGGTCCGATGACCTGACTGATCCGAGTTCATTGCTAACCATTTCGCCAGGACAATGCGGCACCCGTGATCGATACTTCTGCAACGAGCACTGCCGGCCGAACTGTCGTCTCCACTCAGACTATAACAGCGACCGTGTTTACGAATACCGTGGTCCGTACTTCGACAGTTGGCGGCCGCCGCTTGACAAGAACTACCCTTACTTCATACACTTCAACAACCACCAGTACTTCGACTAGCACGGTCACCGCCACCAGCACGATCTGCAACCAGAACCTTCGCAAGAAGCGAGGTAATGCTAATGCCATTACTACTACCTCCACGACAACGTCCACTACTCCTAGGTAAGACCTCCTCATTCTGATGATAAACTTCTCTCCACCCATACTCATCGCAACACTGCAACGCCACTACTACCACGACTCCCGCCATTATCAGAAGTGGAGGTCATCCAGACATCACGTACCCTCCTACAGCTCAACAAGTCACCGTCACACCGAGCCGATCTGGTACCCTCACAAAGACCGTCTATTACACTGCGACTGTGAAGACCATTAGTGCCGAGCAGACTTCGATTTCGACAATTTCCATCATCACCACGACCTTAAATCAAGTAAGCACCGTGTTGGCGAGTACTAGAACCACAATTACCAAGACCGTGACTGCAAGGAGAGCATGTGCGCCTACTAAGTAGGCTACGAAAGGGTGTCGGCTCGGGGTTCTTCTAATCAAGTGTGCTATGTACATCTGCTAATGATAATGCTCTGCAACTTTACAAAGATCAAGGCTGAGGAAAGTGACGGTTGCTTAGAGTGTTCCGGCTTGCAGAGAGCTCTGTCATTGCAGATTGACAAGGCTTACACTTTGCGCATCTACATTGACACCGCGATATTGCTAATTCCACCGTAGTCAGCAACACGTCCTGTTGTAAGCTGCATCGTTCGACATCACCAGCCATTGGGACATTCGAACGCAAACGACAAGCTCATCATACAGCAGAAAATGGGAGTCTAACTGTTCGGGGAAAGTCAGGGATATTCACTTTCAGGGGCCCGGGTAACATCCGACCAATGATCTCTGCCGGGAAGAGCCGCCGCTAGCTTAGAACCACGATATTGAGAAATCCTCCAAAACGGTCAAATAATTTTTGTTGAGCGTGGAGGCGGCTTCTTTGCCTTCATCTATATGCCCTCGAAGACCCTGACCGCGTCGATAGTGGTCTTGGGCCCAGAAGTCGTCGTTGAGAGAGGATATTGCGGATTTAGCACCAAGATTGGGTGAGAGCCTCGAAAGTAGGCGATAGCCTCCATTGTAGCAGGCCCGCTAAGTCGCCCGCAGCTTCTAAGAACTATTGTCCACCGCCTTGAAGTCTCGGAGTGTACTGGACGCCTCAAGACTCGTCGATAACGACTGGCATAGCCTCGGGAGCTTCGTAACCCTCATCTTGATCACCACAAAAGCTCATTCTGTTTCATCAACACTCGGATATATACCTGATCGCTGCAGATCAATCGTGATGGTCATCATTCGGATGCGGTCGATAGTCCTTGTTGTGTTTGTCATCGACAGGCCAATTGCCTTCGAATCCACTAGCAGGTATGTCAGTACCACATGCATGTCGATTCTGGTTAACATGACTTACAGCCACAGCTCATAGCTCAAGCCCCTCAATTGCTTCTGAGTTTCCTTGACACCAGAAAACTGCACCTCGACGTCCTCAAAAGGCTCGGGCTCAAAGCTAGCCTCTCTCCAAGCATGAAATAGTCGCCTCCAGTAACACGCCTCGGCTGCAGGTGTCGAATATCTCTCACGAAAAGTGCTTACCGAGCTCTGCACAACCTTCTGCGCTTCTTGATGGTGACTTAGGTACCACTCTACCTTCTCTTCCAGATCGGAGAAGTCCCTCCTGACAGAAACGTAGTTCTGCTGCTCTCCATCTGGTTTCAACAAGTGATAGGTTGCAGCCGTCCACTCCAGAGCATGTATGATCGGCAACGAATCGCAATTCAGCAAGTACTTGAGCCTTCCACTCCAACTATGCCCCTCGGTATGCACGACAAACATATATCGACACATGTCCTCAGCCCTCACATAATTGTCCCGAGACTTCCAGTGGAACCCTTCCACATCTGACCATTTTTGCCCCTTTGCAGCTTCAACAAGAGCGCCTCGCAGCTTAGGATTTGTCTTCACAGCACCTCTCCACACCACTTTAGGTATCTTCTGCTCGATCGGTGCATCGTATGCTTTTGCACGATTTTGCATATCGTGGAAAGAGCCCATGAAGGGTGACCAGGCCCAGTAGTTGAAGTCTGGCATAATCCATACCTTCTCTTGCTTCTTACTGTTCAACTTTCTCGCGAAAGTCCAGACGGTGTGATTATCGTGGCCGTCCTTTGGTAAGGGAGGATAGTCGGAAGCACTGAATGAGAATTCAATGTTGGGTACGATCTCTCCACTCGCAGTGGCACCTAGCAATGCCCGATGGATCTGACTGAGGATCGCTTGAGTTCGTTTGCGATTGTGTACAAGGTCGTACGTGCCCTTCGTTTCGAGGATTCGCAATTCGTTGTCGTAGATCAAGGCTCGTGTACATGCATCTCTGCACCAGGAGATCTCGGTATCGGCAGTTTGAAGAGTGTGTTCTCGAGTGTCTTTCCAGTACGATGCTGCGCGATCGATCTCGAACCATAGATCAGGAAAGGCTGCATCACATTGAGAGTAGCTGAGAGCTGGACTTCGAGAGTCGCGACCAGCTGAGTACTGCCATTGTGGCTGCTCTACCACTGCCTGTCCTTCGAGGACAACAGCTGTAGGCCTCGAATACTGCGGGAAGAGACGTTCCCGCGCGCTGCTCAACAAGAGTAGCTGCAGCACACCGGCGAAGGCTTGAAGACCGAACAGGCCGGCTTGCATCGCAGAAGACATTGGCAGGCGGCATAGAGGATGAAGTGGCCATCTTGAAATCTTGATGGGTTTGAGAAAAGACTTTCAGCGCAGTAGATCAAGCCACAGGAGATCTCCATTTCCATCTTCAACCTGCAATTATTAGTCATTCCATAAGCCTCCAATGACACTCATCTCCTCTCGTGCTCAGGCATCACACTGCTGTGGAGCGCGGTCTGATCATGGCTGTCCACATTGTGTATGCGATACAGTGATACTTCACAGAGCCAGATCTGCGAAGTGGCTCTGTCAGCCACGATAAACAAGTCTCGTTCAACAGAACGTACAAGAACAGGTTCACAAGAAGTTACTAGGTAAAGAGATTAACCTCGTTGGCACATCGCACGACTTGACCTCTCCGCAACAGAAGCATACCTCACTTCTCACTCTTCCACCGGAGATACGCAACAGCATTTGGGAGCTGGTCCTTCTTTCTTCTGGAGAACGCACATCATCCGGCGCGATCAGAATAGTCCACCATGACCCCAGAGCTCCAAAATTACCCAAGCGAAGGTTCTTAGGACACCGGCACCCCAGTTCTATCGAACAATGTCAACCCATACCTAGACAACCACCATCGGTGCTAAACCTGCTGCAAGTGTGTAGCGCGATCAATGTCGAAGCTTCTGGACTGTATTTTCGCCGTGTACAGCTGTACTACTTGGACTGTTGCGACAATCTGAACTTCTGGTCTGTTGGACAGCTTCGGCTGAATGGCATTACAGAGCTGACTATAAGGCTTGGGACACTGTCAAACCGGAAGAGTACCCTATCTCTGGCTACAGCATTCAAAGCTCTTCCCACATTGCCCAACCTGAGCAGTCTGACATACAGGATACCGGACCTTTGGGACATCGAATGGAATCGATGCATGTACTTTCCTTGGAAGAAGTTGGACTACCCGGAAGAAGTCGCAGGCGTCCACTCATTGAAGGTAGAGTCGAGAGAGTTTTGGAAGGGGAAGGTCAATGGCATCAATACGCGTTTATGCTTTGAAGAGCGGACGTCGGCTCCTCTGCGTGTGCGAGCTCAAACGCGAATGCACGAGGCATTGGTTCTCGAAGCAGTGAGCAAATTTGGCTGGGAACAGTGCATGCAGTCTAATGTTGTAGACCGATCAGACAAACTATAGCCATCTGGAAGGAGCGGTGTTGAAGGTTGCCGCTCAGCTCAAGTATGGAAGCGTACGCAGGCTGTGAATGGACACAATGGCAACTTCTTTGCCCGCACCAGTACGAGAAGCATAGCCATACTTCGCCTATACCACGTGCTGGTTCGTGGCCAACTCTTCGACCTAGCCAGCAATAGAAGGTGTGTGTAGCCTAAAACCGATCTTCTGGTACTCTCGCCAATCCTTCCTCGGTGGCAGAGCAGATCTGCAGTCGAAATTGCTGGAGAAGTCTTTAGAGTTCAGCTGGTTGATATTGGCGTGTGGAGACGCCACCAATTGTGATGTGATGCGGAGGAGTTCATACGAACGTGTACGAGAAGAGCGAGACAATGACAAGAAGAAGTGGAGGTGGGAAAGTTGTGTTTATATAGCTGGCAGTCGATCTGCTGCTGTGCGAACGCTCTTGCATTAACATCTTACCTCAACTAGACCTTGCAAAGTACAACACACTTCAGCCTCACGGACACTCTACCGAGCCAATCGTGGAGCATAATCGGACAACGTCAATAATCAACAATTCGACATCATGCAGTTCCACAACCTCATCGCCGTGCTTATGGCATTCATCACTTTCGCAGCAGCAGCTCCTGTCGAAGAGAGACAATTGAACGGCGCTCTACTTTGCCCACTGCTCGGAACACCACTATGTGGCGTGCAATGCCAACTTATCACTCAGACAAGTGGACAATGTGCACCAAACGGGTACGGACCGATCGTGTTGAGCCGAGTCGAAGAGAGAATGTGCTGACAGTTCGATCAGGAAATGCTATTGCGCTGATGACAAGGGGACGATCTTGAACTAGAAGACGAATTGTATCGAAGAAGAGGCGGAGGCGTTGAACGATACCCATAAGCTGTACAAAGCGCTGTAGAGGCCAAACAGAATCTATGCACTATAACTGTGCCGCACCCACCCTCTTCTCCTTCCCTACCACATCCTCTTCACTCCCTTCACCCTCAGTCGTCTCCTCATAAGTCATAAACTCATCATTATCGAGCTCCCTGTATTTCCACCAGAATATAACAGTCTGCACAGCAAGCGCAATAGCCGGAGCGCCCCAAATCCAAGTTAAATAAGGATCCTTAATCGCAGGACTAATGATCTCTGAAAGCGCTTTCGACAAAGCGGTCATAGCCAAGAAAATACTCATAACCAAAGCCTTCATCCCCGGAGGACTTCTCGCGTAGGCCAATTCATAAGCTGTAACGTTACAGAAACACTCTGACAGCGCTCCGAGAGCGTAGATGGGGACTTGGACCCACACTGATATAGGGCTGACGCCAGAGCCAGTTGTACATTCTGTTGCAGCATAGCCGCAAGGTGAGGTCTTGTAGATACGCCATTGGATTATAGCGCCGATGATTCCGGAGATTGTGGCGAGGCTGAATCCGAAGGTTATACGCGATATGCGGCCGAATTTTATGTTTGCGCGGCGGAGAGCTGGATAGATTATGTAGTTGAGGATGGGGACGGCGACGATGATTGTTAGGGGGTTGAAGTTGTTCTATCACGCGAAAGTAAGCATATGACATTTGTTGGATTGGGACGGTGTGTCTTACGAGGAGATCGTTTGGTGCTCCATTTGTGGTGAGTGTGGAACCCATTGATGTTGATACCGAGCCTATGCCACCGTCGTTGAGGTTGTATATTGGGAAGTAGAGGAAGATCGCACAAGCCAGCATCGTGCGTCGCACATCGTCAACGTCCTTGTCGGTCCAGGAGATGGCCTTCCCACCGATGGCTGTGACGCCTTTCGCTGCGAGTACACTTGGTCGTGCGGCTTGCCAGAAGGTCTCATGTTTCCAGAACTGTCCTTTGGTCTGCTTCATTGATACAGTGACGATCTTCCAGACCTTGGTCAGCGCACTGCCGTCCGGAGGGTACTTGGTAAGCCTTGGATGTAGATACCAGAGCAAAGCTGGTAGTAAGAAGTAGATGATACCCGGCATGAGATATGCGAGCCAAAAGCCGACATACTTCTCGGAGTAACTGGTGGCGATGGCGAAGAAGGCGCCGATATTGATAAAGCCGTAGAATATGAGCATGAGTCGCTGGACTGTCACTTCTGGGTCCACGACCACTCGTTCGCCAGAGGGAAGGACTCTGATGTATGGCTTCTGGTGGGTGTATTGATCGAGGATGGTGGGTGCGACGTTCGGCTTGAAGAGACCAGCTCCGATGGCCAACAGGAACAGGGAGATCAAGAATGGCGCGATGCCGTTGCCTGCTTGTAAGATCTTTGGTATAGCACCAACAATCATGATAACATGTGATACGCCGCAAATGAAGACACCTGGGCAACGTTAGATGTGGATTGAAGCTGGGCTGGGCGGCGATCATACCTATGAGAATGGTCTTGAACCTCCCGAGCTTCGTATCGGCAAGGTAGCCACCATAGATTGGAATGAGATATCTGTGCTCGTCAGTTGAGAAGCAGCTATGCTAGCATAAAGTGGCACTCACGCCAGAAACGAGAACAGCAACACGAAAGCGTTACTAAACTGCAGGCCCTTTCCCAAAGCCCCAGCAGTCTGATTCGGACTGCCAACAGCACCAGCTCCATTGCCTCCTTCAGGCAGCGGGAACTGCATGAAGTTGGAGAAGACAGTCTGTACACCATAGTAGCTGGCACGTTCTGCTAGTTCAACAATGCAAAGAAGCCAAGCTGTGCCGGGAATGGAGTCTGCGATCTTTCTCAAGTTCTTGGATTCGTCCTCGGTAGGTGCTGGATAGTCTTCGCTTTCGATGATAGAGGCAGAACGTGCTCCTACAGACTCGATGTCTAGCCGTGCTTCCTTGCCGTGATAGGACTCATCTTCGAGAGCATAGGTCGTGTTGCCATGTGGATTGTTGAAAGCGTTTGGGACGTTGGTAGTGATCCGGTCGTTGCCGACCTCTGGGCCTGCCTGAGGTGCTGTGCTGTTCATCAGTACTGATCTTGCTCAGCTCACATCGAGCAATCTACGTACACATCCTTGAGGCTCTTGAAAAGGTATCAGCGAGGGTGAGCTACAGACACGTAGTGAAGTGCGCTTCTTCTGCTTATAAGGTATCAATAGTGGTTCGGGCGACCTAGCCTGATCTATGCTTCGCGATGCAACCATGGCTCGCATGCCTCCGATGGCCATTGACGAATTGCAACTCAACTTGTTGTCAACCGAAGGAGATCATGGAGTACTGCCATGTGGCAAATGCTTGCCAGACTGGGCCACGCGAGCCGTACTGGCTGCGTCTCATAGCAGCATGCTTCATGGCCTTGCTAGTACAAGTCGGCGTATGCACCGAAGCATTCAGAAATGCCTATCGTCCGGACAGGAAGCCTTTGCCACGACCGACCAAATGTGTGTTGGGCGGTCAAGTCTCCTGATGTAGCAATCGTAGTAGGCTCAATGTCAGTCAAGCGGGCCTGGTGGGCCTTACAAGCATCGCAAGAACTAGCATGGCGTGCTTATCTTCTACGATGGCGATAAGATCGCTCGTGGCCGTTAATCTTGGCATTCGGGTCTGCTTCTTCTAGTAAGGATGAGTGACACATGTTGCTCGATATATGTCGAATGGTAGCATGGGATGGCCTCGCATTTCCGGGCCTTTTCCATTGCGTGCTTGTAATGTGAGATTGAAATTCGCTCTGTCGGACCTTGCCATTGTGCTTCTTCCGTGGCTGTATCTCGAGCGCGCCTAGATGAGGCTTGCGTAGACTCTCCACATCAGCGATATAGTGGTCGCGTCCACTGCTTCGGAGTTGGTGATAGCAGGGTGGAGGAAGGGGAGAGCTTCAAGATAGGGCAAAGTTCGTTAAGAAGCCGATGTACCGAAAACCTTCCACGGGCTGCAGAGTGGTCCCAGCGGAACTTGGCCAAGCTCGATTCGCACATGCTTGGTGAATGGTGAATGGTCCTGGGAGCATCTTCATCAAGCTTCTAGTATACTCTGAGTCCCTCGATGCGCACACAGAGTCCTGTACGACGGCAGTACTGTACTGTAATGCTGATCCCGATTCCCGAGCGAACCCACATCATGTGCCATATCTATTCGTGAGAACCGGGACACGATCTGAAGTATGAGCTGAGGAGTATCTCGAGTATATTCCTAGCCTACGAGCAGCTATGGCAACGAGTCCCGTCTCCAGCCAGCGAGGGCGTTCTCGATCTTTCAGGCTTAGCAGGCCCGATCAGAGATTCTGGGCGATGGAACTCTGGAAGAGGACTATGATGGCTTCTTGCGTGCGCGAGACTGACAGTTTCGAGTGTTGCATGTTGCATGAGGGATGCGAGAGTGAGAAGAGAAAGAAATGAGGTCGCGGTCAATAGCGTGGAAGGAACCGGACATCGGAGCTCGCTTGCCATGCCATGCCATGCGAAGGACTTGGGAAGGAGCGTTCCTCTATCGCGGTCGGTGAAGAAAGGGATCGGGAGGCATCTTTGCGATGTTTCTGGTATTGGGTGTGGAAGAGAGTAGATGTCGCGGTTGGAGAAGCAAGCTGTAGTCGACGCCGAACTCGCGCAGCAAAAGGGCAAGAAGCGCAAAAGAGACTACACAGGACCCGATCAACTTCCCAATCAGGACGACGAATGTACCAGAAGAGAGAGAGACTGCTGTAGTAGAAGAGGAGTGCCTGAACGTTTGGAGAGCCGGACTGATCAGACCAACAGCAGCATTCTGGCAGAGCAGCGACAGTGCTGTGGCAGAGCTATGGCAGATCCAAAGTATGGGATGTGCTCTCCGGTTTCGACGACGATCTTGCATATCGAGGTCTCTCTTGCAAGGCCTGTGTGATGAGCAAATGAAAAGAGTCTCTTGTTCGTGAGCCTACGCTGCATATGCTGCGTTCCTGCAATTCGCTCGCTGTACTCTCAGCTGCTGTCCTACCGCCGATTCTCGGACGATCTGGAGAGGTGCTGCCGCGGAGACTGGTCGAACGATGGAAGAGACGAAGAGGTGTGTCATGTCATCGTGGCAATGAGCGGGTGTCCTTTCCAAGTCGAAGATAATCCTACGAGCTGGAATATTGTTTCCTGCGACCCCTCGGTCATCAGCAAAGGACAGGGATGTCGTACTCGTGAGCTTACGCTGCATGTGCTGAGATCCTACCTCTTGCCCAACTATCTTCTCTGCTACTGGTCTAACATCGATTTTCGGGTGATCTGGAGAGGCACCACCGCAGGCCTTTATCGAGTGGCGGAAGAGAGGGAGCGGTGTGCGATTTTATCGTACTGATGAGAGTGAGAGTGATACGAGCTGACGCGGTAAGTGGTTTCATTCATCAAGGGGTATCGCTGGAAGTCGCAAGCCCAGCACATTCTTTCGCGCCTCTTACTCCATGCCCATGCTCATTCTTCTGCCCGGCGAAGCGCTGAGTGACGCGAAGCATCGTGCCCTCTCTTCACCGATCACATCTCTGTTGCCTCGTCGATGTCGGGTTGATACCACATTTGATGAATTGGCGGCGTGGTGGTGGTCGTGTTGCGGAGAGGTCGCAGCATTCTGTTGTATGTCATGTCGAATCTGGGTTATGGTTAGCTTGGACTACTGACTCTAGATACTGCGGACTTACTGCAGGGCCCATCTCGATACAGTCCCACCTTCCCGAAGGTTCGATCAGCATCCCGGCATGATCTTGGTGGCCTCTCCTCCAGCAGCGGCGCGACCATTTCGGACAGCGACCTGGTTGAACAGAGCTGTGAAACTCTTCGGCTGCATGCCCATTGACTCTCCAACGTACTTGAATGCGCGATTGATGCGAGCAAGAATGCCGAGCGGAGTCAGGACATTTCCGTGGGCGGAGCGGACCAATGCGAGCACTTCCTCTGGCTCGTTCTTTGCCAGCAGCTGGAGGAGCTTCTCGTTGGTGATGTCTGCTGAATCTCCACCCAGGATCACGCCGTCAAGTAGACCAGTCTCAAAGGCTTTTCTTTGGCGGTCTTGTGGTAGGGAGTGAAGCCACCGCCGTTGCTCGAATCGGGACTGCCGTAGAATCGCGAAAGATGCCATCGTCGATGGTGCCATTGGCGCCGATGTCGATGGTGGCTGCGCGAGGGGTGCTCCAATTGCTGGCCATGTTGTCGCGCAGGTTGCGTAAAGTGAGCTGTTGGCGTAGTCAGCAGTGCCGCAACAAGAGAGGCGACGGAACGCTTACGGGAATGAGAAGTGTTTGGCGTATCGTGTTGTGAAGAGCTCTCAATTTGCAAGGTTGTGGTTGAGCTTATGTCGAAGAGTGTCATTCGGTGGTGTTGTTTGTGGCAGACTGGCAGGGCAGAACGTCGCTTTCTCAGGAGAGAAGCTTGGCGTCCCATCTATGCTTCCGAGAGTGCCGTTGACTCCAATGTCGGCGGAGTCGGGATAGGTGGTGGCAGGGTTGCTACCCATTGTGATGAGTAGGCGGAAAGCTGTCTTGAGAGGGCGGCGTAGCTGTAAGGGCGAATCGCGTATGTCAATGGCGGTGCGCAGGTCGTCGAGATTGTCCCGCAGCGCGCTGCGGGTGTTCAAGGCTCGCAGGCATAGCCACAGAATGGGCCGTCTAGTCTTACGAGGGCATGATTATGAGCGTCGAGCACGAGCGAGCCCAGCGCCAGGTTGAGCATATATGATATGTGATGCAGCGGATATGTATAGATCAGTCACACTGTGGACTGTGGCAGAACGAGTGGAAGAGAATCCAGAGGAAGGATGATATGTGAGTGCACGCTGTCTCTTTGTTTGCTTCTATGGTCTGCATTGTCTGAAGTACAAAGGATATCTAAGCTGACATCCACAGTACCAGCACTTTGGCAGACCCAGGAAGCTCAGTCGCTACTGGGTGGTGATCTCGCAAGATCACCTGCTACCTTTGAGACCTTGGTGCTGTAGACGGTGCTGCATTAGTGGAGCGTCACGGACACGTTGATGGGACAGGAACGAATGAGAGTATGGTTCAAGGTATGTGAAGTTTCATTGCTGTTAGATACCTCAAACTCAAAGGCTCTTTCCCTCCGCATACTATGCTGCATCTCTGTTGATGCTTCATATCCCCAGACCGCAGTGTGTGCAGTTCCATGGTCGTGCTGGCGATGGCAGTGTTGTCCGACATCCTCGCTGCCGGTCCAGGTCAGGAAGCTCTTCATCGGCCGAGGTTGCAAGCCACACCATCGAAAGGCAGGACGTTTACTGATTCGCCACGAGACCATACGCACTTCCTTCACTGCTCGAGGTACACGGCCTAGCATCAGGGATCGAGAGACTCCTTCTTACGTATGCCTGGCCTATTCACTCCAGCTTTCTCTCCATTGCGGCCTGCCATGAGCAATTCAGCTCGTCTTGAGTTGTGGGTCCATGGTGTTGTCATTGGTGGCGGAGTTGCTTGAATTGTGCTGATGTGAGCTGTAGGATGATCAGTTCGCGGAAACATTCATCAGCATATACAGGGACTTACCATTTGAGTCTTCTTAACAACTGGAGATACCAAAGGCGAGGTCCTCCATCCCATGGCTGTCTCTGACGACACACCTCCGCCCCTCCTTGGCCTGGTCGTTGTCAAGGCTCCACGGTCAACTTCATATCTGCTGGAGATTGTGGGAGTAAAGTTCTCAGGTCCGCTGCTGAGTCTGACGCTATGCCTCCACCTCTTCCTGGTCTGATTGTTGTCCTGGCTGCGCAATCGCGTTCATTCCAGCGGCGATACCAATTGTGGATTCCTCCAGCCCAATGCCGACTCTGGTTGAATGTCTACTCCCACTCCTTGGTCTGAATGTTGTCCTGGCTGCGCAATCGCGTTCGTTTCTGCGGAGATGCCAGAGGGGTGTATGTCTCTCTGATTCGATGGATGCTCTCTGAGAGCGTTGTCTCAATCCACTCCTTGGCTGATTGTTGTTCTGGCTCCAAGGTCGAACTGGCTCCGCTAAAGATGCTGAAAGTGTAGTCCTCTGGTCCGGCGATGACTCTGAAGGCTTGTCCTTTCCTCTCCTTGATATGGTGGTTGTCCTTACTCCGCAGTCGACTCCATTCCTGCTGAGATACGACCAAGTGACTCTGCTTGTCTTGGCTTCACTGCATTGGTGCACAGCTACTAAGTCCATCCTTTCGAAGGCCTCCGCCCCCAAGCTCGAAAGCTCAAGAGGCGATGGCCCCCGAAGGAGCCCCGCTGAAAGGGTGCTTGTGACCGGACACGATCGAAAATCGTTCAGCGCCGTTGTAGGGTTATGAAGGCTCCCGATCAACAGATCGAGAGATCACCCTTGTCACTATAATCCAGCCTTCTTCTCTGGATCCCCGTCCTGGGGTGGGAGCTGTTGCGCGAGTTTGCTCATCGTCTTGTCACTTGTCTTGCGGGTCGAATATCGTACCCGTTCTCCGCAGCAGGAAGGCGGAAAAGGAGGAGGGAGGGAGGGAGGGAAGGAGGAGAGGGAGCGCTCACTTCTCGTCGACCAGGTCGAGCAAGATGTCTCGCATCTCTCCCACACCGGCATCGCGCATTCGGAATCTAGCTGCGGCTGCCTGGATCCCTCGCTCAGCCGGAGACACACGGTAGTCCGTCGACTCACTGCGGCCGTTCTCACGAGCGACGACATTGAACTCGGCTCTCAGCGCGTTGACGCTGATGCCTCGGGCCTCCGCCGCCCAGTTGAACGCCGCAGTGACGCGCGTGCTCAGACCGGCCGTCTTCATGACTTCGAAGTCATCTCGAGATCCGGCGCGGTGGCTGGCCACGAGCATGTCGAGAACGTCCTTGGTCTCGTACTTGGCTAGAAGCTGGAGAAGCTTCGCCTCCACAACGTGAGCGATATTACCGCCGAAGATGGTGCCATCCAGATCTCCAGTCTCGAATGACTTATTCGACGGCGTCAGGTGTCCAGTGCGGATGCCCTGGTTGGCGGCGGCCTGGGCGGGATCCTGCACGAAAGGCACCTTCACCCACTGCGCCTTATCGCTGATGTGGTTGCGGATGGTGATGTTCTCCACCTCACCCTGACCATTGGTCGCCGGGAATGCGGACATGGTGGTGGTGCGAGCGGGAGAGGGAGGGTGTCTCTGAGATCTGGGCGCTGGCGGCTCCTGATCTGGGCGGAGCTGTGGTGGCGCGGTGTGTGGTGAGGACAGTGAGAGCGGTGGGATGCAGACAAGAGGTGAGTTGTTCTTGTGTGCGTGTTTCCGTTGTTGTGCGACTTTCGAAATTCGAGCAGGCTGTGAGGGCGTTTCCAGGCTGGATAATTCACTGGCTCCACAACAACTCTCCCTCCTCCAGATCAGAATCATCAGGGCAACAGGGCTGTCAGCTTCGGTCAACATCCTCGACATCCGCACGCGCATCCTCTCTCGCATACCATTACCCTTTGCCACCTCAAACAGCTCTCTCTTGAGCACCATGGCAATGGCGACTCAACAGAACGACAGCCGGCTGTTGGCACTCTCTGCAGAGCTGCGCAACGAGATATATGGCCACGTCTTCCTCATCAAGAACGGCCAGCGCACCACCGAGCTCCATCTGCACCCGCACAAGCGCCGCATACATGACAGCAGCTCTACCAACAAGTACGAGTCCGTGGACCTCGCGCTCCTCGCCACATGCCGTCTCGTCCACAACGAAGCTGTCGGTCTCTGTTATGCCATCAACACCATTGGCGTGGACCGCAACAAGATCCTGCCGCTGGTGTCAAAGCTAGGAACTCCTCGCCTGTCCAACATCAGGTCGCTCAGAGTCCATGTCGAGAAGCCAGACAACATGATTTTGACGTGCAGAGTGGTCCGCAAGTTCATGCCAGCAGTCAAGACTCTGGACGTCGTTTTCGATCATGGCTACAATCCAGCCTATTACTTCGCCTGGGAACAATTTCGTGCTTCGCAGATCTACACTGCCTTCCTCCGCGCTGATACGGAGGTCATCGAGAACGAGATTGCGCAGCTCAAATCGGTCGAGACGCTCAAGTTTAGTTTCGCCGATCTGCCGTACACGCTGAGCTCAGAGCATAGCAGTGGCGCTGGGTTCAGATTCATGATGCAGATGCGGAGGAGCGACGATGAGAAAGCCGTTTCCAAGATCGAGGTGGTGAGGGTGATCTTGAATTCTTTGTTGCCATTGAACAAAGCGAAGGAGACGAAGGCTCTCCTCACCAAGGACGGCGGGGACGAGCAGAAAACGAACAAAGACTAAGCTAGCCAGGTGAAGAACAGCTCGCAAGTGCAGCTACAGCTCTAGTCGGAAGCGTTGCAGTGGTAAGTCAGTCCTCATGGCGAATATGAAGCTGTTCTGGTTGCTAATATGATACTAGGGCATGAAAGGTATAGGATGAGAAGATCAGGATATAGAGAACAGATTGGAGAAACAATTCCGGCTGTGAGGACTTGGACTACACGCTGCTCACTCAAAAGCGAAAGACATGTTTGCTGAAGCACTACGCCTTGCTCTGAGAAGACGATGGAGCCGAGCAGCAAGCTATCCAAACGAAGACAGTGGCTTGTAAGGAAGTTTGACTTAGTGGCAGAGGCACCAACAACGTGTCAAGCACCCATACATTCGGTCGCTATGCATCACAACACTGATTACTCGTGAGGTACACTCTTCTATGATACACACATGCCATGCCTCTGCTCTCACTACTAATCCTGCTCAAATGAAGAGCTTGCTTCCATGATACTTCGTCTCCTTCGCATAAACACTCTCACCCAAGACATCCTCATCAGTCCTTTCAGGAAAGCCCTTGAAACTAACAGCATAAGTCGCTACCGAGTGAGCGATCAGCTTAGTGTTGATTTCCCAGGCAGTGATGTTTACATTTCCAACATCGTCGCAGAGCTGATGATAGCAAGGATCATACCAGTCACCTGCCTTACCACCGAAAACCTTTGCTTCAGCTTTGCTCTTTATACCTTCTGCACCCGTAGCGATACCTCCGGCTGGAATACCGGCTCTGATGAAACCATCGTAGTCTGAACGTCCATCGAAAGGAATGAACGTGTAGTTCAAATCATGCTTCTCGTACCAGTCAACATACAAGTCACGGAGCTCTTCGCTGCCAGCAGGACTGTCCGCATTTGTGGCGTTGTAGATCTGGTAGGCGTAGTTTGGCGATCCCATCATATCGTAGTCCATGAATAGTCGGACCTTCTGGTTCTCCTTCTGCGACAGGCTGGCAGCGTAGAAGTCTGAACCGATGAGACCTTCTTCTTCGGCTGCCCACCACGCGAACCGAACACAGTTGTTCACAGTGTAGTTCGTAAGCTCTGTGGCGACTTCGAGGAGGGAAAGAGTACCTGAGCCATCGTCGTTGATGCCTGGTCCTGCTTCGACAGAATCTGAGTGGGCACCTAGCATGACGCAGTTGTCTGCATCTCCTGCAGTAGTCTGCGCGACGATGTTCAGGGTGTGAATCGTGGTGACTACTCCATCGATATATGCAATGGCATCGACTGACTTGCCAGATTCGAGCTTGTCGAGGGTGGGCTTTGCCTCCTCGAGCGAGATGCCAAAGGTGGCGACGTGGTTGGGATTTGGTGTGCCCATAGTGCCATGGAGCGTTCCATTTTCGCTATTGTAGATCACAGCGGCAACAGCACCTGCCATTCCTGCATTCAAGGACTTATCGCCAAAAGCACATGTTCCTCGCTTGACGAAAGCAATGTTGTTCTTGACAGCTGCTGGGTAATCCGATGGAGAGCAGCCACTGTTTGCCACAAGGACAAGATCGCCGTGAACGGGCTCATTATCCTTCGTAGGCGGTGTCAAACTCATTGCAGAGGCATTGACGATAACTTCGTCACCCAGTACCAGTCGGCTTTCGTACACTTGGCCAGAGTACGCAGGGAACTGCTGCTCGGTCACATTGTAGTAGTCGCCCAGCTTTGCCAGAGTGGCCCAGATGTATTCCAAGGTCGCTTGATGACCTGCACTTCCAATGACTCTCGTTGGTCGATTCCACTCGTGCCATGACAGTTCGGCAAGCTTGAAGAGGTCGTCTGCTCTGGCTAGCAGCTTATTGGCGCTGATAGCAGATTGGAGCTCTTCGCTGTCGACGATCTTCTTGCTTTTTGATGCGAAGAGAGGTTGCTGTTCGAATGCTGCAGCACTTGCGAGCAGTGCCGCAGCTACAATGGCCTTGAGTCCAGCCATGATGGTCTGAGAGATGGTTGAAAGTGTAAGTGTCACGGAGTGTTGTCAGATGAAGGTTGACTGGGTTACGCTCCGAAGACGGCGGCTTGGCGTCGAGCTTTAGTCACATTGCCTCACCTCACGCATCTCACACGCATCTGCTTCGTGACTACATGTTTCACTCCTTGATGCGACTTCCATGCCGGCACTAAGACTTGATCCAGATACAGTGTGTTGGCCAACGCGAACTGAAGTCCATTTACGACTCCACGTAACCAATGACTCGGGACAGCCTTGCATGCGCCACAGGCCCAGCTACCTCCTAATTGTAGCAAGTCATACTCAATGTTCACACTGGTCAGTACCTCGACGAAATCGAAACGAAACCTCATTCTAAACTTCCAAGGCATATGCAGGATCGTCAGTGACACAATGAGTCGACCGGATTGCTCAGTACACACTATGGAGCCGCCGAATTGTCCTCCATTATGTCGACATGAGCATGGTACCCTATCTCGGCCCATCATGGAAGTACTCGAGGAATGGCAACAGAACTTTCTTGATCTCAAATGGATGGTCGACGCTCCTCCGGAGGTATTTGACGAAAAGACGGGCTACGATCCATGGGAGAAGAAGGCCAAATTAATGAAACAAATCTACCAGAACCACGGTTGGCCTGACATTGCAGGCTTCCGTGGGTCAGAGGCCCGTAGAGCCCTGGAAGAGCTGCCTGATGCAGATGATATGGACGATATGAGCAGTGAGGCGGGTGACGACGATGATTAAGGAGCTACTTTGCTCCTTGGCGGCGACTTCTAGTCACGCCTCTCACACGCATCTGCTTCGTGACCACTTGTCTCACCCGTTTCCATCATCAGTGCATCAACAATATGTACACGGACGTAGCCAGAGAAACAATCGGAACTGATACTCAACGATCTTACCGCCTTGGTCTAATACGAAGCACGCGTCTGCGTCACCAGGACTGGAAGAAACAGCCCCATTTCTGCCTCTATTGGCTCCGATCGCGTATCTGTTTGGAAGTACAATCAAGCTGTCAACTGATCCCATTTCATGGCAAGTAAAACCTGCGCCTCCACCTCCTTGCCCTCCACCTCAGCCTTCTTCTCGAACGTCTTCACTCTCCCACGCTCAAACCCAGCATAATACAGGCAATCTTCAAGATTGTTGATCCTCCCTTTCGACTGATACTTCATCTTATCGTCCAAGCTGACCTGGAACTCTCCATCTGCAGACTGCTTGGTTTCCTGCTTCAATGAGATGACGAGCGCATACCCTTTCGGTTGAAGAGCATAAATCGTATGCTTGATACCACCAAAGATGTACTTCGGGTCCTCGCCACTCACTCCAAACACGGCGTGGGTGCTAAAAAAAGGTTAATATAAATTTTATGCATACAAACTATCAAAAAGGATATGAATATTTATATTCTTACTAGTGATCCATGGCGAGCTTGTCAGCTGCCAGGACTTCTGCATTCGGAATGCCTTCTACTTGAGCTTGGTCTGGCTGTTCTTGTGATGCGATTGCCAAGGTTGGTCCGTATATATTGAAACTGTTATGAGAGATACTTCTAATGCTTGATTTCTCTATCTACGGGCAGACGGAGAGGATATATCTCTGTCTGTTTGCTACTACAAAGGAGATCTTATGTCGAGTCTCAGACAACAGTATGGCGTCCGTACGCCGTCAGTAACTTCATATAGGGCTTTAGCGATCGTGCCGTCGCTGACTAGGAGTTTGGAGCCGCCATGGATCTTGAGCCGGTCGCCATATTCATCTAGGACTTGCTTGAGGATGGCCAAGATTTGTTGAGATGCTGACATTGCTGTTGTGTGTGCACTTCGTTTAATGTGGTATGGTCTGGTACTTTGGACTTGCCAACTTCTTCAGTAGGAAATGGTGTCGATAGCAGACGAATTGATGCTCAAGTTGAGAAGTATACACAAGCAAGCCAACGAAAGATGTGCGCTGACATCAGATGTCTAGCTCGGTCCGCTCGTCCGACACCGCAGGTTCGCTCAGAAAGCTTCCTTCCTTGGACTAGTCAAGAAGAAAGATCACACTAGGATGCTTTCAAGCCAAGAACGATAGCAATATATCTTAGAAATCGAGATCACGATTTGCTGATTGAGAACACGATCCCCTCAAGCCGCGATTGAAGTCTACGAAGCTAACTTCACTATGAGGCTCAACATCATACTCCAGTCGATCCCCCTTGAAGCAGGTTGAAAGGTCGCTGCTGCGTACGCGACGAATTTGTCTAGGAGGTATGTCAAAGGGGTTGCCAACAAAGAGACAGGATTTCCGTTTCCGGCCAGAAGAGGGACAATCTCTTTGTGAAATCTCGTGCTTATCCAGTGTTGAGTACTTGCACTTCGATCGCTGCCCACTGCACCATTCATATCATCCCTATCATCACTATACTTGCCCTCGATGGCTACAAATCTCTATAACTTACCAGGTCCCAGAGTCCGCAAAGTATGGTGGTTGGATCCCACTCCAAGTCCAGCAGTGTCCTACAGCTCGGCTGCTCTGCGGAACCAGTTCAGGACTTTCACAGCACCACCAGAGCCAGAGTTGATCGACGGTGAAGGTGAGATGGCCAGCAGTTGAAATGGTAAAGCACTAAACTTATCAGGAATGTAGCGCTTGAAATACACAGCAGATCCATAGATATCGAATCTGACAATCTGGCACCAGCCAGGCAGCAAGAGGTAGTCGGCCACATCCTCGAAGTCAATACAAGACAAGCTACGCTCACCAACCACCTGAACGATCTTGACACTGCTTTGAAGGCGAACCAAAACGCAAGGCCCATTTGGAGACTTATCGAGCGCGGCTGCACAGCGGTGGGCAACGCTCTCACGAATCTTCAGCTTGCATGCGCGGGCTATGCACCTGCAGGTGGTGTCCTCTCACAAGCCGTTCAAGGTCTCAGAGACCGCGCGGAGGGCCTGCGTAGACAGGCTGATATCGTCAGGCAACGAGATCCCACGCAAGCTGCTGGCGGCGCCGCACAGTTCACGGCAATAGCGCAGAATGTGCACAGGATATGGAGAGTGGACGAGAATCGTGTGATGCAAGCAGAGGTGGCCCGTCGAAATAATGCGAGGCTTGCTGGAACGGTGCCTTTCATAGGTCCTTTCCCAGATCTACCACAGACATGGCGAGCGCTCGAGGAGTTTCGAGGTGGCATGAGCACGGTTACTGTGTGTGGCTTAGATGATGGCCAGGGCCGAATCGCTGACCGTGTTGTGGTGAAGGATACTATGAGCCCGCAGTTTATGGATGAGTCGACTTGGTATGGGAAGGTGAGTTCTTACTGCCCACTGCTTGTCTCAGAAGTGCGAGCCTGCCGCTAACAGCGAACAAGGGAACCGAACGAGTGCCGATCGAGTATTGGGCACATCGCAAGCTTGTCGATACAGGAAGCCAGTACATACTTGGGCTTCCGCAAAACAAAGATGTCCAAGTGGACGATAGACTTGAGGTACAGAAGTACCGTATGTTTCTCGCCTATGCTCCGCACGGCGATCTCAACGACCTTATACAGAGGCACGCAAAGGCGAATGTACTCATACCAGAGGCCTTCATTCTGTACATCTTCAAGGCGTTGATCGATACCTGCTTGACAATGAAGCGAGGTGGAGCTGGCACAGCCTTGGACCAGACCTGGGAGCAGATTGTTCATCGCGACCTGAAGCCAGAAAACGTTTTCCTGGGAGAGAACCACGCAGCGTCCTTCCCAGCGTACCCGCAACCTAAACTTGCCGATTGGCAGTGGTGACCACACCTGCAGACCCGGCGAATCCCGATCTGTATGCAACTAATGTAGGCACTGAAGGCTACATTCCACCTGAACAGATCTCCTTCGTCAATCCTGATACGAGAGTACCAGTGGATAACTTCCGACTGCTATCTCCCTGCTACATATGGGGCGTCGGTGCCACGATATTATGCTTGCTGCAAAACAGATCTTTGACCCGCGACGAGCAGCCCGACTTCGGAGAGAAGATGCCTGCGGCCACCAAGTGGGATTACACTTGCGATGCGACGGCCAGGGCGAATTACTCGACAGAGCTATGCGACAAAGTAGATCAGTGTCTATTGTACAACCCAGGACTTCGCCCACAGCCAACGGATCTCGACAATTGGGTCTCTGCAGCAATCCAAGGAAATCCATGGTTGGCTGTGCAATCTGACGACTCTCAGCCAGATAAAAGTATCTTCAGCGGAACACCAGACGGGAGTAGCATCTTCCAAAAGGAAGATCAGCATCGTATAGGGTTCGTTCTCAACTGAGCATTCTTGGAGAAACGAGGACAGTCCAGTGAGATCAACGTGGGAACGACGATCGCTTTCGCCATCCACTCCGGCTACGCCATCTCTCAGGGAGTTCTCCATGCCGAACGAGACTTCGCTATAGTTGCAGCTCCTCGAACTCCTCATCTTGCGAGAACCCAAGATGGAGTCGGCCAGACTTCGCCCATTCCAGTACCACGCCGTTTCCAGTCTCGAAGTCGAGAACCCTGCCTCCACTCTCCTTGTCGACGCTGAGGAACATACACTGCAGGCCATCTCCGCTGACAGCCTTTTGCCAGGTGGGAATGCAGAAACCGACAATCGTCCCCTTGGTGTCCCAGTACGTCTTCTGGGTGGTATTGATATACCTGAAGCTGCCCTTGAGCCGGAACGGCAGAGGCGTATTCTTATTCTGTGCAAATAGCTCTTTTATATCCTTGGACGTTGTGCTCAGAGGGGCTGTCATACGCTTTTTGGGCTGGAAGGCGGTGATCATGACGAAAGGCAGACAATCGTCCTGTTCAGCTAGCTCCACGTCTCCGTCCTTGTCAATCGAGTATGCCTCTCCTTCTACATGTATCAGATCACTCTCTTCGTCCTCGGACATGCCAATGCCATGATTGCCTTGGGTCCTGAGGAAGGACACTGGAGGACCTCCATCTTTGAGTCCGGCGGTATACGCTGAGTGCAGCGAGAACTGGAAGATGTCGTTCGGAGTCGTCTTCGCCATGTTCGTATGTGTACAGCCTAGAGAGATTGAAGACAGAGTTCGCTTCGGTCAGTGGTATGCAGCTAACCACACTTCCTGTCTTGGATATCGATCGAACTCCCACTGTTACAGGGAGACGATATCACCAGACCTCTCACCGCTCCATGCAGCTAGATTGGTTCGTGACACTTGCACCGCCTAGAGGCCGGAGGTCTCCATTTGAGTTGACACAGCTCATGAAGTCATTCCCAACACCTCCTCCGTGAGTCCTTGATGATGAACAGGCACTGTTGGCACACACGATAGGGTGTTGTAGCATGTGGTATACGACTGCAGCTTGCCCGCGTCGGGCAGCAAGTCGCTAAGAAGTTCCATTCATGGCTCAACGATGGACCGGATCCACATCTTGACCAAACTAAGTGTTCTGTCCTCGCATCGTACAAGAAAGCACACAGTACAGACCATGCAACGTGGCATGATGACAGATTGAGTTGAGTCGAACAAGAAAACGGACGTTCACTTACACCTTACACATCCCAGCACTTCCTGCCTGAGGCCAAGCTCGAAGAACAATGTCACGGATACTGCTCCATGGAGCGGGAGCCATTGGCACAGTGTATGCCTATCAGCTGATTCATGGCGGATGCGACGTGACAGTGATTTGTCGATCGAACTACGAAGCTGCGAAGGAAACTGGATTCCACATCGATTCTCTTATATACGGCAAAGGCCTACACATAAAGCCCAAAGTTGTCAAAACACCACAAGAAGCCGCTCACGATGGGCCTTACGACTACCTTTTGGTAGCATGCAAAGCCCTTCCCGAAGTCAAGACTGCCGAAACGATAGCACCAGCTGTAACGTCCGCAACAACGATCGTGCTTCTTCAGAACGGAATCGGAATCGAACAGGAGTATGCAGATCGCTTTCCGGACAATCCTCTGCTGAGCTGTGTTGTATACTGTCCAGTCACACAGACCTCGCCAGGTCAAATCAGCATGGGTGACATTGAGCGGCTTGAGATTGGTGCATTCCCTTCGCCTGCACACAACGATCCTGCAGTAAAGACCACGGCAGACAAACTGATCGAGCTGCTAAGAGCTGGAGGAGGAAACCCGGTCTTGCATCAAGATATCCAAGAGCTTCGATGGTTCAAGCTGCTCCTCAATGCACCTTGGAACCCCATCTGTGCACTTACCCTATCGCGAGACCTCGCGTTCCTAGCTGCCTCCGATGCCGCAGAACCTGTGATCAGAGGTGTGCTTGACGAAGTTATCGCTGTCTCGCATGCACTTGGCTACAAGAGCATCACACCAGAAGCTGCAGAGAAGGGTCTGGCAGTGATCAAGTCTCGCACTGGCAGGATATCTGGAATCGAGCCAAGCATGCTCGTGGATGTTCTCTGGACTAGGAGAACTGAGCATGAAGTCATCCTGGGAAATCCAGTGCGGATAGCGCAGAAGTTGGGTGTGCCTGTGCCGAGGATGGAGATGTTGTATGCTATGGTGAAAGCACTCGATCTGTCGCATCAGAAGAGAAAGCAGGGCAAATCTCTTGACATGGACGATCTGGCTACTACTACTAGAAAGCAGTAGAGTACTGCATATGGAGCATTTCGAGAGCCTCACTACATCGAGAACCGTTCCGATAGGCTGCGTATTCGTACCTTCAGTTCCCAAGCGAAGGGCTAGACTTTCCTCCTCAGAAGCATATCAGTGTAAATCTGATCTCATTGCCACCTCACCTTATGTGTTCCCTCGTCGTCTTGCGCGGACAGTGATGCTGTGTGCACCATCTGTCATGTCTACATATGTGTGCAATGGCAGAAGTCCATGAGAACATGTATGAGTACCGATGATTGCCATTCGTCAAGGAATCGCATTTTGAACACCGCCTTCCTGGATGGTCTACACATCCGAGGTTGATCGGAGTCTCAGACGCGATTGCAGCATGTGTGTCCTGCATGAGTCTCGGTGCCGTGCCTGTAGGAGGTAGGATCGCTCACGCGTCGTTGGGACTCGCTTTTCACACGTTTCTAAGCAGCAGATTCCTTGTACCGAGCCGATTGATAGATAATAAGGCCGAAATGCGAGGCGGATCCGATCGGTTCGTCGTGCATCGGACACGGTTGTCAGTATGAAGCAAGTAAGCGAGGCCAGAAGGTGATGTTGAAGAAAGCTCAAGGTGTCAAGTGTCACATTCGGACCGTCGGCGACGGGCTTCGTTGAATCGTTCTTCGTTCCGTAATCATAGCGTCGGATTATTTTTTGGTTGAGCAGCAATTGAGAGCCAACCATCTCGAAGGGAGCGGTGCCTCGATATATCGTGCAAGGACTGAGCAGTCGTCAGGCTGCCTAGCTCACACGGCTCGTGACTGTTTCTTGTTGATGCGAGGCATTGCGAGCTTGCGACTCGCATCAAAATGCTGACTTGGCTGACTCACCCTGAGAACTGACGTCTGCAGCGGGGATCTGATACAGGGCAAGCACCGGATGGGCACCACCGGCACGCTAACAAAGTTGCCTAATAAATAGCTAGGCATATTACGGATGACCGTAGTCTGTAGATGGCAATCGGTTTCTCCCTGTGGCATGATAGCCGGGTGCGAGTTGTTGCACAGCCTCACATTTCTGTTGCTTAATCCGAAGCGGCATCCTGCGACGCGCAACACGCTCTTATTGAAGATAGGCTCTCGTAGCATGCTGCAACAATGTGCGCAACATTTGCTCAAAGAGTGTAGGGTTTATCCAGGCGGGAGCGCCCATCGTGTGAGGTGGCGAGTTCAACCATTTTAACCCCACGAAGATCGACAAAGCTACGTACAGGACGGTGCCTCTTGAACATAGGGCATTGCGGCCATGGCCAGTCCTTGTCGGTCAAATGGGGGGATAAAGCTTTTAGAGCGAGCTCGCATTCATGTTGATAGGCTGCTGTGGTATTTCAAACACCTTGATGCTAAGGAGGTAGACTCCTGCAAAGACTCCTAAGGGGCGCGCGGCTCACTGACTCAGTGTTCTTGCCATCCGAAGGATACAATCACAATACGTGCCTCCTTCTTCTTTACAAAACTCATTGCAGTTTCCTGCTTCACCATCACGAAAGTATAGCTGATTCGCCAAACCGCACAGCCTTAACACGTCGTGGTATAATCCATGACAAGCTTCGTCACGCAAACGTAGTCCTCATGGTATAAGATGCGCTTGGTGTACAATCAAGCACGCGATCCACAATCGATCGCCTCAAGCATCAACACCACCAAATTCGAGAAACCTCCAGGAGCAGCCCAAGAACATCGACTCCACGGCAAGACAGACGCCACAATGACCCCACCAGAAGCTGCCTCCCAGGCTCGATCCGTTACCGAAGGGGACTTTTTTCGACAGGTCGGCTTAGACGCCAGTAATGGCAGCCATGTACAAGTGTACAACACCATGAAGGTATGACTGCAACCAAGAATTCCAGGCATTGCAAAGGCTGACCTCGACCAGTCAGAAGCAGCAGCAGGCCTGCAACGACTTACCCAAATCAGCAATGGTGAAGATGCGAGCGAGGATGCTTTTCAAGCAGAAGTGTCCAAAATTTATCAACAAGCAAGTGCGATTACGAAGCCGTTCTACGATCGTGGTGCGATGAGTTCCAGTGGAGAAATGACAGATAATTGGATTATTCGATGGCTGTTGTGGCAAGCCATGCATCAGCCCAATGGTAGGTAACAATTGGTCATGGCGTTGGCTCTCGAGTTTCTGCCCAGTCATCGAATTTGGCATCGATAATGAGACTAGATGGGCAGTGAGGGCCTTGGTGGTTGGTGGGCCGGATGATGGAGTAGATGTGAAGTTTGGGGCGTCTTTGCATCTCTGCTTCTTCTTGTATTCAAGCGACAATTCTGTTCAGGTCTGACCTTGCCTCTGTTCTCTGTACCAAGCATTGCCTGGTCCACTGGTCCTGGTGATTCCCAGTCTCTCCTTCCAGATATTGACCTTGAGCTCGCCAGGCATGGGCGGGTGTGTTGTTTCATCCGGACAAACGCCGTCCTGGGCATCGATATCCGTAGCCACTGGCATGTGCGCAGCAACGCAGAATGTGGGTGGATCCCTGGCCAGCGCATCAGGGCACATCTCGTGTCTCACGCTGAAGTGGCCACACTTCTCCCAGGTGATCATATTGCAAACGCACATCTCCACGCAAGTCGCCCGTTTCAGTGCTTTGCCTTGTCGTTGCCGTGCGATTCTTCGTCCGTATCCAGATAGCCAGGAATGTTAAGACGTGGGATCCGGTGGACTGGGGATGCGAAGTACTCCTAATAAGACGTGATCTGTTGTGCTTGGTCGACGCTGTCTGGATTGTGATATATTGATGATAGGGTCCAAGCATAAGCCTCGACGCAGCTACGCCCGCACGCCTTTTTCTTGCTCAGATATGTCATGTCTGAGAATTTCTAGCTCGAGGCAGGGTGCAAGCCGCGGGGCTGTCTCTGTATGGCCGTCTCCTTCAGGATCGCAGAGACGCTAGCAGAAGCCAATCCTACTTGTCGGTGCACGATCGTGGAGAAACGCCGAGGTATCAGCCGCTCAAGCCAACGTGCCCATGATTCAGCACAATTATTGAATTCATCGAAGGTACAAGTTTCCAGATCTAGTGTTATGAAGTTCCTGTTCAAGGTAGAGACGTGATGTATCATCGGCACCTGCCCGGCCTAATATGCACTTAGACGAGATGGAGGCGTCGGCAAGATCTCCGATCGAAAGCTTGAACTTGAGTTTCTTCCAACCAGATGCACCAGTGGACGCTGGACCTTGGGCTACTCAAAGCCATGCCGCGCAAGCGTGGGCTCGATACGTGCTGCTTGATCAAAGGAAAGACCTCCAGCCTCAGAGAGAACTCAGCTTTGAAGTCCTCATGTGCAGTGGATATCTTTCTCAGGATACTGGAGAGGATTTTGCATATATCCCATCGTCTGCAATGCACGTAGCGGCGCAACAGCACATCTCTCATCTCTCAGCGTCTACACGAACGTAACGTTCTAAATGTGGAGAGCGCGGGGCAGAAGCGACGGGTACCATCAACGGCATGCACGGTAGGCAGGAACTGCTCTTTCAGGTCGGGTTCCAGGAACCATGTGGCCTTTGCCTGTATGTAGGCCGACATTATTGTTGTGATGGAGTGCCATCGAATTTGACCCATCTTTGCGGTACGAGTCGGGACATGGTTGCTTATTCAGACCGCGACAGCTTTATCGCTCGCGGGTGACTACTCAACATGACAGCTTGGCTGCGGAGTAGCAATCACAATGAGCGCCGCTGACAACACAAGCGGAGAGAAGCTGCCAACTTGTGCCGTTGCTAACCAGATTTTGACAAGCTGTACGAGTGTACGAGCATGCTAGAGTTCTCGAACTGGGGGACCAGGCTGATCGAAACCCCAACAACTATCTGGCGAAAGCATATGATCCAACCTCAAAAGTGAATGCTTCAGTGACCGGAGATGTCTCGGACGCAAAGATCGTGCCTTGCAGACTGCAAGAGCACCAGAACTGCATGAAGCACGGCTGCTTTCCGCAGAGCCCATATCCAGTAGGTATTGACGATAATGCAATCTTGTGATTGGAAGCTTTGTATCCCGTGCCAATCCATGCGGTAGCCGTGGCGCTGTTATATGAGTCCTGTCAGGCCACCTTCGTTAAAGGATCTGCAAAACATGGTCGTTGTGCGAACGCAATTGTTATCTGCATACTCCATTGCCACTCCCAAGACGGAATTCGAAGTGACTGCCTCTGACACGACTCAGGGACGACAACGCTCCCGACCTGTCAAGAAGTTGTCTAGCCTCTGATCACTGGCTCGATCAGCAATCGAACGTCGTGCCTAGCGCATCGTTGTCCAGAGTAGGAAGCAATGTGATGCTCATGCAGGGCGACAAGAATTGAGGATAACTCCAAGATGCTAAAGAAGGAACGTGCTTGGGCCAGGTCTGTCAGATGCAATCACCCCTGGGCGGTGACAGAATGGCGGGTTGAGGTCAAGCTCCTAGGCCTACGCAGAATCGGCAGAGTCGGCAGAGTCGGTCCTGCTGTCAAGCTTCGCGGTCGGCCTGCAACAGTCCATCGAACGTGAAGCAGGATTGACAATTGATGGCAGTGCTATGCCAGGGCTATCCAGGTGTCGCGCATGCCCACGAGGAAAGTGATACAGAGGCAGTTTCATTGCCCTCGCAGGTGGGTTGAACCACTTTGCAACAAGATGGACGATACCAGTCCAGGCCACCAGCTGTATCACAAGATGGAGTAGTCCGATGCTCCGCGGAGATGCAAAAGTGACCATCCCTGGTGCACAAGGAGCTAAGACTTGCGCTCGATCGACGAAGGGTCGTAGCTTGGCTTCGTATGCCTCGAAAGCATGGCGATGATCATAGGGTGTGGTCGCCAACTCGCCGGCGAGAACATATGCTCCTACAAAGGAGATCGTAGTGCCCATGCCTGAGATGGGACAGGGGCAAGAGCCAGCGTCTCCAACAAGAACTACCCGGCCATGAGACAGATGGTCCATCTTCACCTGGGCAATCTTTTGCATGTAGAAATCGTCAGCTTTCGCTTTCTGCATGCCAGACAGAATCATCTCTTCCTTCCATCCCATCCCGCAGAAAAGCTTGTGCCAGTGATCCTTCTGCTCAGGCATGGGTGCTCTGGCCAAGTCGTCCAACTCAGGGGCAGTAGTCGAGAACCAGAGTGACACTCCTCTGCCTCCATGCTGGTCTGAGCCACCTGCTGGCCTAGTCAGGATCATCCGTCGACCAGGGGCGGTGTACCATTTCGCCCATTGATCATCTCCTGAGTCCTGCGGAATCGTATACCAAGCAGCCCATTGTCCCAGCGACCTCACAGCTTTCGCAGATACATCAGCGCCAAAGGCCAGCCTTCTCGTCGCGCTTGACCAGCCGTCAGCACCAATCACAATGTCGAAGCGGCGTGGGCTGCCATTTTGGAACATGACAGTGACGCCTTTGCAGTCCTCCTGCATCTCTCGGATGCTTTCGCCGAAGACGTACTGGACGTCATGCTCGGTGGCTTCGTACAGGAGATGCGCGAGCTCACCACGCATGATCTCAATCTGACCAGTGAAGCCATTGCCTGATCCAACTGGGAAATTTGCACTGCTCTGGTCTTGAGAATTGACAAATTTCAGACCGGCTTCACGAGTTGACCTTGCGCGGGCAGCTTCCTCCAGATTCATGCGCTGCAGAATCGTCAAGCCATGTCCACGCACATCAACTGCTTGGCCACCCCGGCGCGGCATAGGTGAGCGCTCGATAACTGTGACTTGCGCGCCGGCCTTGGATAGGAAGTACCCAGTAACAGGTCCAGCAATACCAGCTCCACTGATAAGCACCTTCAGTTCGGAGGCCATGTTGGAACAGAGTTTATCGTCAATTGCTGGTATTCCATTCGGGACGAAGAAGTTGCGGCCTTTGGGTTCGCCATTGTCTTCTTGTTCTGCAAGCTGCGAGATGTTTGTTGAGGATCTCATGTGAATGTGACATGGGTTCTTGCATAATGTCCAACCAAACACAGCGCCTGGGCTCCCATGCCTGCAGCCATTCAAGGCCATCTTCGCACTTGGCTCACGATCATGGTGACTGCAGAATTTGCCGTGGCAGGCACTCTGATGTGTCAATGCGAGAGGCCATAGTGTTGAGACTTGCAAGAGTGAGGTTCCGCCTGCTCCCTCGTGCCGTGAAGGAGCATGGTCCGAGATTCGCGACGCCACTTTTATTTTTCTGTGCCAAGGCGAGGCACGAAGATGACACGAAAACGACACGACCAGCTGCGTCCGCGCGCAAGCGAGGACCATAGAAGATACACGAGCGGCCGCATACAGTATCGCATTGAACGTGAAGCACACGATGCTATTGGACTACTAACGAGCGCCTTCGCGTCGGCTTCAGATCGCATTGCCCAGCTTTGAGCGCTCATAAGTGGCCGCCAACAGTCAGTCCTACTGTAGAAGTCTTCTCATTAGCGTGGGGCGGTTGCTCACACGAACAACTTCGATGTTACAGACTCCAAAGGTACTGACTGCAGTTAGGTATCATGCTCCTCTCATGGAGATACATCTCATAACGCCGAATTGTTGCCCGCTGGCTATCTCACCTTGGCCGACACACCCATGTAGCAGCGCACTCCAGCTGCCGGAACGGGCAATACACGCGATTATCATACGCCATACTGAGCAGTAGACTCCATGCAATACATGCAGTATTGCCTTATCACAAGCACACAGGAACGATGAAGCCGCCAGGCTTCGTTATCCTACCACTTTTTGACGGAAGGCCATCTGCCACCTATCACATATCGCTACTCCGTCACTACTGCATCCGATATTCCCACGATTGCCACTGCAGTCTTACCGTGCTATGTATCTAAGTTGTCTTCACAGTGAGTTGTACAGTTTTGCATCGCTCCATCTGCTTGTCTCTTTGGACAGACCGATACCATGGCAACCTCAATACCAGGGAAGGAGGTGAAAACCGCCACCAGCTCATCTCAGGACCACGAAGAACCAGAAGTTGGCGAAGTGAAAGACTTCACCACACCCGACGCCGATGCCGCTCTCGACTTCTTACGCCATGAAGGTCCCGTTCGTGATATGACAGCTGAAGACGAAAAGCGTCTCGTCCGCAAGATCGACTGGATGGTAATGCCATTGATGTGGATGTGCTATTGTCTACAATACCTTGACAAGACACTGATCAACTATGCCAATGTCATGGGTCTCGAAGAAGATACTGGCATGACCAAGGGCCAGTATAGTAACCTGGCGTTGATCTTCTACATATCATACCTGGCGTTCGAGTTCCCTCACGCATATGGTATGCAGAAGCTACCAACAGCAAGATATCTGGGTACTATGGTAAGCAGTAGTATGCCAAAGGCATCCCCATTTTCGAATGTCTCACTGAGCTTGAGCCTTCTGTGGCGACAAGCTCACAGACAACCCTACTGAAACACATTCGCGTTGTTCAGAGATACTCGCTTACCTTCTACCTACTACTTTTGTAGGTATTCTTCTGGGGCATAATTGTGGCAGTGACAGCAGCCTGCAAGAACTACGGCGCCTTGGTGGCCACGAGAGTCCTGCTTGGAGTCTTTGAGTCTGCTGTTGCACCAAGTCTTATCTTGATCACTAGTATGTGGTACAAGAGAAACGAACAGCCTCAACGAGTAGGTCTCTGGTACGTCGGGACGGGCACGGGGACCATTTTTGGCAGCTTGATCTCCTTTGGCTTCCAGCATGTAAACTCTGGGACTTTCTACTCATGGCAGATCATGTTCTTGGTAAGTTCAAACTCCTCGCCACGCCAACACCCCTTGCGCCATACTGACATTCAATCACAGACAGTCGGCCTCATAACCTGCGTAGTCGGAGTCGCCACCTTCTTCTTCCTCCCGAACACTCCCATGTCCTCTCGTCTGACCCATGAGGAGAAGGTCTGGGCTGTCCTCCGCCTTCGCGAGAATCAAACTGGTATCGAGAACACGCACTTCAAGCCTTCGCAGATGATCGAATGCTTTCTCGATCCACAGACTTGGCTTCTCTGCCTCATCACTATCGCCTCATCTGTACCGAACGGAGCTGTCTCAAGCTACCAAGCAACCATCATCAAGAACTTTGGCTACGACAGCAAGACTACAGCACTCCTTTCCATTCCGTCTGGTGCTGTGGCGATCGTGACGATCTTGATCTCGACACAGCTGGCTGGAAGGTTCAACGCAAGAGGTCTCCAGGTCATTGGCGTTATGCTGATTGGAGGAGTGCTAGGGGGTGCTTTGATGGCATTCTTGCCAGATGACAATAAAGCTGGCAAGCTCATCGGGAACTACTTGACCAACGCCATTGGTGCTGGACTGCCATCGTTATACTCCTGGGTTGCCGCCAACTACGCCGGCCATACAAAGAAGGTGAGCAATATTTCTCACAACTTGGAGTGTCTCGTACAATTGCTGACTTGTATCTCGAGGTGACAATGAACGCATTGCTGCTCATGTCATTCTGTGTCGCTAATATCATCGGTCCTTTGACTTTCACCCCCAAGTCAGCTCCGCAGTACATTCCCGCAAAGGTCACAATCATCGTAGTCTGTGCTGCGGCATGCGTCTTCATTGGTATCCTACAGACATACTACATCTTTGAAAACAAACGACGAGACAAGCTGGAAGCTGAGGGGGTCATTGTGCATGAAAGTGATGTTGAGTTCAAGGACAAGACAGATCGCCAGAACAAGGAGTTCAGATATCGACTTTGAAGTACATCAAGGTCGGTGGTAGTGGTATGTATATATTTATATATATATATCGCCAGGACTCTTGCCCAAACGCAGAGCCCCGTGTCTTGAGGTTACCATCAGCCTATTTCCTCGAATTCTCTTCATAAGGCGCACCAGTGCAGTTGAACCCTGTAGGATCGACTACACTATCACATAGATACTGCGATGGCAACGTCCCGTTCACCGTATCCACAAGGCCTTTCACGCCCTCAATTGTAATGCCCGTACATGGTGCAGCAGCACTACACTGCATATCCCCAATGACATCGCTCGTGGTAGTGCCAGACCAGTTCTTGATTGTCATATCTCTGATGTTGAAATCTGAAGTGTTACAGCTGCCACTGAAACCATTATACGAAGTGCACTGAGTGATCGCGAAAAGCCCACTGGCATTGTTGAACTTGAAGTCTTCGAAAGTCACTAGAAGAAGTAAGGAAAAGGGTTAGCAAACATCTCTGGATTGCAGACCTGTTTCAGCCATCTCTGTCGTTCAGCTGAGTGTCTCGATAGATGCAAGCTCAGTGAGGTATTGAGAACAGCGGATGCCTTCTGTCTAGTTGACACTTACTGTTCGCAGCATAGCCCAGCCCACCTCCGCCACCGTTTGGTGGATAGCCCGTACTGTTACCCGTCCAGGTTTTGATGTACACTCCATAGCGCATGTTATTGATCGTGATATTTCGAGCTGTTACGTTCTCGATGATTTCATATACATCGTCGTACTGGCCAATGCTTCCTATAGCAACTCCAAGCCCTGTGTAGAAGTCGCAGTCTTCGATAAGGATGTTTGTTGAGTTTGCCTTGGCGCTGATCGAATCATCACCGTTGTCGACTGTCCAGCGACGGAAGGTGATATTGTTCGCATACACGGTATCTGCACCATCCGTATTGAGTGAAGAAAAGCCGAATCCGACAGCTTGGCTCGTGTCAGTACTGTTGACATAGATATCCTCGAGGAGTATGTTCTCGGCATGGATAATGGTCATCGTCCACTAGTCAGTCATTAGCGTCCAGATACCAGTCAAAAAGACAACGACGCGCACACCATTTGACTTTGCACAAAGCGAATGCCCTCGAAGATACTGTCCGTTGTGCCAGTAATCGTGATCTGATGGGGCCGCCCTGGATAGTTGTTGGTTCCATTGATGAAGTTGTACCTGTGTCAGTCAGCTACACTCGAATTTTAGATTCTGTGAAAAGGCTTCGTACCAGACCTGGCCATTGCCTGTGGTTCGAGCATGTCAGCACGTCTTCAGACTCGAGTTGTACTCTAGCTCCAGGGAGTTCTCACCATCAAGTGTTCCATATCCGAAGCCATCCCAACGAACACTTTCGCCTCCAAACCTAGCATGTCGTCGTCAGTCGACGCCACCACGGCTTCTCAACCATCAGCACTTACAGCCAAGCAGACGATTGATTCTGATAGCCCACTGGTAGCGAATGATTCAGCCAGTAGGCTATGTTATCGTCCCAGAGCAGAGTACCATGAAGATCGACGTCAACGTTTCGTAGACCAGTTGTGTTCATGATGGAATTGACATGGTAAGTCTCGTTGCTGAAGACCACTCTGCCACGCTCAGTGCCATTATTATGTCCGCAGTCCTGGAAAGCGCGAAGAATAGCTGGAGCAGAGTCGTTCGTTCCAGCAGACTGCACGTAGCAGGTTCGTTCATGGTCGTGACTTGAAGTAGTCAATGCCGGGAGAGCTTGGAGTAGGAAAATTGCAGTGAGGAGATTCATCTTGGACAGTATGCTTCCACAGCTACCAAGAACCTGAAAACAATGGTGTTATTGGCCTGTAGACCAGTTGCTACTTTTGTAGCTTCCTCGGGTGCAACAGTGGTCTTGCTTATTTAGTGCCGTCATCGCCTTCGGAACAATTGCGAGGTTCGAATGGAGCGTCGGCTTCCTGGATGTCTGATATGGCTCCGCTCCGGCTGCACGTTTGAAGTCTGCTTCGATATTGTTCGCTGGACAAATGTCGGGATGCCGACTCCACTGGAGTATGTTGTGGAGATAGATGAAGTAGTCGGCCTCTGGAGACATCGAGCAGAGGCCGACCGACGTCGTACATTGTCTCGCAGAGTCTGGTTACACCTGCACATGTGGTACGTAGCTCTTGCTGTAAATGTGTGATCTGGATGATGATGAACAGAGGAGAGGTCGGTTCTGCTGGGGCTGAAGCGCAGAGTCTACTGTATTCATGGGTCATGGCGCAGGCCGATGTCCAATCGAAAGAAGGAGGCTCTACAATCAGTTTCGATAAAAGTCCACCAGCTGAAGGGGAAGCAGTGGCAAAGCGTAGGCGAGGGTGAATCAGCCCTGATGGGTGGGTAGCATTCGCTATGGTGAGCAAGCATGCATTCTCTATCTCCTTTCGTTCATACTGGCATTGTTAGAGAAGAGGTGGAAGAATACTGTCCAGGAGAATGTGGTATCGTATTAGATGAGAACTGCTGTGAAGCGGAACGAAGAGAAGCGCACTCCACGATGACGACGAACACGACGATACCAGCGCCAATATCCTGGACACCTTCTTCATACTGGGACGGCAACGACGGGCTGTGGAACAGCTTCATTGTGCAGCTTGGCACGCCCGCGCAAGACTTCAGAGTCTTCCCATCTACCTCAGACCAAGAAACATGGATACCAGTCCCAGATGGCTGTACATCAACCTCCCCTGACAATCCGGGATACTGTGGGTTTCTGCGAGGCACGTTGCCTGTGAATGGTGCGAATAGCTCTGGCTTTGCCACGAACGAGAGTAGTAGCTGGAATCTTATTGGAGATGGCATCTACACTTTGAATGCACAAGAGGCAGAGTTGGGATATGGCGGCAATGGTCTCTATGGTTTCGACACAGTGTCGTGGGGCAACGACAGTAGCTCGACCAGCCTCACTAAGCAAGTGGTTGCAGGTATAGCAGATCCATCTTTCTGGTTGGGGATAGCTGGAATCGGACCAAAGTCGATCAACTTCACGGAGTTCAACGACCCAATCGACAGCTACTTGAGTTCACTTGTGAAGGAGGACAAGATCGCAAGTCTGTCATGGGGCTATACCACAGGCGCAGCATATAGGAATAAGGCTCCTGCATCTCTGACCCTGGGAGGGTACGACACAAATCGCTTTGATCCCCCTGGGTTGTCCATTAGGATGAACACTGACAACTCTCGACCGCTACAAGCTGGAGTGATAGGTGTGACTGGCGAGAACACTCTGAATGGCACCATAAGCTTGTGGGAAACAGCCACGATGCACTTCATAGACTCCACTGTTCCACATATATGGGTCCCGGAGAACAGCATCGAATTATGGACATCAGCATTCGGCCTGACCTATGATAACAATACAGATCTATACCTTGTCAACGACACAATCCGCGCGCAGCTGTTGCAATTGAACCCGGCCATCACATTCACACTCGGAGCAGATACCACAGCGACAGTGAGCAATACGCAGACGATCAGACTGCCGTATGCAGCTTTCGATCTGGAAGCGAGCTATCCATTCTATGAGAATGCCACGCGCTACTTTCCTATAAGGCGAGCGGCAAACAGCACGCAATACACACTTGGCAGGACATTCTTCCAAGAAGCATATGTGGTTGCGGACTTTGGGAGAAACAACTTCACGATTGCTCAGACGATTTTCGACAATCTGAACTCACAGCACTTGGTTGCTATAGACAAGCCACCGGCCACGAATCAGACTGCAGCGAGTCACGTCACTTCTAGTGGCATCACTGCTGGAGCTATAGCAGGCATTGTAGTAGGCGCTGTGGCTGGTCTTGCCCTCCTAGGCTTCATCTTATGGTTCTTCGTCTTCCGCAAGAAACCCTCGACCCTCGAAGCGATACCAGTCGAAGAGTCTGCGTACCTGGAAGATCAGAAGCCAGGACTGGGCTCCGAACTCGCAGCCGATGAAACTGTCGTTCATGAGGCTTATGGGAGTAAATATATGCTACATCAGGAAATGGAAGCCCCAGCAGTGCACAACGAAATTGATGGAACTACTGCAAAGTGGGGTCGCAATGGTGTGCAAGAACTACATACGCCGCCTATGCCTGGGTATGATGTGCATGAACTTCGATCACAGGCTGTAGGACATGAGAGTGGATACTTGGTTGAAGCTCCTGGCAGTGAAGGGAGGTGGGCTGAACTGCCTGAGGGTGACGGCATGCTTAGAAAGTGATATAAAAGTATTGGAAGTTCATGGCGCTTTCACATCATCAGCGCAACCTCTTGCATCGCCTCACCCTGTCTGCGGAGTAGCTCACTTTGCTGTCGTTTAATGCTATGTGTGCCATCTGAGCATCTGCCACGCATGATCGAATCACTGATAATAGTATCTCGCAGCAATTCTTTGCTCGAGCCCCTCTTTCCATCGTTGCAGCTCTTCGGACCAAGTAGTCGCAACGCGCACTCTAACGATCTTAGTCCATAACTTACTGACCTCCCGATCCCAATCGTCGCCGAGTCTGCGTATCAGCTCATCATACTGGTTGCGCTGAGTCAATGTCGTGCCTCTGGCTAGCACAGGACTCTTTCTGGAAACGTCCGCATCATTGACCACAACTCGCCTGTCCCAGCCCAGGTTCCGCAAGCATTCTTCATCCTCTTCAGAATGGAAAGCGATCTGTTGTGTGCCGCTAAAATGGTGCACGTGCGTGTCGATGTGTAGCACTTGCAAGCAAGTGGGCGCTTGTGCGACTAGTGACAGGCAGTCCAGTACAACAAGATCTACACCGCGAAAGCAAGGAGATTGTCCTTTGTTGGCCAGGACGACCAGTGTCGACAACGAGGTTGGCAGAATGTCCACAAGGCGTGGCATAACGTAGGACGGTTGTGAGCATTTCGCGGCTCCATCCTTCTTCCAGGAATCCGTGCCAATATAGCATCTCCACAATGCACGCGCCTCGACACCGATATACTTGAGAGAGAGATGGCCAGAGAAATCGACCCAGTCCTTGTGAGGTGGATCGGGGTATATGACTGAGCCGTTGTCGAGTTTCTGCAATTCGCGAGGATCAAGCACAAGTCTCTCGAGCTTTGGCGTATACTTGCAAATCGCGATGCTCAATTCGTGATAGTCGATTGCCATCAGTAGTCCTGACACATGTGATGCCTGCATGTTGTAGCCAGCCCAGACCACATTTAGGCTCACCAGATTCGGTAGGCTCTTCAATGCCTCGCGAATCCAGGACTCTGCAAAGCTGCAGCGCCAGAGACACAGATCGCGAAGCTGAGGCATTCTTGTGAGGAAATCCACGTCATGAGCCATGAAACGGTATATGGTTAGAGACTGTATCGTCGGCAGGCGCAGGAGCGTCTGAAACTGGGACACTGTGGCAGTATCATCGTTCTGACCGTACCTGAGGCTAAGCACTCGTAGTTTACGCAGTGGCAAGTTTCCAAAAGTACAATGAGGATCCTGCACTCCACGAAACAAAGTATTCGGTCGTTCTTTAACCAGTTCTTCGCACAGTCTTGCCATGAATCCTTCTTTCCAAGATAAAGAACCTGTGAGGTCTAGCGATGTGACCTCCGTGCACAGAAAGAGAAGCAGAGCCACTTGAACGTCCTCGATCGCTTTTATGGGCTGGGTTTGTAGGTATCGGACCAGATTCCGCCCCAAGCCGAATTTGCTGATGCAGTTGAGCCAGTGAAAGTACCCATCCTTTGGTGACATGAGATGCTTGTTCTCGCGAGGTACGCATTCATCTAAAACAAGCTGCTTAACAGAAGCGGCAACATCGGTATGTTTGAGCAAAGTGGGTATGAACTGCGTGGGATTCGCGATCTTGTAGCCGGGGAAAACGTGATACATTACAGGACTGGCAATTCGTCTGAAGCGCTTGCAGCATCGTGTGATGGACGAAAGTGTCTGTAAATCCAGTTTGTGTCTAGCAGCATACTCGTCGGTGATCTCTGGTGGGCATTGATCTGGTTCCTGCTATTTCGCCGAGGCTGAGCCTGAAGATTTTCGTGTTGCTCGCGGCCCAGCACAGCTGGCGTGGGGAGCTGAAAGGGCAGGAATATCTGCAAGAGGAGCTCGTCTGGTAGGCCACGGGCATGCTCCCTTTGTGCCATATCAATGGCTTTTGACTTCCTATAATTCGAATCCAGGTAAAGTCTAGACGAAGGGCGATGTCGATGAGGTCAGTCTGGTCAGTCAGGAAAGATGAAAACAGAGAGAGAATTTGACAGCTTCAGGACACAAACGCTGCCAGACGCCCACCTGCTACTGTGGGCTCCACCCAACCGGTGTGCTGGAAGCGACGCCGGCTGCCTGCATTGGTCTTCGCAGGATGGAGAGACGGTAATTCTCAGCGACGTCGAGTACGACGCGCTTCGAAAGAGGTGTCCTACATGCTGGAACATGTGTGATGTAGATCGCTGCCATGGTGTTGGTGAGTTGAAGAGAAGAGAGGGTGAAGTCAAAGAACAAGTGACGAAGTGAAAGGTGAAACACTGGGCCGACAGGCTACGTGAACGAGAAAGTGGCAGTTTCCGGCCTTGGCGAACTTTAAAGACCACTTCTTCACCTTATTAGTACTAGAACATGGTCAATACTGTTCCTACATAGACTACACAATATATAGAAGAAAATGAAGCTTCCGGAAGGTATTATTAGCTTAATATTACTATCGTACTCTCAAAACTATATTACTAAGCTTTTATAATCTAGGACTATATCTAATTATTTATATATCTAAAGAACTAGTTTATTAATCTCCTCGTAAGTTATCTTACTCTATATAAGCTATATAGTACTTTTGAGATCTTCTTAATTTTTATAGCTATTAAGAAAGTAATATTTATAAACTTACTATTTTAGAGTATACTAAATAGTTTCGATTATAGACAAATTCGGACTATATATATAGTTAGTATAGTACTTTATTTTATAGCTATCTTTCTATATATATACTATATTCTTTTTTAATATATTACTATAAGTAGAGTTATTATTTTCTTCGAGTATCTAGTACTTACTAGTATATCTAGTAGCAAGTTTGTCTAGTAGGTAGGCCTTATCTAATATCTCGATATATTAATCTATTATAAGGTTGCTAGCTTCTTTACTCTTCTAATAGAAATATAAGTCGCTCTTATAGTTCTATCTAACTATAGCCTAGTAGTATAAAGTAGTTCTATTATTCTATAACTTATACTATATATAGAAAGGCTCGTATAACTCCTACTATCTACGAGTAACTCTATAGTTGTTTTCTTTACTTATAGCGAGATATATTTTATTACTAAACTTTACGAGCTTCTACTAACTTAATAGCTTGTATTTTATCTCGTATATAAATATTCTATAGTCTATACGAGTCGATTTTTTTATCTACTATCTCTAGTAGCTTCTATAGTACAAATACTTTTTTTTTAAGTCTCTTTCGAATAAGCTTCTAGTAGTAGTTAAGACCTATCTTTTTTTTAAGTTTCTACTTACTAAGTAACTATTTCTAGAAGAAAAAGCTATCTAGGCTAAACTTAAATAAGTAGCTATAGAGTATTAGATTATAGAGGACCTAATAATCTTACTAAGTAGAGGCTAAGCTTAATCTAGTTAGAGCTTATTAATATATCTATAAGAAAGTAAGTAAAGAAGGTTCTTATATTCTAATTAGTAAGATAGAATAGTAAGTTATATATAATAACTATCTATAACTATAATACTTATTACCTATATATATAAAGAAGATTCTTTTTTTAATTTTAGTACTTTTTTTAATTTCTCAAAAGTAGAGAAAGTAGAGAGATCTAAGTTACTTTTCTTAATTTCTTAAAAAATAAAAGATTAGAAAAAATAGTTTTTCTATTTTAGGTATTCTAATTCTAGTAGACCTACCTATTAGTAGAAACTATAATACTATTTTCTATCTAGCTTAGCTTTGTTCTAAAGCTTATAATATATTAGTTCTTATTATAGAAAATCTATAAAAATACCTTTCTATTCTTTTCTCTTCTACTAAACTATTATATTATTATTAAAATCGAAATATACTCTATATTATTATAAGAAGACTAAAAAAATATTTTATAAAGAAAATTCTATAATATATCTATATAATATATATAAAAGAGAGGGTTATATATATAAAGTATATATTTTATCGGATCGGAATACTAAGTACTAGTAGTATAACCTAAAAAGCTATAATATAAAAGTTACTAAGAAAGAGTAGAAACGTCTCTTAGCTTAGTAGAAAAAGTTGCTAAAAGAGCTCGATATAGTAAAGGAGGCGCTAGCGATAGCTTATATAAGAGAAATATATCTTCGCAAACAACTAGATATAGTAGACTAGAAAGTAGCTAAGAGTTATACTTTTAAAGATTATATTTTTTTTAATAAGAATAAGAAAGTTTAGAAAAAGTTTATAGTATTAGATCTAGACTCTTCTACTATAGTACTTACTCTATTACTTTAGACTTAGAGTATAGCTAAGAGTATTCTAGATTCCTTCTAGAAAGGTCTAATACCTTCTTTCCTTATAGACTCTAGTAAAATTATACTAGAAGCTAGTAGTAGTTTATAAAGTTAGACTTTAGTTCCTAGGTATTTTCTAATTTATTATACTTTTTCTACTTAATTAAGTAGTTCTAACCCTTTTGTTCTAGAATCTTTTCTACTTCAAATATATTTTCTTTCTTAGGTTAGAAGTAGAATATTTCTTAGTAAAGTATTTTAGTATCTATAGATTCTAGTAATAATATATAGAATACTAGGTAGATCTTTATATCTTTTAGTAGTTTAAGTTAGTAGTAAACTAGTCTTTATAATTTATTAATTAAAAATAGTCCGACTTTAACTTAATCTAGTTTCTTTATCTTTCTTTTTATTTTAAATTTTCTTATAAAAAGATAGACTTTATTCCCTCTTTTTAGCTAAAATACTATTTTTTGTTTAATATTATATAGTCTAGCTATTATTAGTTGCGAGTCTATAATTTGTTCTTCTAGTTCCTTATAGAGGTTCTTTAGATCTTTACTTATAATTATAGTATATTCTACCTATAGGTAAAATAAAAGTTCTCTAAAAAAATTTAGATTTTGTCTATAGTTCGAGAAGAATAGTATAGCCTTTATTATCTCTAATTACTAATTATTTAGTATAAGCTATACTATTAGTAGTAGCGCTAACTAGTTATTTTATATATAATTAATATAGTATTATAGGTATTATTCTAGTATTTAATTTATTCTTTTAGTTTGTCTATCTATTTAGGGATAATATACTATTAATAGCTTGTATTTGATTCTAAGTATACCGACTAAGGTCTTCTAGTAGTTAGAGGTAAAGAGCTTGTCTCTATCTATAATAAATACTTTAGGAAATCTATAATATCTTATAAGCCTATCTATAATAAAGTATCCGAGCTACTCTATAGTATATATTTTGCTAGTAGTAATAAAGTATATATATTTAGTAAGCCTATCGACTATAACGAGTATTATATCGTAGCTAACTCTAGTAATTCTATTTTATAATTTTAGTAACTTTATAATAAAATCTATTATAACTTCGTTCTATAGTTAATATAGAGAAGTATAGAATTAGATATATCTATATTTTATATATCGATCTACTTTATTCTATTAGTAGAGCTTATAGCATTTAATATATTATAATATATATTTATATATATATAGAAAGCTAAAGTTTCTCTAAATTAACTCTATAGTCTTAGTAATTCTAGGATATCTATACTAAGGATTATTATAGTAGTATTATATATATTTATTCTCTCGGTCCTTTAGTACCTAGTACTTTCCTTATAATATAAAAAACTATTTTTTAGTATTCTAAAGAACTTATATAATATAATTAAACTCTATCGAGTTCGAGCTTAGGCTTATATCTAGATTAGCTCTAAGTACTTTCTAATATACTAGTTCTTTTCCTTCTATATAGTTACTTCGGCGGCTTAGTATATTAGCTCGACTATTGTCCTTTCCTAGTATATAGTAGATTTCGAACTTATATTAACTAAGTAGTTCCGACTAGTAGGCCTATTATTATATTAGTACTTTTGTTATAGTAAAGTAAGTTAGATTCTTATAATTAGAAAGAATTATAAGCTTAGAGGCTTCTTCTATATATACTTACTAGTACTATATTATAGTAATAATTATAAATAACTCTTTATTATAGATATTATAGTTCTATTCTATAGAAGTTAGTTTCCTCGAGTAGTAAGCTACTAGGTATCTCTTCCTATTATACTCTTATATAAAGTATACTCCTATAGCTATATCTAATATATTAGTCTCTAGTTTAACTTTATATTTCCTATTAAATAATTATAGTACTAGTACTTAGTAGTATAATATTTTAAGTACTTTAAAGGCCTTTGCTTGGTCTATACCCTAGCTCTACTTTCTATCCTTCTATATAAGCTCGTTTAATAGTATAGAGAGCTTTAAGTAGTCCTTAATAAACTTCTAGTTATAATTAGCTAGTCTAAGGAATAATTATACTTTTTTAACTATTTTAGGTACTAGCTAAGTTTATATCGACTCTATCTTTGCTAGATCGATCTTAATTCCTTAAAGGCTTAGAATAAATTCTAGGAACTTAACTTCTTTCCTATAGAACTCGTACTTTTCTAGAGTAGTATAGAATTCTATATTTATAAGTTATTAGAAAATATTCTAGACTTGTTTAATATATTTCTATAGAGGCCTCTTAGTATAGATAAGAATATTATCTATATATATAATAATATATATATTAAGTAGGTCTCTAAGAATATTATTTACTATCTTCTAGTAGGAGGCTAGTATATTAGTTAGTTCTATAGGTATAACTCTAAACTCGTAAAGTCTATAGTATATTCGGAATACTATTTTCTATTCTTTGCCTTCTACTATATAGATAGTATAGAATACGTCTTATAGATCGATTTTTGTATACTAGTTAGATTCTATAAGTCTGTCTTATAGTTCTTCGATATTAGGTAGTAGATATTAGTTCTTAATAGTAATCTTATTTAGTACTAGGTATACTATATAGTAGTCTCGAAGTAGTTAATTGTCTAAGTCTATATACGTCTAGCTGCAAGAAGGTACCTTGTACCTATAGCCCTATATAGGTAGCTGCCCGTAATAGTCTGCCCCCTATATCCTTCGAAAGATATCTACTATCCTTAGTAGTAAGAAAAAAGCTACTCTATAGAATGTTCGCGAGGTCGTATGCGACCGTCTAGACGCGTATTAAATACTACCTAGCCCGCTACTTACTGCCGACGTGCTTCTCTACGTCTAGTATATATAGTATAGTACTATATTATATAGTAAATGTTATTATAGGTCTTGTAATATAGGTGCCTATATAATTTCGTATATCTGCGAGTTCTGCTTATACTTATAGTATATATTTTATAATATAGATAGGGAGCGAGCTTAGGCTTTCGTATTTCGTCTATTACTCTTACTCTTCTTTATATAGGGCGGGTATATCTATAATAGGTTTAGCGTCTACTAGCTTAGTTGGCTTCGCTATAGGGTAGTAATAGTCGGTACCTATATAGCTACTAGTGCCAGGTTCTAAGTCTGCGACTATCGGACTTGCTAATATATAGCGATAATAGTAGGTAGGAGGGTATATCTAAAGTCGGCCTATTCGTTCGGCGACAAGGCGTCGTAGCGTCCCTATATAGACGCGCGGCTAAGAGTAAGCCTATCTAGAAAGTATAGACTATCGTACTAGAAGTTCCTATAGTAGGTATCGATATAAGCTAGGACGTTATTAGAGTCTAGATAATTAACGTCTAGCGATAGTAGGGCCCTTAAGCGCTAGAGTATCTCGTTGAAGTAGGCTAGGGCCTCGTCTTATAGTCGGCGTTACTATTTGTCTTATAGTAGTCTATAGAGTCTGCGAGAAATGCGCGCTAGATCGATCTCTATAGGCTAGTTAACCTACTCTTCGACGAATAGTATTATTAACCTACCGATAAACGTAGCGTCTATCTTGCTACGGGCTATATACTAGTATTAGTTAGTAGGGTAGCAGTTAGCTAAGACGTAGGATCGCTACGCTTCTTTGTTTGAGAGCGTCCGATTAAGGCTAGTATTATACTTGTCTAGCTACGTTTTGTAGAAATATCTAGATCTATATAGTAGTAGTCTACTATAAACTTTAGTATATACTAGTCCGGCTAGAGAGTCTATAATATATAGTCGTCCTATTAGTAGACGTATATTATAAACTATATAGTAATAACCGAAAGTTAATAGCTACTAGAGGCGAAGTTAGACGTCTAAAACCTAGCCTTGCGAATATATCTATAGAAGTCTACCTACGTAGAGGTCTTCGAGATATATACTCTATAGAGGTAGAGAGTCTAGGAAGATTATACTATAGGCCCTATAGATAGGTATCCTAAGCGTTAAAGCGTTTCGGGCTTTAGTATTATTTTTAAAATTATTATTATACTAAGAGCAGACCTACTAGCGCTCCTCTAGGTACGTTGTCCTATATTAGTATACTAGTCGGACGTCTATACCTGCCGTCTGCAAGCGTATATACTATAGCTAGGTATCTTACTCTTCTTTGTCTTCCTTGTTACTATCTTCGTCTCTAGTATCCTAGACTTCCTACTTGGTAGGAGCCCTACTAGTATAGTAGATTCGAAAATTACTTATATTAGGGCAGATTCGGAAATTACCTATATTGTCTAGGTCTGAGAATAGCGATCTAGTTAGGCCTGCGGGCAGTCTAGGTACTAGTAGGTCCTCGCGATATAGTAGGTCCTTACGATATAGAGGTAGTAATATCCCTATATTCTATATAGATACTTGTAGGCCCTCGCGACGTAGGGGTAGTAGCATTCCTATATTCTATATAGATATATACGGCCGCGGCTTTCTCGGCAGACTAGGAGGTAGAGCCAAGTTGCTAATAGCCTACTATATTTTTATAGACGTTAAGTAACTTGCAGACGTTTATAGAGGTTGCTTTTCTAGATATAGAAGCCGTACCTTAGGAGCGTCTAGTATAGCTTTATTACTATATAACTATTTGCTACTTTTATACTATACGACTATAGATATATATATCTATACGTTTGCTAGTAGAGTCGAGGGACGGGTAGGTATAGGTATAGGGTTAGGGCTTGTTGCTACTAGTCGCATTATATAGTAGACTGCCGGCTATTCTATAATAGGCAATTCTAGGGGTGCGATATAGATTAAGCTATTGTCCGGAACGCCTAGTAGTAGAGGGTAGTGCTAGGTCTTAACGTCTAGGGCGAAGTAGTAGTAGGTCTCGCTATAAAATCTAATAGTAAATAGTATACTATCTAGGGCTACTAGCGGCTTTTGTTCGCCTCGATTTTGGACTCTAGCCCTAACTAGGACTTCTCGCAGACCTATAGGTTCCTCCTATATCTGCGGTAGCTAATATACTTATAGACTAGCTATCGTCTAGTCTACTATTAGTCGTATAACGTCGAGGTTCGATCTATCTCTATATCTAGTTACCTATATATATTCTATATCTATATCTGCGAAAGTAGTAGTAATATTTTGTTCGGTAAGCGTCTATAGTAGGCGTCCGTTAAACGATATTATATAGGATATAGAATAGGCCAAAACTCGGGCTTGCTCCGAGATAGTCTACTAATTCTACTCGCTTGTTGCGAGTCTATAATATAGTATATTTTGCATACCTAGTACGACTACTATATATACTAGGTCGAGCTAGGTTGCTAGTCTTGCGTTCGACAGTCTTATATTACTAGGCGGCTCTAGATCGTCGGATAGGGGCTAAGGTAGCCGAGTATCGAAATTGCTTAGGCTTAGTAAATAGCTACGGCTGCGGCTAGAATAGCTGCGGCTAGGCAAGGATAGCTATCTGCCTAGTATTAGCTTTGTCGTGCTTGCGATAGGTAGCTATTATAGGACGGGTACCTAAGTAGATTATATAGGCGGCCGCTAAGCGGCTTGCTACTTTGCCTTTATACTTAGCTTATTATATAAATACTAGTCTCTCTAGTATAATACTTATCTAAAAGGTAGGTCTTGCTAGGGTAAAACGACGTCTACTTAGGTCTTGCGATATAGGATATAGTATATATTAATATCTACGCGCTAGTCGTAGTAGTATAGGTAGGCTTGAAATTTATAAGCCTCGGTCTAGATAGATATAGTATCGCCCGGCGCTTTAGTCTTATCTAGAAAAGGGTAGTATAGCTCGTACTCTAGTAGACAAGTTCTAATAATTGCTAGCTTTGCCTAGACCTACTACTTCTATAGGTCTGCTACTATAATATAATTATTGCTTGCTAGGAGTCCCGGGAGGACAGTCCTCGCATAAGCGCTAGCTTCTCTATATAGCTACTAGTCTCTATTTTTACTATCTCTAGCTTTCGCTAGTCTGTAGGCTACCTTATTTCTAGCTATTGCTATAATCTATATAGACGCATCTTCGAGGTTTAGGTCGCAAATATTAATATCTAGGATTCTATAGATAAGCGCTATAATAGGTATAGCTATAGCTAGTAGGAATTTCTACTCTTAGATAAGGAATCTTAAAAGCAATCGCAGATACTAAGCTTGGTCTACGTCTAGGTACGCGAGGAAGTATATTACAACCTAGATATTATAGCTATATATAGCGTTGTTGCGCTAGTAAGGGAAGACGTATAGTAAGATTTCCTAGATAGATAGTAGACGTACGACGTAGACATTCCTCTTCTAGATAAAGCTAATATTTATAAGGTATACAAAGTCTAGAGCAATATTAAAGAGCTATTTTAGTTTCAGAATAGTATCCGGGTCGGTTAGCTCTAGGAATACGTCTATAGATGCATCTAGAATTATCGCGAGGTAGCGTATATATACTATAGGGTCTTGTAGAGGAAGCCGAAGGTCGCGTGCGCCTACTATCTTAGTCTCGCAAATATATAGTAGTATAACTATATTGCCGTAGTATATATATAGGAACTTCTAGACGTCTATAATAGGTACTATTATCGATCGTCCTTTATATAGGTCTATAGGTACGCCTATCTCGTATAGTAGGGTCTACTTGTTTAGGCTAAGAGTTCGTCTAATAACCTAGGTTAATACCTAGTCTAGCTTCCTCGGTAGTCGGACTATAGCTAGAGAGACGCTACTAAAGGGTCTTATAGTAACCCTCGTACCTATTATCGGACCTAGAGTAAGTATAGCTAGTAGATCGATATATAGGGATATAGTATTAGGAGCCGTAGACGAGGTATTTAGTATAGGTTGTATATTCGGATATATATTTATAAATCCCGAGCTAAGTTCAACGTCCGGCAGACAGTCTACGTCTAGCGTTAGAGGCTAAGTAGCTAGCGTACGCGTTCTTTTATACTCTTCCGCTATAAGAGGTATCTAGTTATTTCGCAAAAGATATAGTACTAGTACTCGAGGGAGGTTAGCGTCCTTTATCTCTACTCTAAGATCGCTTCTCCTTACTTTCTTATATAGACAAGTAGACCGAGTAGGCGATTATAGAAGGTCTAGTAATAGCGAGATATATAGGCGCTTTGTTCCTTCTAGAGTGCGCTAGTCTATATTATTTTCTTATATAAAGCTTCTACCTAGAGTGCGCTAGTCTATATTATTTTCTTATATAAAGCTTCTAAAATCTATTATTAGGAAGCTTGTCTATAGTAGCTTGTACGTCTATAGTAGTTCGAGTCTGCTGCCGATATTCGGCCTTATAATTATTACCTCCTAGTCCGATAAGTTGTTCGAGTCGCTATTCGCGTCGCTTATAAAGTCTACGGCCTCGGAGGTCTATAGTAGATAGGTATTAGAGAAGTATCGCTTATTTAAGTTGAACCTCGCAACCTCGTCTTTATCGCCGTACGCTATATCTAGAAGGTAGCGGCCGTACGCTATAAGAAGGTCTATATATAGGTCTGCGATCGCGCGCGGCAAGGCGCTAGTAGGTAAAGGTCGTAGTCCTCCTTCTCGTCGGTTTGTTCGTAGGTCTATAGAGGGTAGGGAGGTGCGTAGTATTCCTATAGTAGGTAGGTAAGTATATAGATATATATAAGGTAGACGAGCGTTAGTATTATAGAAATATCGCTTATTTAAGAAGCGGCTATAGAAGTAACTATTTAAGACTAGTAAATGCGAGAGTAGGTCTAGAAGTAGAACTTTCTATATCTTATTATATAGACGTCTATTATCGTAATAATACTATTATAAAGGTAGCTACTAGTAAATAAGCCGTATTTGTTAATAATAACAATATTTCTAGAATAATAGAAAAGACTCTATCGGGACATTTAAGCCTAATAACGCCTACGTCGCAGGGCTCGTTTAGCTCGTACGTCTAAAAAAGGCTATTACTCTATAGCTCGAGGCTCTTCTAGTCTCTTATTATTACTATCTTTAGACTCGCTAGCTAGCGTTTCGGGTCTAATAGTAGGTCTAACTATTTTAGATCTAATAATAGGTCTAATAGTAGCTTCTAGTATTACTAGTCTAACCTAGGCTTCTAGCTATATACGTATAGGTAGAGATACACGTCTGCTACGATAGCGCGGCTAATTAGGTAGGTATATAGCGTCGTACTCTCTTACCAAAGCGGCGGCGTCTTTGAGGTTATCTATATCGTACTATATATTATACTAGTATCTATACCCTACCTACTTAATAAGATATATTATACGTCTATGCGTTACTCGTCTATCGAGGAGGCGTTCGATCTTATAGCTAGGTTTATTATTCTTAGCATCTAGACTAACCTCTATAGGCCCGGGTTTAGGTATTTCGCAGTTATAGGGATTATTTCTATCTAGGTAGAGCTCTAGTTAGGCGACGGATACTACTAGGTATATTCTTATTATAGGTAGCAGCTCTAGTCTATATATAAGTCTGCTAACTACTTCTAGGATTGTAAACGAACCTACTTATTAGTAGGAGATCTTCTACCGAGTATACCTAGGGATCTTGTAGCTATAGTAAAGATATAGGAGGACTCGCTACCTACGTCTAAAACGGATAGGTTAGTAGGCTACGTCGTATCTCTCCTTTATAGCTACTACTACCTAAGCTATAGAGTCTATAGCCTAGTCTCGGGCTTCCTATCTAAGGGCGACGTAGTTAGCTATAGGGAGCTCTATAAGTAGTATAAGAGCGTCTAGGTTAGTCTTATAGCCTTAGATTATAATATTAGGTATCTCGGCAGATAAGGTATTATACGAGTTGTTTAACTCTACCTATATATATAGGAGCGCCTCCGTCTAAGTACTATTAGAAAAGTTAGTTATATAGAAACGTAGCGCAATCTCTATAGTCTAGTTAGTATGCTCGCTTTGTCCGTCCGCCTATAGATAGTAAGCTATAGTCGCTAGGAAGCAGGTACCTAGTTTTCTAAATATAGCTTATATAAATTAGGATATCTAGATCGGATTACAGTCTCCGATTATAATAGATAGTAGGCTGCGTTCGTTTGCGACGTAGCTATAGAGCTAACTAGCTCTATACTCGCCTGCGTCCTATATACTCTTAACCTTAGTTAAGGTTACTTGTTTAGAGAACTTATAGATCTCTATTAAGAAACTATCGTAGCCGTCTAGGTCTGCCGGAAAGCTATATACCTAGTCGGCTATAACTATATAGTCTAGGACCGGCACCGAAGAGATTAGGTAGAGTTTTCTATATAGCTAGTAGTAGTAAGTCTAGGTAAGTAGGTATGCCGAATAATACTTAATATATCTATAGAGCTCTTTAGATAGACGTCTAATATAGAAACTCGTATATATATAAGTATAGGACCTATAGAAGCTAGAGTAGTAGTATTAGTTATAAGCTATCTTAAAAACCTCTTTGAATAGTAGTCTAGGTATATATAGTCTCTCCTATCTATCTTCCTAGTCTTTAAAGTAGATAAGCCTATCTCTAAGGAAGAACTAGAGGCCTAGCAGAGCTACGTCTAGCTCTCTATTAAGGTTATTCTCGGCGTTGCTATACTCGGCGTTGCTATCGTCGTCTAGCTCTAGTTCCTATATATAGCGCTCTTCTACTCGCTATAGTTACTCTAGTCTCTCTATCTATATTAGGTCGTCTAGGTATCTCTAGATTACCTCTATCTTAAACTAATCGGATATTTCGATAAGTATAGAGTAAAAGACTAGCGGCTTAGGCGCCGTAAATATACGGCCTATATACTCGTCGATTATTGTAGTATAGAAGTATAGAGAGTCCTCGTATAGGTAAGTATAGAAATATATTAGGTTAATAATATTATAAGAAGTATCTAGATCGTCGTATACTAATAGGTCGAGTATATCTCTATAGTTGTCTAGGTCCGAGATATCCTTAATTAGACGACTAAGTGCATCTAGAATACTATAGAGACGATCTTTATAGTAAATCGGCTTTATATATAGGTACTAAGATAGGTACTATCCTACTTATATAAGATATAGGTTAAGTTTGTTAATAGAAGTAGTAGTTGCTAACAATCCTAACTCTATAATATTAAGAGATACTATATAGTCTAGGAATATATAGAGCGGCTTTCTACTAGCCTAGTATATATATCTTATTTTTCTAGTCGTCTAGATTAGACTAGAGGTCTCTAGCTCGGTAGCTAGGTACCTTAACTCTACGTCTATTAGAGACTTGCTTAGGTATATTACAACTTAGATTTTATTAGGTAGAAACTATAGCTTCTTGTATCCTAGGTTAGTAGGGTCTAGATCGCTATCTACGTAGTAGATAATAGCTACGTAACCTTTGGAGCTACTATCTAGGTCTATATATAAAGGTCTATTTGGATCTATATAATATAGAAATCTAGCTATATAGTAGACCTTCCTTATTATATTAAAATAGCAGCGTTAGTAGTCTAAGTTATCTTGCTTGTCCTACGTAGGCGTCTGCTTTGCAAAGCGCTTGCGTCCGCTTCCTCGCTTAGATAGTAATAGGCCGAGCAAGTACTTCTTCCTTATCTCGAAAGGCTCGATAATTTAACTAAAGTATAGAATATAATTATACTACTAGCCTATAATACCGATATAGAACTCGAGCTCTTTTAAAGTCTTAGGGAAAGGCAGGTCTAGTATAGCTAATACCTTCTCTTTATACGTCGTATACCCTAGTCTACTAACTCTCTATCTAAGGAGTTTAGTAGATAGGTACCTAATAAACGTCTTAGTCGCTAAGATACTTATATTATATAAGTCTAGAAGTCCGAAAACAGCGTCTAGGTACGCGAGATACTCTTTATCGGTCTTAGAAAAGATAATAATATTATCTATATATATATATACAAAGGTATAGAATTCTTTAAGTATACTATCTAGCTTCCTCTATACGTACTAGACCGAACCTACGTACCCTATCAAGGCGACGTAGAACTATTCTTAATCTCTATATAAGTTTATAGTAAACTTATAGTAGTCTTGCTTCTATATAGCCTATTAGTAAAAGAAACTAATAGCGTCGATAGTTATAATAAAACCGGACTCTCGGAGGGCTTTAACAATCTTGTCTTGTTATAGGAGAGGATACGAATTCTTAACTACTAGCTTATTTAGCCCTCTAATATCGATTATAGGTCGGGCTTTGTTATACGGCTCTCTATTAATAAATACTTTCTTATATACTACGAAGATAGGGAAGCCGAAAGGCGTAGGCTCCTTTATATAGATTATCTTATCCTACTAATAGAGTAGATTAAAAGCTTAGTCTACGATAGCCCGGTCTAGTACGCTTAATAGGTACGAGATTATAAAGAGTTTATATGCCTCGGACCTAGGTAGTAGGTTAATAAGTATATATTTATCTTCGGGAACGTCTACGAGTCCGCCTTTGTCTACCTATAGATATACGTACTTGTCGATAAGCTTCTAGTATGCGTCGATAGCATACTTCTCGCTATATGCTATAGAACTATTACTTAGCTTCGTCTCTAGGTCTATGTCGGGTATTAATAGTAGTCTAGCCGTCGCCTATAAGGTTAATTCGGTATCTATCTAATATAAGATTAATTCGGTATTTGTCTAATATATATAGAGGTCTACTATTACTATTATATTAATTCCGGCCTTATAAGATATATCTAGTCCTACCTAGTAAAAAGCGTAGTAGCGAAGTTAGGCTTTGCGTCGCTAGCTACTAGTCTATAATCTTCTAGGTAGATATAGAAACTGCCCTAGTAGTCGATTTTATCTACCCTCTCTAGACGAGTATTTATAGGAATAGTAACCGGTGCTTCGGAGTAGTTATATAGGAAGACAAAGTCTATATCTACGTCTACGATCGCTATATACAAAGCTACGTGTTTTTGCAGGCCGCCTAGGCAATACTACTTAGTATAGAAGTTAAAGTCGTATCTAGTAGGGAGCGGGCTCTTGTAGTAGACTAGGACTTTAGAGACGCTAAAAGCAGGTATAGTAATAGGCTCGTTAGCGGACTAGACCTAGGTCTAGAAGCGCACTTAGTCGCATTACTTAACTAATAGAGGGACGCAGGCCTTCTAATAAGTAGCGACAGTTGCTAGCTTGCGTCTAATATCGATCTTTATAGCCTACGTATCGATTATATCTATAGCTAGAAGGATCTTCGGTTAGAAGTTCTTAGTAATATAGACCTTATAATATATATATAGTAGTACTCGTCGTCTGTTTAGTATTGCTAGCATCTACTAGTCTAATACTATATACTCTATATAAGGTATTATAGCAGCTACTCCTTAGACTTAGAAAAGGATAGCTACTCTATACTACTCTAGGTCTAGTCGAGTCTCTTAGAGGAAGTCCGAGTCGATTAGTAAGATTGTCGCTTCTATATCTAAGTATATAGCGTAGTCTAGACTACTAATCTCTAGACGTATATATACTTGTAGGTAATAGAAGTAATAGAAGTTATATCTACTCTTAGGCTTATATATTACTACTAATTCGATAACTTCTATATCTTCTAGGCAGAGGAGGCTTGTATTCTCCTTAGCTAGCGTAGAGTATATATCTCGTTAGTACGCTCGAAGAAGGGTGCTATTTTTGAAAATTTCCTTATAAGCTATAGCTCGATACTAGTATAATTATACGTCTACCTTAGACGCGAAGTATATTATAAGCTCGAATTCTCCCGCGTCTGAGTATTCGCCGTCGTCGTCTGCGAAGTTGACCATGTCGTTGAAGTGGTTGTATACCTCCCCTCGGTCAGAGTCTGAGTCAGTAGATAAGGAGCGTGAGTGGGAATGTGAATGGGAGTCTGTCTCGTCGTTATGGTAATTGCCCGGACGTCGGTTACGCCTATATCTTAGCTTCGCGCAGTCTCTAGAGAAGTGCCTAGGTTCGCTATAGTTATAGTAGACCCTAGTATTAGCGTTGTCGTACTTATAGTCTTTATTATACTTATACTCTTTAGGCTCTCGCTTTACGACAGGCTTTATATAGTCTAGTAGTAGATAGTAACTACGTCTATCTTTGTTTTGCTACTAATACTATAGGTTAGGTTGTCGCTCTTCATAGTCGTCTTTGCGCGCGCGTCGAGGGCTGTCGTTTCGTCGCTTACCCTCTCGTCCGTAGGGACGGTCGGCGTAGTCGTAGATCGGACGCTGGTCTCTGTTCGCCGACTTACCTCTCTTTCGGCTCTATAGTATTTGTTGCTATACAAATAGGTATTACTTAATACTATTTATAAAGCTATTAATAGTAGTCCAATCGTCTAGGTAGGGGACAATGTTCTAGAACTTATAGTAGAGTTTTATCTACGCCTAGATAAGTTAAGAGAGGGGGTCTGTAATCCTCGCCTCTCTAGACTAATATATAATATTTAGTACAAACTCGCTTGGTAGACGTCTATCTCGTACTAAGTACTAGTTAAAGGACTCCTATTATAGGCATCTTAGTACTTCTATAGGTAGTATCTAGAACTTGTCTTAGAGTATCTTTTCCTAATAGTCTACTCTACGTCCGCCTCTAATATTGCGACGTGCGTCTTCTATAAGTTTAGATATCTACTAGGATATAGCTAAGCCTCTTAAGCATTTACTTAGATACTAGTAGGTCTGCGTAGCGCTATTAACTTGCGAATAGTCTTTTATAGTATTTAAGAAGATATAGACTAAGTAGTAGTACGTCTTTCCTCCCTTGTCTAAGATGTCTCTTTTAGGTATCTTGTTCTTCGAAGCTATTAGATAAAAGAAACTAATATTAGTAGAATTGAAATATATATTATAGTCGCAGTCGCGCTCGCGCAAGCGGCTAGCTTCGCTCTTATCGTCTCTTATACTATAGTCGTCCTATAAGCGACAACGTCTATCGCAGCGCGCGTCTCGTAGAGATTCTTTATCTAAGGAATTGTTACTACTAGATAGCGAGCCGTTGCCTCGATAGCCTCGACAATAAGCTTGTCTATATCTAGAGTCTCGGTAGCGCTTGTTTCGCTCCTAATTAGCTCTACTATATTAGTATAGGTATATACAATCCTCTAGATTATATCTAGTAGAGCGTATACTATTCTATTATAGACGAGGCTCAAATAGCCTAGTAGCAATTAGACGTTTGTTATAATACTCTTCTTAATAATACTAGATATTAGAGAATAGGAAGATACCTAGGATAGCGTTTGCATTTGTATTTGTATTAGGTTATAGAGCTCGTAGAGCGTTCTATCTATCTAAGGCGCCTGCGATTATATCTAGTTGTTAGTTTAGGTCTTGCTAGACCTAGTCGATACGCTAGGTCGTATACTCGATATACTAGTCGAAACGTATCTAAGCTTATTAGTTTATTTGCAATATAGATACTTATAAGCTATTCTAGAAGTCGGTATTTGGTTAGGCTAGTATAGAAGTAGGTAGAGGTATAAATCTACGTTCTAGTCTAGTAGCGTAAGTATACGGGTTTACTTATAGTAGTTTTTTAACTACTAGGTTGAAATGCCTTAGTACGTCTAGGATACGCTAAGCGCCTAGAATAGGTAGTATAGGGTAGATAGGACTATAAGGCTCGATTAGGCGTCTACGTATGTATAGTAAGCGCGATAGTACTCTATGTCGGAGTTCCTCTCTTTTATTATTCGAAATTATCTATACCTATAGTACTAGTAGTACTCGTAGGGGAGTTATACGTAGACGCTAAGCTAGAGGCTTGTTGTCCTAGGCATCTTCTTCGTCTCTCTAATAAGGGGTATTTTAGCGCTACTCTAAGAGGTTCTCGTCGGCTATTACTAGTAGTAGAAACGCTAAGTATGCTAGCATAGAGGGAACTAGAGACGCTAGGTCTGCGAGTACTAGGAGTATAGGAGACGCTAGGTACGTAAGTACTAGCTTAACGACTAACGGCAAGTATTTAGGTATTATAGTAGTTAGACTTAAGATATCTAAGGCGTTAGGTCGACGAGTATCTAGTAACTCTAATAGGTTTGTAGCCTCTTAATATAGCTATCTATCTATAGGAGCCTAGTCTTGCTATAGCTAAAGCTATTCCTATTCTTATACTAGCTATTACTTTTAGACCTAAGGTTGCTCTTAGACCTAAGGTCGCTTTTAGACCTAAGTCGAGGGCTTAGTTATAGCTACTAACGCCGAGAGTCTCTTTAAGGATTTAGCTATTAAGAGTCTCTTTTCGTAAAGAGGCTACTTCTTATAGACTTCCTAGATAGGGCGTAGCCGGATTGCAGCTTATAGAATATTATTAAAGGCGAGTAGCTATCTAGGTAGTCCTATAATAGATAGCTTAATAGTAGGCGTCTAGCGAGTAGTAGTAGGAGTCTACGTAGCCTAGTATTTTTATACTACGGGCGAGACTTGCAGAACGTCTTTTGTAGCAGAAGTTATAGAAGAGCTATTTATAACCTAGTCTTGTAGATAGCTAGATAAGGCAAGCTATCCTCGTCCTATAGTTTCTACGGCCGGCTAATATTCTATAGAGACCGGATAGTAGGAGACTAAGAACGCGACGAGTAGTTATAGGCGTAGCTTCTACTTCTTAATCTTAGACAATAGTCTATTATACTTAAAGAACTCTTCGAAAGAGTATATAAGTATAAGAGTATATTTGTCAAAGTCTAGGAGAGTAGCTATATTAGGCGATTTAGGTAAAGCCTTAGATATAGGTCTTAATAAGTTATATAGGTTGTTGTCTTATAGTAGAACTAATTAGTAGTAGCTTGTTAGTAGTTAGGGGAGGTCTTTCTCCCTTGCGGCTCGTAGCTTCCGTAGCTATACTAGTAGGCGCAAGTCTTATAGATAAACAAACAAGACGGGGCAGTCGCTCGACTAGTATACTAGAGGTCGCTAGAGGTAGTAGGGGTCTATATACTACTATAGCGTATTACTACTAGTAGAGGACTATAGACTCGGTAGCTCCAAGTCTTATAGTCGAGATACGGGCGCGTGCAGGCTAGAAGCTAATACTACTACGTCTCGATTAGCTAGAGTTTCGACTATTGTATACGTCTAGTATACTATTATCGGTAGAGGATCTAGAGGTCTGTTCTATTAGGCTTGATTGCAAGTCTTTCAAAGTAGAGCATTAGGTCAACTAATGCGAGCTACTAGAATACTAGGTATACTATATAGTAGTCTCGAAGTAGTTAATTGTCTAAGTCTATATACGTCTAGCTACAAGAAGGTACCTTGTACCTATAGCCCTATATAGGTAGCTGCCTATAATATTTAGTTTTTAATAATCGACTACTAGTTATAACTTCCTATTAGGTTTTAGAATAAATATAGTTAGGGCTCTAGCGCTAGATTATAACTTATAGATCTATTATTTTGCAAGTATTTTCTTTAACTATTTATCTTCTTTCTAGAGCTCTTTCTTAGATTTCTTTTATAATAGTTTAAATAGGGGCTCTCTATTATATATTAATATAATCCTATAGTCCTATTTCTAGTATTTAGGTAGAGCTTCTAGTTCCTCGACCTCTCTAAAAAGTTTTAACTACTTCTAATACTCTTTAGAAATATCTAGTTCTAAAGTAGTATCCTTTAATAGAGCGTTACTTCTATTAGTACCTATAACTTTGTAACCCTCTACTATTATCGAGGTGTCTATTTAGAGTAAGTCTACTTCTATAGCTTATAGTAGCGCAAGTTCGGTCTAGTTAAACTATTTAGCCTTATCTACTAGCAAACGCTACTACTATATAGGCTAAATATCGATAATATAATTATATTCCTTAAATATAAGTATTTCTTTTTTCTAGTTAATTACTAGATTATACTTTTTTAACTAAGGTATATCTAGGACGATATTATAACTAGCTATATTAGTAATATCTAGAACAATTATCTTATAGTACTATTAGATAGTAAGTAGTAGTAGTATTATCTCTTACTCTATACTAGGTAAGGATAATCTATCTACTATAATTAATTTATACCCTTCTTTCTTATACTAGGTTATAAGTCTATAATATTTTATAAATAACTTAGAGGCAAAGTTCCTACTTGCTCTAGAGTCTATTATAGCTAGTAGCTTATAACTATTAATAATAATTTTTATATAGAAGACTATTATTAATACTTAAGTATTTATATTATAGAACTTTCTAGAGATACTTATTTCCTAGGAGTTAATCCTTTTCCTAATAGGGTAATAGTAGCTTCTTCGGCAAGCTACTTATAGATCTATTATTCTATTTCTTTAATTATCTAATATAGATTCCTTTCTACCTATATCTTATTATAGGTAGTCTTAGATTAATATTACTAGGTAAGAGTATACTTTCTCTTAAGTTCCTTAATAGCTTTATATATCTAGTTTATAACAATTTCCCTATTTAGAGTAATATACCTAAATAGAGTATATATACTTCTAATTAGAACTCTTTCTTATATAAAGGTATCGAACCTATAGTTAACTTCGATATATTAGTAATTCTAGAATATATATCTTATTCTATTAAGTATAGTATCTAGCTTAGATAGATAGAGGTACTTTCTTCCTCTAACTTTTAGAAAAATATACTTATAATTTTATACTAGATTTAGAATAATTTGTTTAATTTAGCTTAGTATATCTATAGTAAAAGTTATAATCTTAATATCTATATCTAATTTTTTAGAACTCTTATTTTTATTATTTATATTATTTTTATTATATTTAGAAGGTTACTTCTTTTTAGAACTTTCTTTTATAAACTAGTTTTATTCTTTTTTTTTAGATTTAATTTTAGAAAAGTAATTTTCTTTATTATAATAAGACTTATTAATATCTTTTTTATTAGCGAGCCTTAGCTTAGGATAGAGTTCTTATAGTTTATCTAGAATAGGTAGTAGTTTGCTTCTATCTCTATACTATTAGATTAGCTATAAACTTATATTTTTACCTAGAGGGCTAGGCTAAAAGTTTATATTTTTCTTAGAAGATATATATATCTAGTATAAGTTATTATAATAGAATTGCTAGTAAAAGCTTCTATATTTAACTTATCTTTCTTAGTATAGGTCGAGGTTTACTTATTATCCTATTATACTAAAGAATCGGACTTTCTTATAAGAGGTTATAGATTTGTTATAACCTCCTTATCTATTTCCCTTCTACTATATTATATTAAAGGGCTATTACTATACTATATTCTTTAAATAGTAGTTCCTTTTTATATAGCCTTTCTTACTATATCTATAATAGATTAGTTCTTCTTACTTCTTATAGAGCTTTCTTTTACTTCTAGCTCTAAACTTTTTACTTTTCTTAATATTATTAAGCTCTATTAGTTGCAGACTATAGTATAGCTACGACCTTAGTTGCTATTATTCTTAGTACTTGTTTCTAGCTAAGAAGTAGCTAGTTCTTCCTTATTATTTAGTAGTATATCTAGCTACTCTAGCTACTTTAGAGTTATACTATTTCTCGAGGGCTTGTTTATAGAGGCTATTATCGATCTTAATAGTTTCTTTAATTAACTAGGTAAGGTTCTTAATAATAACTACTCGCTCGGTATAGGCTAGTTTGTCTTTAACTTAATTCTTAAGACCTCTATAGTATATTACTTAGAGGGCTTCGTTGTCCTAACTAATAATATATATATACTTCTAGAACTTGGCTATATACTTAGATATAGAAGTAGTCTATTTAAGATACTATATAATATAGATAGTAGTACTAACCTTATTAGAGATTCTAAATAGAGTAGTTATCTAGCTTCTAAACTAATTGTACTTAGTAAAGATTCTATTTTTATTCTTATTATTATAGAGGTAGGATTCTAGGTATAGCTTAAGCTAGTATTTAGTATATCTATAAAGGAAGGTAGAAGCAAATAGTATCTTGTTTTTATTTTTAACTTTATTAAACCTAAAGTATAAGGCTAGTTAATTAAACTAGGCAGATAGTTTGTTATAGTCTCTATAATAGAGGTCCGGCTTAGCGACCTTAAAATCTTTAAGGTCGAGTTATCTAGTATTTACCTAGGTTTGCAAAGATCGAATAGTTCCTACTTTACTAGAAGTAGAAGTTCCTCTAGAGCTTCCTATAATAGATATATTATAAAGGTATATAAAGCTATTAGGTTATAGAGGACCTAATAATCTTACTAAGTAGAGGCTAAGCTTAATCTAGTTAGAGCTTATTAATATATCTATAAGAGAGTAAGTAAAGAAGGTTCTTATATTCTAATTAGTAAGATAGAATAGTAAGTTATATATAATAACTATCTATAACTATAATATTTATTACCTATATATATAAAGGAAATTTCCTTCAATTACTCTAATTATAGTAATCTAGGTAATTAGAATTACTAGATTACTAGTAATTAAGTAAGCGCCTATAGCGCAAGGTAGCTATATCTATATAGATATAGCCGCTTGCCTAATTATATATAGGTATTTCTATAAGGCTTAGACTCGTCTATCTAAACTATAATAAGCCTCTACTTAGTAAGATTATTAGGTCCTCTATAGATCTCTGCCACATTCACGTTCACGTAGCCTGCCGAGTTGCCGAGAGCCAAGATCGGCGACTATGTACAAGGAATTGACCCATGCTCTCTCTGGAAACATTCTCGTTGACGGCGGAATTGAGAGATTATGACTACTAGCAATGGGGTTCCCAATGGTGTGCGCAGTCAAGACAGCCAGGTCAACGGATATCCTCGACGGCAAGCACAACGTTCAGAGCTACGCCCAATGCCAGTGACCTCTGCGAACCGTGTAGACGTGGAAAGCAAGACATTACCACTTGGGAACGGCATCAATGGAGTCTCACATCAACGTGATGATCTACTGAGCGCTTCGAACCCACAAGAGGATAATGTCAAGCCCAAGAAGAAGCTCATCCTCAATGCCTTTGTGGAGATGTGCTCTGGCCATCAATCCCCAGGCCTATGGCGGTGAGCCTATTCATCTTCGGTCCACAACTCTACTCAAGCACTAAGATGACCATTCCAGACACCCAGACGATCAGTCCTCCGACTTCAACTCCCTCGAACACTGGACCTCCTTAGCCGAACTTCTAGAAGCAGGCCACTTCCACGGCATGTTCATAGCAGACGTCCTAGGCGGCTACGACATCTACGGCGGACCCAAGAACCTTAGACCAGCAATCCAATCAGGCGCTCAATGGCCGGTCAACGAACCTCTCTCGGTAGTTCCAGCAATGGCCGCAGTGACCAAATCTCTAGGCTTCGGAGTAACGATAAGTACCAGCTACGAACAACCCTATCACTTAGCTCGAAGAATGAGTACAGTAGACCATTTGACCAAAGGACGAGTGGGATGGAACGTCGTGACAGGATATCTGGACTCTGCGGCAAGAAACCTGACTAACGGTACCGATAAGCAATTAGAACATGATGAGAGGTATGCTGTTTGTGAAGAGTATATGAATGTTGTTTATAAGTTGTGGAATTCTTCTTGGAGATCTGATGCTGTGAAGTTGGATAGAATAAAGGGTGTTTATACCGATCCGAGTCTTGTAAGAGAGATCAATCATAAGGGGAAGTACTTTACTGTGCCAGGACCGCACTTTTGCGCGCCCAGTCCACAGCGTACACCGGTCATAATGCAAGCTGGGACTTCGCGAGCTGGAAAGGAATTCGCGGCGAAGCACGCTGAAGGTGAGCACCTAATGGTTGCTAGTGGCATGAATGGTACTGAACGATTCATCTAGCCATATTTGTCAGCGCCCATGCCCCGTCTAGTGTGGCGAAGTCGATATCGGATATTCGAGCCAAGGCTGCAGAGCTAAGTCGTGATCCAAGTCGAGTCAAATTTCTGGCTAAGTTCGCGCCCGTATTGGGTCGAACGCAAGAAGAAGCGGAAGCCAAGTACCGGGATTACATCCAGTATGGTTCTTATGAGGGCGCCTTGGCATTGTTCGGAGGCTGGACAGGTGTTGATATGGCACCATATGGTAAGTTGAAAACAATGTGCTCAAGTGCATGTTGAACATGCATTGCTGACCTGCTCTTTCTTAGGTGACGATGAAGAGCTGAGATATGTCGAGAGCAATGCTATTCGAAGTTATATTGAAGGCCTCCTGAAGAGTGCACCTGATGTGAATGGCGGAAAGTGGACCAAGAAGACTCTAGCCGAGCACATCATGGTTGGCGGGCTCGGCGTCACTTGTGTTGGTACACCTGCAAAGGTTGCTGATGAGATGGAGCGATGGGTGAATGAAGCCGACGTGGATGGCTTCAACATCGTAAGACATATGCTTGTTCGGCCATTTGAAACCGCCCGCTGACCATGGACCAAGGCCTACGCACTGATGCCACAGACATTTGAAGATGTGATTGAGTTGTTGATACCAGAGCTTCGTAGGCGTGGACTGTTCTGGGACGGCTACGCGGTGCCAGGCGGCACGTATCGCGAAAATCTCTTCGAGAAGCAAGGTCAGCATGAGCCATTCGCGGATCACCCTGCAGCGAAGATGATATGGCGGCCATCGTCGAAGCATGTAGGCTTTGCATTAGGTGCCAATAGTAGCATCCATGCTCATGCAAATGGGGCCATGGACTTCAAGGAGCATCTAAGGGAAGAAGACTTGATCGATCCGACAGCTATGCAGCTTGGCTGAACCTTTACCGGTCTTGAAATTGTGTTGTGCGCCTCAATTCCTATGTTGTGTTTGTTGTTGAGCAACTCCCGGAGCGTCGATACATCGCCTTTGTGCATGTATATGATCGTGTGGATTAACGGTCCGGTCGTTTCGAATACAGCATATTTGCCCAAGAATAGCTTGTGAGGTGCATCTATTCCTGTAGTCCTGAATGAATTGGACTCCTTGCAGACATGATACCTGAGGTCTCGATCATCATCGATACCATGGGTGTGGCAAAGCGGTCTGCTTCTCATGTCGCGGCCGGTCGCCGAATCCGGATGGGCCCTGTGACTTCTGCTGGACCAACATCGCCCACGGACAGGCCTTTCTGCACGATCTCGCACTGTCCATGTTCGCGAAGGGCCCAGGCAGCTTCTCGAATGTCCGGCATAGCGTCTCGCCACTCGCCGAAACCCAGCTGCTTGAGCTCATCTGCAGTCAAGGCGCGGGCAACTTCTGAAGGACAGAACGTTTTCGGAGGCTCTCTTCTCTGTAGGAAGTCCTCGAGGTGGTGTTTCAGAATGTTACCAGCCTCGTCAGCTACTCCATCGTCGGGCATGGTCGTTTCTCCCTGGCCACACAGCCAGGAGTGTTGCTAGCAAGTGCCGTGCTGTATGGCCGTTTTCTTCGCTACCGGCTCATCAGCATCAAAACAGTAGGGCACTGCAGGAAGCCGTGGCAGTGGAGCACCGAAGCCGATCAGGGCACGACAGGAAGGAAGAAGCAGCAAGCTACAGCAGTCTGCAGCTGATGGTGAAGCACGCTGTTGCACGCACAAGTTGCAAGGAAGACAGAGTGGAGGTTAGATCATGCTGACAAAACGTGCGTCTCCACCCACGACACGGCTGTGTTACAGAAAGGGCCTAGCACAGGTTTGAGTGTGGAATCCCAGCTTCGATCTGAAACACTGGCCTCAGCGCCTCAGTTCTCCCGAGAGAGCGAGGGTCGCGATGGCGGCAGGACAACGATGCTTTCGCCAATCTTTCGCCATGTTGTAGGAGGCCTGCTCAGTTATTTTGATTTGCCTCGGGGACTGTTACGAACCCTTTTCATTCGGACGGTATATGGTATATATGACATGGTATATATGACATTCTGTGCTGTATAACAAAGCGCCGGTCGATCGGGTGTGTCGTGCATCTCTGGGCGAGCTTTTTTGCCTTTGCGCCCCGCCTCTTCACATCCACGAGGGCTATATATAGCATCGTCCACCAGTCTGTCGCGCGCCTGAGAGCTTTGGCTGAGCGAGTGAGCAACGGCCTGCGAGACGGCGGCTCCCGCGCAGTAATCTCACCGACGGCAGCGCAGAAGAGAAGTGGGCAAGTCTCACGTTCAGCTGGTCTGAGAAATTGCGAGTGGTGTCTGTTTAGAAGAGCAGGACGGAGAGTCAAGAGAGTGCAGGACGTTGAAACCTACCGTTTCGACTCGAGCGCGGCGAGACGTTTGCTGGGGACGCGGACCGGACTGGACTTCTGGTTTGGCTGGCTGTCAGGCTAGCATCACTGTCGCAGCAAGCAAGCAAGCAGCAAGCAGGAAACGAGCAGCAAGCCGCTTTTAGGTGGTGTACGGCGGTAGCACATACGGGGCCATAGTGCAGACTGCACAAAGACAGCCACGGTGCGCTGTGAGAGGGAAACGATGGCAGAAGTCATGTCGGCGGCATCTGCACCACACCAACACACGACCGAGAGCTCACCGTCGCCTGCATCGTGTCCGCTGTCGACGCAGCAAGACCAGAGCGAAGCCATACCCTCGAGGACTATGTCGCAAAGGTCTCAGAAACGATCGACTCGATCAGAGCGAGCTGGAGACCGTCGACGCTCATCCCAAGCATCAATCACATCGAACAAGAGGATGTCGCAGTCGCAGTCGCAGCAACAGGCGCAACCTACAGCCACAACACTGACAGATCGATCTCGCCCACAGTCAGCAGTGTTGCCAGCGTTTACATCCAGCTTGTCATATGCGCTCGTACGCGACTTTGCATATCCCGCATACCATCCGATGCACTTTGGTGGTTCCGGTGAGGAAGAGGCGGATGCGAGTACGCCTGCTGGGTGGGATGCAGGTCGACGCATGTCAGAGAGTGCAGAAAGCAGTACATCGGGCGGCAAAGGGTGGCATGCTGGTCCGTGGGGTGGTGATGGTGTCTTGTATGGTGATCCAGATCAAGACATGGAGCCGCTGCCAAGCACCGCGTTTGGTACGGCAGGAGATGATTGGGGCGACGATGAGACGTCGTTCAAAGTGAACAAGCACAGGAAAAGCAGGTCATTCCATGATATACCCAACTACGAGCGTGGACGAAGGAGAGAGTCGCAAGGAAGGAGCAGCAGGCAGGAGGAAGGTTCACAGTCGCAGCAATATGACCCGGCTGGACGCGAGGCACTACGGCAGAGCAGAGGCTTCCAACTGTCTGAGAATGGCGAACGACTACCTCGCAGGGACTCACATTTCGCGACCACTCTACCGAATCGCAGCTTCCACACATCGCAACCAGTGGACCCGGATTCAGATCTCCCACTAGATGCTGAAGCGTCTGAACATCACTCACCTCAGAGAGAAAGCATGGGACCCGAGGACGAGGAGCTGTTTGCCGGACCTTCATTGGCGCTTTACGGCTTCGAACCAGAGAACGAGAACGAGCTCCGATTGACAGAGGGAGAAGTCATCATGGTGTCATATCGTCATGGCCAGGGCTGGCTGGTGGCGGAGAAGGCCAACGGCGATCAAGGCTTGGTACCTGAAGCATATGTACGACTGCTACGAGACATTGAAGGATGGGACGAGGAGACTGGGCAATTCATTGAAGGTGATCCGTTTAGTCCGGAAGCAGCTGGACCGGATACAGAAGATGTCACAACGCCGACTGGAACAGGCCTTTCCATCAACAGCTAGGCCCATGAGAGGGTCAAGGGCAGTTCACATTGAATCTTGATGACTTGTCTCCTACTCGAATACGACTTACTCTATTGCACTATCAACGAGTCGCTACGCTCAATACGCCTATGCTATGCAGTCGTTATCAACTGCAGTCCAGTGCATCCGAGCGCGACAAAGACCTAAGTGACAGCACTATATCTCACTTCGTCACTTCCGGAGCACTTCTACCTCATCGAGGCGATCACAATCAGCATCGCTGGTGCAGAGGCCAGGCCTCGGACCTTTCAGCGCTGTCCTACCGGCAGTTGCTGGGAAGCGTAGAAGACCATTGCTTTTGTTGGGCTGTCGCTCACGCGCTGACGTCGAGCCTACATGTCAGCTCTAAAGCCTTCAGAAGCATAAGTCGATACAGATTCAAGGCAAGCTACAGCGATCTGGAGTGTGATAGCTGTGCTGGAAGAAAGCTCTGAGCGCTGAATGCTTGCCACCCAGCCTGCAAACGTACAGGGAGGCCTGGGTAGTGTCAATGCAGTATTGATCTCCAGCATAGGACCATGTCTTGATGTCGGTATAGGATCCAACCAATCGACCTCATGTCATTGTGCGACGATTAAGAAGGCCGCGCGTCGGAATGCTCTATCTACTGAAAAGCATCCCTGACTCAGTCCATGCATTGGACTTACAGCATGTCTGTATGATCATGTAGAGCGACATACCATGAGTACAGGTTGTGGAAGCCCTCGGATTCGCAAGATTGCCCAGTGTGCCTTGCGTTCAATTTCTTCGAAGCTTTAAGGTATTCTCAGAAGCCTTCCGAGCGAAGAACGAGCAAGACACGCGCGACGAGCTTGATGGTGCAAAGAGAGAAGATGGGTTTCATTGGTGCGATGCTTGGACGTGACACGAGAGACTACACTTATCGAACGGGTCGTAGGCAGGCGGTATGTATGTTGCAGACAGCACACTGGCTTGCCTACTGACTTCTTGATAGAAGTATGAAGCATCAGAATCCAAACTCACAATCGCTGTGCCAAGATTACTGCTGGGCTTATCCCAGTAAGTGAATTATGTCAGCCCACATTCATACAACCTTTGTTATCATTCAGTCCTTGGAGCACTCTAGCGGACACTGAGCTGTCATACTTGCTTGTCTGTCGACTCACGAGCGCGGTGCTGCCGTTTATGCGGAGCGCAGCAAGCGATGCAGTAAGTATCTCTGGAGTCCGACTGGGAGATGCGAACATAATGTCCCCAACTCAATTAGCGTAGTAGCTAGTAGCAGTGAAGAGCCTAGTTGAGATGGACATGAGCGTCTCCAACATCCCGTGAGGAAACATAAGCACACCGTCGGCACTTTGACGAGCGCAGTGTCTAGCAGCAATGGAGAAACTTGGAAGCCATGATCGGCGTTTCCGCATACGACTACATACCTATACCACGCAGATTGGACTTGTTGTTGCAAAAGCCCGCAATCGGCCGCGGACCCAGGACTCGAATTCCACCAGTAAGAGGTCCTGAAGTTCTGGAGTCACCTACTCTAATGAAGTACTGGAATCACACCGCAATGCAGCTTCTACTGCAGTAGCGTGACGCATGATGCATCACAAGGATGAGGATGTACTCTGCGCATGCTGCCAGATGGACACTAAGTCCGAGTCTTTGCCAGCCTCGTGTGTTCGTTCTGGTCGATAGCGCTCTACAGGCACAAGTGCGTTTGCTGTGCTCTCAACCGACTTCGCAGAAACAACCACGCCATCCGCATCGTATTCTACGTCCTGACCAGGTCTTCGCAGGAGCTCTGTGTAAAGCTCAGCAGAAAGTCCATGCGGTGGTCCTCCATTTTTCGGGGGCTTATGCAGTGGCCATTCGAGGCATATGAGATGCCCCCCAGGAGCAAGCAGCTCCCTCATTCTTCTGGCCCACGCAGGCCGGAGCTCCTGAGGCAATGCACAAAGGAACGTGTAATCGAAGATCAGGTCGAAGTCGCCACCTCCCGTTGCTGCCAGGAAGCCATCCTTGAAGAAGTCGCCAACAATGAATTCGGCCTTCCCACGCCCCATCTGCTCATTCACCACGCGATACGTATCAGTATTTCCAGACTCCTGCCGAAGCTTCTCCGCAGCTTCTATGGCACTCTCGGACCCATCCACACCATAAGTGTCAAAACCTAGAGACGCCAGCGACAGCACATCATACCCACGGCCGCAACCGGGAACGAGAGCCCTGGCTCGCTGCCCTGTGGCTTGATTTCTGACACCAATCGCATCTGTCTTCGAGGTTACGGCATCCTTCAAGGCTTGTGACGGACCTGCACGATCCCAAGGAGTCACGGACTGTTTCCAGAGCTCATCCCAGCCACCGATATGTTGTCCGGCAGGTCGACTGTCGAACGTCTCCTGGAGTTTTGAGTAAACAGGAGGCTTGGTGGAAGCCATAGCTGCGCAAGATCTTGTACTGCAACCAAGGAGCCGACTGTAGCCCTTCAGCTGTCGCCACAGCAGCACTTGACTTCTACGAATGATCGCAATGGTGCTGACTGATACGATACGGCTTGGTGTGCTCCGGACCGATGAGATCAATGCCTCTTTATGATCACCTGCTTCCACTGCTATTCCTATCCTCAATCACGCTCAAAGCACCAGGTGGCGTTCCCAGATTCTTGGTATTTGCGATCTCAATCCCAATGACAGCAGTGCAATGCAGTCCAACACCAAACGGATATGTTCGGTAAAGATGCCGTCCAAAGGTGGGGAGTGATTGTACACTACGCTCCGATATCGGCCCACTTTCATCAACAAGCAAAACGGAACTCGGCATACACATGCAGCCAACGACCACTACTATGGAGCGCACCAAAGCGATCGTAGGCCATCAGAAACGAGCGGCACTGGCTGCCGCTACGATTGTCGAACTAGTAAGTAGCCTTGACAGCCTCACGACTACTCATCAGCACATTCCCTCATCTTCGTGGCATCAAATCTATATGTGGCGGCACAACAAACGCCCATTTTGCGTATCGTACTTATCGCTCCACGTCGATCGTTGATGACGGCATGTACATTCAAGAAGGCAATATCACTGCATAGAACTCTACCACGAACCCTGCGGCAGTTCGCAGCTTACAAAAGTCAAGCATGAGCCAAGATCACGACTCAGACACATCGAAGTCGGACCCAGAAAAGGAAAATCTGGAGCAAATAGAAAAGCAGACATCATTGGAGCATGATCCGAACCGTACCTTCACCGCAATTACCAAAGAAGCAGACCTTGAAGTCGGCGCAGCTCCAGTCAACAGTGAGCAAGTCTTGAAGCTAGGGAGACGAGGACGAAATGACTCAACTTCAACTCGATCCTCTGAGGATACTCAACGCACTGCATCGGATGCACACGATCACCAACTTCCTCCTCATCGTTCGAGGAGTCGACCTGCAGTAAGGAGTCGAGCACAATCTTCCACCGGGTCTGTACGACGCGATGCGATCAAAGTACTCAAATCAGATCGTAGAGGCCTGCTCGCAAGGTTCTGCTTATTCGACGAAGTGACGAATTCTCAAGATCTATCTCGAAAGAAGAAATGGACTATCACAGCCATCGTGGCTCTCGCAGGTGCCGCAGCTCCTATGGGTTCTTCAATCGTATTGCCAGCTCTCGTGGATATCATAGCTGAGTTCAACAGTACCGCCACAGTCGGGAATCTCAGTGTTGCAATGTACATGCTCGCCATGTCGATCTTTCCTCTCTGGTGGAGTAGCTTCTCGGAAACCCTTGGACGACGCACAATCTACGTGGTTTCTTTCTTTCTGTTTCTGGTCTTCAATATCCTAGCCGCAGTCTCGACAAGTATGGCGATGTTCATCGTTATGAGATTGCTTTCTGGAGGAGCCGCGGCAAGCGTACAAGCCGTAGGAGCCGGCACGATCGCAGACGTCTGGCAAGTGAAAGAACGTGGACAGGCGATGGGAATGTTCTACTTGGGTCCTCTCTGCGGACCTCTCATATCACCTATCCTGGGTGGCGTCTTCGCTCAGACCCTCGGATGGCGTTCAGCACAATGGTTCCTGGCTATCTTTGCTGGGGTGCTATGGGTCTTCATTGTTTTCGCATTGCCTGAAACGCTTCGGGAACGGAAGGCACTCGCAGCGGAAGCCGAGCAAGAAGCTGAAGGAGATGAGAAGACCGATGTAAGACCGGGTCTGGCCCGGACGACGACGACACAGTCTGTCAAGATCAAGTCTAAGAAGTATCTCATCATGGCCCGAAGAGCTTTCATCGATCCGCTACGCATCATCCTGTATCTCCAGTTCCCGGCTGTTGCTCTGCTGGTGATGTACGCATCAGTCACATTTGGTTCGCTATATGTGCTCAACATCTCGGTGCAAGAGGAATTCTCCGCTGCGCCCTACAACTACAATAGCATCATTGTGGGATGTCTCTACATACCCAATGCCGCTGGCTACTTTCTTTCGTCAGTCTTCGGTGGTCGCTGGGTCGATCGAATCATGCATCGCGAAGCGAAGGCAGCAGGAAGATATGACGAGAGAGGTCGTCTAATATTCATACCGGAAGACCGCATGAAAGAGAACGCATGGATTGGAGCTGCGACCTACCCTCTCGCATTGCTGGCATATGGATGGTTCACCAAGTACAACATCAATGTGGCAGCCGCTTTGGTGGCTAACTTCTTCTTCGGTACAGTAACAATTCATTCGTTATACAGAGTATCTGCTAATCTTCGATGTCATGTTCTCAGGTGTGGGAAGTATGTTGATCTTCGCATTGGTCACGACGATGTTGACAGAATTCATGCCCAGAAAGGCGAGTAGTGGCATTGCCCTCAATAACTTTGTTCGCAACATATTCTCGTAAGTTGCATCTCTCTCTTCCAGATGCTTAATACTGATAGCTGTCTCTCAGGTGTGTCGGTAGCGTGGTCACCGAGCCGCTCATCGTCGCAATTGGAACTGGTTGGCTCTTTACAGGCCTGTGCGTGATCGCCTTAAGCTTCGGAATCTTGACGATGTGGTCGATGAAGACGTTTGGACCCCGCTGGAGAATTGCAATGGATCAGCGACTAGACAAAGTGATGGGGGATTGAATGACCTACAAGGAAGAAGCATATGCGGGATGTGTCTCCTCAAGCTCTCGCTGGCTGGGTTGCACAAACTCTGTCAACTCGTATGCGCCGTCAAGTCCAGGGCCGGAGCGATCTGCTGTACTAGGACCATCGATAGCAGGATTCTGCTCTTCGTCACGCCGATCCTCTGTGGCTTCGTTTGGACGCTCTTGTGAACCGGAGGCAGGGAACAGGCCTTTCCTGAGCTTTAACCACATGATGGGCAAACCGAGCCAGAATGGTAATGCGAAGAGCGAAGCACCTAGTACATTGGCCCCAGACGGAGACCAATGCCAATTGTCTTGCTCGATGGGATTTGGTCGAATGCGGTACCCGTGGGCCTTTCGAAACTTGCGCAACGCATCGATGGCCGTCAATCCGATGATCAGGAACCAGACGAACCACAGGACAGCCTTGGTCCACTCACTTGCCTTGAGCTGCGGCCTGGAAAGCTTGTTCAAGATGCTGAGGACGTTCTCGACCAGTGTGATTAGAAGACTGATCACGCAGAGAACCCCAGTGAGCCATGCGAACCACATGTTGCGCACTGGCTCAAACGACTTTGAGCCGCGCTCTTCGATGTAGTAGTTCTCCTCCCAGGTCTTGTTTCGTCTGAAATCAGTCGCGCCAGGACCCATGACTTGGAATTTGTTCGGATATTGGAGCAAAACCAATGCCCAGATGCCCGTGATTGCAATGTTTATCTGATTGCCCCACCAGAAGAAGAGGAGCCAGGATTGCTTCTTTCGTCGTGCCCACTGGTCGGCGCGAGCTTTGCGAAGCTTTCCGCGAAACGTCGCGGGCATGGCTGCGTTGGGCGGCATGTGTGGTGATGTGGCGTGTAGCTGAGAGTGAAGATGTTGTGAAAGTGTAGAGGTGGATGTGAATGTAAAGGATAGAGATCAAAGTGCAAGAGAAGTTGTTGTTTACGCGGAAAGAATGCTCATCAGAGGAAGGAGCTGATGACCGAGGAAGGCACACTGCTAGATTATGTAGGAAAGGACAAGTGAAATTATGCTCTGTGGCACCTCATCCTCAAAGCCACAAGTCCATCGTCTCAGTACGAGAACTCCTCGAAATGGCTCTCCATAATCGGAGCTCCAACATCTTCCACAGCTCTAATCGCCTCCTTCACTTTACCCAACATATTGCCAGGCCCACAAGCAGCCACAAGCACCTTCTCACTTTCAGTCAACCCCTCCACAGCCTTACCCAACAGCAAAGTCATGTCCGGCCTCCCGTACCCAGTCATAGATCTCAAAGTCATACCAGAAGTATTCGTCGCAATTGAAGCTCGCAGAGAGATGTGCTTGTCACTCCAACTCTTCTCGGAGTCTAGCACACTAGGAGAAGTCGGTGACATACTCAAGAAACTTGAGTCGTAACTCTTCTCCGGAATCGTGATATTTGGCGAAGTAGGCGACATGCTGCTCAGAAAGCTCGAATCATAACTCTTCCTAATTTCACGCCTTCCGTGCGCCGGACTGGTGACGAAAAGACTAATGCTGACTCGAGGATCAGCTTGAAGTTCAGCCAGCTCGTTCGTAAACCATTGAAGAGACTCCGCATGTCTGACGACCCAGATCAAGTCCAAAGTCTGGCGAGCCTCAGACCGTCTCGATCTCCTCGACCAGTCCAGTGCCAGAGCCATCGTGAAAGTAGCTCCGCTGCCACCAGCGATAAGCACAACTTTCCCGTACGCGCTGGTATCAGGAACTTGTCCATAAGGCCCATCAATAGAAGCTCGAAACTTCACATTCGGAAACTCCTGCGCCTTCGAATGCAGAGCTTTACTGAATCCATCTCTCGCTTTGATCACAAACTCCACCGGATCCGCACTCACAAGCGTAAATGGATGTCTCTGAAAAGCTTTCACGCCAGGGACCCAAACAAAAGCATGAGATCCTGGCTTCGCTTTCATGCCGCGATACATTGTGACCCTAGTAGCTCCATTCGGAAGTGCCGTCAATACGGCATGATTCCTCAAACCATAATACATCCATCTCGAGACTCGAAGAGATTGATCCGCAACCCATAGACTTGCAGCCAGAATAGTGACGATAAGAGCTTTGCCCGCGAGATCAGGACGATGTAGACCAACAGCCACCAATGTCGTAGCAGCCAAGATCTGATGGCTCGCATAGAAAACTTCGTAAGTCCTTCTCCGTATTGGACCGATAGCCGTAACGAAAAGGCAAAGTAGTGCCATCGCAGCTACTATCGCAGCATACTGTTCTGGTACTTTAAGCACATATAATGCGTTCGCCTTCGCCAAACCAACGATATAGATAATGGCATGGAGGATTGTGAAGAGAATTACAGTGTAACCTGTACATCGATGTAGGACGTTCAAGCTGTCGAAGGAGCAGCCTGCTAGTGGAGAGAGTGGAGTGTTTTTGAGTCCGAGGAAGATTGTGAGGCAGATGTTGCAAAGAGCGAGCCAGCCGAAACGGCGAGCGAGGATTGTGATCATTGGTGCTCTGTCTGGTCGGTCGTGGAAGGTCAGTGTGGCGTTGATGGCCATGTATACTAGGACGAGGAGGGTCTTGAGGGGCGAGATGGTGATCCAGAGGAGCACTCTTGTCCTGCATAGTCGTTGGAGTGGAAGTGACCACGTTCGGAAAGTCAATTGTGCTGTGGTCGAGGTCCTGCCAAGCAGCGTCTGTGTCCAGTGTGATATGATGAAGACTCCGATGATTCCTGCAATGGAAATGGCGAAGTAGATTGCCGTATGGTGATTCTGCTTGTCCCAGATAGCGAAGAGAGCATATAGAGCCTGCTCTGTGTGTGCCGGAGCGATAGTAGTCTCATTCTGTGCTTGAGACATAGTGAAAATATCAGTTGGACTAGGAGAGAAGGAAGAAATGGAAGATATGTATAGAGATGTGATGCTCCTGACTGTAGCTCGAAATCTCGACACCTACCTGAACTGCTACTCCACCAGTGCCATACATGTATGCCTGGCATCGGGTAGGTATGCCAGTGCAAGCATGGTCACATATGTCTCAAGTGGTAGCTATCCCGCTTGGTGCCTCAATCCGGGACGTGGACAAAGAGGTCAGCATTGGTATCGACAAAGCCATCGACTCCCATGTCTCGACGCTCCTGGTGCAGACCGCGCGGTTTGGCTACGCTCACCGCATCGGATGAGTGTCCGAGAGCTGAGTGGCAACCCGAAGCATTCAGTCGCTCTCGCGATTTGCAATGCTATAAGCCACAGGCAAGAAGCGGTCGTTTCATAACGTCGACAAGTGCATATAGCCAAGGCCAACAGACCCACTATGGAGTGTAGCTAGTTCATGGAAGAAAGATGGCATAGGCCGGCTGAGTCAGTGGCGTTCTCACTTGTGGGCTTGGTACCAGTTTCACCTCCGGATATGAAGAGCCGCTGCATTCTGCGATACGTTTGGCGGATTACAAGCTTTGACTCCTGCAACGACAACAGATGCCAGGAACTTCTCTGCATCACATGCTTACACCAGTTCTGTTCTATCGAGCACCCGGTCGATGCGATAAGAGTGGTGATGTTTTCGCCGTTGACGGGTGAACCAAGACACTAGCTTGCACGAGAGACGTCCGTATGCTCATATATCAGGTTTGTAGTCAGAAGGCCGCTCATGTGATTCGTCCTCGCCGGATAGCTGCATCGTGTAAGGCCTTTTCCGTCGTGCTCACCACAGCGGAGACGGACTTCGAGTGCTGCGATTGCGATCGTTTCATGTCAGCCCTCCTGGAACAGGCCGTTATTGTGAGCTTGACGATAAGCACACAGTATGGAGTCCCGTTCGTCGTGATCGTTTCGAAGTCGCAATACGGGACTCACGAAGGCATCCGGAATCACTCTCCTGCTTCTGCCATACCGGTTGAAACCATCACGAGAATTGTTCACTTTTTGCGCTTGTCTGCCTGCTTGGCCTTCTCTTCTTCCTCGGCAACCAATCCTAGCACTTCTTGCTCAGCCATCCATGCTCTTACGCTGTCCATGATCTTCTCCAATGCCTCTCCGCCTTCCATGACATCGTCCAGATTCCTCAGGTCGAAGCCGCTGCGATGGTCACTAACCCTCTGCTGCGACCAGTTGTACGTCCTGACCTTGTTCTCTCGCCCGACCTTGCCAGCGCCTGCACTTCGCCGAAGTTTGATCAGCTCTTCCTCTCTTTCCTCCCTCTTCGTCTGCGCTATGCGGGAGCGAAGAATTCGCCATGCCTGCTCGCGATTGTCGTGCTGAGAGCGCGACTCTTGAACAGCAACAACAGTATTCGTAGGCAAATGTGTGAGGCGAACTGCGGATTCGGTCCTGTTGACATGTTGACCTCCAGCACCACTGGCACGCATCACGTCCGTCTTGACATCGGTTGGGTTGACATAGTAGTCGCTCTTCGGATCATTGAAGGAGTCTTCGCCCATGTCTCCTCCACTATCGTCGGACACAGATGGCAGGACTAGCACACTGGCGGCCGATGTATGCGTGCGGCCTTTCGTCTCGGTTGCAGGCACGCGCTGGACACGATGTACACCTGCCTCGCAGCGCAGGACACCATATGCGCCAGGCGAGTCCACCTCAAGAACAGCTTCTTGCGTACCAGAGGCTCCTCCCACTTCCTCACTTGTCTCATGCTTGAGAACTGAAGTCCGAAGGCCCACGCGAGCACAATACGCCTCGTACATTCGAAGCAGGTCTCCGGCAAAGAGGCCCGCTTCATCACCACCAGCTCCAGGTCGGATCTCAATCAGACATGGCAAATGTGCGAAAGGGTGTACAGGTATCAGACTGGTCTTCAGATCTGCCTCTGCAGCTTGAATGGATTGATGCGTAGGCTCGACATCGTCCTCCGCGAGCTCTCTCAGCTCCTGGTCGGAGGACTTGAGCAGGGATTGGAGCTCCTTCAGCGCCGACTGTGCCTTGTCATACTCCTTAATAGCTGTTGCTGTTCTCGAGATCTCGGCGATTCGTTTCGCAGCTTTCGCATCGTAGTCGTCGGTGAGCTTTTGTGAGAGAGTCTGATGCTCTGCAGCCACTGTTCGTGCGCGGTTTAGCAGTGCTGGCGATATGCTACCGCTGATCGAAGTCGTGGCGGTACTCTGGAGACGGAATTGACTGCCAAATGGTCGGCTTCGTCTCAGTCCGCGCAGGCAATGTGAGCAGATCCATGTTGATGGAGACATTGAAGGAAGAGAGAGCGTGTTCTACCAGAGTTTTGGAACTGCTTCTCACAATTCGCGCTAGCTGAAAGCTCATTTTCCCGTTGCGCTTCTCTGCGAACTTGCAATGTCTATGCCACTGCAAGCAGCCTCGAGGTGCCAGCAGATATGATAACCGAAATGGAGATGCTATCTGCGCAGCCTAGAGCAAATAACTACTCCTGACGGCAATGACCACATGATTTGAAGCTTGGAGTGTGAATCGTCGAGACAAGCGGAGCGGAGCGGAGCGGAGCCAAGCCCGTGGTGAAGCTTGGACTGCGACTGCCCTTATCCACTTAGATCTAGCAACTCTCTACCCGACACTGACAACGACATAAGCTAAACAACATCAGCATGGCGGAGGACAGCAGGGAAAAGGGCACGAAACGGCCACATTCTTCTATAACAGGATCAACGTCGACAGGACCTGTCAAGAAGAGGAGGATCCACCATGCACTTCAGCACGTCCAGCAGATCCCAAAGGCCATCGAGCCTGCGCCGCAAGATCCAATTTTCGCGCAAGGCCAGCTGTTGAAGAGCATCAGTGCTGCACTGGTGATGGCCGGCTTCGACTCAGTTCTACCGACGGCACTTGAGATGTTTCGCTCACATGTCGAGGAGTACATGCTCAAGTTCCTCTCTTACACACGAACCTCGATGCACAACAACCGACGAACTACTCCCACCGCCCTCGACTTCGCCTCATCCCTCGCAAACATGCCGTCATCACATCTTCCACAGCTGCTACTACCGCAACTCGCGCTGGACGTACCGGAGGACATTTCCTACCCATCGATACCAGAGTCAGAACCCGCACTGGCACCAACGAACGACTTCTCGAAGCTCCTCGAGCCGCTGATCGAACACAATCCACCGGCATGGGTGCCTCGTCACTTTCCGCAACTGCCTCCCAAGCACGCATGGAAGGAGACCCCAGTCTTTCCAGAGCGCGAGAAGGACTCGCGCAAGCTGCGAGAGAAGGCGACAGAAGAAGGTGTGCTGGCAGAGCAGGCGCTAAGAAAGCTGGCTGCTGCGGCAAAGACCAGTGCGGTCAACGCCGAGAAGCACCGAAATAACGCACTGAGAGGTGAAGGCAAGGCTAGGGACCCTGCAAGATCAGGTGGCAGAGCCGGAGTAAGAGTACACGAAGACACTTTCGCGGAGATGCTGAAGGATGTGGGCGGCGGCGACGAAGCAACAGAGCTTGCTAGTGACGAGGCAGAGACGAGAACAGGCGTTGATCTGAGTATGCCGGAAGGTAAGCATCCCCATTTGTTAATGTCTGTGAGCCTGCCAAGGCAACGAGTTCAAAGACAGACCTGCCGAGACACAACCGCGCTTTTCAGAGATACTTGCTTACCTTCTACTTTTGCAGGCGTAGCGGTCAATCACGAAATGTCGCATTGGAGGCGGCCCGGCCAGAAGCGTGGCATGCGAGCATAGGTGCCCAATGATCACTTCAGGCTCCCGCCTCATCGCACATCGACTGGACAAGCGCCGCAACGGAAGCTGGGCCACATTTTCACAGTTCCACGACGACGACCGAGGGAAGAGGACACTTCACAAGACCAGGAATCTGAAGACGAGGAGTCAGAGAGCGAGGCCTCAGAAAACGAGGGCTTGGAAGGCTTGAAAACCATGATAGACTCGGCACAGGAGCAATTTCGCAAGACTATGGAGCAATTAGCTTCAACGAGGCGCCCGAAGCGCAAACTCAACAAGCCCAGACAACCCAGAATCGCAGACTATAGCCTAAGCGAAGAAGCCATGAAAGCGAGAAGAAGAGAGCAAAGCAAGCGGAGCATGCAAGCTTGGCGTGATCGCAAAAAGAAGGAGAAAGAAGCGCAAGCGCAGAAGGATCGTGATGCGTGGCCGATCAGAACGATTCACTACACCATCCGCGCGGTGCCAGATCCACCACATACCCCGTCACCACTTTGGAAGGCAAAGTATCAGCCATCGCCATCAATGCAGTCGCAGGAGAGACCGAGGCCGGAAGCTGAGCCATTGAGTCCCAGGAAAGAGGACTCGGTAATGAGAGAGTTGAAGGAGCCATGGAATTCATTTTGAGCGTAACTTGCTTTTGAGCGTAGGCGCTGGAGGAGTACTATTGCTTCACTGTATAGGAAGGCGTATAGCCCATTCCTACTGTATAGTAGCAGCAGCTTCACAAGGGTTTCGTGTAGCATGATCCTCGACAAATTCGACTCCTCGCCACGAGTCCACAACTCACTCCACCACCTCTCACTTCCCATCATTCCCATCCCCATCTCCCGTACTCCCATCAAATCTATCCTCCCAAGCTGTCGTCTCAACAGTCAATCCACTCGCGCACCTACCAGAAGAACCACTCCATCAGCCCCGCCACTCACACCTCAAATCCCAAACTTGCGATCAAAACTTGACTTACTGTCTAAACAACCGCAAAACCGGCTTGCAAACAACTTTACTCTTCGGATCATTCTTCGGTCCATCTAAATCGCAATTATATTGCAGGAGTTCTTTGAGTTCGCATTCCTTTTGCAGGTTGCGTACTTGATCTTGAGGTTTTCGCGTTTTGCCCGATGGGAGGGTGTTGAGACGTGTGGTCAACGTGGAGGCGTGGAAGGCTTCTACTACTGGCGGCATTGCGCTGATGATGAGAGGGAGGTTCCGTGGAGATGACTGTGGAGGATTTGGGGAAGAAGTTGATGGGGGAGATTGAGGAGGTTGGGTTGGATGAGGTATGGAGATGGAGTTGTGGAGTTGAATTGATACAAAGATGGTTGCTGACTTTATGATGGTAGATTCTGAATGAGTTACGACTACAACAACAAGAACAAGATGGTCCGACGAGTTACTTTGGACTGCCGCAAATGGATACGCTGGTTCAGTGTATACTGGATTCGCGGACTGGGTCAGCACAAGCTTCACCTATTGTCGAACTCATGTCACAGTATGCAGGTGGCGGAAAGACTCATCTACTTTACCATATCACTGCTTCAGCAGTACTACCTACTACTCTAGGTGGCCGAGAAGCAGCAGTACTCTATTTCGACCTCGACAACCACTTCTCTATTCCACGCCTGGCACAGCAGATCAAGCGTCTAGCACTCGCACACACCCAAAATGACAAGCCAATGAACGGAGCCTCAATGAAGCATATGATATCCGATTGTCTCAAGCACGTTCATATCTTCCGCCCGAGCTCGCTGGCCAGCACAGTCCACACTCTCAACAATCTTCCCACCTACCTCTTCAACCAATCCGAACACCACTCTTTCGATCGAGCTATAGCTTTTATTGCTGTAGACTCCGCTTCAGCTTTCTACTGGCAAACTCGCGTCGAAGCAGATCAAGCTGCTCTTTTGAGCTCTACGACCAAAGACGTGTCTCCTCCACAACCTGTCAACTACACAGATCTGGCATCAGCACTCAGACTCGCTTCCCGCACACTCTCGACTCCGGTGATCTATACAGCTCGCGACTACAGTCCTCCTCTACAACAAAGCCACAATCTGCCATCAGCTTTCGTCGGAACATTCTCTTATCGACCCTGTCTTCCTCAGCTGCAGCCAACTATGAGGTTTATGATTAGGAGAGCTGATGTGAGGAAGCTGCCAGCGGGAATCAGCCTTGAGGATGCGATGAGGGAGAACGATATCAGAAAGAAAGTCGTGGCGTTGGGCAAGTTCGAGTTGTTTGTGAACGAGTGGGGGATCGATGAGAAGGTTATGGAGAGATTAAGAGCCAGAGGCGCGATGTTCGAAGTCTTCATCACGAAAGAAGGCGTGAAGATTGGTGATGGGCCGGAGTAAGTCACTGCCTTTTCAGCTATGTTACCAGCTGCCTAATAGACAGGCATGTTGAAAGCATCCAAATCATACATCCACGAATCGATGCTCTTCTGATTATAAACGCACTCCATCTTTGTTCCATTTCCCACCCAGAGAGGTCTGAGAGGCCACACACAGATCTGCTCATTCATTCCTTCATACTCGCCCTGCAGCACAGTCGCATTTAGCGTCTCTGGCACGATAACCTTCTCGACCCAGTCAATCAAAACTGGAAAGTTCGTGTTTGGCCAAGGATCATTAGGCTCGAAATCGTTGATAGCGCAGTGCGAACCGCCAGGAACTAGGAACAGACCATAGAACTCTTGTTGTGCAGCAACGGACTCGTTGTAAGAGAGCTTTGCGTGTGTATTCATTACTTCTCGCACAGATTCCCAGTAGCGGACCGATGAAGCAGTGGGGATACTGTAATCAGACTCTCCATGGAAATGTATGATCTTGCCTCCATTCGCCTTGAACTGCGATACATCGGGCCAATTGGTCATCAGCACATCATTGTACTTGTTCCATCCCAATTGGATCCAGTCTTTCAGGGTGTCGTAAGTGACGCCTTCGAGTGTCTGGAGGTTTGTCCCGTTCTGCTCGTTGAGCAGGACTTCGACGAATGATCCACCTAGAGATGTGATGTCTAGCTCCCACTTTCCGGTTGTAGCATTGTATTGAGTTTGAGCATCTGTCCAGGTCGAACTTGGTGTATAGGTGAAGTAGACACGTGTCCCATCGGTCGTGTGGAGGCCGTCGAGGATCTTCTTCGCCACAGCGATTCCCTGCGCCGAGACAGTGCCGTTTTGGGCGGGAGCTGCCGAGCTACCTCGACCTGCTTGAGTGGCGGCACAGGAATATGGTAGTCCGAGGGTCGCGGAGATGTCGTACATCTCTGTGCATAGGTCGGTCCTGGCAACGACTCCATCAGTCTTGCCGTCATATGGGTCGCAGGCCTTGATGGTCTCTGTCATGATCTTCTCCAACTCGCAAGGTGGAGGGTAGTAGTTCATCGTCTGCTCGACGACGTTCGAGTAAAGGTGCTGGACCTGCTGGAAGGCGAAGCGGAAGGCTGGCGCACCAATGGCAGCGCCATCGAACTGGTCGTAGAAGCGCTGAACTTGACTCCATCCTTCGCGGCCGCCCTCGGAGCAGCCTTGGTAGTACGCATAGAGAGTCTGGTTCTTAGTGGTCATGTCGAACACTGTCTTGGTGAGTTCTTTGCCAATCACTGCTTGCTCGTGAATCGCATCGTAACCGAACATGTGAATGTTCTCCCAGTTGAGAGTGCCGTTGGCGAGCAAAAAGTCCTCAATGGCCTGATCCTGGAAGATACCGAAACCTTCATCTGTCAAGCCGGCTACAGCCCCGAACTCCAGACCACCAGGGAGACTACTCATCGAATCTGACCCTGTGCCAGTTCCACTGTTGATCGCATATCCGCCACCGCCTGTCGCAAGATAGCGGTTCTGAAACTTCTCCGGTGAAGGAAGCCAATACGTCAGGTCAACCACATCATCGCGGCCGTTGTGAGAATAGCTGAAAGTGACTCCACAATAGTCGAAGGAGGTCACATCGGGATAAAAGACGTTGCCTGTAGCTGAGGCATTGTACACAGCAGTCGCATTGATGGATGCCGAATCAAGCGTAATCCCGTCGTAGAAGTCGATGGCAGGGAAGTGAGCTTGTATATATGAGTTGGTACAGAGCTCACTCAGGCTCAGAGCATTGACCAGAGATGTGAGGGTCGCAAGTGCGATGCAGACTGAGGGGTGCATCTTGAGATCTGCCTCAAAGGTCGAGGTGGTGATGAGCTTGTCCTCGGAAGGAATGAAACGGGTCGGTCGACTCTCTTATGGACCATTGCAAGAGATGCTTTGATCGACAATAACATGTCATGTCATCAACACAGTGAGTCGTGCACTGATACCAGTCTCCTCTTTATGCTCGTCCCCGGACGTCGTGCGAACGGCTCGGATAAAGATTTCGTGTCGACAGTCGGTAAGCTAAACATGCTTGGGGTCCAGAGAGATTCACTTTGCATAGCTTGAAAGCTGAACAAGTTACCAAAGCATACTACACGGCATCAGCTTTGTTGCAGTCCATTACCTTACCTCCGCGCTAGGGCGACTCATCGGCCATAACCATTTCCCCGCACCCCAGACGCGCGTACGAAGTGGTGTTGGAAGCTCATCTCCTGCGTGGTCCATCTATGGCCGGGGAAGCTTTGTGGCCTATATAGACCATTTTATGCCCATGTCGAAAGGTGTATATACCTTGACATTGGAGGCAAGTTTCTCAAAAGACAGAAACTGGTGCGTGCACCGCTTTCTCTGTAATCAGTCAGCACTGGTGGACCGTCTACGATCGGAAGAGAGTTGCATGGTCATTGCAATCACTTCCATTCCTGCTTGATGTGGTATATGTACAGCCTCCCCAAGTCTATTGCTCAGTCGGTGATGTTTGTCGCATGATGTGTCGTAGTCGCAATGCCGTCCCTCTCGCTTCATCTCTTCTCCTTCATCGTGCTCTATTGCTGGCTGAAAGCATTGGCCCTCTGATCCTCCAACTTGGCGTAGAAAACATCTCTCTTGCGGACTGATGGGACGTGGAAGCCTATTCCGTGGGTTAGTACTAGTTCCAGCGTGTATCGGCATATCATTCGCGCGCGTTTGTCGTTCGAAATACTCGCGATGGAGGCGCATTCGCAGGTTCGTTCACGTACCGTACCACCAGAGGTATCCAAATGAGGTGCCGAGACCTGGTAAGCGCGCGCGCGTTAGTAGCTGATATTGTACACTCCATCCTCCATCCAGTTTGTATCATCGCTGAAAGTCCAATGGCACTGCAGGGCGTCGTCGCAGAGGCATACCGAAAGCAACGGAGAGATCGAGAACCAGGCCCCTTCGGAGCATCTGCGCGCTGTCAGTGTCGTCTCCATGCCAGTGGAATGAAGTCAGCGTACACCGGTGATTGGCTTCACCATCTTTGAGGACTTCTGAGGTGAGTTGTGCTTCTGTTGGTGGTGTTCTGGCTGTGGTAAGGTATGAGCTCAATGTCGTCGTGATGGAGGTTCGAGAAGAAGCCTCTTGGCGCGGAGAGATCCGGGCGAAGACTTCAGAACTTCACACCTCCCAGAACACACGAACAACACGCTGCCAACAACAATGACATCGCGGATCACGATTCATCGTGCCCATCGAAAGATATATCAAGACTTTCTTCTAGATCGCGATAGTGTGGGCTATCATCAGTTCTGCGCTACTTGGAGCCTTAGTGAAGGCACTTGGAGGCAATGGCAGAGATACTGAAGGAGCGTGTCTAGCCGCGGTGGCTATATGGCTTGTCGTTGTTCAGATAGGACAGACGAAGCTCTCGGATAAGCTGCAGGCCTACTAGCTAATCGCATATGATTGATAACAGCACCACATCTTGACAAGATGTCGCACGACTTGGGACCACGTTTGAAGTGAGAGAACTGTTACAGCAAGAGCTGGAGCAGACAAGTGAACAGTCCAGCATCTGTCACATGCGCAGGTCAGGCTCACGGTGGGAAGTGAACAGCAATTGAAGAAGGGTTCAACATGAGCTCCTGTCGCTGACACTTGCTTCTCTTTCCCACCTAACAAACATCCCCAAACATAACCACGTGCAACACAGTACGACTTCGAGACACTTCAACACATACGTACACAACAGAAGAGCACTGTCCAAAGTCTGAGAGTCTGCTGATACAGGAATCGATTTGCGCTGCTGGCGTAAGGACAACTGTGCTGCAAAACTCGACGACGAGTACATCGATCGAGCATGCGAACGGAAGCACAATTCTATCACGTACTGGACTCGAATTTCTGAGCAATCCGAACACCCGCTATTCAATACCAGCGAGCCTATGCAGCACCACCTTCACACAAAAGTGTGCATATGACAGCTTTGGGTACTCTATCCAGATCTCAACGACAACTACTTGCTCTCAGATTCATATACTTCACTTCAGACTTCGACCCCAGTCTCAAGATCCTACCAGACACGACAAACCAACGGCGACAATCGCAGCTAAAGTCTTATACATCTAAGAACAACTATATCCGACCTGATAACCTTTCGACTCAGTCGCGACTGGCGCCATGGCTTCTCTCCTCCTCATCACGTTGGTAGTTGCATTCCTTGCACTCCTCGCTGGAGCGACAGACGCCTGGAGTGGTACCATCTCATTGGTGACGCTTGAGTCGACGACGTTTACTATCGCGGTCGCCGCTCCAAGTCCAACATCAACGGTTCAAAACACGTTGATTGTCACGACGACTCCACCAGTCACGACGACCACGAAAGATGAATCACCTACAGTGTATCTGACTCTTGAAACGGATGCTGCGTTGAGCTACGAGCAATCTGTGGCAGCAGAAGCAGCTACGACATCCCCAGCATTGGCTGTACCGCTTCTCCCGATGCGCACATCTTCTGGTTTCATCACGTCAATCACATCTGATGCTGAGTCAAGCTCTGAGTCTGCTCCGAATGCACTCTCTATCCTCATCGCCGCTGGACAATCGAATGCCACTTTCAACGCACTTTCTGTTCTGGAAGCAGCCCTCACTATCACGCCAACATCGACAGCTTCGCAATCGGCGCGAGCGGCACTCACGAAGCGTGATGCGTGCACCTCTGCTGGGATCGAATATGACTGTGATCCTGCACCGACCACTGTAGCGACACCTCATGAGACCCAAGCCTGCGGTGTTTCATCGGCCAGAACCGGTTCTACTTTTTCCACGATCGCTGGGGCAGCGATGGACTTCTGCAACAACAAGTTTCCCTACTCTCGCACCATCTTCGATGGTGTCAACATAACCCCAGCCACCAGCGTGCTCCACGGAAACAGTATCACGTCGCAGATACAAATCGATTGGCTCAAGGTCTCTCCAACCACGAACTTCGTGATGAGCAAGGATATATGCGCCGAGAACTTTCAGTCAGCAGTCAGTCTCTGTGGCAGTGCTGAAGAGCCACTTCTCTCGGGCGGCCGCTTTGACACTATGATGACGGGCGTACCTGTGCATTTTATCGTGTCTGTGATCGCAACGGACCGGGGCTTCAGGGCTCGCGAGATGGAAAAGCGTGGTGCCGATGCCTTCGTCGCCGATACACCAAACCCGATCAACTACATCACGAGCACAATCACATGGATCGAGGTTGCTCAGACAGTAACAGAGGACGCCTTCGAAAGTGATCCAGCCACAACATACACCTTGACCGGCGGCACTTTCACTCAGACGATCTACCCGACCACTGTCTCCAGAGACGCGGCACCTGCCACTACTGGCTGAGATGCACGAAGGGCACTGAGCGCGACCTTGAAAACGAATGGTACGACAGATCGCCGCGCCTGGTACCTTGCAGCACAAGCGGTCACGCGATGCATCGGATGCCACTCTTCTGTTTCAAGTACATTCAGGCGGATCGTGCGAGAAGGTATGCACTTAGCTTAGTGAATTGAGGATCTACAGAATGGAAAGCGTCATCTTCACTTCTTTTTCAGCACTACGCCAAAGAAGGCAGAAAACAAGTTGTAGGCCGGAGTCATAGCCATCTCTGAAATGCGAAGTTTCTGGCATCGCGATCTGATTCTTCCGTCGATGCCTTGGAGTCTCATCGTATAGGGAGTTATCTTGCCACTTGTACGATTCTTCTCTGATTCGGTCTCTTGTTTCTGATACTACCAGGTCTGCGTGCAAAATGGCGTGGTTACTGGAGCTGTCGACGGAGAGTGGTTACCAAATCTTTGTAGTCAAACTCACTTTCAAACACTGCCCTGAGTTCTCCACACCAGCTGGCCAGATCTGATTTGGTCTCAGAGATCTTGGTGGCCTGCTACGAGCGTACACACAGGGGCACCTTTCGCCTATAGATCTGATTGCAAGTGCACTCTATGCTTTCTTAGCCGTGTATGAAGAATGTCATCATGCACTCATTGAAGTGGTCCTTAAACCTCACTCGCGTACTGGGGTGATGCCTTCCCAGACGTAGCTGCTTCACCCATTCAATCCTCTTGACGTCAAACTCGACAGCATTCAATGCATTTCTCAGCGCTTCCCAAGACTTATGAATCTCTGGTGTCTCTCCTGCACTAGCGTCAGTTCCGCGGGCTTGGTGCCAGAACTCACCGAACCTGGCGGCATGCTCCTGCAAGAACTTACCGGAAGAGTGCATTGCGATTGTATCTCCGTCGCAGATGATCCTCAGCTTGGTAATGTGTTCGACAAGGTCCGAGTTGATGGCGAGCCACTTGCGTAAAGGGTAGGTGCGTGTGTTGAAGATGGTCACTGTCAAGATATCTCTTGAACTGTAGTATAAGATGCGGGCTTCTGCTCGAATCTGCCGACAGGTGTGAATCAGGGCGGGGGGCCTGAGATTAGTAGGATATCGATAGCGCTGTGTTGGTTGCATGTGAGGATTTGGTTCAGCACCTTCTGTGGCGAAGGCGAGCAGATAGATGTCCTGGTAACATCGATTAGCTGATGTTCAAGCAGGCCCTATCATACGTCGTACATTGCGCAATTCTGCTGGAAGCATCAGGAATCTGCACTTCGTGATTTTCTGCAGACTCTTGCTAGCTTCTTGTGCTTTCTGGCTGTCGAGTTCTGGTCTTCGAGGTTGAGCAGCAGGCATTGTCGATCTGATGCTCTTCGTGACGTTGTCCAATGCATGACATACTCCTTTGCTCGACGGTACACCCATCTTGACTCAATGATGTCCTTGATGATTCGGGACACTGCGTAAAGAAGAAACATATATGAGCTGAAGTTAGTGCGCATCTAGTGAAGCTTGGCATGCATGCCAACCTGATGGCCTGCCTGAGCGGTCATTGCGGGAATTCTGTACAATGGCAGACTCGGTACCAACAATGGACTTCCGCCTCACTGTGACAAAAACTTGATCGCCTCCTGTATAGCCTTATTGTGATGACCCTGCTTCCGAGGCGAGCCCGTCTTCTGTGAAGAACATTCTTCACTTCACCTCTGTTCACTTTGCTTCACAGCTGTTTGTATGCGGCCCGACTCGCCAACGTATGGTTGTCCCAGTTGATTTTGCAAAGCTCACCTGCTACGCAATGGTCTCTTCAACTCTTTCAAACACTGCAACAACCTCTGCTTGCGACGACCACCTCTTGTTTGCAGCACCAACACCTGATCTCTTCACCTCCAGCACCACACACCTTTCTCTGCAGCACTCATCAACTGCTCCGAGCGCCTTTTCACGCCAACATGGAGAACTCGCCACTCAACAACCTCTCCGGTGAACTGCGCAATCGCATTTACGAGTTGAGCCTAGTCTCCAACAAAGAGACAGACATCTTCCACGAGCCCGCTCTCCTCCGCGCATGCCGCCAGATTCGACAAGAAGCAACGCCTATCTTCTTCATGTCTAGAGCATGTAGAGCCGTTATCTTCAACCACGATACCAAGAGACTGCGCAAATGGTTGACAGCAGAACACGCTGCCAGAGGCGGAGCTCACAAGCCTCTCAAGTGCATCAAGAGTCTCAAGATCGAGGGACGCGGGGATTTCAGTATGTTCAACATGCAGTCGTGGGAGCTCGCTGGTCACTAATGGCTTCCAGGTTATGACGGGTGGCATGATCGAATCTGGCAGTCTGCACGCACCGATCGACAAAAAGAGTGGGAGGGCCTGATCGCTAAGCTCCTTGAAGTAGGCCTGCTTGATGCTGAGCATGTTGTGAGTTGGATTGCGTATGATGTTCAAAGCTTTCTTCGCCGCTCGGGGCGCGGGAGATATGAGGCACACAGGTTCATATTCGAGCTCCGCGATCTGGTGAAGAAGGTGCGAACATTGCGAGGTCTGGACATGTCCCGAAAAGCAGAAGATTGAAACCGCGAGGTGCTCCGGGGCGCGCGTGGCAAGGCGTATAACGAAAACGATCGAAAACGATGAGCATCATTCGAGACCAGCTATCCGACGTACAATCGAGGCACATGCGAAAATCTGAGTACGGCCAGGTCCTTATCAGGGGCGAATGTGGTTAGAAGAAGCGATGACCAGGGAAGGTCCTGCATCTGAACACTTTTGCATTTACATCATAGTCCACAGCAGCACAGCAAAGTGCACCAAAACCTACAGTCCATGCTATCGTCTAGTGCGTTCCATCCTGACCATGAATATGAGGACTTCGCAAGATTCCTGCAGTTCTCGCATGGTGTCATCATCAATGCCGAAATCCACGAACTCTGACCACCGGGCGTAGTTTTCGACATAAGCCATCTGGGAGTCAATTTCGTATGTATCGCCGTCCTCATCGCTCGTTCCATCGAGATTGGCACCACTTCCGTCGAGGTCAGTGCCACTCGCTAATGCCTTAGGCTTCTAGTCCTTATCCAGTCGCACAGCGGCATTACTCTCGATGAAGCCCAGGTCTACCTTGTGTCCTAACAGTTCTCGGATATTGGAAACGCCATACTTGATCATCGTCGGTCGCTCGAGCGAAAGACCGAAGCCGTAGACTCGTAGATCTTCTGGCAGACCCATAGGTAATAGCATCTCAGGTCTGAACATACCAGAGTTGCCAATCTCTACCCACTTGTTCAGACCTCTGTGGAAGCCGAAGACCTCCATTGAAGGCTCCGTGTAGGGGTTGTAAGCAGGCTTGAAGCGCAGGTTTGTGATTCCGAGCTGTTCGAAGAACTTGCCCAGGAAAGCTTGTAGACCACCGAGTGTCAGCCCGTAATCTGCGATGACACCTTCGATTTGGTGGAACTCTGCCAGATGAGTTGCGTCGACAGTCTCGTTTCGGAAAACGCGATCGATGGAGAAGTATCGTGCTGGTCGTGGGTTGGCTGCTAGGCGATGTAGACAGTATGTCGATACTGCAGTGGTGTGCGTTCGGAGGACGAGTTTTGTGGTTTCTGAGTCGGCATAGGGTGCACGGTAGCCAATTGAGCCGAACTTGCCCTCTTGATGGCAGGCGCGGACATCTTCTTGGTACTTCTTGTAGTCGAGAGGTTTTACTTCTTGGGATGTACCTGTGGCAAAGAGTCGGGAGTCGGCCTCCATCTTATTGAGAGCAGCGTCTGCGATCGGGTCAGGTCCTGGTGGTCCAGACTCCTTTGGATCTGACACGTAGAAGGTATCTTGCAGATCACGAGCCGGATGTTGTTGTGGCACGAAAAGGGCGTCAAAGTTCCAGAAGCCAGTATCGACGAAGCTGTAACAGAGTCAGTACAATTTCGTGCAAGACAGAGACAGCACACCTACCGAGCCGTGGGCATCTCGATGAAGTCCCAATTGAAGAAGATCTTTCGGAACTCCTCTCGCACCTTGTTCAGAGGATGTAATGTGCCAGCATTCTGGTTGGCGCCCAACGCCTTGAAGTTGTATGGCTTGAAATTAGCGCTCTGCCAGCTGCCATCTTCAATCATCTCCGCAGTCAAATCTGTCACTTCCACCGGGATCTCCTTCGCCCATTTCGGCCCCTTTCGCACTTCATATGTGATGATTTTCTTCGTTGTGACCAGCTTTCGCTTTTGGAAGTCTTTCTGCTGCTTGGGATCTGGGAAGGTGCCCGTCTGGTCCGCGTACTGGAGAATCTCTTGTGCCGTATCTTTCACACTGTCTGCTAGTGACACCAGAGCATCGCCATCCTTCTTCACCCACTTATTCTTCATTGCGTTTCCCAGACCGACTTTCGCATTGGGTGTTGCCAGTGAAGAATCCTTTGCGCCCAATCTGCCGGCCGTCTTGATCGTCTGCCATACTTTGTACTCATGACTGCCCTCGGTCGCTATTTGTGTTCCCTCCGCAGTCAACACAACTCGCTCGGTGTCATTTGTGTCATATTCGAGCATAGATCTGCTGGCCAGGCGATCGAGAGCGGCTTTAAGCTGTGCTTGGGAGAAATCGGGGTAGGCAGTGTCGGTTTGGAGGGGATCATTGTGCTCGAGGTCCTCCAGGATTTGCAGTGTGAGATCTTGCCCATTGGCCGTTCTGACTGGCAAAGGCACTTGGCCTTGTACGCCGGGCATCTTGGAGGAGGTTCAAGGAAGAAGTGCTAAGTGCTTCTCCTAGATCGACGTGTACAACCAGCGAGGAAGATGCGTCACAAAAGCTATGACTACTACTGAACGTGAAGCTGCCACTTTTATTGAATTACTGTAAGCTTTTCGGTAGACGGCAGCACCCGATCGGCATATTGCCCAAAATCACTGTCAAAGATTGGTTTGGTATCGAGCATGTACATATTAGAGCTATGATGTTCACTACCTACACCTCCTCATATGCCTGCGTACATGTCAACACCTGACGTCCACCCAGCCACTCAATCGCACTGAGTGCTGCCACGATCGCTGATCATGGCCACCGATCCGAGCTTGCGAATTGGATAAAGAGCTCGCGATAACCGAACAGATTGCCAACTCTATACCATGATTCTCCATGCAGCTGAGACCATCATGCATGCAGCACGAAAGATCAAGGTGCGATATGCTGAGCTTTGCTCGCAGAGAAGGTCTCTTGCTTCCATGTAAATCTCTCCTTGCGCTTCACAGGATCGGGCTTCGCCAGCAGCTCTCCCTCGCACATCTAGCACGACTCAAACTGCGGACTTCGTGCTGCCGGCTTGAGCAAGAGTACTATTGAGCATGATTTCGTAGACTCCTGCGTTTTCATGCAATGCACCGGATCTTGTGATGGAGAGAAGCTGTCGGCGTCGACAATGACTTGCCGATCGATGTTGTCGCGGCAGTGCAGTAGTCAGATGTACTGTATCAAATGCGACATCCGTTGCAGCGTACTGTCTTGACCACGACCATCTAAAATCTGCCCTTCTTCGCCAATCTCCTCTTCTTCGTATCGAAGCTGTTACCAATCCCGTCACCCCTCGGTCCGTCTTCCACAGCTCTCCTCTTCCTGCTCTTGTCCAGCGCACTATCCTTACCCTTCCTCTTGGTCAAGTCTCCAATGCGATCCACACTAGCACCCAGATTACTCCACTCCTCACCTCCAAAGCCTCCTGTCTCAGGTCGACCCAAGCCCTTCTTTGCACGCTCCTTCTTACTCATCAACGGCAGACGAGTAAGATGTGTTTCTTCGTAGTCTCTCCTCTCGGCCTCTTCCTTCAGTTGTCGTGCATTCTTGCTTGTCCTGCCTCCTGCTGCCAAATTCGAGCCAATACTTGGCTGAGCAAGTGGCGCAGCAGAAAGCTCTGTCGACACGTACTCGTCCAGTGTAGCCGAGCGACCTGGTCCACGATCTTTCTTCTCTTTTCTTTCGGTTGTAGGCATGGCTGTAGCAGAAATACGTGGTGGACGGTACACACCATCTGAGGCACTCTTTTCGCGACTTGAGGTGACAGCATCGCGTTGCACGGAAGTGCCCATCAGCGCAGCATTTGGAGCGTATGATGTCGAATCTGCACCGAGTTCTGCATCGCTGTCCAGATCAGAGTCCGAGTCTGAATGTTCGCTGTCCTCTTCTTCTTCGGCATTCTTCGCCTTGTCCGCCTTCACAGCCTGCTTCAACTTCAATTTGACGTTCCTCTCTTCATCATCTGCAGCTTTCACAATGCGATCGACTTGGTACTTGAGCTGCTTTTCTAAAGGCCCTACACCTCGTTCGAGATACACTCTTTGCTCGATCAGACTTTTCGTGATATCGTTGCTCAGCTTTTGCGCCTCCTCGACATCGCTTCCTGCTCTGATACTTCTTATAACATTGAGATTACGCAAGGCAAGAGCTTGCAGATATGCTAGGAAGATCTCATTCTTGGTGTCGAAGAGCGTTATGCCATCCTGAGGTGGGAGGAGGGAATCGGATGTAGGGAGACCCGCAATCGCTGCATTTGTTGCAGTTTCGAAGTCAGCGAGCACTTCGGGCAGTGCTGTGATCGTTGTCGCCATATCGTGCGTTGTGTTATGTTGAGAATTGCTTTGCGAAAGTTCACTTTGTCCGAGAAATTTGTCGGTTGCACTTGCCACTTCTGAGACAGCGCCAAGACTGGCATGTGCATAGTTCTATATCAATCTACCACGATGCTCCGATCGATAGTGTATGGTGCGTATTGCAAATGACAGGAGCACAGACTGTTCCTAGGGAGCCACCGCGGATCGAAGGGTATCACAGACGAGTGCTGCGACAGCATGCTTAATTCTTGAGTTGAAAGTACAGCAGGAACTCCTATCGAAGACACACACGACACGCAGATGCATACATTTACACGCAGACAGAACGATGGTCTATCACCTTGTGAGCGGGCAGAGCTACGCAGAACTGTATTGGAGCTGTCTCCAAAGTCTGTATGCCGCCGACTATCTTATCAATACATGAATCGCGGTAAGCTTGAGCTGCCTCCAAGCTGAAGACTTGATGCTATGCGTAAATCACCTGGACTACAGTTCCCAGCCTCACTGGCTTCGAGACTGTTGTATTGCTACAGTTGGTGGTTCTTCGCTGGGTCGAAGGTGGTGCGCTGAGGAATGTGAAGGACTTTTGAACCACGTCAGCTGGAACATTCATGCTCTCGCCATGTTCCTCTCATGCGCCTCCATTCTCTTGACAGCCTCCTGAGTTTAGCAGTACAAGATGTAGCCGAATCGACAGTGACATGTAAATTGTAAAGTGCAAGAAATCTGTTCACTTCGTCAATACATTACTACTGAACATGATGACTTCCACCTCATTCATCTCCGCAATGTTCGCCTGTACATTCCTCGCGGCATCGGCCACCGCACGGCATATGCATCGCCCACAACTGCACCAGCGCCAACGCCGTCAAGCCGTCACCATCACAGCTTTCGAGACATCTTCTCTCACCGAAGACCTCCCAGCAGCTTCGATAACAGCCGGCAACGATGCGATCGCAGACATCCAACAGATACAAGCAGGGCTATCTGACTTACCCGGCGATTTACTCTCCTACGTGCAGGCCGTCGAGGCTCGTCTTGAGACTGTAGAGAGCATGCTACAAGTCTTGATGAGCTCAACCTCTGTATCACCGGCAGTGTCAACATCAGTCGCATCAGCGGCATCGCTCGCGACGCTCATCTCGTCGACGACCGAGGTGGCCACGACGTCTATCCCACCACCAGACTTCTATGCCTGGCAGAGCCCACCTCCTGCGAGTTCGATTCGCTCCCCGTCCCAACGCTCTTCTACCACAGGTGGATCGCACGATACCACTACCATAACCTCTCGTGTCACATCAACTCGACTACAGACAATCACGATACCAGCAGCGATATCGACTTCATCCGACTCTTCAGTGTCTGGTGGCTTTCCCACAAGTATATTTGCAAGTTCTGGAAACTGGACATTACCTGCATCTACCAGTGGCAGGCCTGCTATCGCTCCTGCTGCCGATTCATCTGCAACCCGAACAGTTCTGCTAGCACCAGCACCAACAGCCTGGGAGCAAAGATAATGCATCCGCTTCTCTTCACCGCCTAATGGTGACCTCAGACAATTATCGTCAATCTAGCTCTTGCATCTCTTCTCGCACTGTGGGCACCATACAGAATAGACCGCGTGGCCTGCGCGAGCGCGAGCATGTCGGGACAGGAATGAGCGGGAAGTGGTGCGACATGCAGTGTCGTGTTCAGCTGCCACATACATAGGTATACGACTCAATGACTGTACATAGAATGACGATGATAATAATAATAATAAGAAGATTGGTACAACATATGCACGGCGTCCCGCCTCATTCGTTCACGTGCAAGAAAGATTGACTCCCACCAATCAAAACCCAGATGGCTCCGAAATGTCATGGCTCAAAGCGGCAGTTCATCGCGCATTGTTCTTTTCATCGTCTTTCTTCTCCTCGCCCGAGGTGCATGAGGTGCAAGCATACGATGCATTGTCCCGCTCACCGCGGTCGCCGTAACTTCATCATGTCCTTGTCGATTCCTAGAAGAGTGTAGTCTTCTGCTTATACAAGCACAACCGTGTTGACAGGCCAGTAAGTATCGGACCAAAACCTAGGTCGAAATATATCCATTCATTTGCCACGCTACGCACTCGTGTCTTTTCAATATCTACTCTCAGGACTTGAAAGACGACTTTGGGCACGCTTATGCCTCCAAGGCTCTCACTTCAATCATCTCAAGTTCTGAGTTCACTTTAGATGTTCACTTTAGTTGTTGACACAGACAGCTCACCTGGTCTGAACTTCCTCATTTCCATATATACTTCAACATCAACAACTACTACTTCGACACAACCACCACTTCAAGACGAAAATCGAAGAACATCATCTCTACAAATGATCAACATAGGATAGAAAGAACATGTTCACCTGGCTTTTCGGCTCAGACTCGACACCACCAATCTTCCTCGAATTCCGAAGCTCAAAAATATTCATCATCATAGTGGTGGCATGTGCAGTCTTCACTGACATCTTCGCCTACGGCATCGTCGTACCAGTCTTCCCTTTCGCTTTGACAGAGAGGGCTGCCATCAAAGAAGACAACATACAGACATGGGTTAGCATCTTCCTGGCCATATACGGTGCGGCACTTTTGATCGCTTCGCCAATCTGTGGATGGCTTGCCGACCGGATGCACTCTCGACAGGCGTCCTTCCTACTTGGTCTTCTGGCTCTCGGTGGCTCGACGGCTCTGCTATGCGCAGGATCGAGTATCGCTATGTTCGCGGCTGGTAGGGTGTTGCAAGGTGTCAGTGCGGCGGTTGTATGGGTGACTGGATTGGCTTTGCTTGTCGATACTGTTGGCCCTGATGAGATTGGTGAAGCTATGGGCTACATCGGACTGGCTATGAGTCTGGCTATCTTGTTGGCTCCGCTACTTGGCGGAGTCGTCTTTGCTGAAGCTGGCTACTATTCGGTTTATGCGATGGCTTTTGGATTGATCGTCTTAGATCTGTTCCTGAGATTCGCTATGATCGAGCGAAAAGTCGCGAAGAAGTGGCTGCCAGACCTGGTCATTGCGGGAAGTGAGAAGGAGATCATAGTGGACGAGACACAGCCAGCACAAGAGTCGAGTAGTGGTCGAGCCAGTCCCAGCGATTATGCCGAGGGCTCAGAGAAGCCATTCGCCACGAGTACCAGCGAGCCCAGCAAAGCCTTCCCGCCAAGCATTTCGAGCAGTCCGACGTTGGTACAGCGAATTGTTGCTCGCTTGCCACCAGTCGTGTTTCTGTTCGGATCTCGCAGGATCTTGGCTGTCTTATGGGCCTGTACGATGCAATCATCTCTGCTCACATCCTTCGATGCTATTCTTCCTCTCTTCGTCAAGAGCACCTTCGGATGGGACTCGATTGGTGCCGGATTGGCCTTTCTCCCAATCGTGCTGGCTTCTTTCATCGGACCAGTGATAGGCAAGCTTTCTGACAAATATGGCCCTCGATGGCTCGCGACTTCGGGCTTCATTTTGGCCAGTCCATTCCTCATCCTGCTTCGCCTGGTGAATGAAAATACCATCAATCACAAAGTCATGCTATGCGCATTCCTTGCACTGATTGGCGTTGGCTTGACATTAGCCTTGACTCCTATCATGGCAGAAATCTCGTATGCTGTCGATGCCAAGGCGAAAAGGCGGCCACCAGGATTCTTTGGGAAGAATGGCGCATATGCTCAGGCGTATGGCTTGTTCAATATGGCGTGGGCTTGCGGCAGTATGATTGGTCCTCTCTTAGGTGGCCTTGTCAACCAACACCAAGGCTGGCCCACAGCTGTACTCATCCTGGGCTGCGTGAGTATCTTCACGGCACTGCCCACCGCCATATGGACCGGCGGAAGTATATTCAAATCCAGAAGAAAGCAGAAGCAAAGTGATGCAGATGAACGGAATGGTGCTTGAGGCGCAGTTGCAGAACTGCATCATCTCTGAAGCAGATCTTTCAAGGCTTCCACTGCACTTCAAACACGCTCTCCACGTCTGCCTTCAGTCGCTCCACGTCGCTCAGACCATGTCCTCTGCGTTTGATGTAGAATTGTCTCACGGAACCATCTTTGGTCTTCTCAGAGTATTCCAACCGCCAAGTGATCTTTTGGTTAGCGGGCAACCGAGGCCGAAGACTTCCCAAGCTGAAAGAGAACTCATCTCTGTGGTTCGAGAAGGTACCCTCCACACGATCCAATTCACTGTCATCTATACCTTCCGGATACTGCACGACACTGTAGCCATTGGTCATGACTACATTCTCGCCAAAGCGGTAGCGCTGCAAGAAGCATGATCCACATAGGTCGGATATGAGGTGCCCGTATTCGACCGGGTGGCGATGCCAACTATTGTAGTGATGTAGGCTGAGAACAGGCTCTACTCCGCTTTCATACTATCCACTCGCATCGCCACGAACATCCAGTTGGTGCAAGCCATCAAGCTGGGTCATCTGGACCGGAGGCAAGGTGTGGCCGTATATACAGTCACTGTAAAGCTTATCACCCTCGACTCCAGATCTCATACAAACATCAAAGTTCTCGTGGAGCACGTCAAGTAATGGCGCCGACAGGAGAATGCCTGCGCCTTCATACGCCATGAGTCCATACTTTTTGATTGCAGTCCAGTCCTCCCAAAGAGCACCAATATACCAGGACTTGGCTGAATCGTATGGTTTCAAGGCCTTGGTGAGCGCGCGTAGAGATACGAAAAAGGTATCATCATCGATGATCGCGAACCACTTGTGGTGCGATTCCTTTCGTCGGTGGAGTCGCTTGATGATGCTGAAGTGCTTCTGAGCGTGACCTTGATCTGGACCATGGACATAATCGTCGTTCGGTAGTAGTGTAGCATCAATACCAGCGGCATCGGCCATCTTTTGAACCTTTGTCATTCCAGTACGATTATCGCTGTCATGCACGTTGACAAGCAGAGATGCTTTGGTGTTGACTAACCAACGTGCCATCTGGGGAATGGCCCCCTCCAAACGCTTCAGCGACGTGGACGCTCCGATCATGATAGAAGAGGTGTCGACGTCTATAGGCTTCGAGCGTTCGTATTGCACGGTAATCCGGTCCCCGCCGTTCGCCATGGAGCCATCTCGTAGTCGACAGTGCGCATCGTCGAGACTGACGGTCTCGAAAGCAGGCATAAGTTGCGGCTCAATATGCGTGATGGACTGTTTCGTGAAGTTGTCAACGGCCTGGGTCTGAACGACACGCTTGGCATATTGGACACTCCGGGCAGTCGGAGTTCGTCTCGTAGATCGTTGAGCTCCAAGCAGCCTCCATGGCGTCTGAATGTTGGCAGACTATCTAAATCCAGTCTCGAAGGCTAGATATCCGCCAAGCCATAGTAACACTCCGGCTGAAGCTGCAAGCACGATGCATCTGCATGCGCGTGGCATCATGGGGTCCAGAACATCTCCAGGCAGCTTCAACTTGAGAACCGCCCCGTTCGTTGGAGGAGCTGGAGTCATCTATCGCAACTGGTCAGCAGGGCTTCGACACATCTTGTCAGATGCGAGTCTTGACTGGGAAGACCGTGGAGGCATGGCAAGGATTCGTGCTCTCGCTCTCGTTTCATGCTGGAACACCGATCAGTCAAACACTCGTTTCCGTGAGCTTTATCGATGGGCGACCGATTCCACATAGCAATGACATCGTCACAATATCATGGCCAGACTTCAAGTTGCAGCTTTCGTCTGTTAGTCGAAACGTCACTGCCAAGCTGGACATATTTGGACGTGGTCGCTGAGTTGTTGTTCGTCTCATGAGATCAACGGACTTCATGACTGATGGTGCTTCGTAATTGGGCACTGTTCTGGACTTTGGCGCGTCGTGGTATGAGTGGTATGCCCTCGTGGCGTGGTTGTGTGGCACATATCGCGCTGCTCCCGAGCCTCCTCAGAGGCAGGAAATCGAATAGCATGCGAGCGGGTTGTTCTTCGTCGCACTTTGCTAAGGGCACCGGAATACAGGCTAAGAATCGTATACCGTAAAGGTGGTCCTGGTCGTCATACGAACTCTGCACTATATCTGTGACAGCCACCAGAATAGAGTTGAATAACGATCTTGGCCATGCTGTCAGCAGCTCACCGCGATTGTGCCAACCTTAGCGTCGTCGTTCAGTGAGGACCTTGCGATCTCGCGTCGCACTTGCAAGATCACGATGAGCATATCGCCAGATCTGAAGCTGCCGTATGCAGGTGGTGATGGGTGGTTGTTGGTGTTCAGGTCTTGGTCTTGGTCGTGGTCGTGGTCGTGGTCGAGTGAGCGGGAGGAAGGCGCGTTGACGCCCGTGCTTACTGTAAAGCACGCACGCTTCGGCTACTTCCTTCCGATCTAAACGAGTTTCGAACTCAATTTCAATGCTTCATCTCGAGATCACCTTTGACTTCACCTGCTTCGGTATCCTCAGCGCTGGCCGACCACGCATCACCTTGACATGGCGTTCACGATCCCTCAACATTGGCTATACCTCAGCGGCCTTTAGCGGAAGACCGCATACACTCGTATGGATGTTGGCTACTCACTTCTGAGTGGTCAATTTTCATCAGCAAAGAGCTGCACATCATGCCTCTATACAGCCAGTGCAGCGCGATGTTGCAGCACTACAGGCGGACTCGCGAACCTCACCTCTCGACTGCGTGTAGCGCCATCCTGCTGAACGTGGTTCACTTTAGTCCCTACGACACCTACATGGGTAGATCATGCCTTCTGCAGTATCCTCAGCGCTCACGATTCTTATACACGACCAGATACAGATAGATGACCCATCGACGCCTCGCGAGATTAGTGCAAATACGGCGGACGCGAGCGCAGGACTGCATTTGCTCATCTATCTGGCTTGTTTGATCTACCATCGGCTGTCATCTAGGACCCTTGCTTCCTCACCTCCTCCATCATATCGGGGATCGGATCTCGCTGGCGATTGCTCGTCCATGTTGCTCTACCCTCGAATATGGCAAGAGTGCGCATGGGCGGCATCGCTCTATGGTCAAGTCTCGCCTCGTATTCGCATCGCCATTGATCGTCTCTCTAGTGCTCATGGCGAGGTATAGCGGAAGGTCCAGCAATTCCCACTGGCCCTCTTCTCCCATGTCACTGGCCATTTTCTGGCCCGTGTGATCCATGGCATGTCAGTCATGGCTTGCGAGCTCGATCAGACCTCGAGAGACGCTCATTTCGAGGAGGGAGCGACATGACATTGGCTCAGCAATGCCGGACACCAGCGGCTGTACGACGGTCTTCATCAATCTGACTTTAGGTATTGGACTTGCTCGCGGCCTTGCCTACCTCTCCCCGGGTACCATGGAACCTCAGCACAACACTAGACATGGGAAGAAAGTACAAGGACTGCACACATTGGCAGGAAAAGTACGGGAGCGAGTGGCAGACTGCATTTTTCATCTATCTTCCCTGTACCATCAATGCTTATTGGCACTTCACTTGCCATGCTTGGAGCCCTGGCGTGGTCGTGTCATTCCTGTGCCAATGCATCCCCTTCTGGCACTTCTCGGGTCAGGTCTCCATGAACTGTCTGGCTGCCGATATATGTGGTATTCTGGAACCCTCGCCCTGAATTTGACAGCATGCTCGTCGTCCAGACGCGATCTCCAGTGGTCTCTTACAGCTTCCAGTAACATCGTTACAGCTTCCAGTAACATCGATTGATCACTGGAGAGCCACCACTGCTTGCTATCCTGCGTTGGCACCGAGCGGCATGTACGCACTTCACAACAAGACTCCTGCTCCCGAGCTTTGTGGAGACGATGGGGAGACCTCTTTCGGCTTGCTACATCTGTGGAGAAGGCTTGTCTAATGCTGCGTCCACTTTCACTGCGAGCATACCGATCCGGATACCCTGCTTGTTTCATATGGCCACATTGGACGCTCTCGACCAAATACGAGGTCTCGCTTGGACAAGATAACGAATCCGTACGTTCGCCCCGTCGGTTCCCTCTAGTTCCGTATCGTCATGGCATGGTCGAATGCTCGAGTTTGTCCAGGGCGGCATGCTAGCGGTGCGATTTGAGTATTGCTCAAAGCGCGCCTCACAGTTGTGCTCGGTGTGACACTGGCTGGACATCTACAAAATCTCAAGTGCACGAGGACAGATCGCGAAGCCGCGAACGCCTTCCATAGGGCACGCGCGTTCGTCTATATCTGATCCCTGAGTCGTGCGTCAGTAGACACCTTTAGCCGGTGTTTTCAGACCGCGCAGGCAGACCGCGCAGCTGTTTTATTGGGTGAAAAGGTCAAGTTGGAACGTGCAGAGTGAAAGCGCGCAAGTGCGCGCAGTTGCGCGCAGCCAAGACTTTGCACAACTCGTGTATAACTTGCAGACCGCGCTCGTTCCAACGCCTCTTATTCGCTACTCCTTTGCGTCCGAAAGCGAGCTGCGCGCTTCACTTGCGCGCAGCCCAGAACTCCGGCTAAAGGTGTCTAGTTATCCCTGCTTATCCACCTACAGGATCATGGCGAAATTTAACCGGCCAAGCCTTACACTTCCGCTCCACGCGATACGACGACGACACACAGCATTTTCTGTGACACAGAACATCTACGTCAATGCAGGTACATAGGATCACTATGTCGCTACCGCGATTTGAGGTCGCACGACAGCCTGATTCTGAGTGAACGACTTCGACTTGTAAACTGACGTTGTAGCGATCTCAAGTTCCAGACCAGTCATTCGTTTCTCCTTCGATTCTTTTCGCACTCATTCTTGTCTCCTGTTCACTCATGGTCTCTAACACAACAGGCCCGCGATGAACTTCTTTCTGAGCCTCGTGTTCTGTGCAGGCAACGCGATCGCACAACAATACCAAGGAAACTTGATATCCGGCACTCTACCTACGGTGGGAGGAGCAGAGGTCGCGTTCTTCAAGATTACGGATCCATCTGGGCTGAACAACGAATTGACATTGGTCAACTACTACAGCCATGGCAGCGATAACAACCGAATCGTGGAAAGCAACATTCAGAGAGTGGTGATTGTCATCACCGGTCTGCAGAGAGACTGCAACAACTACGAGAATGATGTGAGTGCCAAGATCATGCCCATCCAAACACAATCATCCATTTGCCGGACAATGACGAGGCAAAATACAAAATCATATGATATGAAGAGTCTGACCTGCTTTGGCGGGAGTGATTATGTGTATCCAATCTGAGAGCACCATCCTGCAATTCCACTTAAATACCGACATGTCGCGGGGCTTGTGCTAACAACGACAGATGCTCAATGCGCTCAAGATAGCCACAGCTACAGATGCGAACATCAATGTAGATTCGGTAGCTATCATGACACCCTGCTTTCCTAACGGCAATGACAAGAACTATATGTATCCTTGGACAGACGGGCTGAAAGCTGGCCAAGGCTCCCAGAGCAACGCGCTCGTCTGGTCAGGTTCGCAATGGTCAGCAGGAGCAACCAACCAATATCCGAGCAGCAGCACGAACATATCATCCTTCGAAGTTCTGGATCAATTGATCTCATACTTCGACGACGCGACCTTGTTTCCAAATGTGAAGCAGATTGTCGTGGCAGGCCATAGCATGGGAGGACAGATGGTTCAACGCTACGCCGCAGTGAGCCCGTCGTCTTTCAGCAGACCCGTGACCTACTGGATCGCGAATCCAGACTCTTACGCCTGGCTATCTACAGACCGGCCTCTGAGCACAGTCGACTGCACAAGCTACGACGACTACCGCTCCGGTTACACGAACTATGACAGTTATGCAGGCGGACTCACGTACGGCTCATCGCTCGTTGCGGCAGGACGTGAAGCAATCCTCTCCAACATCAATACAAAACAGATCGCATATGCTCGCGCTCTCCTCGACCATGGAGACCACAGCTCAGGCTGCGGAGCCAACACAACTGGCGCAGATCGCCACGAACGCTTCTTCTATTACATCTCCGCCTTTCCGCCTTCTTGTGCAGATTCGACTTCTGCAAACTGCGACACAGTCGACTTAATCAACGTCTCTCACGACAATGGTCAAATGTTCAATTCCCCTGCAGGTCAAGCTCGTATTTTCACAGATAACTTCTACGGTACCAATACACGAGCCTACGACTTCGGATATCCGCGTGCTCAAACTGGAGATGATCCTTTTCCCGATCCTGCACAGGTTGGGATTAGTGGTATGACGATCACTGGTAACTGGAATGGCTGGACATATCAAGGATGCTGGACTAATCAAGCACCGAAGACGCCTCTTGCGCTTCCGACTTTATTGTATGATAATACTGGGAATAGTATTGAGGGTTGTACGAGTGGATGTCAAGGGGCAGGATTCGCGATTGCTGGATTACAGAACTCGACACAATGCTATTGTGGGAATGCTCTGAATGGACAGAGTGCTGTTACGGTTGTCGATAGTACTTGTAGATTGCCTTGTCCTGGTAATGGGGCTGAGGTCTGTGGAGGCAATATGAGATTGTCGGTGTTTAGTGCGGCGTACCCGGCTTTTGAGTAAATCACGGAAACTAGAGTAATGTTGAAGCAACGTACATAAGGAGTGACAGAGAATGATGGATGTACTACTGTATAGATATAGATACACGAGAAGCACACTTCGATGACGTGTCAAGAGTCCCATTCGCTATTGGGGTAACTCTCCTCATCACTGGTAAGCAAAACCTCCTCCCGAAAGTTGCAAGCCCAGAAGTGCCAGAATTTGATCTACAACATCCACAGTACGTCTACACGTAGTGCACGCCTCCTTCAACGAAGCTTCGTCACCATGGCCATCCCAAGCAACTTTTGTAGGATCAGGTAGCGAAGGCTGTCCTGGGCCCTCGCGCCTCAAGGAATGTCTGTAGCGCCTGTAACTTTTCTGGCCTGGGATGCGTGATTTGTCTCCTTCGATACACCAGCCACCACGATTGTCAATGAGAGTGAATGTGCCGTTGTAGTAGCCAGTCTGGTGTATGGTGAGCTTCTCGATATGGTTCAGATCTTCCTTTCGTTGTATAAGCAGGTATTTCCGCATCCACATGTCGTTGCCTGGTCCGTCTGGCGCGTGCAGGATGAACTTGCTCGAAGTCCAGTATGATTGAAATGAAGTCTTGTAGAGGTCTTTGGCTTCATGATAAGCTAGCTTATTGGTGAGAATAAGGCCTTCGGTTTGGTGGACGACGATTGCGAGGCCCACGACCGGGAGCGGCCATGACAAGATGACAGTCAACTGTATCGTCATGTGTGGGAGGGTAGACATGCTCGTAGATTGCTAGCCGTAGCTCTGCTGGTATGCGAAGAAGTGGTGGTAATAGTGATGCCAATGTAGATTGGAGTAGCAAGTTGAGCGGCTTGGGTGGCATGGAGGCATTGTGGCATGCATTGAAGTGTATATATTGTCTCTCGAGGCTGTGCGGCGTCCACTTGAGGCTATAACAATGCATCCTGCAGGATTTCAGGCTGTGCACAACTGGGGAACGCCGTCCTTAGCACGGAACAGCATGCCCATCGCCTCTGGGATCACTACCAGCACTCCACACTCCTTGATCTTCCACGGGATCTAAGGACCATCTGATAAGTTGTCCTCGTCCAAAGAGACCTCTATCGTGCCCGTAGACAACCTCAACTTTGTGACCCAACTTCTTCAATCCCTCCACAGTCTCAGCAGATATGCCTTCTTCGAGATATACAGTCCTGTCCATTACATCGCCTGCATCAGGCATACCGGCTCCAATGCATATCCGCGGTGCATCCAGTGCAGCTTGTGGTGTATAGCCAAAGACCAACTGGTTGAGCAGAACTTGTACATGTCCCTGCGGTTGCATGAAGCCTCCCATCACACCGTACACACTGTGCAAGCTCTGATCAGAGACGTTCGTCACAAGTGCTGGAATGATCGTGTGATATGGTCTCTTGTTTGGTGCCAAAATGTTCGGGTGGTTCTCTGGTTGCAGTGCAAAGTTGGCTGCTCGGTTTTGTAGCGTAAATCCACATCCTTGTGGAATGATGCATGTGCCAAAGCCGCCGTAATTGCTGTTGATGAACGAGATACCATTACCTTCGCTATCAGTCGCACAGAAGTAGACTGTATCGGAGTGACTGTGCGCTGGCGATCCATGATCCAGTACATCGCTAGCCTTGTCTGGACTGAACAGTTTCGCGCGCTCCGCAAGATACTCTGGGCTGATGAGCTCTTTGCTAGGCACCTTTTCGACCTTAGGGTCAGCTATCCACCAGTTGCCGTCTGCGAACGCAATGCGTAGCGCCTCAACAACCGCGTGAATGTAGGTCGCTGAGTTGTGGTCTTCTTTGCTAAACTTTGGGATCTTGTCGGTCTTTTCCAACTGCTCGATTATGCCCAATGCCATCAAGGCCACAATGCCTTGTCCATTAGGAGGGTGTTCCCATAGCTCCACTCCTTCGTTGCTCTTATCGTGCATATGCTCTCCATGCGACTTTGCCACATCTTGTGACTTGAACTTGAGACTGATTGCTTCGGTCTCTTCTGTGCCGATATCTGCATGATTCTTTAGATCTTCCAACGTCAAATGCCCACCAAGATCTTGCACGACCTTCACAATCTCTTGTGCGATGCGTCCTTCGTAGAAACCAGCTTTCTTCTCCCTGCCCACCGTTCTGAATGTCTCTGCCAAAGTCGGGTTCTTCATGATCTCGCCAGGTCTTGGTGGTCTGCAGCCGTCCTGTGCAGCCGGATCCTTCTTGAGCATTTCTCTGAAGTTTGGCGAGGCCTTTCTGATACGCTCATTGTAGTTCTCCCACCACGTTGCCATCAGTTCACTGACTGGGAAGCCATCTGCACCCAACTTTGCAGCTGGCTCCAGCACTTCTTCCAGGCTAACCTTCCCACTTCCAAACTTCTCAAACGTGTCAACCCAGCCAGCTGCTGCACCTGGTATGCTGACAGCATGCACGCTGGTCATGGGAATTTTGCCATTCCCTCCGTCCTTGATTCCCAAGCTCTTTCTCACGTTCGCCAATGTCTGATTCTTGCCTGATCTCCCAGAACCATTCAACGAGTGGACTTTCTTCGTCTTTGCATCGTAGAAGAGACAGAACATGTCACCTCCAATGCCTGTACTGCCGGGCTCGGTCATATTGAGCCCCGCCGCGACTGCTACAGCTGCATCGGCAGCATTGCCGCCCTTTTGGAGAATCTCAATGCCACATTTCGCCGCGAGAGGCTGTGTACACGCGACAATGCCCTTCGTGCTATGAACTACGGATCGTCGTGATGGGAAACTGGCAAACTCCGGGTCTGCTGCAGGATATACGCCTGCTGTATGGAGAGGCATATTGCTGTCTGTCAGGTTTAGTAGGAGGCGAGTGTAAGTACAAGGAGCGATATAAGAGCACAACAGTGGTGGATATAGCTTGTGCTGTAGGCGAGATAGGCCGATGAAAGGTCGGCTAGAGCGGATGGGCACTACATGGAGCTACTCGTGGTATGAAATCCATACAGACACAGACCTGCTGCTGCTATTACGTAGCAGTGTCATCGTTCTTCGTTGCAATGGTCTCCAGAAGCTTACCACCTGCCCCTTCGAGCCCCTCAGACTGCCCGGTGTCGGCCATGAGAGGTGGATTCGGCCAAGACAATGGTTGGCCGGTGGGCAGGCACGAAGTGCTTGTTCTTGGATCGCCAGCTTGGATGTAAGATAGCTCGTTACCGCCTGTAGGATGTCAGCATGCGAAGAAGTCGACGAGGAAACCTTCCCGCCGGAGAGGGAGGTAAGGAGCGCAAGGTGTCTGAGAACGCGAGCATCTCGCGTTTGGACCCGAGATGGTGGCGTCGATGACGAAGTACAGGACTATTGTTGAAAGCATGAAGATTGGTCAAGAGATGCATACATTGCACAGCCTCAGGATCAACAGAATCCATCGATTCCATAATTATCTATAAGGACATCGAAACTCAAGACTATCAAGCATTATCTCTTCGATATTGCAAGCACAACGCCACCAGCCGTACCGAACGACTACATCCCAAGTGAAGAACACACATTATTGAAACCATGTCCGACAATCAACAACCTACGAAGCAATCGCGAGCCTCAGAATTCATGCGATCAGCCGGAACAGTAAATGATCCTGACCACAAACTCTGGGGACCTGCGAGAATCGTTGTCCAAATGGTTCAGTACATGATAGCTCTTATTATGATCAGTAAGTTGAAGCTTCTCCTCCATGTCTCTTATGAGTGCGGTGCTGAGTTCTGCTTGCAGCAGTCGCGGAAGGCTTCAAGTCAATAGTCAGTGGCGAAAGACCCAAGGGACGAACACCGAAGACGAGAAATGCGTAATGCAGCAGAGAATGGATGTTTGTTCTTGATTCCGAGTCGCGATCCGATGAGTGCCACGCAGTTTCGGCACTGCAGCTTTCTGCATTTACCCGTTTGATTCCAGATCGCATGGAGTGCATTGCAGGGCATGCGGACTGTGTCACCAGCAGAGCCCAATGACCATGTACGACCAGAAGACTATCGACAGTGAAACGAGTGTATACACAGGCGTCACCCGAGCTTATCCGAGCTGGGACTTCTTCATCCGTATGGACGACCATGGTCGCGAGATGACAGCGGGCTGTAAGATGGTGACAGTTGAGCACCGTGAGCTGTTGAGTCTGTACGACTAGCATTTATGCTATAGCTGCTTCTTACTTCAGATGTAGCACATCGCTACCCTTTCCATATATCTCCTCCCAATTAATGCTCGAAGCTCCATTCTCCGCACCGAAAGCATTAACCAGCTTCTGGCTTTCGATTGGATCCGCGTTGATGACTGGTCGCGCAGTAGCCTTGGACTTGCCAATGGCACCTTGGCCCCATATGGTTGTACTGTCCTGACTCAAAAACGTGCCAACATGTCGGAATGTCAAGCTTATACGCTGACCACCAAAAGCTTTCTCAGCTTCAACAAGCTCGCAAGCAGGTCGTCGATCCCAGTTGACTGCATGGAGGTATTCTGCGTTTGTCGGTAGCGACATGGTGATCATGCTGTTGTGTGGAAGAGGCACACGATATGTGGTACGAGGAGGCGCAGCCGTCTGTGCTGTGTCACCTCCTCTGGCGATTCCACGTTTCGTCCTGATGCGCATCGTGCGCTGTGCGCCCATCGAGACGTTCACAATCTTGGTGTCAGGTGCAATGTCCAGGGTCTTGTCGGAATGCTCCGAGATGAAATCGTTGCCGTCGCGGTATAACTGAATAAGCGCATGATTCAATTGGTGGCCTGCAACATTTTCTGCTGCCTTTCTTATGCTGTCGACTGTAGCTGTCCACGCATGTACTGGCAGGGTCTGATCAGATGGATGCCTATACAGCGGCGTGCTCCCATCATCGCCTATCGTCGCTTGACAGCTGACTAGACGTGGAACCTGGCCAGTCTGATGATACATGCTCTCCCATTTCACTTCGCTCTGCAGCTCATCGAAAACAGTTTCGGCTGCTTCATCTGGTAAGAGATCGTACAGGATGCGAGACCCTGCACTTTCCTCGACTTTGTCGTCGCCAAAGAGTGGCTTGCTCTTCGCCAAACCGGCCGCCATGTCTTGTACTACTCGTAACCTTCTTGAACTTTGCTCCCACTTTTGAAGATCTAAGGGCGAGGCTCCGGATAGCTTCGATAGAATCTGTGAATCGATAGGTGATGAAGTTTTATTATAGTCGGGCGGAATGATATCCAGCCAAGGTTCAGAGGATCTTTGCTTGGATGACTCAGAGCTGGTTGTAATCATGCGGCTGTCACTGGAGGACCTGTCGAAGTTGACTTTGACATATTCGTTGCCACGTTTTGCAGTTCCGTACCGTCGGTAGTCGTGCCGAGAGTCAGATTCAGAGCTCTGAGGTACCGCATACTGAGCGGTAGCGATACGGGGTCGTTTAGCTGCTTCTCGTGAGTATTTGCTCGAGAGTGTAGCAAAGCTTCGCTCGGTCCTTCGATCGAGCAGCCTTCTGGGAAGACCTACGCTGGGTACAGATACCTCTTCCTCGCTGTCATCATCCTCACTATCCACTTCCAACACATCATCATGCGCCGGCAGTGAGGTGGCTTCTTCTTCCTCATCATCATCGTCTTCTTGCTCCTCCTCGGAGCTTTGTTCAGCCAGGTCTGGATTGTGAAGCTGCATGAGGACTCTAGCAGACTTCACAAGGTTTGCAGACATCAAGTCGCTCAGTTGTCGCAGAGCCATCTGATGTCGGTCATACCTGCGGTAGCCCAGACAGTCCTCAATAAGCGTAATCTCAATCCCATACCGTGCTGCGTCCATTGCCGTGGCATAGACGGACAGATTGGTCATACAGCCGCAAATGTAGACATCGGTAATGAGCTTGGAGCGCAGTGTCATCAGAAGTGAAGTCCCTCCAAATGCTGAGTAGTGCGACTTGGTCACCTGCAGGTCCTTTCTCTGTATTAGAGGCTTAATGCGGTCGGAGAAGTCAGCTCCATCGCTACCTTTGACACAGCATGGCTCTCTTCGAGAGGTCCTAGACAAGAAGAGCTCCTCGTCATTCTCGCCAATATCGGGCCTGTCAAACGATGCAGAGGACTCATATATGTTAGCTGGGCTGTCAAGTCGCCGTGCAAGATGAAGGTGGTATTACCTTGTATCTCTTGCCTTTGGGCACGTCGTCTGAGCTCGGAACTTCCGGCTCATTTCCCAAGAAGCCGCCTGCAACCACTGAATCTCCGGGTGTATCATCTCCATTCACTGGCCTGGTTTGTTGAAATTCTGATCGTACCCAGACAATTTCGCCGTGTCCTCGGAAAGCAGGAACCAGGTTTTCAATGCGATCCACAAATTCGGCGTTCTGGATCGGCAGCTTGCCAGTGGGTAGGATGAAATCATTCTGAAGGCCAACCACGATCAACCCCTTTCTTGTCTGCAGATTTGGTGTCTGCTGAGATAGCAGAGCTGATAGGAATGACATTGTCTAGAGTATGAGTCTGGGTGGAGGATCAGCACTTCGTCAGATCATGCGTAGGGAGGAACGTTATACCATAGGCAATTCAGACAGCAAGCATATTAAATGCAACTCCGACAGGCGTGGGAAGCGAACAGGATGTTTGCGATGGGATGAGATCTCTCGTGCTCAGCTGGACGAGGAGCGCGAAGGGCACTACATCTTGCAGCAGCAGCTCATGCAACGTCGGATTACCAGCAGTCTGGGTCTCTTATTACAAGAACAGCTGCTCGCGTACAAGGATGCAGAGGTGTAGTAGGTCAGGTCGGCAAAAAGTCGAAATGGGCCAGCCATGGGGTGGGTACGGTAGTGCACGAGGTTATGGTCGGCACTCGTCCGGCGCTGCACTCTTCCATGATAGATACACCATTCTCTGGCTATCTCCGCAAGGTGTTCGTCGTATGAGAGGAAGACACAGTGGTCCTGCTGAACCTCTCGCGTCTCTCGACAGCTTCTGCCCACCAATCAGCTTCCACCTTTCCACAGTGGAAGCTGTCAGTGGAGCCGCAACTGGGCACAGCGCATACCCTTGCTAGGCGATCTCTTCTTTGCTGAACGGCCATGTGGGTTGTCCGGATGTTGCCCAGGATTCCGGCGAGTTCATGTCGGTTGCCAGTCGCCGACGGTGCTACGGCCACCACTCAAGTCAATTGTATGTCCTCTAGATTGCGGCCCATATCGTGCGGATTTGCAGTGAAGGAAGCTCATCTTCGATTCAGAGGCTCGAGGGATAGCACGTGGAAGATAGCGGGAGTGATCAGAGGGAGGCGCCTTGTGCGAACGATCGGCACGAGCTTAGAATACGGCACTGCTTCGAAGGTTCACGGACCGGTGGATGCCACAAGCCATATCATATCCCACTTCATACTTCCGATGCTGAGTAGTCTACGACTAGCTTGTCCATCAAAGCGAGCATAACAAGTCTCCGGCTTGCTGACGCAAAGCGTAGCCTCATGCGCGTGATCATTCGTACCAAGCAGGATCACTACATGTGCCCACTTCGCCTACGGCATATTATGGCGAGGCACGAGCACACCGACATGAAGTTGTTGGTGGTGCCAAAACAAGCATGCATCTTCGCTGCTAGCTACAGAGTCCGTCTTCCTTTTAGCGCACTTTTACCACTCTGGGACGTACCACGTGTCCATGGATCATTCTACTGCTAAGCACTAGAACGAGTGGATCCATACGAGCAATCTTGCGAAGATGTGTCTCGGACCTTGTACCGAATGCTAAGTGCTAGATATAATAAACTCTGGAACATTCAACTTGAAAAGGAAAAGAAGCAGTATCGCGGAGATACAGAAGAAATCTATGATAGCATTGACTCATAGTATTCTGACAACGTTCCAGAAGGAGATACTGCGTAAACAGACTTCCCTGGCATCTCCTCCCCGGCGGCGCGCCAGCAACCTAGCAGATCTACGATCTGCAACGGAGCTCCATGGGCAAGCAAGTGAATTCAGCACGAGAACGCGCGCGCTGCAGGAGTTGCAATCTCGCATGAATTTGCTGTCATGTGTTTCGAGAAGTCAGTAACGACCGTCAACTCGTACGAGCTGCGTAACTTCATTCACTGCAAGTCTCGATTGGAACCATCCAGCTACCCTGTGAAGTGAATCGTTTCTTGGCTTCACGGGTACCTTTTCTCCACAGCGAGGGAGAAGAACATGCCTGTATCAAAGTCATGTTGATTGTCATCAGCTTTACGTGAAGGACGATCGGCACTAATGATATGGCACAGCACATCTTCCCGATGGCAGTCCATTCCATCCGAAGCACATACATGTCGAGGCCACTGCAGCACCGGCATGTGCTAGTGGTTCGGATCAAATAGGCTTCTGACATGACAACCACACCACACTTGCATGTAGCTTACACCCTATTCATTTCTTCGCCATCCCATTGGTTGATGCAGAGTGATTTATTGCAGAACTGCAAGAATTCACTTGCATCTGTAGGTCGTCCGAAGGAGTCAGGGCGCTTACGAGGTCCACTATTGTGCTCGGCTACCACAGCTCTTGCATTCACTGCTTCGGTCCAGGTCGACATGATGGGACTTTGGCTTGTCTTTCGTTGCAAGGCTTCTTGCTTTCCGATAGCTGTGGGTAACATCATGTGCGCCTCGAAGAACAGCTCCAGCAATAACCCCGAGAGGCGTGATCTCCTGCCATAAAATAAGCCTGAAGTGGTGAGAGGGCACGTAGCAGGCGAAGTATGCGAGCCGCCAACGGGAGATACGTGGGATGTGCAGCCGCCCAGATCGAGTCGATAGGATCGTGAAGACGGAAGCGCTCAGTCCAGTTCCTTCAATGATATCGGCCACTTTGCAGTGGCAGATATTGGACGCTGATCAGTCCACCTCATCTGGCGTTCGCAAGGTCTCGCAATCTCGCACTACTCATCTCGACACCCTCTTCAAAATCGATCGCTCTTGCCAGACTGACAGCTTCTTGGTACTTCTGCTTCGCCAGACTAATCTGCTGGTTCATTTCAGCAAACTCGCCCAGGTTGTGAGTGGCCACCGCACAACCCAAGTCGCACTCTTCGGTCCTCTCCGGAGGCTGAATGCCAGCAGCTACATCCAGAGCTTTTTGTGCCCACTGCTTCGCATTCTCTACCATGCTTTCTCTCGACGCTGCTGGCCCTGTTGGTCGATTGGCAACGTTGTTCCAAGTTGCATACGCCTGCGCTGCGCGTGCAGCAGCAGGAGACTGCTGTGCTAAACTCGAGGCCAAGTTGTTCATTAGGACGACTGAGTGGCAGTCCTTGGTCGGGTACAGGCTGAGAGCTTGTAGGAACAGAGGTGTGGCAAGATAGTGTTGACTCTTCGCTTCGTAGCTGTGTGCCAGAGCTTCGAGAGCAGCACCGATCTGGTCATTGCCCATCCACTTGCCCTCCTCTTCGTCCTTGACTTTGTTGTTGATCCGTCTTTGCTGCTCTTTCAATACTGACTCCACTGCCCATACCAACCTTTCCTGCGCAGCGTCTCGGTCGTAGATTGCTGGATGGCCATACAGCTCACCAAGTTTGACAGAGATGCCGATTGTTTTCGCTAAGACGCTCGTTCTGCGCTCCTTGTTGTGGTCGAGAGAGCCGAATTGCTTCAGCCATTCTAGATTGTCTGATCGTGTCCGTTCCAGCACCTCGATTGCCTTGGCCCACTGTGAGATGTCTTCAAGCAGCTTTGCGACCTGAATCTTCACGCCAATGATCTCGTCCGAGAACGGGTCCATCTCGATCTCCTCGGCCTCTTTCAGAGCCTGCTTGTAGTACTTCAGCGCCTCTTTGGGCTGCAGATCGACATTGGTATAGTATAGTGCTCGCCGGAGCTTCTTCGCCACGGGCTCAGGGTACTTGTGGAAAGCAGCCAGAATGTAAGACTGATAGATGTAGTTCGCGTACACGACACTGCCAGCTCCCGCAAGGATAATGACCGCTGCGAGTGCGACAGACAGTGGATTCTGCTTCGTCAGATTCTTCGCGCTGTCCATGAAGGAGCTGGCCTGTCGTTTCTGCTGATGGACATGCTGGAATGGTGCTCGGCACAGAGCTTGCTGTGGTCGCGGTGATGATCGCAAGGAGGCATTGTGTATGCTGCGCGATGGGCGATGTATTTGTCTCAGCGATTGCCGCAGTGGCAAGCTCAATAGAGGTCGTCCAGACATGTTTGTTGATGTTGATGAAGGGAAGCGATGGAGATGAACTGCGGACTTGGAGAAGTTCACTCGTTCGATGACATCAACGCGTCGAGCTTCTGACTTCGCGTCTTCCTCCTCTTTTCTGTCAACTTCAACTTGTCATAGAGGTGGAGAAAGGTTGTCCAAGATGTGTGGTCGATATGCATTGTCATTCCGGCCTTCAGAGGTTCGGAGTCGACTGGTGAGACAGAATATGCCTGTCGACGATGCACCCGAGGACGACGCCGATGGGCCACTGAGACAGTCCTACAACTTTGCTCCAGGATATCATGGTCTCATCTATCGAGCTGACACTACAGGCCGCCATGGCGATGGCAACGAAGATGGAGAACAGGGACAAGATGGCGACAAACCCTCTCCAAAGCAGTCGAAGCAGACTCGTTCTAGTGCTGAAGGCGTCGCCACCAAGGAGACCAAGTACAAGCTGCAGGCTGCGAAATGGGGTCTTGTTCCGTTCTGGACGAAACGTCAGCCTGATTATGGCAGTCAGATGAGAACAATCAACTGCAGAGATGATAGCTTGATCGAGAATCGCGGCATGTGGAACACTATGAAGCAGAGAAAGCGCTGTGTTATTGTGGCCGAAGGCTTCTACGAGTGGCTGAAGAAGAACAACGGCAAAGAAAAGATACCCCACTTCACGAAGCGTACAGATGGGCAATTGATGTGCTTCGCTGGTCTTTGGGACATGGTGCAGTACGAAGGCAGCGAAGAGAAGCTGTACACCTTCACCATCATCACTACGGACTCGAACAAAGAGCTCAAGTTCCTGCACGATCGTATGCCAGTCATCCTCGAGGCCGGCAGCGATGATATGAAGACGTGGCTGGATCCTAACCTGATCGGATGGAATAAGGACCTCCAAAGTATGCTCAAACCGTACCAAGGAGAGCTCGAATGCTATCCTGTCGACAAGGCTGTCGGCAAGGTCGGTAACAACAGCGCTACATTCTTGATACCAGTGAATAGCTCAGAGAACAAGAACAATATTGCCAACTTCTTCGGGAATCAGAGAGCAACTGCCAAAGAAGTGGCGGCCAAGAACGAAGCTGCACGATCGCTCGAAGAGGCAAATGTCGCGAAACATGAAGATGAGAGCCGCGAAACCACCACGAAAGTGGAAAGCACGGAGGATAACGCTCCACTGCCGAAGCCCAAGGCTGAATCCGAAGAGGATTTGTCACAGAAGATTCGTGCCGACACAGCAGAGCTTGACGATAAAGCCATGATCGAAGCGGCCGATGAGCAAGTCGAGAGAGGCATCAAGCGTGAGATAGCAGAGGTTGACGATGCGTCGTTGCTCGAGGCCGCGGAGAGTCCTGTCAAGAAAGCTATCAAAATCGAACACCCAACGCCTTCGCCAGCCAAAAGTACTCCAGGCAAGACGACAAAAAGGTCAGCAAGAAGTGCTACTTCAAACAACACTGTCGCCAAGATGCCAGACAAAGGTGCCAATGCGAAGATTACCAGTTTCTTTGGTGGCAAGTGAGACGACAACACTCGCTGGCATATGCACTGTCGCCTCTTGTTGCAGCGCAAATTGTAACAATATCTCGCTATCGAGCCAGTACCGCTGGTGTCGTCGACGATGGATGTCTGTGTAACATTCGCTACACCATGGCAACCACCTCCGGCAGCATATTGATGAGCTTGCGCAATGGAAGCACGTCAAACATGTGGCATCAAAGATGACCCGTATTCGTTCCTGCACATCATGTGCTGAACGCATGGTATCCGAGCCGGATCTGGTGTCACACTCTGCCAATCTGATCAGACTGGCATGTATTATCAGCGATCGAGGCGGCCGTGCTGTTGTTAGAGTCTCCGTGAAGGCCTGGTCTCGGGTCTCTAAGAACACATGCGGGCTTCAGATCATGAAGGTACGCCAGTCATCGTGGTCAGATCCACCACGATGTAATCTAGGACTATCGCATGGTTGCTGTCATATATATTGTTCGGCATACGGCAGCGACTTCGGCGCTCTGCCCGGAATGATCCTTGTCACCGGGCGTTTGACCAATATGACCGACCACATGGCCCACATACGCTTCAAGTTCTCGCATAGCGGTTTCATGTAAAGATGGCACACTCGGTACTGCACGACCAACGAGTTCTCGACACAAAGCTTGGCGGTGCTTAGGATTCGGTTGATCTTTGCCATCAATCAACGATGTCCATTCCTCGATGCCATTCAAATGCTCCACTTGCACCCATGGCTGTCTCATGCGACGCTATGCGTTCGCAGATTCTTGCTATCAAAAGCAATATGGACGAAACGAGCGCTAGACGTAAGAGCACGACCTCAGACTGGCAGTCTCCGACTTTGGCTGCCCAAACAATCATGGAGTAGCAGATGCTCTCTTGGTATATAGAGCCAAGTCTTCCAAGCCTTCTCAAGCCTTTACACTCTCTCCTTCACACAGATCCGAGAGCCCACTCAGGCGAGCCCTGTCCATTCGTTCATTCATCTGCAGCAGTGCCAAGTCACTCCTTCACCACACTCCTTACAGACCCCGGCGGTCTCCACAACAGTCAAGATGGTTTACCAAAAGACACTTGCCTCTTTCATCCTCGGTGCTGGTCTCGCCGCCGCTCGACCTGCGCCTTGGTTTGCTCAGGACTCCAAGCACGATCAGTCTCCAGGCACCTTCTCGTTCCCAGCATTCTCTGGCTCGCCAGCCAGTGGCATTTTTCCCGTGGCCACAGGCTCTACTTTCGGCACTGCAGTGTCTGGCAGCAGCTTCCCACTTCAAACCGGTTCCGCTGCCTCTGTCCAGAACGTCAAGAAGTCGTCTAGCAAGTCTACTTCTACCAAGAAGTCCAGCAGCTCTACCGCAAAGGCAAGCAGCAGTGCTTCAGCCGCCTCTTCAGCTGCATCTTCTTCTAGCAATGGCACCAGCTCAGCAGCCGCTGCAGCTGGTTCTTCCACATCGACTGTGACTGCTACAGCTGATGCTGGCTGCACTTTCACTGATGCTGATACTGCTATCGCCTCCAAGGCTTCCTGCTCGAACATCGTCCTTAGCGGCATCACTGTCGCGGCTGGAGTGACCCTGGACATGACTGGCCTTAACGACGGCACTACAGTAAGACTCGTAAACCTCTCTCCTCCCACAGCTTTGAACTAACATTCTCAAGGTGACCTTCGACGGCACCACGACTTTCGAATACTCCGAGTGGGAAGGCCCTCTGATCAGCTTTGATGGCACTGATATCACCATCACCGGCACATCGGGCCACGTTATCGATGGTAACGGTGCAGCCTGGTGGGATGGCAAGGGTTCCAACGGCGGTGTCACCAAGCCAAAGTTCTTCTACGCTCACAAGCTCATCGACTCCACCATCTCCGGCCTGAACATCCAGAACTACCCAGTGCAGTGCTTCTCCGTCAATGGTGCTTCGAACCTCTACATCAAGGATGTCACCATCGACAACTCTGCCGGCGATGCTCTCGACTCTTCTGGAGACGCTCTTGGCCACAATACCGATGCCTTCGACGTTGGATCTTCCACTGGCGTGTACATCTCCGGGGCCAATGTCAAGAACCAGGACGATTGCCTTGCCATCAACTCTGGCACTGACATCTCCTTCACTGGAGGTACTTGCTCTGGCGGTCACGGTCTCTCCATTGGCTCCGTCGGAGGACGTGACGACAACGATGTCGCAAACATTTACATCGCCGACAACACCATCTCTGACTCCGACAACGGTGTTCGTATCAAGACCGTCTACGATGTAAGCAAAGTGACAGGCAGATGGCATGGCCTCTCTGCAGTGTCTTACCAAGCTCGCACTCACTGAGACGCCGAGCTTGAGAACAGACACTAATGACACAGCCTGCATTTTCAGAGATACTTGCTAACCCTTCTATCTACTACTTTTAGGCCACGGGCTCAGTCAAGAATGTCACTTACTCTGGCATCACTCTCTCGAACATCGCATCTTACGGCATTGTCATCGAACAGGATTACGAGAACGGCTCGCCCACTGGAACGCCAACCGATGGTGTCCCGATCACTGACCTCACCATTGAGAATGTCACTGGATCGGTGGCAGATGGTGCCGAAGAGGTTTACATTCTATGTGCTTCGTGCAGCAGCTGGACCTGGACTGGTGTTAGCATTACTGGTGGCGATGTGAGCACAAGCTGCACGGGTGTGCCAAGTGGCGCTTCTTGCTAGACAACTTCTGAGAATGTTGAGATGGACAGGACTTGAAAAGTTCTTCGATTCAAATGTAACATACTATCGCTACTTACAACTGTACGTCTAGACTGAGAGTATGAAATTCTCGGCGTCAATCTCTCTCATCCTGCCTTTGCAGTCCTGTTTCCCCCATATGCTCCGTTCCGTTTCGTACAGCACTAGCCTTTATGTTGACATTCGCGAACTCATTCAGCATCAGTGGCAACTCCTTATGCAGCATGATCAGCCTCAAACTTCACAGTAACCTCCATCGCCATTTTAATCTCCTGCGCATCGAATCTCAAGTCTTCATCTCGCACATCCCCGCCACCTGGAGGATTTGCCATTCTAGCCTGCTGCATCGAGCGCATCGGTGCTTGAGCAAACAGCCCGGCACCACTTACTTCTCTGTCTCGACCCCTACCTCCACCAAAGAGACCGCCTCCCGATGGCATTGAAGCTCTCGCGTCGCCCTCTCGTAACTCCACCGGCCTGGCTTTCGTGCAACCTAGCACTTCGCAGTAATCTCGAGCTTTCTGCATAGCGTCTTTTGCAGCTTCTTTGCGAAGCTGGGCTTTGAAGGACTTCTCAGTAGCGTCCGTAAGCCTCCAATCGATGTTTTGAACTTCAACGTGACTTAAGCTTGACAATTTCGTTCCGAATGATCCTAGAGCCTTGAAGTCTCGAAACCGAATGTCGAAGTTGATGCTGGCGTTGTATTGTCTGTCCAAGGTGATGTCTGGATCCTTGTGATTGTATGGCACGTGGCTGGTAGAGGAGAGAGACGTCTTGGACCAGTGAGCTAGTGGTGCGGACGCTTTGGCTTCGGGACTTCCGTTTTGAGGTGATAGAGGTGACAGGAGAGTTTCGATGTGTTTTGCTGTTGTTATGACTTCGTCGGAGACGGAAGCTTTATTTGTGCCTGAGCTGGAGACTGAGACGTTTATGATTGCTCGTTCTGCTGGATGCGGGATTTCGGCTTTGCCCGTAACGATGAGGTGGAATGGTGTCGAGGACATTGTGGGAGTCTTGTAGATTGTGTTTCTGAGCAGAGTGATCTTGTGACAGAATGCTGTGAGTGTGAGCAATGGTTGTTTTGAGATGAGAGACAGTCGAGGAACCAGTGATTTATACTTGTGCCCAGGCAGCAATTAGCTCCGCCACATCAGTGATGCCTTGGCTTGCCTGCGTGCCTTGAATACAGAGTCATACAACAGATTTGCTTGTCAGACAACTTCGATGGCGTGAGAGAGATGTTGTTAGTAGGTAGTGCGATGCTGTTGTTCGAACAGGTTCTACATTCACTTTACTTCACTTTCGCGAACAGAGATGCCTGCTGCCGACGTCATGGAGAAACGCTTGGCATGATAGTCCTTGATCGCGATACATATACAGAGACGCTCATCTTCTCCTTGCGCCGTCTCAATCGCGCCTTTGCATCGTCAGGATGACTGTGACCCATGTTTATGGATGTAGCGATTTTCGAGTCCGCTATGTCGTATCATATCAGTGCCTTGTCTCCTCAGTCCGGTGTTCACTGCGCGATCAATCTCATCGAATTCCAGCCACTTGGTTGTCGTTGCGTCCAGAGATGTCGAAGTCAATCGAGTATGGCTGTACAGACGGACGAGACCTTTCTCATCAGTACTTATATCCATAGCTGTACAAGTGCTACACAGTTCTCATCTTTTGTACACATACATCTCCTACCTCCCTCTCTGGCCCATCTGCTTCTTCCCCATCTTCCCAGCAGGCAAAGGCCTCCTCGCCTCCTCCATAACCGGCTCTTCCGCCTGCTTCAGCTTCATCTGCCTATCACTCTCAATAGCTTCCGCTCCACTCACAATCTTCCCTTCTTCCACCTTCCTCCCCTCAGCAATCATCAACCTCTTCCTCTCGGCATCCGATTCCAATCTCCTCTCCTCGGTCATATTCCACTCTTGTGGAAATTGCAGCGGCTTCTTAAACTTATGATGTCTCGTATCCAGCGGGACGTCCTCAAAAGAATCCGTTTCCAGGTCTTTGGCTTCTGCGATCAATTTGTTCACGGTATCTGCCAGATAGCGTTTATTCTGCGCTATCGTTTCGAAGCTTTCACAGCTCATTCTGATCATCTTTCTCTCGGGGTTGTATCTGCTTCCTGCGAGTTTCTTGAGCTTAAGCGCTTCTCTTACACCTAGCTTGAGATTCGACACTTTGAACTCTACGACAACTTTGCGCGAGGCAGGGTGTGACTCGGAAAAGTAAGTCGTATAGCGCCATCGCAGGGGCGAGGTGGTCTTTTCGGGTGCGACGTAGGGCTTTGCGTGTTGTGAGAGAAAGGGCATTTCCCAGGCGGCGAGGCGGACCATTTCTCGCAGTTCGCGGTGTTGGTCAAGTTCGGCGTGGGCGGTGGAGGACAATTCTGCTTCGGACGGGAGATTCTCATCCAGCGCTTCCAGATAAGTGTCTAAATCGTTCACTTCCAGTTCCTGCTGGGCCATTGCGCGTGAGGCCTGGTGGAGTGTCCGGTATTGTTGCCATTGTGCATTTCGGGAGATGGATACGCGTGGTATCGTAGATTGAGCGCATCGTGAAGCTGATTGTGTTACCTGCCGGCATACTCGTTTCAGTGGCGCTGCCATTGTATGTGAGATGTCAATGGATGGAAGTGCTCGCCATTGAGATTGAACTTCACTTCAGCTCGCGCCAAGACCTCCGCCCTCTCCGCGTTTGTCACATGCTACTCACATCTCACGCTTCTTCCTCTTCTTCTCCTACCTGCACACCATGTAGACCGAACATCCAGAACCGGTCAACATGCCTTTCAAGACCTGCTTCGTCACAATTGGCGCAACGGCCTCCTTCGGCGGCTTGATCAAAGGCGTCTTACAGCACGACTTCCTCGAAGCACTCGAGATTCAAGGCTACACGGACTTGCTGGTGCAATATGGAAAGGACGGGCAAGAGCTATTCAATTCTCACATCACCAGAGCAAAGAACAGTGAAAGTGGAAGTGTCTTGAACATTACAGGTTTCACCATCGACAAAGCCGGTTTGGCAAAGTACATGAAGCAAGCAAAGGGCGGGAATGGAGGTGGTCAAGAAGGGGTCGTTGTCAGTCATGCTGGTACGATGCATGTCTATACATCTAGCTGTATACTCATACTGACGTTCTTATACTAGGCTCTGGCACGATTCTTGATGCACTGAGGATACAGGTTCCGTTGATCGTGGTCCCGAATGAGGAGTTACTGGACAATCACCAAGTCGAACTGGCCGAAGCTCTTGCCGAGCAGGAGTACGTGGTCCATGGCAGGCTAGGTGCGTTGGCACAGGCACTTGAAGAAGCGGAGCAACTACGAGTAAGGACGAGAGCCTGGCCACCTCCAAATGCAGGCTACATGAGGCAGCCGAAGACACTCAAGAGTGTCATTGACGATGAGATGGGATACCTGGATTAGGTCGGGCGATGCTGGACACGATTGGAAACGATTTTATGACTTATGAACTGGACGATGGCGAGGCTTTAGCCATATCTGTTGGATCTGGTACCTTGGTCACAAGTGAATCCATAGTGCGGCTTACATATAGCTGCGTTACTTGATGGCAGGATGGACATGAAGCTTCTTGCAAGGCCACATTGACCTTCGTTCATTGGAGCACACATCGCCATTTCTCACCCGGCTTCGACCCCGCCTAGCCGCGCCATCCACTGGCATTTGGGTCTTCTCCCACGGCCATCAGCTCTCGGTAGCCTCAATTACCCCAATCCAGATCACAACAATCCATCGTGTCCAGGGATCGGATCAGTCCAGCCGCAACCTGCTCAACACTGCCGTGAAGACGCGCGTAGTCGAAACCCGAGTCCGTCTCATAGCAGCCATGACCAAGCGTGTCGGCGTCGAAGTGGGTCAGCTGGAAGGAGGACGCAAGGTCGCGCAATAAATCATTCCAGGCGTAATCTTCTTCTAATGTGATCCAGTTCAAACTCAGAAATCGTAACGTTGACTTGTGGTGAACAAGAAAGTCTTGCAATTCCTCCGTCTTGCAAGCGACGCCACCACTGATGGTCACTTTTCTTGACGGGCTCGCGCGAAAACCTTGGAACACACTGGCCAGAATGCCACCGAAGTCGTCTCCGCTTCGGGTGAACACGAACTTCACCGCCTCCAGTGATGTTGCTCCTCTCATCCAGAACTCGAAGTCGTCCGGTGCGATTACTGTCCGACCATTGCCCCGGGGGTCATATTCTCCAAATCCGAGCGACAACGTCTTGAAAGAACTAAAAGCTATCTGGGCACCCCATGCACTAGAAGTCAGTATTGTGAACATGGAGTAGTCAACCTTTGCCCCCCAGCCATCACCTTCCAGCTCGAGTGCAGTTACTGGGTAGCGCGCTTGCGCGATGGCTTGGAGCACCATGTTCCCGGCACTACTGTAGTCTCTGCATTGGCCGAATGTTCTGGTCGTCACCGCGGAAGTGCCGAGCTGCTGCTCCAGTCGAAGCAGGCCGAAAGGTCGTCCACAAACTTCGGCTGCCAGCTCGACTTTGACTCTCACACCGGCCCTTGTGAGATTGAGAAATGCACTTGTCAGCAGTCGCAGACACGGATCGTTCTGCCTGAATGGTACTATGATTTCGTCCCATTTCTTCCACGCAGCCACTCGTCGCGTCAATTCTAGGGCATCTTTGCAAAGCCTCGAGAGAGTCTTGACTTCCACTTTGGCTCTTGAGCTAAACAGCCTGGGACCAATGTCGTCAAGCAGTCCGGTCCGAGGAAAACAGTATGAATTCAATTCTGGCACCACCAATTCAACATTCTGCATCTTGCTGCATAATCGGGCATCAGCGGAAATGTCTAGCAGCCCGCGGAGACCGCGCTCGGTGAGGAGATGACTGCGATCAACGAAGTACTCTTCCAGAAAGGCTCGGTCTGAAGCTGCGGCGAGCTCGCGGCAGACTTGTCGCGTGGCTTTGATGTTTTGGGCTTCCTCGATAATGATCTCCTGCAATTCAGTCGACGACGAGAGCATGCCTGTCCCGCCGCTCTGTGGCAGTGCCATGCTGTGAAGTTGTTGTCGACTTGCGCGTCTGGCCTCTTGAAGTAAAGCTGCAGAGCTGAAGGAGTGAAGTGAAGCTGAGTGTGGAGCTCTTCAAACGCGTTTTACGGGAAGTCGCACCTCGCGATTGCCACATCTATCTGGATCGACCTTGACCTGCACAGCAAACCTCGCACTGCTTTCTACATCAGCTCTCCGGAGTCAACTACAGCGAAGTCATGCGGGCATGCGTGATACTCAAACAATGCACGCCACGCGACTCTGCCTGTTCAGAGACCGGCCACTCTCCGCTCTGCATATCCTCACCCGACGAGAGATCCCCCATACATTCAGGCATCACGCTAGGGATACGGCCTTCACACTTTCAACCAAGAAAGAAAACATGATATACCATGTCGGCCATTGGACCACCCCTGCAATGGGCGGCCGGCTCCGGGTGAGAGGTCATATCTATGAGTAGATTGCCTATACATGTTGGGCGTGTTCTTCAGAGAAATCTTGCTTTACACGAAACTACGACTCAAATCAGACCCAAAGCAGACATTATGGTAGACATCTCCGAGCAAGATCGTAGTGGTGGACTGGCAGCACCATTGAAGTCTTCTGAAGGGCCGAAGATTGAGCTCAGCACGTCAATCTCAGCAAGTGCCCAAGAGACATCACCGCCGAAGACGAATGAACCGCCTCCAGATGGAGGCTTAAGGGCGTGGACTCAAGTCTTCTGCGCTCACCTCACACTATTCAATACTTTCGGCTACATCAGCACATTTGGCGTGTTCCAGACCCACTATCAAGACATTCTCCATCTCAATGCGTCGACAATATCATGGATCGGAAGCATACAGATCTTTCTACTCTTCGCTGGTGGAGTTCTCTCTGGCGCAGCCACCGACAGAGGCTACTTTCGACAAGTCTATATATCTGGTTCGGTCTTCCAGATCGTTGGTATCTTCTGCCAGGCGGAGAGCACTACATTCTGGCAGCTTTTCGCGTCGCAAGGTCTATGTATGGGCATCTCCAACGCGCTACAATTTACTCCTGTCATGGCTTTGACGACTACCTACTTTTCAAAGAAGAGATCGCTTTGCCTTGGTGTCGCAGCCCTCGGCGCTTGTTCTGGTGGCATTGTCTTCCCGCTCATGGTTCAGCAGCTACTGCCACGGACAGGGCTCAGGTGGACGATTCGAGCCATTGGCGCTATCATGACGCCGTTCAATATTGTCTGCGCTCTCCTCTTGCGACCACGACTGGCTCCACGCAAAGATGCTATCCGGCTCGTTGACTGGGCAGCTTTGACAGAAGCACCTTTCGTGCTATACTCGATCGCCATGTTTTTGATATTCTGGAGCCTCTACTTTGCCTTCTTCTACATTTCTCTCTATGGGCGAAACGCTCTTGGTATGAGCTACCAGCAGTCTATCAACCTTCTGATCACGACTATGTGTCCGGGGTTCATCTTCCGCCTGGCGCCAGCTTACATGGCCGATAAAGTCGGACCACTCAACACTCTCATTCCCATGGCCATCATATGCAGCATTTCTATGTTCTCATGGACAGGTGTGGACTCGATCCCGGGAATGTATGCTTTCGCTGCTGTCTACGGCGCGGGCAGCGCCACGATTCAGGCGATCTGGATTGCTCCAATTCATTCTCTGAATCGATCTCCTGATCCGCAAAAGGCTGGCGTACGGACAGGCATGATCTCTACCATTGTTGCCTCTGCAAGTCTCAGCGGACCACCATTAGCCGGAGCTCTGGTGCGAGTGATGCATGGTAGTTTTACGGGCGCCCAGGTCTGGGGTGGGCTTAGCTTTGCTCTTGGGGTGCGCTAAGTCATCGACCGCCATCTGCTAATACCTACTGACTCGTGTCAGGCAATGTTTCTCGGCGCCACGAGAGTAGCCTTGACTGGCTGGCATTTCAAAGCACGAAAGTAGGAATCCGGAGATAGCAGTGCACATCCAAGACTGGCGCAGAAATAGCTTTCGGTCTAATGACGCTCTGATTTGAACAGCCGGCTGGGAACGTATCAGGCGCCAAGTCGAAGCATGCTCTGAGTGCATTATTTCGACGCTATGATCATACTAGAGAACCACTTGACTGCCATAGTCAACTCACATTGGACAATAACATGCTTCCATACTGACATGGGAGCTCCATGCCGCATCCCTGCAATCACGTACACCTGCATCGTTCCTACTGAAACATACCACAGCAACCACGTACAGCATCTCCACGTCTGGTCTGGAACGTGGTCTGGCAGCTACACATCCCGAGACAGAACCTTACAAGAGCTCTCACGAGCATCTCCTCATACCTTACGTTATGGCATCGTCAGGTGGTTGCATCACCGAATGCACCACGAAGGAAAGAACTGTTCTACTCTGTCCTCAAGTGCAATACTGTCGCAGGAACTGCAATGATGGCTTGGGATCTCGTGACCTCGATTCGTTCTGCAGGTCGCCTGGCTTTGGCATTGTTGATGCCACAGACCTTTCTACACGATGTTCAGCTTGACACATGTCGATGCTTTCCAGATGACCTTTGTTGGCCTTCGCCTCAAGAATGGGCTGCTTTCAACCAGACCGTCAATGGTCACCTTCTCGCCACTGTCCCCCTGGGAGCGCCTTGCCACGACTCTCCCTTTGGCTTGTACGATGCTCTGGAATGTGCTAAATTGCGCGAGAAATGGACGTTTCCGGAGGAACAGTACTTTATCCCAACAGCCTCAGCTCACCAATGTCTTCGCGCTTGTACTGACGAGTTGCACGTAATAGCTATGTCTCATCATCATCCGCAATGGCGCCATTCTTTGCCAATGCCAGCTGTGATCCTTTCACAGAGCGCGATGCACCCTGCAGCTATGGTACCTACGTCCGTTATGCAGTAGACGTGCGTTCCGCTGCCGATGTCGCTGCCACATTGGACTTCGTGAAAGCCAGGAACATCAGAGTTGTCATTCGCAATACTGGACATGATTGGAACGGCAAGTCTACTGGCGCAGGAGCAGTAGCTCTATGGACCCACCATTTGAAAGACATTGAGGTCTTGGATTGTGAGTTGGAGCCTTCCCGTGTACGAGCACTGGCGACTTGGCTGACATCGGGCTCTGCTTCAGATCGAGATGACCACTACCAAGGCCAGGCGATGAGAATGGGAGCAGGTGTACAAGCTTTCGAAGCTTATGCTGCTGCGCATGAGCATGATGTTGTGGTACTTGGGGGCGAATGTCCGACAGTGTGGGTCATCTAAACCACCTTTCTCGTTCGAAATTCAGCTCATTGACTTCTTCTTCTTCTAGTGGTCTTGCAGGAGGCTACACCCAAGGCGGGGGTCATTCAGCATTAAGCTCAAGATATGGAATGTCTGCAGACCAAGTTCTCGAAGTGGAAGTGGTAGATGCAAGTGGCAGGCATCTTGTCGCTAACAGAGACAACGACCACCGAGAATTGTACTGGGCCATCAGCGGAGGCGGTGGCGGAACATATGCGGTCGTCTTATCGATGACTGTCAGAGTTCGTAGGGAAATCATGACATCTGGAGCTAAACTGAAGTTCTTGAGCGATGGGCTCCCACGAGAGCATTACTGGCAAGCTATCGAAGCATACCACGCAGCCTTGCCGGATATCGTCGACGAAGGCATTGTGAGCATCGCTCAACATGACAGCGACTCCTTTGCTATTAATCCAATGACAGCCCCGGGCATCAGCTCCAAAAGATTGCACTCTTTGCTACGCCCATATCTCGACGTATTGGAAAGGCTGGAAATCGACTATAGCCTGGTGATCAGGCAGTTCCCAACCTATTTCGAAGAATATCAGGCCATGTTCTCACATATTGGAACGTCTTCTTTCCAGTACGGGAGCAGAATCATCTCTAGAGACGCTATGGCCGAGAACATATCCGCAATCACAAACGCCTTCCAACTCGCCGCTGAGGACGGATGCTCTTTCTTCTCAGTGGCAAGCAATGTCTCGATCGCCGTAGCCGGAGATGTCTACAATTCGGTCAATCCTGTCTGGAGAACAGCACTTCTCCATGCAGTTATCCAGACACCTTGGGACCCGATAGGTCCCTGGACAATGATGGAAGCGAGTGCGGAGAGAATGACCTCCAAATATGTTGCTGCTTTTGAGGCCGCGACGCCTGGTGGTGGCGCGTACATTAACGAAGCTGACCCGAATGATCCAAGGTGGAAGCAGAACTATTATGGGGTGAACTATGAACGGCTTTTAGAGGTCAAGGACAAGTATGATCCGGACGGCGTCTTCTATGCTCTGACTGCAGTTGGCTCTGATCGCCATCAAGAGCGATTAGACGGGAGACTGTGTAAGATAGTGGATCGGGCGACTTGGCGATGGGACTTGTGAACTGCATCCATCTTGATACACATTCATTGAAGTAGAGGGAGGCATGTCACATGTTGAAGTGGGTTTGACTCATGCGTTTCTTTGTACAATGCCTGAAGACTGCTAAAGATAAAGGACAGCTGTGGCTAGATTACCTTTTCGTGATGACAAGAGTGCGAGTCTCAACACTTTGGCGCTTCGGAGCCTCGGGTCTAGCCAGCGGGTTGTCAAAAGAGATGTGAGCGCAATCTAAGCATGTCAGCATTAGCGGCGCAACTGTCCCAGGCGAGGACCGTACTTACATCGAGCATTGGAACCAGATTGACTATCATAGGAAATGAACATTAGCGGTTCGTTGCACCTCTGCTCTGGTAACCAATACCATCTCTGCTCTGGGTTGTAGCGAAGATGATAGATCTCTTGCAGCCACTCGGGATACACTCGATCGACAGGGATTAAGTCGTGAGGATCAATACTGTGGTAATCGCAAACCGCCAATGGGCGATCTTCTAATGGATCTGGGAGAATGGATCGCCAAGTGCTTTTACGTTCAGTCAGCTCTCCGCTGCTCACTTCCATGTTTGGGGAATGCAGCTGTACATACTTGACGACTCTGATGCGGTACATCGGAGACAGGTATTGTTTTTGTTGGTCGGGTGTTAGAAGTCGTGTTACGAAGTCACCGATTGTGCCAATCGTGATATCTAGTTGATCAGTGACATACAACAGCATCTATCGGAGGTGTAAGTTTACCAATATGCGCTCCTTTGGCAACCTGATCGACGTGGTGAGGATCGTCCGGATGATACGCCTCTACATTCACTGGCGCGTTCTTACGTCTCTGCAACATTGAAAGATCAGTAACGACGATGATGCAGACCGACCACTATCACTCACCCTATAATCATAGCAAGTCACGAACTCGGCATTGAAGTGAGACTTCATCATGGCCTCCGTCTCTCGTTGATAATCAGTCGCAAGTTCGTGCGGTGCTCCATCGTATGGCAAGAACTTCGAATCGTGCTCAACGAAGCAGAAGCCATTCTTCTCCAGACTGAGTCTCTCATCACGCATACTGTGTAGTCTCACTCGCTTCGGGTCCCAGGTGATGTTTGACAGCTGGATGTTGTCGAGATCGATGGCTGCCCCAGAAGCTGGATGAAACGTGAAAGGCTTCTCATCATGATACTTGTCCGCGATGAAGTCGATAGCTGCTTCAATCTGTTGCGCAGCGCTTCCACCCATGATCGCTTTTCTCAGATCAGAAGTTTTTTGTGTGTTTTGCTTTTGTCCTCCAGTTCAAGACGTCCAGCTCAAGAAATCAACCCTTCGCAATGCTTTCGAGGGAAGTCAGGCGCACCATGGTCTTCTCACGCCGTCTTGCACGTGCCAAACACCTGGTGTTGTCTCAGGCAGTGTTAGTGGCTTTCCATCAGGGGAGCTTGAGGACGGGCCACATTTACGTGAAGTAACTGCCACTCACGTTACCTCACGTAATGCCAGGCTGGTCTCAGGCCGACGGTCGCGTGCGGCATCTTTCGAGGCATCATATTGATGCTGGCACTTAAGTACTTCAGCGCTGCCTCGACCAAAGATTGCCACGACAAAGCGCGATCATCAGAGCATATCGAAAAGAACACCAAATTGAAATTCAACATGTCCTACAGCACATCTTCCGCCAATTCCTCCCGCAGGTCTTCGATGACCGATCTCTCCATTCACGAAGCCGTGCTGAGCGATCACACCGGCTACCCAGAGGCTAAGTGCAGAGCCCAGCCATGGAGACGCCAAATTTATGCATTGAGCAGCCAAGATGACGCTGTTGATCAGCTCGTTCGTGGAGGCGAAGTCTATTCCGCAGGCACTGGAGGTAGCGGCTCTGTTCTCGGTGGGAACTGCTATTCGGCCGGCACAGGAGGTAGTGGTTCTGTTTTGGGCGGAAGCTGCTATTCCGCGGGAACTGGAGGTAGTGGTTCTGTTCTCGGCGGGGCTTGCTATTCCGCAGGGACTGGAGGCAGTGGTTCCGTCCTGGGTGGTAAATGCTACTCGGCTGGCACAGGAGGCTCAGGTTCTGTCCTGGGCGGTAAATGCTATTCGGCTGGCACAGGAGGCTCGGGCTCTGTCCTGGGTGGAAAGTGCTACTCTGCCGGTACTGGAGGTAGCGGTTCTGTCCTGGGTGGTAAATGCTACTCAGCGGGCACTGGAGGTTCGGGTTCTGTCTTTGTAAGCAATCGCTTGCAACTCAATCGTCCTTACGCGCATTCTGATTATCTTCGCAGGCTCGTCAGTAGATTAGTCTCTTCATTGTCTGTGTATCGCTACGGCAATAGAAGCAAGTTCCATAGAATTAGGAAGATCTCAACACTTCCGCGCTCGCTCTTCGAGGTGGATGAAGGCTTTCTCTACGTATTGCTATCCATACACATAGCAATCATGACCCTCGCTGCCTTGTCCATAGATCTGGTGTCGTCTTCAGAAGTCAGAGAGGTCACTAGTGCTGCTAAATTCGGCATCTATAGAAGTTAGATAGGTGCTGTATCGGTAGCATGGGTTGAGAGTGCAGAATTCTTACCTGTTCGTGGAAAATTTCAAGACTCTCTCCGCCACGCTGGAGTCTTGTTGTCCGTATTTCGTCCGATATAAGATGACAAGAGGTTCCCCGAAAGCTCTGGAGCTCGTTCAGCAGAACCGCCTCAGAAGATCGTACAAGCTCTTCTTGCAAACCTCGTCTTTCCCATTCGCTCCACTCTTGCGCACTTCTGCTTAGGCCCGCGATTGTGCTAGGTAAGCGACGGTTGCGACTCAGTCTTTGTTCAACACTCAGTGTAGTATTCTTGAAGGACACAGTGTAGTATTCTTGAAGGACAGAATCGAGATCACTGAAGCCCTCTGCGCGAGCCTTCTCTATAACGAGAGCAATGCGGCTCTCGACAGATCTGCTGTTTGTCGATGAAGTAGAAGGTGACACCGGTGCACTACTTGAAGTCGTGATGTTCCCCGTTTGCTGATATCGGAAGACGGTTCCATCCAGTATCGAAAGCTCAGAGAGAACTTCCAGTGTTCCATCAAGACACGGCTCGATGTCTCCTGCGGTGATTGTGTCCCCCAGGGTATCTAGCAGTGGGGTAGTCGACGGCTCTTCCGCACCACCATCCTCGAAGAAGGGCTCATTAAGTATTGCCAGATCGCAGCCGGGCCGTTCCTGGTGCCTGGTTTTTGGTCAGCCCTGGAGCCTGCGCGTTGTAAATAAAAGATCTCTTCGTACAAGATCTCCTCCATGGTGGCCCATTGGTGCTCTGAACGATGTATGGGATTCGACCGCAAACCGTCGCAAGGAGCAAGTGTCACTGCAGACCCGAATGTCGTTTGCAGGAACTTGGAGCTGTCAGACGGATTGCAAGAGGATCCGTCTGCCGTCTGCTCGTAGCTAGAGACATGCTGCTCAAACGCATCGACTTTGGCTTGTAGGTTGCGTACTTTCTCTTTCATGCGTTGTCTGTAGAGCTTCTGCGCCTGCCGATTTTGAGCCTTCTTCTTGTCGCTATTGTCGCAGCCAGAGATATTCATCTTGCAATTGTAAACAAGAGTACGAGATCATACGAATTGTCAATATGTAGCTCGCACAGTCACCATTCATCCACGCGTCCGCATGTCGGCTATGAGCCTATGGCAACCAACTCACGTGTCGCAGGCGGTGAGCTCCGGTGGGCAATTCGGACAGCAAGACATCAAGACCCAAGTCCTGAACACGTCTTTCATGGTCGGTAGATATCCGGATTGTTTGTCGTACATGCGAAGTAGTATGTTGGAGCTGGCCAAGCCCCAGGTTATTGGAGTGGTTTTGCAGGTTCAGCAGGGTGAAGTCGCCTCGTTCCACGTGCCTGAAGCATTCACTCCCTGGGAGAAACCTTCTTGCCCGGCCCGTGGATTACCGGCCCAGGGGAACTTGCAACCTTGAGCCTCGACGCTCTGGGTTTGCACACACAGCTCGGCATCTGTGACCCGAAGCATATTATGAACTACTTACTCCGGGGATCCTAGGCTCAAGCTACTGCTTAGTGATCGAGGATGGAATGTCTCTGGAGGTCTCTACACTTATCGTTGCTAGTGCTGGCTGAAGGTTAGGCGAGTAGTACAAGGGACCTGTGATAATGTTAGGTGTGTTTCAGTGACCACATCCGCGCGCGCACTACCAAGCTTTTTTATCTCATTTGATCATGTGTTGCAAACATTCGAAGGTAGAGCCGACTGTTTCTCGGTGTGCGACTTGCCAAGTTGCTAATCACACACGCAAGATAGGCAAGATAGCTTGTGTGTCTCAGCTGGTGACCCAAAGGGAGGCCTAACCAGGGAGTTTGAGCTCCTGTTCAAAAGGTATAGTATGCGCGCGAGGTACGAGGCATGGGACACTACGATCGTTGGTGCAGTATCTTTGTTTGTGTTGATCGAGCTTGCTGGTTGACTGTTCTTCAACTTCGTCGCCGGCGATTTCCATAACACCCTTGGTTGCTCGATTGCCGACATGGCGGTCCTTGAGCGTCGGGCGAGCAGTGTATGCTTCGCATTCGGTCTATGTAGTCGGAGCGAGGGTCGATCTTGTGCTGATAGGTGTTTTCGTGTACACAGTGACCAGGAAGATGAGCAAGATGAGGTGGTGTTAACAGGGGCGATATTGGGGTTGGACGGCAAGAGTGGGTGCGGCAAGTGCGGGTGCGGGCGGTTCCTTCCGTTCTTGACCGTCGCCCGCGAAACACTCTCACGTTCTCACGTTCTCATCAACACATCCGCACATTTGCTTCTACCCGCATCAAGACGTAGGTTGGAACGTGCGGATCTACGCGCGATGATACTGAGTTCACGCCTTCTCTTTACTGCACCCTTTGATCAGCACTGAGTGGACTGAAGGACGAGGGATAGGAAGGACTAGGAAGATTCGCAATCAGAGACATCGCTTCCATGGAACCTCTCCAAAAGCCGCTATTGTTTTGAACCGCGACCTGTCTGTAACTCTGATGGCATGGTCAATTATGCCTCTAGGAGATGGACATACCAGGTGCTTTCTACTCCACTCGGCTAATGGACTCCTGGGGCCCTACCTCGCCTCATGGCACAGCACAATAAAGGCATATCTCTGAACCCTGCCACTCTTCAAATGCGCACCCTCTCTGCAACCTCAATAGCGTGGTCAACAACGACTTTCGGAGACACACTGTCGAGCATCTCCACTTAGCTCGAACGACCGTGCCACCGCAAGCGGGACCCAGTCGCGATTAGGGAAAAGTAACGGGTTCAGAGATACCGCCTCCATGAAACCTCTCCAAATCCGCGATTTTCCTGGTCGCGCCCTATCTGAAGCCTCAAAGACATAGCTGACAGCACGCTTGAGAGATAGATAATTGAGATCTCGCCGGCGCTTTCGAACCACCATGCCACTAGGATTGGATCCGCACCGCGATGCCAGAAAAGTTGATGAACAGAGATACTGCCTGAGGCCACTCCGAACACTGCCATCGTCTTGATCGCGACCTGTCCATAGCATTGTCGACAAGGCAGTTCTGAGATATATCGTTTGATCCAGCGACATCGGATTCGACTCGTCCCGCCGCTGGAAACACGCCGCATCGTTACGCTAGAAGATCTGAAGCTTAGAGAGACTTGCCGGAACTCTTATGGCTGAGCCACTACACAAATGCAAACGGATCCATACCAATACAGATTTACCTAGATTTTCCACCAAAGCCACGGCCACCATCGCGGCCACGACCCGAAGCCACCCTCAACACATATGCGCCTCGCTCAAAGGTGTTGGCCACAATGTAACCACTTGGGAACTGGAAGTTACCCCAGGATCCCACGAAATCATTTGAGCCACCGGCCTAGGATCAGTTAGCTACTGTCGTGCGTGTGCTCCTGGTGGGTACTCACTGCATCGTCTTCGGGGTGCATGTCGAAGAATGCCAGAGTGCGAACACGGCTGCCATCTGGATAACGGGCAATTGAGCGAACGTCCTTCACCCATACGCCTGCGCCGTAGTTGGACTGGAACATGACACCGTCCTCAATGTAGAGGTTGTGGTCAACAGCGCGGTGATCCGTCGACTTGAAGATACCGGTCTGAGGGGTATATGTCAGTACGTGATAGCTGAATCTTACAGGAATGCTCATCATGAACTTACGTGCTTAGGATTACGAAGGTCAGTCAGATCAATGATGTGAGTGATAGGAATGCCGTCAGCCACAACGCCTCGAACTTCATCGAGCTCATCGTTCAGCAGGACGAATTGATGCCAGTTACGCTCGGTCCACCATCCTTGATGGCAGTAGGTCGCGCCAGGATACTCTAGTCTGCCAAGTATGACACTGTTGGCTTGGTCGGTACTGTCCCAGACAGTGATGCTGTCCTCGTTGTACGCAACGCAGATGTTGCGGCCACGGTAGCGTCGATCAGGACCATTGTAGGTCACGCATTGAGCATCGTGTGTATAGCCATCCTGGCTGGCACATCCGGGCTTGAAAGGGTTCTTAGGGTCGTCGAGGTTGATGTACTCCAGACCCGCAGCGCATGTCTGGTTGCGAGGTTGAGCACCGACTGCAATGGCGTACTCGCTGTCCCAGTCGACCACGATATTATGAGCACCTTCAAGCAGTCAGCAAATGCTCCGCATTCGCGGAGAGCCCTTAATACTCACGGCCAATCGGCAGATCGTCGAAGATACCCTCAACGTCAGTTCTGCTGAAGGTAACAGGCCTTCTCGGATCGATAGCCGCAACCTTAGAGAGGTCAGTAAACGCTTCATACTCAATGGAGAAGGTGCATACCTTGTTCATATCAAAGATCTGGACATTGTGCCCGACGGCTTCTGAGCCAATGATGGCGGAGTTGTTGAGAACTCTGATCTCACGCCAGCTCGAACCGATAGGGTCTTGCGATGGCAAACGTCCCAAGTAGGTCATCTTGCCACGCCTGTCAATTTCCACGAAAGCAGTACCGGTCTGCTGGCCGATCAGAGCGATCTGTCTGCCACGAGGACCGACCCAGCCCCAGACCGAACTACCCCTCCTGTTTGGGAATCGAGGATCTGCCTCACCTCCACCCATATCGTTGTGGTTCAGGAAGTCGTATAAGTCCATCTGTGTCGAGCAGTGAGTATGTGAAGATGCTGATCGGCTTGAGATGCACTCACGTTGTCGCAACGGAACGTCTGCATTGGGTTGCCCTCTTCGGCAACAGCGATGCCACGGCGACATTGCAAGCGATCACTCTTCACTCGTCGGTCAAGCTTGTCCCATGTTCTCCATGATGGCCATTGACTTGAGTTGAGAGCACCGGCAGCTTCGAGAGCATCCCATTGTTCCTGTACAGCGTTAGAGCGGCTCGAGATAGGAAATGAGGTCAAAGACATACATTCTTCATGTCCAAAATCCTGTACGGTGTTAGCGCGGCTCGAGACAGGTGGTGAGGCTAAAGACATACATTTGATGAACTTCGCCAGACTCATACTGCTCTCGCGAGTAGAAAGCAGCATTAGCCACAGCGGGCATTACCAATAGAGCTGAACTGAGCTTCATTGTGGCTGTAGTAGGGGCTGATAGGTCGATACAAGTGAGTCCAAATGAGCAAGTTGTTGCATTCGAGTATACTTATAAAGCCCTCGTAGTGCATGCTACGCGCGGTCTCCATTCTCCACTCTTTCTCTCTTCTTATCGCGTACGGCCATTCTTCACGAGATCTCAAGACGTTCATGTGGCTATTGGAGAGCGTACCTGCCTCTTTCGGCATGGTATGCCGAGCTGCTGATGGTGGCCAAGCCATGGTCCAAGATCCTTGGATATCTACACCTCTCGAAAATAGTTGCTGAGCTCAAGACAATGTATGCTTGTGTATGAGGCACGGCGTGGCTATGACGGCTACCTTCCACATTCGTTGACTTGATCTCGTGGCGCGCCAACCGTTGTCCCTCTTGGATCATGGAGATTGCAACACCAGCGGCATTTATAAGGGCTCGGCGCTTCGGCTCAAGATGTGAAGTCGAGAGGAAGATGCAACCTCGTATGTAGACCTCTTAGTTCCGAGCTGTGCTGGTCGCTTTTTAGGAACCGGTGAAAAGGAAGTGCTCAGATGGTAGCACGTCCTCCATCTTGCTAGACCGACCAGACTCATCCCCATCGTGTGATGCCAGAGCCTGAGCGGGAGTCTCGTAGCTGCGGCCCAGCAAGCTGTTCGAGGTAATTTCATGCTACAACAGAGTACACCAGTCAAGCAACGCCGAACGTCCGACTTTGCCTGGCTTTCTACGCGCATCTCGATCTCCACCTGCGCGAGAACGCTGTCAGTGAGAGTCATATGGAACCTAATGATAGGTCGTTGACATCGCAATCTGCACGAAGCCCCTCCCAGGAAAAGATTTCGTCAGAACGATGGTTCAATCTAGGTCTTTCCTAGCATCGCGGTTCAGTTTCGATTGAAGTGACAGAGTGGTTTCGAATGCAGCGGAGATGCTCGACATTATGTCGCCAGAAGTAGCTGTCGGCCATGCTATTGCACTCGCAGACAAGTTGGGATCAGAACAATCGCGGTTTTTCAGAGCGATGTTATTGTACTGTGACGCGAGACGGCGTTAGGACTTTGCCGGTTGGCCTAGGTGAGGATAGAGCACTTGGACAATACATCTCTGAGGCGCAATGACAGCCATGCTCTTGATGTTGGAGACAATCAATAGCATGGCTTATTGTCATATATTGGAGTTCGGGGTTAATGTTGTTCCGCTCCGCTCGAAAGCTCACCTTGTCGCGTTTTCTCTCTCGAAACTCGACACTTCGGAAACATTCACACATTGACTGACCCATCTGACCAAACAACGCACTTACTTACCCAAAATGGCTCGTCGCGCACGCAGCACCACCCCCTCCGAGCCCTCAAAGGCCCCGACCCGCCGCAGCGCTCGCCAGGCCGCGAAAGAGTCCTCGGGACCCTCGTCGCGTGCCTCTTCTGTCGTGCCAGAAGACCAGAATGACGGTTGGTTGTCGCCTTCTACTTACTCTAGACTTCGCGCTGGTGTTTTGAGCCCCAATGCGCTGACAATGGCCCAAAAAGACGCCGTGATCGTCACTTTCGCCCACGAAATTCGCACTCTCCGCGAAGAACAGGCCGTCCAGGCCACCGAACGCGCCTACAAGGCCCTCGACACTGCAAAGTCGTCTCTCAGAGATCACTTCATGCAGGAGAAACTCGCCGCCCTCGCACCACCACCACCGCCAGCACCCTCTGCCGACAACGACGCCAGCGAACGCCTCGACTTCTCCGTCTCCAACCTCAGTACCGGCACGCCCGCGAATATCCACACCGCACCGCAGCAGCAGCAGCAGACGCCAGAGGAACACGCGACCCCAAAGAGATCCTTCTTCGGCTCAGTCTTCGACCGCATCCGCACCACGACTCCATTCTTCTCGCGCACGCCGTCGCAAGAACGTACCACACCACAGCAGCAGAGCCCACAGAAGCAATTGGGAGAGCTACCGGCATCTCGCAAGCGTCCAGCGCCTGCAGAAGAAGAGCCAGAAACACAGACACCGGCGCCTGAACAGCAGCCAGAGCGCGCGCAACGCACGATGCACACCACACCACGCAGCTCCACCACATCCACGGCGAAGAAGGCTGCTCGAGCACCCTCCACGAAGGACCACCAGCAAGAGACGTCTCTTGCCACCATTACCGAGCACACAGAGTTGCCAGAGACGACGGAAATAGACATGGCGTATCTCGAACCCACCCCATCCATGCGACGACGCACAATTGCCAGCGTTCGCCGTACACAGACACCCTCCCGCCGCGCAAAGACGCCCGTACGAAGCTGGGATAAACCACTGCCACCAAGAGAGCCGAACGCCGATAAGCGCTTGGACAAGGTGCGAACATACTCGACTTTGAAAGAAGAGCTCAAGGCCATGGAAGAGGATCCGGAGATCCAGCAGCTCATGGGCGGGCGCCCACTGAAGCGCGTGAAGGTCGACAAATTGGTCAAAATACCACACAACAAGCCAGGCGATGCTTCTGGCACATACGCTGTACCTGACATTGACTCCGATGATGAGATGGAGGTCGATGCCGACGAGGAAACACGCAGCAACATCTTCGACACACTGCCAGTCGAGAGCGCACCCGTTCCTGCTGTCCAAGCAGCAGCAAGAAGAGAAACACAAGCTGCTGCAACACCAGCACCAGCTGTTGAGAAACCAGCTGTTCAGGCACCAGCTATCCAAGCACCACCAGAGAAAGTGGCCAGTGCACCAGTTGCAAAGACCGTTGACACACCGCGAATGGTGATCAATTTTCCAGATGTTGGAAGGAATCCTGGTGGCAGGCTCAATACGACTATTGATACGTACGCGGGAGCGAAGTTTGCTTACGGATTTGCACACTTTATGAAGACTGGAGAGTCATTGGAGCTGTATTAGTGCGTCTGTATGCGATTGGAGCGTTTAAGACGTTTTGGCTTCAAGGACTTTACAAAAAGCATGGAAAGGATGATATCCTTGAGTTTAAGAGAGAGCACGATGGCATCGGAACCGACGGCGTACTGGCGGTTGCACACGCATGAAATTTGAGCGTTTGCGATGCATTTGCTTTAGGGAGTTTACAAAGAGCATGGAACGGAAGATACCCGATGAGCATGATTGATGAGCGTTTTCTGCGGCATATGCTATGGCCGAGGCAAGAGATGTACAGAGAGCACAGTGTGACGAGTAAATGATGATAGCGGAGATGCCTGTGTGCACGCTGGTTGGTGAAGATACTCAACGAAATACGCAGAGTCCATAGTGTTGGTGCTCGACGAATGAACGATGATGACTGACTTTACATCTCTCCCACTGTCAATCGCATCTTCTCTGCACTTTCATACACACCATGCCGTTGTCGTCGGGTTCCTCTTACATTGCGTAAAGTGTCTTACGATCAGAGGCAGCATGCGGTCAGCGAATTCAACTCTCTTAGATCACGTCTATTCTCGCATTCTATTCCTGACACTTCGCGCTACTAATCATAGACTCATGCTGCGATGCTGGAATACTGCCGGGCCAGAGATTGTACATGATCAATGGGCCTTTCACAGCACTTCCCACATCGTTAAGACTGGCCTCACCTGAGATATTGACTGCTAACATTGTCTGGGGACACAAGTCACAAATGATTTTAAGTCAGTGAGGTGGTAGGCTGAATAGTAGACACATCTATGATTATTGCAAGTATGATGCATTGTCACAACGTGTATATAGGATAACGCCAAGCTGTACGCTATCACCAAGCAAACAGTCATCTCTTACACTATGCTCTCCATATCCATCAGGCCTAGGCAATCCTTTCAAGCCTAAGTGCCCTCTCAAGGGCGGTACTGATGTTAAACCGCATCTGGTCTACATCTGATCTTGTGGCTGTGGAGCAACGATCTGGTTATTTTCAGTACTCGGTCTCCAGTTCCTCGTAGGTCAGTGGTAGCAATATGGCATTACTGGCAGTGTTTTGCTGCAACAGGTCCTGTGACTGTGGAGACATGAATTGGTCATAATCGGCCTCCATTTCCAGCAACTCAGCAGCCCGGTCATGGTCCGTGTCAAGAGTATTGCTTAACGTGTTCCCCAGTCCAGCGGTCGGCAGTCGCACGACAAGTTGAGGCAATGGCATGAGTCGTTGCACGCCAGGAGAATCTGGTCCAAGGGGATCATACTCGTCGAGAGCCTGTCTCAAAGCAGCAAGATCATCAATTGAAGACCCGCGCTCAACCTGTACCACGTGCTCGCTTCTCTATGTCGAGTACTCAACTTCCAAGTTCGCTCGAGATGCAGGATGGCCAGGATACTACTCCCTCAAGAAGTCCTCTCGAACGTTGACAAAAGCAGCTGCAGCTCCAGCATGATGGCTTGCAGCTTCTTCTAAAAGAGCTTCGGTTTGTGCGCAGACCTTCTCTAATGCTGCAGACGAAGGCTTGCCCAGTGACACTATAGCACGTTAGCATGGCCGTCATCGTTGGTGTGGAAAGGAATGCGGAACCTACCCAGTATGGCACCATTGACTTCCTCTGCAATCTCAGAGCGGCCGTGAAGAGCGAAGAGATGGCTGATAGGACTCTCGTGTATGTTGGTATAGGCGAAGGCCGCCGAGATGTCCATGAGATGCTTTTGTATATGTGGTCTTCGATCGGACTTGAATTCCTGCTGCAGTTCCTGTCCGTATTGTACAAGGGCTGTGAGAACCTGATCGGCCTTCATGTAAGACGTCTTTGGCGGTAGCTCCTGAGAGATGTCCATGTCAATGTCATCATTTGCTGAAGGTTCGAGATTCCTTGATGTCTCTCTCCGTAACTGGTCATCGAGCTCCATTTGTGTGTCTAAAGGCTCCTCTTCATCGTGCTGTCGTTCCAGTTGGATGCCTGCATGGCCGTTGCTGCCCAATGAGTCTACACTCTTTGTGGCGGCCGTGGGAGAGGATACAGCATTCGCAAGCTCTGCATGTCTTCTCGTCATCTCAACATACTTTCGACATCGTAGGCGAAAATATATGTCTCGATTTTTCTCATCATCGAACAGGTTCTGATAGTAAGCTGACAGGTACTTCAGTGCACGATCAATGTCGCCATCCAGTATACTTCTTCGTATTCGCTGGCGGTGAGTGGCGTGTTGGTCGTCTTCTGTGGACACTCGAAAAGGTTGTGTGTGTTCATCGAATGCTTGTTGCTGTTCCTCGACATCTTTCGCGAATGCCTTTGCAGTCTCCACATAGCCTTCGTGGGCGAGGTATTGGCCGATGAGACTGTGTATCAAGGAATGCTCGTTCTGAGGAGAGTGTAGGTATGATACATCCGTCTGATCGATTTCGGCCAGAATGTTGTGACGTTCTTGCTCAACCAGCCCGTCAATATCGAACACGAAGGGGGTCTTGCCAAAGTTGACGCGCACATGTTCACCAGGCTTCTTTAGGCCCACGCAGGGGTACAATCTGTCCAGTTTCACGTTTTGAACAGCTGTCCCGAGATGTGTCCCATTCTTCGTGAAGAACGCACTTCCAGTCCTGAAGTTCATACCACACCCAATCACATCCTGGCTCATGAACTTGGGCCCGTATGGCTTGCCACTAGTAGTGCTTCCGAACATGAAGCCATCGTCGCCGTGATATGCCCAAGACTCTGATTCCCAGCCTGGAAGCCTGTTCAGGTTCGCCTTTCTGGTGGAGAACCCAACTCCTATCTGGGCGTCCTTGACTTTCGACAGTATCGTCACTTCGAAGTAGTATATCCCGACCTCTTTTGGCATGGGCCAATCGCTCCTCACTGCGGCAGCCTCATCTGCTGTCTTCGTCTGCCCATTAAAGCGTGCCTCAGTACCGTCTGCCAGAATGTCTAATCCAGTCCATTTGTCTTCGTCACTCCATCTACCTGGCAGAGGGTGCAGCTCATCGTCGACTGCAGAGATGGGCGGTCGTTCTACGATGTCCTGCATCACGCCGCGGTGCATATGTTGAGAAGACATCTTGCTCAGACTCGTTATGCTTGGGCTCGTGCTCAAACTTGGCTGGTGTGCTCGTGGGTTGGTGCTCACCCGCGCCTTCAGTTCGGCGATATGCTCATCGTGTGACTGTCGTAACCGTTGCACGTATCGTGAGTGCTCCAGATATGAGGGCGTGAAGAATGGAGGATGGTCCTCGTGTTCATTACAGCCCAGCCCGTCATAGCGAATAGTGTCGCCTCCGTATGTGTTGCCCGCATCTCCCATCAACCCACTGCTCGTCCCTGGCCTTCTGCCACTCTCTTGCTCATATCTGCTCGTTCCCGCCATGTCCCAACTCGATGGCGTCAGTGTAGTTTGGCGTAGTCCTCGTTCCCGGTCACGCTCTTCATCCGGAGGCGGTAAAGAAGCGCCAGATGGTTGTCTGCTGTGTGTGTTTGTTGCACTTTCACTGTTCCTTCCAGCGGCTACTGTGGCATAAGATGCTCTTCGGTAGGTGTTGGAGTAGTAGTCGGGTACTGGTCGTGGATTGTTGCTTCGATCCGAGTTGGAATTGCTCATTATGGTGCTTCAACAGGCGAGGAAGTCGTCGTTCACCACTTCCTCTCCAGTTATGTTCACGGTGAGACTGCAGGATAGCAGACGCTTATCGGAGGGACAACACGAGAGCAGCAGTACCGTCTCGAAGATCGGAGGTTGTTGATTCGTAGGCTCACGGACCCACTGTGCCTGAGGTCGAAGTCGACATCGCGGACACGGTAGACAGAAGGAATCGATCACAAACACAGGATGAGAGGTTGAGGAGTCTGGTGGCTGTTGGGAGCACGATATCATACCATGATGCTGCTAATGCGTGGTAGCTAGCTCCCGGCAAGCGCCATACTGCTTGTCACATGCGGGGAGGCACGCGGACATGTTCACTCGGCGATGAGAGATAGGGACAACAACGATAATGTTACGTGAAGAGTCAAAGATAACGCTGCTGCAGAAGCGTGTAGTGCACCGAGTCGACCGTCGTGGTAGAACAGGATTTAAATTGTCTGCTTTCCGTTCCTGCAACTTGATGAGACCCGTTCTGATATTAGACTGCTGCAGCTTTCCGTGAAGTCGAGTCCTTCATGCTCCCATAGCATATATATCAATGCCAGACATGGTGCACGCGCCCTGGGCGCTTGTGCCTACCAGATCCGTCCCCAAACGCCGTGCTAAAGTACTCCAAAACAGCTACCTGACCTTGCCATGTCCTAATAGCGTGGTGATATAAAGAGTCTTCTTTGACTCTACGCTCTCGCCGTGGTACAGCATAGCTCGTCTCGATGCCATTACTGACGACGGCTGATGAAACAAGGCTAGGCAGCCACGGGTGCCGGCGAGCTCTGCATACCCGTCATCATGGTGTCCTCGCCGACGTGACTATGACTTCGCTCGCTCTGCAGCGCACTGCTCTGATTAGGTTTCATGTCGCTGGAGCTGGCACTGTCACTCTTGACATCGCCGGGAAAGCCCTGGTCTTTGGGCGGTGCTTTCCAAGTAGAGAGATTCCAGGTCATACCTGTGAACGACTTGAGTTCGAGCGTCTTCTTGCCCCAGCGGCGACATGGCTTTCCAGTGCGATCGAGAGCACGGAGGCCAGCGTTGATGGCACCTGTATTAGCTTTGGGTCCGAGCTTGTGCGCAGGTATAGCATTGGCTGGGCGTGCACCGGTAGGGTTGTCTGTTGTACGGTCGATAGTGCCATCTGGACTATGAGGCTTGTTAGCATGTGATCGATAGTGATGTAGTCCATGATCTCGCCGCCCCCAAGCCACAGTGAGATGATATTGTGACCAGCCCAGCAGCATCTCCATTGACAAGCAATCACCAGGCCATCGTGCCCCCTGACAGAGAGCACGGAGCCATGCGACTGGTCATTACCAACATTCACATATGCCACGAGGGAATGCACTATCTGCCCATGCTATTGAACGCTAGTGTCGGTACTTACAGTCTGGGCTTCTTCTTTGGACCTGGTCGACCTCGCTCCCGAGGCGGTGCATTGGGGTCGATTGATGGAGGTGCTCGCTTCCGCCCTGTCCCCGATGCGCCTCCTCTCTTCCGTCTCCCATCAGCCTTGGGAGGTGCTAGTGTGTTGGGGTCGACAGCATCAGTGCCATTAGGCACAGGTGTAGCATTGGAATCTGATGACTTTTCGGCGACCTCTGATGGTTGTGCTGATGGTGATGGCTCGTTCTTAATGGAGGGTATCGCAGAGGCACTCGGCGAACTGTCTGACGGCCACTTCGTGAGTTGGCTCGATGGTATCCGCAGCGACACTATACGACTCTTCTTGCCAGGCTTTGGCGTCGACTTGGTGGTCGTCGACATGGTGTGTGATGATGATGATGGCAGTGGTTTTGCTGTAGCGTTGGCGATGGCGGCGTTGTGGAAGAAGAGATGAAGGAGTGGCTTGTCAGGAGTTTGCGACCGATGAGCCTTTCTCTACCACGTTGCGGAGTAGTCTCGCTCTGCGCTGCTTTGTTGTCTCCTTATTTGTCTCTCGTCGCTTACGGAGTGGTATTACAGATTCGGTGCTATGGTGGGTGAGTATGTAGTATTGCTGCAGAAAGGGAATCGTGGTGGAATGTAAAGGAAGTTGCTGATTACCGCACGATGGTCTCGGCTGGTGAGGGCCATCTCTACTGCTCGTTAGAAGAAGCCTTGTTCGTTCTCACAGGCGCGTGCGAGGTCCCGATCATCTTGTTACCTCCAAACTCAAGGAGCGTGAACGGATGTGCCGCAGAGCTAACCCTATTTGGGAAAGTATCCACTTATCTCGACACCACCACATCTTTCGTTGTTCCATTTCTCATTGGAACTTCGTATCAAGAACTAATTATCCACTCAGTCGTGCAGCGAGACTCCTTCTCTATATCTTGACAATCGTGCCGGGTTGTGTTCGACCGATCGGGGCTGACTGCCTACTCCCAGCGCTGAGACTGTTAAGCCAACGAATCGACAGACGAGCTCGTGTGCCAATCCACCCAGCCGAATCCTCGCGTTTACCTTGCTTCGCGCCACTTTGCCAGAGCCTGGTACCGCGCCAGGTCATGCCGGCTCGTTGAGTCGCTGATTGTACCGTGCTGACCAGACCTCGACGCGCCATGTCTGGAGAGCTCCACGCAATTGACTGACGTCTCCATGCTACACCTGAGGCCGTTGCTTGGGACGTACGTCAAGCTGCCAAAGGCGCGACGAGACAACATGGACCGCCTGCCAGAGGAGGTCATCCTCCAAATCTTCTCCTGTACGGCGTGACCTGTGTATGTAAGTACCGCGAGCTGACGATGACTAGATCTGAATGTCATCGACCTCGTACATGTACAACTTGTCTCGAGCAGGTACTTAGCACTTGGCCGAGACAATGCATTATGGAAGCTAGAATGCTTTGATCACTCTCAAGCAGAAAGATTGAGACGTCGAAGAGATCTGCTAAATAGCCAAGATCCTGGACTTGTCGCGATCCGCAATGCAGCAGCCAATGCTGCGACCGTGCTCCTCGCTCCGTCTGCAGTGGCGCCTGTGTTGAGCAATTCCGAAGACTCTGCTGCGCGAGCATGTCTTCAGCGAGCGCGAGCTCTTGCGAATTGGGAGCCTGGCTATCCTGGAGAGGGTATTGACTACTACGAAGAGTACATTCAACGACATGCAGCTATAAATGTTGGCTGGATCGACCTACCCAAGGCTCTCACTACTGATCAACACGAGATTCGAGAAGCTACCGGTGTCGGTCTGCTGATGGACTCGCAAGATCACTCTAAGGAACATGCCATTGCTGCCCTTGATGATGGGAGTGTATGCATATGGAATCTATCCGGACGATCTCAGACTTGTAACGGTGGTGGCGGCAGACTGCTTGCTCAGTCCAAGGCCGGACTGCTTACCGGGAAGCTGCCACATGCTACTTCAGAGAGCCATGCCGTAATGACTGAAACTGGAGCTGTAGAGTGTGTGACTGTGGACAGCCTTTCGCGAAAGGGATATTTCGCTATCCAGGATCAATTGCAGGAGATCGATTTGACCACTCTTCAAACAATCTCCACTAAGCAATATCCATTCCCGATTACAGCACTGTCTGAGATGCAGAACCGCACACCACTCACAGTCGGCACAAATATGACTGTGCATCTCCACGATCCCAGAGACCCTAGCTTCGGAGCTGGGGACAGTCCGTCGCGAGGAGAGCTCATTGGTGGCTCTATATACTCTCACGCGACTCTAGCCCAGCCCGGTCCTCTGTCGATCCTGCATCAAGATGGAACTCAAGACAGCTCCATCTGGGTAGCTGGGCGCTTCACTTCGCTACTCAACTATGATCGGCGCTTCTTTCCACGTTTGCGTGGCACAATCTTTAGCGGAGCTCGAACTGCATGCCTCACTTCACGGCCTCGTCCTTGGATTCCACGTAGCCTGGATCTCGTTCGTCATCCAGACACCTCCCTCTCAGCCATGCAGGCAAGAAGAGACGACGCCGGCACGACGATGATGGCTGCAGCAGAGTACAAAGGAAAAGGCTCACTGGAATTTTATGCTCTACCGTCAGTAGTAGAGCCATATAAGAACCGACAGACTGCCTCTGCTTCGAAGCTACTCTCTGTGGCATCTCATGGAGGCCGCGTAGTCTTCAGTGATGGCGACGGCCATCTGAAGTGGATGGAGCGAGATGGGTCCACTTATGTGCGGACTTACAACATCAACGATAGTTTGCCGGTCGAGAACAGTACGGCAGCATTCCAGGATTCGACGCCCCAAGGCATATTCGCAACTAGTGGGACAGAGATGCCTGGTCAAGGCGATATAGTACAGAAGATCATGCCACTTGGTAAGCATTTTAGTGAAGCAAGTGATGATAGTCGCCTTGACCTCAACCAGAACAAGCTGCTGCTGTGGACTAGTGACGGCAGATTGGGAGTGCTTGGCATGGGCCAGGATGATCCCCTTGATGGTCATGAATGGCACGACGCTCTTGAAGAACAAGCACTTTCTGCTGCAGAGAAAGCCCGTCAAGATGCAGAAAGGCAGTATGGAATGGCAATGCGAAGAGCCCTGGAACGCAACGCGGACGAGGTGCGTTTTGTGAGAGGATTGGGAATGGGTTACACCAGATGATCAAGGAGAACATATGTATTCACTTCATCTACCTCCCCTCTATCCTGACATCAACGCCACCATTCTGACCTTCCCCTCTCCGCCTCTCTAGAACTCTCTGAATAGCCATATTCACCTCGGGATCCCTTTGAATCGTATTCTTCACGAGCCACTCTTTCAAACTTGTCCTCAGCTCCCTGCCAGTGCTAGGGTCATACGCGAATGGCGTCAATTCCATCTGCATTAATCTCGAAATCTCAGCGTCTGCAGCTCCTGTCAACGCATCGACTCGATCGAGGATTTGTCCAGAAACACCACCACCAGAAGACGCTCCTTCCTCCAATGCCTGCTGCTTCGGGTCCTGCAGTAGTGGTCCAAGCTGACTCATAGCAATGAAGAAGGTAACAGTCAACTTCCTCAACAGTGTGATCATCTGGAATGGCAGATAAGGAGATCTCAATCCAGTGACCACCATGAATGGATTCACGAACTTCGTCAAAAGCGCCGGAAAGTAAGGTCGTGTAATCGTATGCATCTCAAGCACAAATAGCGAAACCATAACCACATAACGCCAGAACATCCCCTGTCGTAGATAGCCGAGTACTCCAAGAAAGATCAGAACCGCACCAGAAGCGACATAGTAGCCTAGAAGATGCTGAAGTCCAGTAAAGATGTAGTCCTTGATAAATTTGTTGTGTTGTCCCCATCCTAAGATCTCAGGTCCGAATCGATCATATGCAAAACGTTTCGCAGGACTGATCAAAGTGTCTTTCGCCAAAGTAAGTTGAACATAGATACTCTCAATCGTTGCCTTGTCGCTTCCAGCAGCGGCTTTATCAGGATGGAATTGGATTGTCAGTCGCCTGAATTTGCTCTGGATAGTCTTCTCACTCGCATCATGAGCGACTCCCAGAAGACGATAGAAGTCTCCAGCTGTTTGGATCTGGTAGTCTGCTTCGTAGATTGTGTAGAGGAGATAGGCAACTATGACTGCAATGTGGATTGCTCTTCTGTCCCGGGCATAGCGGGTCGTGCCTGGTGTGGGCTTGGGATCACCGGCGCGGATGAAGATAGAGTATAGAGCTGCTTGAACGTAGCCAGTGACCAGGTTGGGGAGGAAGTACCAGCCGGCTAGAGAGAGGAGTTGTATAGACATTGTCTTGCTCTATGAACTCATGGTATAGCCCTGTAGTTTCTGTCGTATGGATCGAGGAGATGGCCGGGACTGCTGAGCCTGGCGAAGAAGTGTCTTGTGAGTCTTGGACTACGGAGGATCAATGCACGGGAAGCGATTGCTGGTACTGGATGTTCGGTTGAAGTGTCGAGTATTGAAGCCAGGTGGAACTGTCGGATCCATTCATGGACGGATGGCCCAGTTGTCCCACGGCTTAATCACGCCACATATTATGCCCTCTTATCTATGCCCCATCGCAGCTTCCATTCCCCGAATAATTTCTGTTGCGGCTTTCACATGCAAATCAGCATTACCGCGAACACACCTACGATGGCCAGAAAGGAACGAACAGCAGAGGAAGCGGCGGCGAAAGCTGCGCGCAAGGCAGAAAAGAGCAGCAACAACAAGAAGAAGACTTTCACTTTGGACGACAAACTGGACAAATTCAGCCCGCTTGAGCAAATCACTGCGACTCTCTTCCTCGCATTGTCGCCCGTCATGAACAAGAACCCGCTGGAAGGAATCTGCGCCGAGCATCTGTCGCCGCTCATGCTGCAGTACTATCCACGCTTTGACGGAGTCGTGTTGTCATACGAGAATGCTCGATTGTCAGAAGGTCCCGACGACGATGCCTCAGCTCCCACGGTCCTGGCGCGCAGCATCAACGAATATGGCGTTGAGTTTGTCTGGGTCACAGCAGACTTCCTCGTCTTCAGACCTGCGCCAGGAACTTACATCAAGGGCGAGGTGAATCTGCAGAATGAGGGCATATTTGGCCTGATCTACTGGAACTACTTTACGGTGTCAATACCGAAGGAGAACATGCCACAGGATTGGTCATGGAATGGAGACAAATGGGTGAACGGGGAAGGTGAAGCGGAGAAAGAGGTAACCTGCAAGGTGGAAGACTTTGAGCCGTCTGGAGACGGAAGCATTTCGATCACTGGCACACTGGTGGGAGTATGAAGGAGCAGGACCATGGAGAACACTGAAGTATGGCAGACGCCAGAAAGCGATCTCTGATATTCGCGAAGTCTATCTCTATCCGGATCCACTCTGCCTCTACTTTGCAGCAGAGCCTGATCGCATCGCTGGGAAGAAGATGCCTGGATGCGCAACGGTCATCAGTATTGATGCAAGTGCCACCATCGCACCATCCAGGATCAAGAACTCCTTCTCATTCTGCATCAACGGATTGCCCCAGCCGCCCGCCATCTCTGGAAGACGATATATACTTCTGATGAAGATTGCCAGGAAGGCTACAGCCGTGCAGCCCAGGTAGTAATAGAAGCCCTTGCTGGTTGCGGAATATGGCTGTGCCTTTTCGAGCTCGTCTGGAGAAGTGCGCAGAGTCTTGGACCTAAACAGCGCATATGCAAAGTCCGCAGCCAATAGGAGACAAATGAACATCGTTGCAACCTGGACGGCAATACCGGTTATCATCACGCTATTTCCCGTGTTGATGATGTCCCCACTGCCCGATGCTGCGATACCTCCGCCTGCAGCCTGCAAGAGGATGCTAAAGATGTCGCATGAGATGAAGATCCACGTATACAGCTTCGGCTTGAGTCGCGATTTTTCTGGTCCCAACGCGAGCACCATGTGTTTTAGCGTCAGATATATGCCGGCTGCCAGGAATGACGGGGAGAGGATCAGACAGCAGATCTGAATCTTGAAGCCATTTGAGTCCCATGGATTGGAATGCATGATCAGTCGGCCTCCGTAGCCGATGACTTCGCCGATACATCCTATGCCGACAACGATGGAGAAGGCAACGACCTTGTATCGGATCCCGAGCACGACCTGGGCGATGGCGCATACTCCGAAGACTGCCAGCAATATGCTATTGCCAGCTAAATCTGGTGTGTAGCCTACAATTCACAGAAATGGTCAGCTGCTGTCTCATACAAGGAGTCTGGTACACGCACCATATGTAGTTGCCTCCACCGGGCATGCTGCCGAAACAGAATTGCACTGATCATAGGACATCCCTACTGTTGTCGAGACGCACAAAAAAGAAAGTTTGATATCACAATGAAAGAAGAAAAAGATCGCTGTACATGTATCTTATGACAACGAAGCTTCCAACTCAAACTACTTAACAAAACAGATCTGAAGACTTCGCACGTATCGCGCATGTTCGGATGCAGCCATCATCAGAGAACGTGGCGAAGTGGACCTAAGGGATGCTCACATGCGTGCGAGATCTCGTTCACTAACCGCATATAGTACTGGGCTGAACGTCTCGAGATGGCTCAACCAATCATTTGCGATCCCAGAATGACGCGGTCTTGTGCTTTGCAACCTCTCTCGTACATCTGCGATGCTGCATTCCTTTGTCATCAATCCTGCTCGTACGCCGTACTCACCATGAATGCAAGCCATAGACAAACGATGGTACACGAAGACAAATGCCGAGTCGAAGACATCATGCTAAAACGACTACGGGTTGCTTTGCGTGCAAGGCGCGCCGGGTGAAGGTAAGAAGTGCCTCGTGTTTGCAGCATATATCTTATCTGACAGTCACGCGACAGTGCGATGAGGCTCGACCTGCATGCAAGAGCTGTACGCGAAGACAGACAAAATGTCAATATCCTTACGATGAAGATGGACAAGCGACCTCACCACAGCAGTCATCGCAGCATGCTCGCAGTCCTAGTGTTCACGAACAGACATTCCACGCACCTCAGGTATTCGATTCTCTGGACTTGCGACTGATGCACCGCTACTGCACAAACACCTCAGTCCACCTGTTACCATCACCAGAGGCAACTCAAGTATGGCAAATGGTAGTCCCACAGAAGGCCGAAACGCATCTAATCCTTCACCATGCAATCCTGGCACTCGCAGCAGCAGACCTAGCAGCAAGCCATGCCTCCGAGGATGCGACTCTTACAGCGACATATCGCGCTCGAGGCCTCTACCATCAACAAGTCGCCTTGCCAATGTTTCAGACCATGCTCCAACATCAATCCCAGGATCCTTCTTCAAGTAATGTCATCTTCCTCTTCTCGATCGTCCTGATTATCCTAGCTTTCGGGAATCTCCAATCAACAAGCGAACCACCGACCGTTGATGACGTCTTGCAGGTCTTTGCGCTGTTCAGAGGACCGAGGACACTTTGGAATATCCGCGATACTTCAGAAGAATCCATGACAGAAGTCATCTTCTCTGGCGAAAAATTAACAATGTCAACTTCGCCTCCGTCTTCCGATCACTTATTCGCGGCTCTCGACCAAGAAGACTTGGATGAAGTGTGTATGGAAGCTGCTAATTTGCTAAAGCAAAGCTGGGCTACGGTACAATCTCTACCAAACGATGTGAGAGCTATGGCCTATTTCCCTGCGATGGCCGACGAAGCATTCTTCATCAAGGTTGCGAATCATGAGCGGAACGCATTGTTGGTGCTGAGACATTACGCGATCATATTGAAGGCGCACGAAGAGAGGTGGTGGGTGGGAAGGTGGCATAGGATTCTTGTGGCGGCTATTGATGCCGTGTGTTAGGAGGCCAAAAAGTGGTCTTCGTGAAAGCTGTGGTCGTATGTCACTCTCTTTGTAGAGGGGTTCTGGCCTCCTACCTACGAGGACATGTGCGCTGGATGACGGAGAGGCCTGTATTTGTGAAAGTTGCAACATGATACATGTATGGACTCTCTCATTACACATATCTCCTGAGAAGCCAAATGGAGTTGAGCATAAGAGAAGGAAATCATGTAAACATGGATCAAGACACGCGGATCTCAGCGTATTGACTGCTGAGTGTTTGAGCGTTTCTGCAGTCATAAGTAGGCTGGCTTTGGTGGCCGGTGTATTGTAGCACACCTGGATTGCGACTCTTGAATTCTGGCGTCAGCTAGGAGTGGATGATAGTCGTTGGTGTGTGCAGTATTCTGTACATTATTCCAGCATCGTGACCGCGTGGGGAGCATCAAATCATCAGAATGAATCAACACAAACAACGCCACTGCAATGCCACGCTTCACGCTCATCACGTCACAACAAACTTACTTCTTTCAAGCAGTAGTCATTCTTCCCATCTTCGGCTTGCGAGCCTGACCGCCACTTGCAAGCTTCTTCACCAACAGCTCCCCGTGGTCAGCCTTTCCACGTGCAGGAGAAAGGCTGCCACTTCGTCCTTTCTTGTCATCTTCGTCAAATGTCGAAGACTCAGACTTGCTGCGATCTTCATCCACAACTTCCAGTTTCTTCTCCTCCGCCTCATGGGTAGCAAAAGTGGTCTTTGCTTGTCCTCCACCAGGTGGCAGATTGACTTGAGGATCTTCTTCCTGGTCCATAGCGCCGACCTTGGGCTGTTCGGCTCTCTGCATCTCCTTCATACGCTTCTCAAAGTGTGCTTCGAGGTTATCGCCGCGTTTGACATGCTTAAGCGCCCGATTCGCAGTATTGATGTTCTCGAGTGCGCCGGCTTTCTTCCACTTGCGCTTCTCCCTGCCAAGTTTGTAGCGATTAACCAGGCTTCCTCCGACAGGACCGTATTGATCATAAGCAGTCTGCCAGATGTCTTCGTACACCTTCCAGCCCTCCAGGACTTGCTTCGTGATTCGCTCCAGCTGCTCATCTTTGTCAGGAGTGTTTTGCAGTTGCAGAGCTTGGAGATCTTTCACTCCTTGTACAAGGTGTGCTCTGCGGATAAACAGCTTTGAGCCAGGAGCATTGACAGCGCTGCTGCTATGCTTCTTGCAATATACAAGAAACCCCTTTCCAAAGTATGCAGGTGGCGAGACAAGAGCAGAGATGTTCTTCATGACGAAGCCGCCTAGTCCTTTCCCGATGCCAGTGGTGAAGCCGCCGAGCTTAGCAGGCACAGTGTCGCCGTCTTTCCAACCACCTACGGGTTGCGTGATCAGTCCAGTCCATGCGTCGTAGATTCCATACGCAAATTCCATCCTGCCTGCCGTGGCACCTGTCTTGATGCCAGTAATCCTGATAGGTTTGCGCACAGTCGAGTCACCCCACAGTCGCGGAGCATTGTGAAAGCCTTGGGCAATGGCCATATGGAGGTCGTTCGGCATAGTAATGAAAGCCCATCCGGACTGCTTCAGTCCTTGATGCATGTCGCCTGCCAGCTCTCGAGTTACAGGCTGAGCCGGATCTGCCGAGAAGTCTGTTGCTAGCGTGTTATTCGTCTCGACCCTTGTCGCGCTAGGTCGTCGTGTATCCTTTGGTGGAGTTCCGTCGACTGTGCTTGCTTGCTCAGACTTTCCTTCTTTGCGGTCGTCTTTGCGTTTCTTACGTTCAGCCTTCTTGCGCTCATGCTCGGCACGCTTTCTCATATGGTTGGCCATCCTGATCGGCACCATTCCGACACCGGCACCAATGCCGTACAATGAGTCTGTCAATGCACCAACAGTGCCCGTGACGGGTTCTCCAGGTCCGTCGAAATCGTTCCAGACCTTCTTGTGCAAGAGTTTCAGATCGCTAGCCTTGATCTTACCCTCCTCCATCAAGATCTCAGCTGCAAGCGCAGACAGTCGCAATGCAGAACCTTTGATCCTCCACTCTGCAACTCGATCTTCCAAGATCGAACAACGAATGGTTCGTGCGCCTGCCAAGGGAAGCGAACGATGGAAAGAAGCGACCGCATTTGCAGCTCCGTCTCCTTCTCGCTCGATGCCATCGGCCAATTTCTGCACATTGCGTTGCGCTTCTTCTGTGAGCAACTGTTTGATTCCATCGGCCAGTTTCTGTGCAGTGAGCTTCTTCCAAGGGACGACCTCTGTTGCGCCAGCCTTCGCAGCGGCTACTCTCGCAGCCCAGAATGGTTGATCTCCAAAGAATGGGACGATCATTGTTGGCTTAGCGCACTTCAGGCCGATAGCAGTAGTGCCTGCGCCACCATGATGGACCACGGCTTTGACTCTTGGAAAAAGCCAATCGTGAGGTGTGTTCTCTAGCATGAAGATGTTGTCTGGCGTATTGGCATTACTTGAGCCTAGTCCACCCCAACCTTTGTTGATGAGGGCACGTACTCCTGCGATCTTAGTGGCCTCGATAATCATCTCGGTGAACTTATTGGGGTCATCAACAACGATCGAACCAAAGCCAATGTAGATCGGAGGTTCACCGGCGTTCAGGAAGTCCTCTAGGTCCTGCGGAGGCTTGAATGTCTTCGCCATCTCCAAGAAGACGAATCCAGATATGTCAATCTCTGGTCCCCAGTCCGAAGGCTTGGGAACGAGTGACGGACTCCACATGTAGGTGTATGGTACATGCATGCGATACAGAGCTCCTGGCGCCCAAAGTGAGCTAACAGGCTCAAGTCCAAGAGTCTTCACTCGGAACTTGTTGATGATATCTCCTAGCCCTTGCCATGTCATCATTTCAACCAAAGGGTAGCTCATAAAGTTCTAGAAGGGTTAGCAAGTATCTCTGAAAACGCAGGCTGTCTTATCAAGTGTCTGTCTTTGAGCTCAGCACCCCAGTGGATGTGGGCTCAGTGAGACACTGTCAATAGCGCATGCCTTCTGCCTACTACACTTACAGTATAGTTCGGATCCACATTGCTCTTCCCGGGCTTGATGTTTGCAAGTGGGCTGGGGAACGCCTGTGTCGGTGTGTAGGGAAATGTGAACATTATGTGAAGAGGTATGCCCAGACGCTCAGCGATGTGCACGTGGGCCATCGAAGGAGGGTTCGCAATGATCGCATCTGCGATAAAGGGTGCCTTGCTACCAAGGAGTTTCTGATTGAGAACGTCCTTCTCGTCGTCGGTAGCATTGACACAAGCACGATACATGCCGTCGAACATCTCGGCCATACCATCTCGTCTCCTCTTCACCTCACCTTCGCGAATCGTCTGCATTGTGGGGATGATACCGGGGTTCTTGACCATGAAGGCCATAAGCTCAGAAGGATTCCCGCCGATGCTGAAGAACTCCAGGCCACCCTCCTTCTCGACAAAGTCGCGGAAAGTCGGATGTGTTGCTATCCTCACACGATGGCCATGTTCCTCTTTCAGAATCTTGCCGATCTTCATGAAAGGTTGAATATCGCCACGACTGCCAATGATCATGATCACAATGTTCAGCCGCGGTCTGCGTGCTTCCAGGGGTATCGTGGAGGCGATGGATGCCACATCGTCCTCCTCGCACCCGGCCAAAGGATGGCGTGCAGAATACTGTCGCTGTTTGTGTCCTTGTGTCCTCCGATTTGGTATGTCCAAGTGGTGTTTGATGCTGTGTCCCAACGCCTTTGCCAGATACCCATTGTTGGATGTATCATTGATGGAGATGTTCAATCGCCCATCACGCTTTGACACCTTGCCTTTCGACTTGAAGTATTCATTGCCAACGTGGAACTTCGAGAATGAGTGGCCTTGCTTCTCGTCCTGCTTCAACCGCTTCTGCTCTTCCTTATCTGCTTTGCTCTGAACGCGCTTCATCCGCTTCGGACGAGCAGCTGCTTTCTTCACCTCCTCATCGCTCGAGCTAGAGTCTGATTCAGAAGACATTGGATCCCATCTGTACTGATATGGCTGTTGTCGTCGGCGCATGGCTCGAAGTAAAGTTGCGCTTCGGTCTGGAGCTTTGGGTCGGCTTGCTGGCGCCGTGCTTGCTCTTTTCAAGCCCGATCCGATCACGTCCGTGTCTGCTCGCCTGACTGGTCCCGTATTGCTGCTGCTCTTCACAATATCATTCGACTGTCTCCCATCGTCAACATCACCGGCGTCTTCTGCGAAATATGATCGGTCGGTCTCCAGAGGCGCCTCGACTTCCTCACGCGCCTCTTCGTCTTGTTTCTCGCCATCCAAATGGGCTCCAAAGTCAACTCCGGGCAGTGGCGAGGTAGGTAATATGGATGTTCCGCTCTCGTCCATCAGTCGTGCTGGCTCGCCTGATCCCACCGGCACATCGAGCCTTTGAGATGCCAGCGGCGTGGACATGATGTCGTCGCTTCGCCGGTGTGCTACCGAGATCTCTCCTTGTGTTGCCTGAGCGCTTCTGAAGTATGTTTGTCTGCTCCTTCCTTCAGCACTGCCCATGATCCAGGCATATCAGTGATCAGCTTTCGGTCTGTGCTGTCCGAGACACAATAATAATATGGTCTTATGTGCGAGAACGTCGAGCACGTCAATAGTACAACACCATCATCGTCTGTTCTTACCGTGCCGTAACGAGAATGTCGCTGCGATGTCAAGCTTTGAGACTACATGTGCTTAGTGAATGCTTTCTACTCTCTGTCATCATATCGGGTTCGCTGGAAGCAAAAACACCTCTAGACTGATGTCATTCCGCGGAATCCTTCTCGAGCCGCAACCGGTCTTCGTTCGGAGTGCGGCCGGCGCGTAGCAATCCTGAGGAATGGCAGAGACTGAAGGGCAGCATCGTAAAGATCGTTCAGTACATAGTGCTATATGTTGATGGTTGACGACGATCAGTTCATGACTTGCCAGGTTGAACACCTTGATCCACGTTCCACAACGTGAAGTTGGTTCTCTAGATCGAAGCTTGCGAGCTGGCTCGTGCCGAGTCCACCTGCAGATCACTGAGGCGCTCGATGATGTAGTTTTTGATGAGCAGACCGTACTACGAGACTAGTAGAAACGGAGAACGGTGGAGAGTGCCATTCTGCTGTGACATGTGCTGAGTACGGCATCGAATGTGCCTGAGACTCCAGGGAGAGACCATCTCGGGACAACGTTCTTGGCGGTCAGCATTCGGACGGAGCAGTGAAACGTCCGACGTGTGAGATGGTGATCGGCAGAAGGATGAGCTGCTGCCGTTCTCAAGGTCAGCGAAGAAGAATAGTGGTAAAGCAGCAAGTATCTCTGTAATGGCGAAACAGAGAAGTGTTGCACTCCGAGTTCCAATGTCATAGTAGGGTTGATGGAGTCGAAGCAGTTGTCATCTTTGGTTTCATTTGTGTACAAATTGTGTAAACATTAGATAGCTGAAGTGGTATCATCAAAACATCCAACGCCTGATGGCCAATTGCTCCCACCAGCGCGTCCTCGCTCGCATGAAAACCACAATACGAGAGTCGTTAAAATATACAGTGCTTGGTACATGAGATCGTGCCGTTTTTACCATCCATGCAAGTCGTTTCAAGCCGTTGCCTCAGTCGTGTCTCGTGTACGCGAGAGAAGACGATGTGCGACAGACAGCTTGTCATGCGGGTGCTTCACTCTACAGAGAGTAGAGGATGTCAGCCAGGTCAAATCATTACACTTCAATAGTCATGATGCTGGGCTTAGACCTGTGACATAGCTGGTCCGCGACGGATGCCCTTTGGTGCTGAACCGCCGCCCATGGAGGTTGCGCTGAAGATGGTCGTTACGACAAACGCAGCGAAGCCGAACCAGAGGAATGCGCAAGAGACTTGCGACTCGCGGCATGCGGAGTGTGGGTTGCTGGCACCACGAATGACCTTGTTTGTCCTTACGTAGTCCTAGATGTCTGTTAGCAACTGTTGTTTTGTCCTTGCTCTTCCGGCTTCACTTACATCATTGTTGCAGCTGTGTACACCAAGCTCAGCAGCGAGCGCAACGGCACCGCAGAACCAGAAGAGAGTGATAAGTCCATCGAGAGCCAGTGGGAGCATGCCGTGTACTGCGAACCGTTCGTTGAAGGTCGCGGGTATCAGGAAGAACAGGCATAGCATGGCGAATGCAGCGCAGAACATGGTGTAGTTGTTGACAGCGGAGTCGGCGCCCATTGCGATCGCGTTACCGATGATCGCCATGATGAGGAGAGACATGAAGAACTGACATGCCTGTTAGCTGGTTGTAGGGCTCGGGAACATCGCGATGACTGCGTACCTGGAAGCCACGAAGGCCCAGACCGAGTATTTGTGCCATGCCCATGTTGTTGGAGTGGGTGTCGCGTTGCGTGATGAGGTGTTGGTGTGCGGTGTACAGGTCTCGGAAGCACGAACTGCAGGTGCGACAGGATCTCAAAGGCTTGGTAGGTAGTTTGCTGAGTGTGGCGTGACAAGACAAAGCTGTGGTGAAGAGGAGGAGGACTGGAGTTTAAGAAGCCGAGAGCAGCGCAAATCGTAAATCGTCAGCATTTTCTACGTCATGAACTCAAACTCGGACCATGGACTCATGCGGAGAACGATTTCACTGCGAGCGTGAAATACGATGATGCAGACATTTGAGAATGTGTGCCTTGATTGCTTTGGCGCGTAGAAGGCCTTCTGTTCTTTCCACTTGTTGGCTATCATGTGCTACTGTACGTTGTTCTGTTCATGTTCTTCGCTGCGACCTTGATTCTGTCTTCACGATGCTCATCCTGGAAACATCCTAGTCTCTGGTTGCGCGGTCAGTGCTTTGTGCCACGCGGTATGCAGTTCGTCCGATACAAGCCACATTCCTCAACTCGCACGACAATGCACATTCCTCGACAGACCACCTCTGTCAAACCATCTTCGGCGTGACAGTAATCCTTGACGGTTCCAATCATTGTTACAAAACCTTGTATCGTGGTGTTTTAAGCAATCGAATAGCTCGAGCCACAGCTGCAGGCTAGTCATAGCTTTCCTAGCCGTGAGCCGACCGATCGTGAGGCGTCGAGTCCAGTCCATTCTGGACCAGAACAATTTCTTCGAACCGCTCGTCACTTTCCTACGCCTCCAGAAGAGCGTCATCAGTTCGGAGTGCTCTCCCTCGATTGTGCTTTCTTCCATACCTTGTGGAGATGTATAGTATGAACCTATATTACCGCTAATAGCGAGGTGAGTGATTTCATATACGTGACGATATATCGTCGTATTGAGGATCGTCGAATGTAGCACGTTGTGAACGAGAAACATGGAAGCGTCCAACGCTTTATACTTGAGCTCATATACTTGAGCTCATGCTACTGATAGAGAGGCACTCATACACATGCTGCCAGCATCGTATATTTTCTTCACTTCAGTCGTAGAAGCTGCGAATTCGTCCGTGGAAGTCCGCCTAGCCAGCAGTACATGCTTCACTCGCTCCCATCGATTCGTCGCTCCTCCATATTCAGCCAATGGCCATTCCAACCCACACTTCATCATGCAAAAGTCTCATAACTTGCCTTTCCAGCTCGTTGCTCCCCAAATCATTGTCCTGTTGCCAGTCGTCTCTATCTAGTCGTTCGCCTCCGCCAATGCTATTATCAATCGGCTGGCCACGTCCAAGAATGGAAAGGGACTAGTAATCTCCTTTTCGTCTCCTGTGCGGCCAGCACCCACCAATTCCTCTCCAGCCGCATCAATCTCAACATCATCAGAGTCGTAGCCATCAGGCGCGTGGTCCACACGTATCACATCACTTTCGTTACTGCCAGTAGCCTCCCGCGTATATCGAGGCTTGAGCCTCTCGTAACCAGCGCACTTGAAGTCCACAAGGTAGAAATCCTTTTCTATAGAATAAAGCTGAATGGTAACGTAGACCCATACAGTCTCTTCTGGCGCTGGTACCTCACCGCCGGCTGTGTAGCTGTACACCGAGCCAGTCCTGCTGCCCGGACCAGTGGCGGCGATGTTCTCGGTACTGCCGGCTGCGCTCGGGGTGCTACCAGAGTCCATGCCAGAGACCGCTGCTGAGCTTGACTTCCTGTGGTCGTGATGCAGGTTGACTGTTGAGCTGTGCGCCGAGGCAGGATGTGAAAAGCCAGGCGGGAACATGCCCTCTTTCTTGAATCTGGCGTTGATGCACCAAGGATCCTCAGGAATGTTCTCGTAGCCATAGTCGTTCCAGCGGCCATACCGCTCTCTGCCACAAGGGCCCTCTCCATTCTGCTTGCGCTTCGCGCGGCGACGTTCCTGTTCCTCGTGCGTGGCATATTCCGGATCAGTGCCCGAGCCTGGATCCGAGTCACTATACTCGGGACTATTGCTACGAGTTCTGTTGGGACTAGCATCGGAACTGCCGCCGTCTGAATTCTTTGGTGGCTGAATCTCCCACACTGCTCCCATCTTATTAAGCGCCCTGTAGATCGCAAGCATGGCTTCTGCAGGCGAGTTACGACTTCTGATGCCAAACTGCCACTTAGTGGGTCGCTGCTTCTTGACCTTGCCCTCGGGTATCTTGGTCATATCAAGATCAGGCTTTTCGCCTCGGGCCAGGTTGGTAGAGCTCCTGCTGTGTGGCTTGAGGCGTCTGGCTGTGGCTTCCTGCTCCTCCTTCGTCCGAGGCTTGTCAAGTTGTGTCTCTTCGTCGCCAGCAGTCGGCGAGTGTGACTTATTGATGTGACCTCGCATATAAGCTGCATGATAGTCTGGCAATGACGATGGCAGGATAGCGATGGTTGATGCCGGTGAGCGTGCCTCCATGATCGATCCAGAGCCAGTCGAGCCGTGTCGTGGGTGGTCGAGGGGCGATTGTGCTATCTTCCGCTGTGCAGAAGGAGCAGGCTGCCTCTTAGGCGGCGGTGTCATTGTGAGAAGACTTCCGGTGTTAACGGGTGGCGAGTTAGGATAGTCTGGAATAGCTCTTTGCAGCGCAGGGTTCGATGCTTGAATCACATTCTCGCGCACAATTAGGTAGGCATCTTTGATAGCGCTCGGCTCGTCCTTCTGCAATGCTTCCTGCACATCATCTGCAGCGTATCCCATGGTCTTGCCAAGCTTCCCAACGACGCTTTGATGGATCTTCTCCTGGACCACAGCAGGCTTACCCTTGCCCAGAGTGGATGGATCGATGGACTTGTTTGGGTCGACTCCGGTATCGAAGAACTCCTCTGGCGGAACTGACAAGTACTCGGCAAGATCCTCGCGAAACCATGGATCCAACCGGATTTCTGCGATGCCGATTCTGTTGACAGGATTTACTTGCAGCATGGACTTAATCAGGCGAGCTGCGCCAGGAGATATGAACGGCGGGATATGGTACTGGCCCTGAGCAATCTTCTTGAACAATGCCGGGATGTACTCGTCGTCGAATGGTAGGCGTCCCACGAGAAGCACATATAAGATAACACCACAACTCCAGACATCAACCTCAGGTCCGGCATACAGCTTACCGCTAATAACTTCAGGAGCAGCATAGTTTGGACTACCGCAACTCGTCTTCAGAAAGTTGCCATCGGTCATGATGTTGCTCAGTCCGAAGTCGGCAATCTTGACATTGAGCTGATCATCCAAGAGGAGGTTCTCTGGCTTCAGGTCACGGTGGACAATCTTGTGGCGATGGCAGTATTCCACGGCACATATTATCTGTTGGAAAAATGTCCTCGCCTTGCGCTCTTGCATCTTTCCGTTCTGTACGATGTAGTCGAATAGCTCATCACCGGCATATTCGAGCACCATGATGATATCGGTGGGCGTCGTGATGACAGTGTACAGCTTGATGATGTGTGGATGCCGCAGCAGTTGAAGATATTGAATTTCGCGCTCAATCCGTCCAGCCATATCTCGTGTGACTAATTTCCGGCGCGATATGATCTTCAATGCCACCTTCTGTCCAGTCACGGCGTGAGTTGCGAGCTTGACCTTGCCGAAGGAGCCCTCACCCAGCGTCTTGACTACATTGTACTGTCCCAGCCTCGTCATCGCTTTTGCCTGCTGGTGGTTTGGTGGTGCACGCAAGACGGGCGTGCCGCTGTGCACTTGAGGCTGCTGCGATTGCGACTGCTGAGGTCTTTCATCACGCGAATTACGGCGTTTCTCCGCAGGTGTGGGTGCTATCGACAATGCCAGATCCTCGTCGTCGAGTGCGGAATTCATGGCGGGCATCGAGAGAGGCCGGCTGGACCGGCCAGTGAAGGGACTTCAGCCCAGCGTTGTCGTAGTCAAAGGGTCAGGTTGCACTTGGTGAAAGAGTCGCTGCTTGTGCCAGCCTTGGCGCGAGCGATGGGTTTGATATCGCTGTAGATGGGGTATGTCGGCGGCGAGAAGGCGTTGTGTTGGTATGAGATCGTGCCGTTCGGTGAAATGTCTCCAGTGCAAGGAGGTGTTGTTGAAATCTGAAGTGATAGCGGGGAAGGTATGTGGAGCGTTCAATGAGCAGCAACACGAGCACAGGCCCCATACATCGTGACATTAAACTTCACGATCTGGGATTGACAAAGATTGACGTAACTGAAGACCAGGTTGCCTATCCTCCGTACATATTTCCTCCGTAGTGTCTACACATCCACGCCTTTCAGCTGTGATCGAGTCGAAAAGACTCACCCGAGGCCACACTCGTTCACATGGAGGGCAACCAGAACGCACGGCAGGCGGCGTGACAACCATGTCCATTAGACTCCTTTCCCAGAACAGAATCACTTGCATGACTAGCGCGTGAGGAGTCTTGGCTTACAACCAGCCTGGTCAACAGGCACGTGAGAACTTGAGCAACATCTCAACCACCACGAGCATGCTATATAAGACGGAAGAAGTATTGCCATGGTATCGGTGCAGCCGTCACCCGAAGCCCAGGAAGCTGGATGCCAGATGCAATGGCTTGGTACCGGGAGTGCATATTCACTTCCTAAGCGCTAGGGTCCAACTAGGGTTACGTGAACTATCGCCACGCAAAGTATTGGTTGATTGCAAAAACTTTCTCGGAGTACTGAACATAATGATGGAATGCATAAGAAGTCTGGGTAGGTTTTCGTCAAGGCTGGAGTCGTGGTGGCCGAGACACTGGCTTATTGATAGTCTGGAACTCACGACATTTCAGAATGTGAAGGGTAGCCTAAAACTTCTCCAGTACCTAGAGCCTCTGCAATACCACTATGTTTGGAAATGTTCTTGAACATGCTGGAGGATCGAACTTTCTATGTACTCGCACCTCCTTCAGACTTGTGTGTGAGTCACACCGGCTACACAAGTAAAGCATCCTTCCGCCTATCGCCTGACGTCGTGAGCCTACATATGACTACAGAAACATGCAGTGTTCAGGGAAGTAGCTCAGAACTCAGCCAATGCTGAGATCTTCGGGTTTCTTGGTCCATGTTTCATGGTCCTCTTCCCTTTTGCTTTTGAAACTAACAGGTCCTTGTGTACTTCCTTTGTATCGTTATTGTGTTTTCTGCAGCACTTCTCTTGTGAATATTTAAGCGATATGCATATCCATCTACTGAGTCGGTAATGAATATGGCTCCCAATCCGCAAATAATCAGCTTCACATGCAAAGTGGTATACTGACAGCGTCTTCGCGCATCGGAGTTGGATGCACTAGCTGGCTTCTCTCTGAAATCAGGGCTTGCGGCCAATAAAGATCCCAAGACGAACAGTTTGGCATGGTTCGTAGTCCCCGCTGGAAACTAGCATCCAACTCCGATGCGCATAGATGCTTTATGTAGACTTGCTTCTTCAAACAAAGAGACCTATATCAAAGCAGTCCTCCATGTCTCCCTGTGGAGCATTAGCTTCTGTTGCTCGCTGCGGCACAGGTTGATGTACTATTCGCTGTAGAAAGTCCAGGCGCGGGTCACTGCCGGGTACTTGATCAAGACGTTGACCAGTGGCCTTGATGTGAAGTAAGGCGAGCAGAGCCTGTAAGGCATAATGAGCATCGTTGCCCGCGCAGTGCAGCGCGTGAAGCTCATATGGGATGTTAAGCTCCTTCAATAGGTTGCGAAGACTCAAGCCACGGCCTAATACCTCCCAGGCGAGCATGTATGTGTCAAGAACGCCTACAACCCTAGGACAATGCCGCAGGGCCGCAGGGTAGTGCCAAGAGACTCCATGATATCAAGATCGCATTTGATACTGTGTCCGACAAGCACAATGGGGAGAAACCCGAGAGCACCTCGATTTAGCTCGCCAGTGAGTTCTTCTTGGACAGCTCTGACAAGCAATTCCGGGCTGACTTTCGTGGATACTCCGAAAGCAAACTTCCGATGGCGCCGACCTGCATTTGCGAAGTTGGAGCACCTGGTCGCATTCTCAACTGATGGAGATGTGGCATTTGCGCGCAGCATCTTAGTATCTAGCTTGGCAATGCCGAATTCCTTCACTCCCCAGTCGTACACAGTGCCCTCAAAGTGGATCGCCGTCAGCTCGAAATCTTGTGCGAGTTCTGCGCCAGCGAGGAATAGCGCAACCGATGCTTGAATCGCTTGATCACCAGCCTTGCGTTGTCTTCGAAATTTGGATCTCTCTTCCATACGTCTCTGCATCTTTGCTAGTAGCTGCATGCAATCTTCCAGAATGCTTAGCCGATCCTCGTCATCAAGACGGAATCTGGACATGTAGCGCTTCCTGTCATGACCCATTTCTCCCGCAGCCGCTCGGTCTGTGGAATATTGTCCACCCAGGCTCGCTCCCAATCGAACCGTCTCCACTGAAGCCTTGTGTATGTGCGCGCCATGGGACCCTGATATGCCGTGTAGAACTGCTGGAGATCGTGTTTTGTTGGATCGGACTAAGGTGGTCGCGACTGTGCTAGAAATGTGAGATCTCAAATGGCGCAATGTAGGTAATATTGCAGAGTAGACTTGACAGCTGGTAGGCTGCGGTTAGACACGTGGCTGACGACCATCCTTCCAGTACCAAACCAGTTGCAGATATTGACAGAATGCTCCACCTTGGAGGCTTAACCATTCTCACGGACTTTTGCAATCACTTCGGCTTTGCAAGCGGCCCCCTCCTCCTCCTCACAGAAATCGTTCGTAATTCAGAGAGAGCCTATCAAGGGAGGCGCTTGCATATCGAAAGTGATTGCAAATGTAGGTGCGCATGGTCACATCAAGCATGCTTTCTTTTGCAAACACGGTTATGGCTCCGGCTCAGCTAGGATGCTTCTTAATCTTTCCGCTCATGGCAATGCCGGTCACTGCAGCAGCGAGTGAAGTGCCCTTAAATACAGTCTCATACTGCTCGATCTTGACTGCCTGTCGGAATGGCTGGCGACGAATGCGCCAAAATACTGCAGCGGTGCCTCCAAGCCAGACTCCGAACAGGATCTGGTACTTCCATCTCGCCAAGGTATCCAGATGTGTAGCTTGTGATTGCGGCTTTTGGGAATCCATATGTTGATGTCTGGAGAGTGAAGAGCTCAAGAAGCTTGAATTGATTGCTGACTACCATATCGCCGGCGAGCGCTCCGGCCGACCTTTCCAATCGTGATGATTGGACGGTGCTACCCAGGATGTCATCATCGTACTCGTTCGTAGCATCAACAAACGCCGGAGCTCATGACGAAGTCCATTGGTAGAAGATGGTGAGCTCTCGCTGTCAACTACAGACATCAGAAGAAACGCCGTGAAACTAGTCTTCATTACTCTGCCCATCTTACATGTTCTCGATACGTACCTTTGTGCCACTACTGAGGAGATTTACTGCAACACCTACTTCGTATTACACCTTCTCCACCACCAGCATAAGAGCCATGGCGACCGAATTCAAGCTGAAAGGCTTGACCAGCATCGACCTCAAGAACGGTCAGACACAAGAAGTCGAAGTGGAAGGCGTGCAGGCCAGCGAGGATAAGCTGGCCACTGTGTTGCTGGCAAAGGTCAAGGACGAAGTGCATGCTCTCTCACCCAAGTGCACGCATTATGGTGCCCCACTAGCAAAAGGTGTCTTGACTGCAGATGGTCGTCTGACATGTCCTTGGCACGGAGCCTGCTTCAATGTCAAGACTGGTGATATTGAAGATGCTCCAGCTCCAGACCCACTGCACAAGTTCGAGATTGTGCAAAAGGATGGAGCCGTATACATCAAGGGCAATGAGGCAGACATCAAGTCTGCGAAGAGAACCATCAACATCAAGTGCAAGGCTCAGGGTACAGACAAGGTCGTCATTGTTGGACGAGGAAGCGGTGCCATGGGTGCCATTGAAGAGCTCAGATCTGGTGGCTACAAGGGTCATATCACATCCATTTCGGAGGAAGATCACCCACCAATTGACAGGACGAAGCTGTCGAAGGCCTTGATGGATACTGCAGACAAGGTGCAGTGGCGAACACCTGAATTCTACAAGGAGGGAGACGTGGAGTTTGTCCAGGATTCTGTCACATCGATCGACTTCAAGAACAAGAAGGTGAAGGGCAACAAGAGTGAGACCGAATACACGAAGCTCATTCTAGCATCCGGCGGCATTGCCAACCAGCTGCCTTTACCTGGTCTGAAGGGCGACCTGAAGAACGTTTTCCTGCTACGGACTCTCAAGGACGTGCAAGGTATCCTGGGTGCTGCTGGCCAGGATGGCGGCAAGAAGATCGTGGTCATCGGCAGCTCATTTATTGGTATGGAGGTCGGCAACGCACTCGCAGGCAAGAAGCACAATGTGTCCATCGTCGGTATGGAGGGCGAGCCAACGGAAGCAGTCTTCGGATCAGAAGTCGGCAGCATCTTCCGCAAGATCTTGGAGAAGAACGGAGTGAAGTTTTACATGAAGGCACAAGTCGAAAAGGGAACAGAGTCTAGCTCGAACAGTGGCTCGATCGGAAGTGTTCAGCTGAAGGATGGCACGACACTCGAAGCCGACCTGGTTATCGAAGGTGTTGGCGTTAAGCCATCAACCAAGTACCTTTTCGAAAACGACGACATCAAGCTGGAGAAGGACGGCTCCGTGGCTGTCGACTCGGGCTTTGCTGTCAATGGCATGAAGGACGTATGGGCCATTGGTGACATTGCGACATATCCTTACAATGGACCTGGAGGCAACGAAAAGCCTGTACGAATCGAGCACTGGAACGTGGCACAGAATATGGGTCGCAGCGTTGCGAATGCCATTAACAACCCTGGTGCAAAGCCTAAGGCTTTCATTCCAGTGTTCTGGTCTGCTCTTGGTGCCCAACTGAGATACTGCGGGCACACTGCGAACGGTTACGATGATGTTATCGTGCAGGGTAACACAGACGTCAGTGAAGGAAAGCAGAGCTTCGTGGCCTACTACACGAAAGGCGACACTGTGGTTGCTGTTGCCAGCATGATGAAGGTCAGTTCTACGAAAGCCAACAACCTACATGCCCATATCTAATCTTCTTTAGGATCCATACATGACACAGTCAGCCGAGCTGATGCGAAGAGGCAAGATGCCAAGCAAGAGCGAGATCACCAAGGGCGTGGACATCATGGAGATTAGCGTGCCTGCCGAGGTCAAGATATAACGAGTTGAAGATGAGACCTATGACACGATACTACGAATAGCAGAGGACGAAGACCTGAAATAGGTGGGGCGGCGCAATACTTTTACAATGACACACATCAGCTGTCGTAACCATATTCTCTGCACCCTGACTTCGACAACCACTTCCCAGACCGATTGCTATGTTGACCACTCTATCTTCAAAGAGAGCCACGATCCATTGATTGAGCGATCAACTGCGAGTGACATGATCACATTGGAAATTCGAGTATTGAAAAGGCGCGTCATTAGTCAATGATAACAAAAGTCCTCATTGGATGCGTCTAGAGTCCACATTCAGTGTTCTATCTACCAAGCAGCAACTCTCTCCGGATCGATATATTCGCAGACAGCTTCGAGGAGTTCGATCAACTCCCCAAGTTCCGCATCTGCTAACTGGTATAGCGGTGTCAACAGATCTTTCACGGTGAAAAGTGTGTGAAAGGTGTGAGCGCTCGCCGGGTTGAAAGGTGGAGATGCTGGAGTTGGAGGACCAGGGGCGACGCCAGAGCTGCGTGCGCTGCCAGTGTGGACTTTCATGGAAGCGCCGCTTGAGCGGGCGCTGTGAGCGACAGGCTTCTTCGCGGCCTTCTTCTTCGTCTTCTTGGCAATGTTTGGGAGAGCTGGCCGTAAGGTGGCACCGCTTCTGAGCCTGCGTGGGCTGAGAGGCGTCTTGGATGCGGTCTTCTTGACACCTGTGGCCTTCTTTGGCGAGGCCTTCTTAGGCGATGCTTTCTTGGGCGCCATAGTGCTCGTCTGTGTAATGGATGTGAATGTGAGTATCAGGTTTGGATCGTGTCCTTGGGGTTATTGCAGAGAAGCTTTATGCAACAGCTTTGCATAACGGCTTTGTTCTCCTGGGCCGGAAAGGTATACCTTGTGAGATGATGCCGCATCTGGACATGACAAAGATCTTTCACCGTCACGATGATAGCGCAGAATGATGCTACAGTGAAGCCGCTGAGCCCAATTGCTTCGTCGTGCGCTTGCGTGAGCGCAGATCCGATCCTCGAGGTAGTCTCCAGACCAGACCGTGTTCAGCGACCACTTTCAGCAATGACCATATCAACGATGAGCTTGCCCCTCTCCCCACCAAGATATTCCACTTCCCCGTCCAGCTCATCCAACTCCAAGCTAGCCTCGTAAGCCCTCCTCACAGTCTCCTCAGCGACCTTGACACTCCCTTCTACGAGTGCCCTGATACACCCAGCAACCCTCGCAATCTCCCTCCTCGTCTCGGCTCCAATCTCATCATTCTGTGACGAGTACATTCCAATACTGACACTCTCTTCAATCTTATTCAACCCTTCTCCCTTGTCCTCCACGGCCGTATGTTTATTGATCCAGACATACCCATTGACTCCCAGAATAACATCAACCTCCCCTCCTTTACCTCTGGTCTCAATAGTGAAAATCTGCCTCTTAGACCTAACGACTCCACTACCACCTCCAACACCACTGACAGCCATGAAGTATCCATTTCGTAGCTTTCCATATTTCAAACTTCGTGTATGCAGTGCTGCACTACCATCTTGGAATAAACTCTGTACTTCCGCAACAAGCAGTTCACCTTCTCCAAAGAAACTCCTGATGTTGAGCTCATCATACCCGGTCCGTCTCCTCAATGTCCCACCAGGCAAATTGATCGAGCTCAACTGTAAACTCGCGAGGACAGGCGCAGCAACATCGACTTTCCATCTTCGTGATTGAACTTCCACGATCCTGCCAATGACCAAGTCGCCTATTTCGGGTGTGTAGCGCGCTCGAAGGGGTACGACGGAGAGGAGTTTGTTCGTTTTCTGTAATGTGCCCGCGAGAGTCGAGCGGATGGCGGAAGTGTCGTCGTCGGAGGATGTGAAAGTGCCATGGCCGCGCATCCATTGCGGGTCGGAGGTAACGATCTGGCCAGGTGTGATGAGTTGGCGAGAGTTACTGGAGTGGCCGGAAGGAAGAGAGTCGATTTGCATGCTGTCTTCGTCTTCATCGCCTTCTTCCTCATCCTGTTCAGAGTCGGAGTCGAGCATTTGGTCGTCTTCGTAGTTGTATGCTGCTTTTTGAGGTGCCGCAGCCGGCGTCGGGGCGAGGATGGTGATCGCCATGTTGACTGGGGTGAGAGGTGTGTTTGGTGTGAGGTTCAAGTCGAGGTTCAAATCGAAAGTTTGTCTTCACATGCGAGAAAGTTGACGCAAGGTGGGGCCAAGCCGTCACGACAACACGTGCATATTATAATGATCAAGAGGAAACATGATTGGAATAGATACCGGTCAAGGCAAGGGAATATCGTATTGTGGTAGTCTACAGCTGATCGATCTGCCACTTGTGCTCATTAAAGCAGTCTCTTTGCGGCCGTGCCGACTTCATGGATATGGGTCAATTCCGCTCAAAACGCCTGTCCAACACATCGCCCGCCCATCGCGCGATGCATGCTCAAAATACTTCAATAGTAGCCCATCACGCTGCCGAAACAATCGCTCTTTTAGAGGCAGTCTGGATCCAGTCCTTCTACCTCTTTGCGCAGCACGAAAGCAGTCCGCTCTTGAACAGGAAGTACACACATCCGAGGAAGCGGATGAACGACAATGCAGCCGTAGCCCACAACAGCGCGCGGAAGAAGTTGGCTGTTCGCGTCGTTGCGCCAGAAGAGAACCCGAACTTGTCAAAGTTGTCTGATGTGATAGCCACAGCGAGCAGTGCGTTCGAGAAGATCCAGAACGTGACGAGACGGGTACGGAAAGACTTGTACGAGTCCTCCAGCGTCTTCTTGGTGTCTTCCTTAGGTGCGACGTACGGTGTGAGAGCTCGCTTGACGGTCTGCTCGAATTGACTGTCAATGTCTGCTTGTGCAAGATCGACTTCTTCAATCACTGTTGCTTTACCGTCTGCACCCTTTTGCGTCGTGGCTGAAGGCAGTGCATCGGCCTTGTCAGATCCCTTGGTACCCCAGGAAACATCGTGCCAGTTGGAGAATGCGTACACCATGAGAATGTTGATGTAGCTGGTCATCATGAGCAGGTACTGTCCAAAGGAGGTGAACATGTGCCATGGGTCCAGATAGAGGAAGGATGCGACAAAGTAGAGTCCGAATGTGGCTGCAAGGGCGATGATGATAATACCAGCTCCAGTCGAAGACACGAATGACTTGATAAAGTCATCCGCGCCCTCGTCGACCACGAACCCAGTGCCACTGCCAAAGGCGTGAATGACCAGGTAGAAAGAGTCCACGATGATGTAGAGCTGGATCAGTGCATACACTGCAAAGGAAATGATGTACGTCCATCTGCTACCCTTGGGTCTGTTTCCGAGAGCCAGGATGAATTGCAGGAGGAGGAATGCCAGGTAGATGTACTTGACAACTGTGTTCAGGATTGGTGTGACGGAGTTGCCGAATGGAAACGCTCGTTGGTCGTTGGACGAGCCAGGAGTACCGACAAGATCGATGATGACAGCCGTAGTCAAGTAGTAAGAAGCTATGAAGAGGTCAGTACTGCGGTCGTATCATTGATTAGTACTTATACATACCCAAGGAGAACCACGCCAAAGTGACAGTGGCAATGTTGTAGACCAATTGGATGTGGAAGAAGAACATGCGCAGGATGTTGTGCCCTGAACGGTACATGCGTCCAAAGTGCATGAGAGAATAGAGAGTGGCGGCGAAAGAACCGTTGAGCCATCGTCGACGCTGACCGATGAATTCTGCTGCACCTTCAGGCACATCAGTCTCACCCTTGGATGCCTTGACATATGTCAAGTGCCACTTGCTGCCGGCCTTGGCAACCAACTCGAAACAGAGAATACGATCCTCGGCCAAGAACATGTTCTTCTTGAAGATGTTCATTCCCTCGATACCTTTGGGTCCGAGCTGTTTCGAGAGTGTGTGATCTCCGTGGAAGTATTGTTCGAGAGGTCTGCCCATAATGGCGCGGAATCTGTACGCAGAAAAGGCACCTGGAAGCACAGAAACATATCCAAAGGACGATTCCAGAGGCTTGTCCAGGATGTTCGAGATCTTGTACTCGAAATTCTGGATAGCCACGAGCGGGTTGAGCAAGTTCTTCCAGCCCTTTCCGAGCAGAGCGTGAATTTCACCACAAGCTCCTCCAAGGTCCTTGTCGTTGTAGAATGCCTCCCAAAGCGCAAGCAGCGCCTTGTGTCCAGGCTTGGTACCAGCATCGAGCAGAATGCACACCTCTGGATTCAGAATGCGCCCAAAAGCAGTGAAGAGCCATCTGTGCGAGTTGATCTTCTTGCTGTTCTTCTGCTTGAGGCAGAACATCATCTGCACTGGTGGCAGAGTAGATGGCCCATCGTCCAATGGCCGAATGAGCTGCTGGTTGGCTGTAACCGACAGCTGTGTGGTGTACTCGAAGATGTGCGCAACCGTCTCTTTGCCATCAATGTCCTTTTTCATGATACCATCTTGGTAGATTCCAATTGTCGCCAACACATCCAGGGTGCCCTTGTCGCACGGATCAATGCCATCAAAGACTAAACACACCACAATCTTTTGCCAGGCTGGACCACCCTTGTTCCAGAACTCCGACTTTTTGATGTTAACAATGTCACGAATGTTCTGCATCACACCGTGAAGCGTGCGCGATGTGAGAGTCTTGTCCTCGTTGTAGTATGTGATGGCAATGAGCAGCTCAGTATGTCTGTTATACATCGCAGGCCGGAGATTGTATCCATTCTTCAGAGTGAAGTCGTTGGGGTCGCAAGTTGCGGCGGTGTAGCGCAGGTGGGTAAACTCTTCGCTGCCGCTCTCGAGGTCGTTCCTGTACTTGGCCTGCACAGCGTTCTGGATCGCAGATGGCACTGGGTAGTCTGCGCTAAGCACAGCACCCTGCACAAGCTTCACCTTTCTTGTGGCATTTCGCTTGAGGCCTCCGACGCCAGCTGCAGCACCAGGCTGTTGCCTTTGTCGCCATGCTTCTGTGCTGCCAGTCTCACTTCTCTCGTATGGGCTGGGCGCCCGGTTGGGAGCACCATATGCTGGATCCTCAAGAGTCGTGCCGCTGCCGTGGTACTCTTGATATCCATTGTAGGGTGGTGCATGACCAGCATAGGACTCTTCCAAGCTGTATCCCTTGGGGTCGTGTCCGCCAGGCGTGCCCGATCTGCTGTGCGGGTCGTCGAATGGTGTCTGAAAGGGACCATTGGGGTTTCCGTGGAGCAGCGATCGCTCTACTTCCTCCTCTTCACTGTCTCTGTGTGGGGGCTGGTGATATGGTTGCTAGTAACATGTCAGCTTGAACATTCCTCACGTGCTCCCGTCTACTAGAGCTACTCACAGCGCTGCCTGTAGGGGTGTCGTGCAAGTCGTAGCCGCCATGGCCTCCAGCACCTTGGTAGGCCATAATGCTTGTGTCTCGTGCGTGTTCAATGCCAAACGCTTCCAAACGATTCTAAACGATGGTCGATGGAGGTCGGTAGCCTCAATGTGGGCCTCTTTCGTACGGCTGACGGCTGCTTTCTGGGGTCGTGTACGTGCAGCAACAAAGCCGCTGCTGGTGGCGTGATGTCAAAGATGAACAAAGCCAGTGCCGTCGTCGTTGAAAAGAACGAGCGGCAGAGATGATGAGATAGAACGTCTTCTGCTTCTTCTTCCAAAGAAAGACGGAAGATGGTTACGAGAACCTGAACTTGCAGAGCCGGGGTGCAGGCGTGTTTGAGCCAAGAATTATTGTGGTAGCGAAGGGTCCCCTTAACGATGATCAGCCGGCCGTGTACTAGTCTGTTTCAAGTTGTCGATGTGCCAGCGAAAGAAGGCTTAGGATTTCTGATCAGGATTGTTCAGCTGTTGTCACGCGTGGTCGATGAAGATGCATGATATAAGTATCAACCAGAGAGCCTTGTGCGGTCTTTGCCTCTCTGCTTTTAGGGGTTCTGCTGTGGTGCATTGCATTCTGCTAGCTCTGCAACCAATACGCGTATACTGTATTTATAAATACTTTGTGACGCTGATCGCACAGCCACATTTCTGCTACGCCAGGATATTTTAACCGCCTCATCCATGTGACAGGGCAAAATGAACATGTAACAGCATTTTGCCACGATGCGCTCCTCGTCAACTACAATCTCGAATGCTGCTGTACCTGCGCCGCCAAGTGCTGCAGTTCTGTGCAGCAACGAGACCAGCCGACGCCAGCGAAAAGAGGCTGATGAAGTCTCTCGCCCAGACATCAGCCGAGAAGCCGCCCGCTAATCAATGGGTCTCGCGTTTTGCGACCTCGTGTTTCCAGTGTGCGTCGCACTACTACTACTGGTCTCGTCCAGGGAAAAGTTGTGCAGGTCTCAACAGCACGAGGATCGGAGTACGCGCTGTAAGCAAGCGCGGTGCTACAGCTGATACATCTGCTTGGTACAGTACCTTTTGCTGGGTACTGGAGGAGTTGCCGAATCCTTCTCCACGCAGTCAGCAGCCGTGAGAAGCTTGAAGGAACCGCAGGGGCGGACTGACGTTGACAGACAGCGGCGCGCGTGAACCAGCTTATGTGCCATACTTCAAACACCGACGCTTGGTTCTGTTATCCCAGACAAGCCTAGCTGCAATGACAGAAGTCAAGCAGTTCGTGGAAAGCAGCGACATCTGCAAGACTACCGATCTGATACTGGTATGTTGCCACGGCATTTACATGGGCGATGGCCGAAACACAGCAGAAGACCAGTGGATACTCCAACCTTTCTCGCGCTCCGACCCGTTAGCCAGGAAACCAGGCGAGCATGAGACATTCATAGCTCATATCATGACTGCTGCGATGGCCGTCCACAACAATCCTGAAGCACTCCTTGTCTTCTCTGGCGGGCTTACCACCAACGCACCAAGAAGTGAAGCCGAAAGCTATGCTATAGTTCTCAAGGACATCGTCAATCATAACCCAAGCTTGTTTCCTGCAGGTGTCCGATATGCGCTCGAGACATATGCGACCGACTCCTATCAGAACCTCATCTTCTCGATCATTCGCTTCAGGCAACTGACAGGCGCATACCCGAAGCATGTTACGGTTGTTACCCACGCCTTCAAAGAACGCCGATTTCTGGAGTTACACGCGCCAGCTATCAAGTGGCCTCACCAAAGGATACGCGTGCAAGGACTCAACCCACCGTTCACGCTCGATGAGCTCAACTACACGCAGCTAGGAGAACGCGAGCGTGCATATAATGCCTTCGCCGGAGATCCTTATGGTGTCCGCATGCCTTTGAGCCAGAAGCGACTGGCAAGAAACTGGAATGCGGAAAGGGCGCATGTCTTTCTAGGCTTCCGCCTGGAACCAGAAGTCATGGGCTTATTGACATGGCAGGGTGGCGTTTCCGGATGGGAGACATTCCCACGACGTCTGCCATGGGAAGACGACAACACGAAATGGATGTATGAACAGCACAGGGTGTGAGTATGGTGCTGTAAGGCCGAATTCAGGAGCGTCTTGCGTGCCATGCGTTGAGAAGGAGCGATGTGTCTGCGACCGCGGAACGATCGTGCCAGCGACAGAACCGCCCGTCCTTGAGAGCCCAGGGACTTCTCTCATTCTACAGCCCGGTATCGGTATCCTGACGCACCGCCATCATCGAAAACCAACACTGGGGAAGATTGTGCCATCTACGCCACTTGACAACAGATTTGCGCAAGGATCCTTCGTCGGCATCCTGGCCAAGGCTGCAGCGATAAAGTTGCAACATAATCTTGAAGTCAATGTCAACAATCAATCTACCAGGCTGCAACATTACTGGCCCCTGTTCGGGCAATGAGCTCACTTCTTACTGATGAATAATGTGACGAATCCGCAAAGATTGTGCGGCAAGCCACTGCGTCCATCCTATCCTCCCTCGAGCGAACCACGGGCAAAGGCGGCAAAGCTCTGGAGACCGAGTAGCGTGTTGCTCAAGTCACTAGCCATGAGTGATGAACCAGTCAATTCACGAATTCTGGACTAAGGACTTGTGGCTAGTCTACATGTCTTCGAGCGCTCTTGACACTATGGAAGAGAGTATTGTTACAACTGTCACAAAGTACTTCACTCACTGGGAAGCAATCCCCAGATAACAGAGCGTGCTGAGCTTGTGGCATACCGGTATCACTCAACGCCTCGCTCTGTGAAGAAAAGGACAGCTACACTAGCTCGGCCGAACTCGCCCAGCGAGTCGCTGTTGACTTCCACGAAGCGAGTCTCTAGAGCTGCCGTAGCTGTGTCGCAAGAATGACAGCCTTGGAAGCTTGTCGTGCTGTTGGCCGCCTCAGTGGATACTCTCCACATCGCTGATTCTACTCCGCACACATCTCCACTGGGTGAATCTCGCACGCCGATAGCGCCTGTTACCACTGCAGTATTGGCAATGCTAGACTTACATATACACCCAGTCACGCCGCCTATCACACAGCTGTATCGCGATGTTACTTCTTGCTCTGCTAGCGGCCGGTCTGCCTGTTATTGCCTCTCTCACACCGAAAGCCAAGTGCGCATCAATCTCATCTGAGGACCTGGACTTGTATAAGGGAACAATTCTGAACACTACATATTACGAGCAGGGCAGCCGAAATGTCTCTAACATTCGCAACGAGATCGCTTTCTGCGAAGTCATTGCATCGATATCGTATGGTTTGAACAACACACTGAGCTTTACGATATGGCTACCTCAGGACTATCAAGATCGCTTCATGGCTGTAGGCAACGGTGGCATGGCAGGCACGGTTGATTACAGCGGAATGATCAGCCAGCTTAACAGCGGCCTCGGCATGGCTGTTGCAGGAGGTGACGCTGGGCATCTGCTTAGCAGTAACACGAACACCACTGGCTACATTCCGTACTTGCATGATGTAGAACAGGTGAAAGCTTGGATCAAGGATGCGATCAGCTTACTTACACCTGCTGCCAAAGCACTAGTAGAAGCTTACTACGGCGAGAAGCCAAGACGATCGTACTACTATGGCTGCAGCACAGGTGGCGCTCAAGGCTTTGCGTTGGCGCAATATCATCCTGAACTTTTTGATGGCATATATGCGGGGTGCCCTGGCAACTGGTATAGTCATCTCGCACTGAGCTTTCTTTGGAATGCTCAGCACACGAATGTAAGTCGCACAATTTGATTCCACGCTTATTCATACTGATGATGGAACAGACTCCCTCGACCAGTATAACGCAAGAAGAGCTCAGTATGATTACAAGTGCTGTGCTAGATGCTTGTGACGAGAATGATGGTGTTCTGGATCAACTGATTGAAAATCCGCTGGCGTGCAGGTTTCACATCGATACGCTCGCATGTACGGGATCCTCGAACACAACAATCTGCCTGTCTGAAGCCAAGCTCGATGCGGTGAAAGCAATCTATGCTGGGCCGAGGCGAGCAGACACTGGTGTGGAAGTTTACCCAGGCTTCACTTTCGGCAGCGAAATAGAATGGGCTTTGCAGCAAGGCAACCTCTCACGAGACTTCAGCGTCCCGATATTGAAGAATCTCGTCTTCGATGACCAACACTACGACAACAGCAGCTTCAACTGGGCGTCTGATGTCGATGTCGTTAATGCAGAAGCCGGCAGTCTAATTGACTCCATCGATCCGAACCTTTATGGTTTCCGCAGTCGCAAAGGCAGGTTGCTCGTACATCAAGGCTGGGCGGATCCATACAATGCCGCAACATGGCCGATCGAGCATCTTCAGCAGGTCAGTGAAGCAATGAGTGGAAGAGTGGATGACTTTTATCGACTCGTGATGATTCCAGGCGGAGGACATTGTGGTGGCGCTTCGTACTATCCCACAGTACCTGCGACATACCACTTCATCGAGCCACTGGTCAGATGGGTGGAGTCGAACGGAGAGAAAGCACCGACGCAGTTCTTGAGCACTTCCCCGGCGGAAGGAGGCAACAGGACAAGAAAGCTGTGTGTTTGGCCGAGAGTTGCGCAGTATACTGGAGATGATCAGGATGATTGGAACTCCTATACATGCGTATAATGCTAGAGAAGATATCTCTACTGCCGACGACGCGAAGACAGGACTTGGCAAATCTGTCGCTGTCAACATGGCGAAATCTGTCAATCGCATCAACCATCGTAGATCCCCGACGTGTCTGATCAGTCCCTTGACCACCACGTTGTGGCCACTTACAACCCACATGATGATCAGCAGTGCTGGTCTCGTGCAAAAGACAGAACCTTCCTATTTCGCTACTTAATTCTAACCACCAGCCAACCGCATCGCCTGCCGAAGCATGGAATGGCGAATCCTCAAAGTCTCGGCCGACTTTGCAAATGCTGTTTTCAAACTGATATTTGATTCGCAGGTGTTTCAGGTACGATGTCTTAAGCCAAACAGCTCGAGTGAAAGGTTGCCGGCATTTCACGAAGGATGATTTTTTGTGGAGCCAGCCTTGACCAATGAGGTCGCACAACAGCTATTTTGTTCAATATCACTAAGAACTAGACACGCAAGCCCTTTACCACAATGCCGGGCGGCTCGTAGTTCCTCCCGTACTGAGTCGCTGTGCATGAGCATGTCTGCTGGTATTGACGACTCACGGCACGACTTACTCTGACCGCGGCCAAGCAAATTCGGCCTGGAGTCTAGAAATGCAGTAGGGAGACGATCATGGTTCGGCCTACGACGCCACGCTTCTTCGCTCTCTGTCCTTCGTTCGTTCTCATGCGATATTGCTCTACTTCGTGGCCGCGTCTTCAGTGATCGCTTCCGCCTTTACCTAATGCTCCTTCGCAGGAGCCGTTCGCACCGAGGCCAGGTCGAAAATGTGCAGTATAATACAGAGCTGTCTGCTTTCGTTGTATGTCGTTGTAACACCATCTTGGGCGCGGCTCTCACATTCTTTACTGTCTGTCAAAGTATTGTCGCTGTCTCTCCTTTCAGGGCATACTTCTTCTGTCTTTACTGTCTTTTTCATTCTCTTGCAGCCCACAGGATTGGTTTCTGAAGCATCAAGATTCATTCTACAGCCACGATGCACATTTCCTGGAGAGGGCTACTGCTCACTGCAGCATGTATCATTGGGCAGGCCGCAGCGGCGCCACTGGTGTCTGTGGTAGTCCGTGACACAGTCGATGCTGTGCCGGTGATGCCTGGCGGCGTCCAGGATCTCGTAATTACGGCAGCGAACACACTCAATGCCACGAACTCGTCCCCAATCCCAGCGAACACCACAGTGAACACTCATAGACTGAGTATTCAGGCCACTCAACGACTACCACTCAACCTGGTCAACAACATTGGCGGCGCAGTCAACGCATACATCACTGGGCTGGACCCATCTGGTCGTGTTGTCTTCGTGCAGCCTAACGGTGAGAGACTAAAGCGCACCAAACTTGGAAATGCAAGTATGGCTGACTGTAAAGCGTAGGCCAATTCTTCTATCCGGCTGCCGACGCTTCGTACACCACACCACGAGAGGTCACCAATGGCAACCTGGCTATACCGCTCAATACCGCACAAGGCAGCACTACCCAGGTAACACTTCCCGATTATGTCTCTTCAGGCAGAATCTGGTTCGCTAAAGGCAATCTCCACTTCTACACCATCTGGAATTCGGCCACGAACGCTCCAGCGCAGGTACAGCCCTCGTTCGCCAATCCCAAAGATCCATCCGCGGGTGTTGACTGGGGCTTCGTGGAGTTCACCAACAACGCTGGTGGCTTGTATGCGAACCTTTCCTATGTCGACTTTGTCGGCTTGGCACTGGGAATGTCCATGACTCCGGGATCTGGTGCAACACAAACAGTAAGGGGTCTCCGAACCACTGGTGTCACGGCTGTGTGCAATGCACTTGCAGCGCAACAACAGAAAGATGGCCAGGCCTGGAGCAACCTTTGCCAAAGTGGCAGCAATGGCTTCCTTCGTGTCGTAGCTCCATATCCATTCTCGCAGTCAAGCCCAAGCTGGCTCAACTCATTTATGGCCGGCCACGTCGATCGTGTATGGACCAGATACACTACCAGTACTTTGACGATTGACACTCAGTCCGGCGCAGGCAAGGTGAACTGTCGTGTCAATGGTGACTATCTGTCCTGCGATGGAGACAATCGCTCGTACGCAAAGCCGTCGACTGCGGACATCTGGGGCTGCAATTCGGGACCTTTTGCCATCCAAGGTTCAGACAATGGCGTACATCGAGCTGTCGTACCAAGGCTCTGCGCTGCGTTCAATCGCGGAACGATGCTCAAGAGCGCTCTCCAGCCTGGCCCGGCGGCATCGACATACTACCAAAACGCACAACACAACTTCTACTCCCAGATCGTACACCAGAACCAGCCGGACGGAAGAGGATATGCCTTTTCCTACGATGATGTGAATCCCACTGGCGGCGTCGACCAGAGTGGCACTTTGTCGGACGGCAACCCTCGGCTGCTCAGCATCTATGTCGGAGGAGCATAGAGCACTAGAGATAGACTTGCCGCACTCATGTTGATACCAGTTCCATAGTGTGTTAATTCCTCGACATAACATGTGTGTCCTCATCCAGTCTGCATTGAGGACCCACCATATACGTCCTTGTCTGTTCCATAGACACGGAATCCAGGACGACTTTGAGTAGCGGCTCTTTGTCGCAAAGATGATGTCGTGAACATCCGAGTGTCTCGTCTGGTATCGCGCCACATGTGAACTTCCTCAAGTAGCGGGCCACCACTGAATGCAAGGAACACAGATGAAGCCACAACGCCAACAGTCACTGCAATCGCGACAGCCCAGAACAGCCATTGCGTTGTTTCCATATTCCTGATATCGCTAAAGTTCATCCCAAAGAATGAGCTCACGAAATTCAGAGGCAGAAAGATGATGGTGACCACTGTAAACACTAGAATGGCCTTGCCATGGTCTTCCAGGCGGATATTGACAAGCTGTATCGTGCGAGTAACCAACCGATCCTGAAAGTAGTAGGTAGAAGGGTTAGCAAAGATCTCTAGAAAAGCAGGCTGTCTCAATCAATGTCTGTCCTCAAGCCCGGCACCCGAGTGAGTGCGAGCTTGGTGAGACATCGAAGCGAGCGCAGACCTTCTATCTACTGCTTTTACTCACAGTATTATCACGGAGATCACGAAGATCCGCAATTTCTCGCTCCAAATTATCGATGAGCTGGGCTCCTGGGTCAGTCAGAACGGAAGTTGATAGCTGTCGGTATGTGGAGCGTCGGGTCACCAGTCGCTTTGTGAGTTCTTGCTCATCATGATCGTCATAGTCGCGAATGGATGTCCTGGTGGAGGGCGGGCGCTTTACATCACTCTTTGCATTAGCAGCATCCAAGCTGACCTGTAGATCACCGATAGTGTCCAGCTGCTGTTCCATGATCTGAATGACAATGTTGAGCTCCTCTTGACAGGCGATAAGTTCCATTACAAGTTTAGTCGAGGGTGCACGATGGAGGCGATACTGGAGATGTCCAAGATGGCCAGCATAACGATCAGCAAGGCATAGGTACAGGTCCGGCCAGAAGTTCCGGTGTAACATGCCGACTGCACCACTCAAGCTCGCAATGGCATGGGTCATAGCGGTATACTCGCGCTTTTCATCAGAACGAAAGTAGTGATTCCGAATGCCTCGGAATGACACGTCTGCGATGCGTGATGTGAGTTGAAACGGCGGCCAGCGTGACTTCCACGTTTGATTGCTTGAGAAGGTTACTATGTGTTCCGCATCAATGGCTAGAATCCATAGCTCGTCTACGTTCAGTGACGTGGGATACTGCCCGTACCATTGCCTAACCTTGAGATCCAGGTCGCGATTCGTGCGCCAGGGCTTGTGCTTGCTGTAGACCTGTGCATCTTCACGATCTTGTGTATCTTCTAGTCGGTAGTAGTACTGAAGTATCGAGCGTATAACATGCGCCGAAGATCGAGCCGATAGAAATCCTTCACGTTTGTCGACCTGGAAGCGTAATGGAGGAGTTGCTTCTCGCAGTCCCCAGTCGATAAATGGCACAGATATGATCATCGGGTAAAGGTCGTCGTCTGTGTTGCTTGAAGCAGACTTGAGAACCTGTGAGAATGGTTGGAAGTACTTTCCGTGCTTCGAGAATCGTGTTTGACGTTCCATGGCGATGTCAAGCATGCGCATTGCGTCCGCGACGGTCGCAACATCGTCGGAAAGTGCCCATAGAAATCCTTTGAGGTACTCCGGAAACTTGCTACTGCAATGGATCCAGCGGCACTTGGTCAAATTATCATCATCACCGTATCCATGTGATCGCAGGTACCGAATCCAGCCGAAGTCTTCTTCCAAGTTGGTGAATTTCTGCTTCTCAATGGGATTGCTGGTCGCTTCGTCAATCCGGAGGAAGCTTGCAGATGGTGTGAAAGCTGCAGTCTCAGGCACCAAAGTATGCGCAAAGCGTTCTTCGCATTCCAACATGGGACCCTGGTCTTCACGCAAGGTCTCGAGTGTGATATGGTGAACCAGAATCTGCGCCGGGGTGAGAGGCTTCCTCATCCATCGTGGATCGGCTTCATAGTTATAGCCCACCGATGACGGATCTGGCTTCGTCTCACGATAGGGAACTCCTTTGGGCATTGCATGGTGATGGAAAAGATGCAATGAGTCGCGTCTGAACAAAGAACAGGAGGCGCTCGAAGGATTCTGGTGATCCTCGCTTAAAGCGGCACAGGCCGTAATACGATACCGAAACGACGATCTTTTGCAACCACTGTTTGACTCCGCGGCGTCGGGTCCGCCAAGTGAGAGCTCTCAGTGAAGGTCGAGCGGAGAGAGCATCGTCAGCTGCGTGCGCCTTGATCCTCCACTGACCGGCGGCGAGGTTCTTCGCAGCACTGTTGTGCTTGACTTGCCAAATCACAACTACTTCCCCAACGAAACTCGTCGACAGCCCATCATGCCTGCAGAAACAGAAGCACCTCTCAAGAAGCTCGATGGCGTGGAGCTGCCGGCCGCAGCAGATATGCATGTGCATCTGCGCGAGGGCGATATGACCGAGTTGGTGGTGTATGTTTCGAAATTCTGCATATCACACTCATACGAATCTAATTTCTGGCAGGCCTACGATCCGCCAAGGCGGCGTCAATACAGTCTTCGTTATGGTAAGCTGGGAGAAGGTATGCGCGATCGATACTGTGCTGGACTGACTTTCGATAGCCAAACCTCGTACCTCCGATCACGACGGTGCACCACGCCCTGCAGTACAAGCGACGTCTTCAAGAACTGGAGCCCAATGTTTTGTTCCTCATGTCACTCTACCTGCATCCTAACATTAAGCCGGAGACTGTGGTTGAGGCCAAGAACAAGGGCATTACGGGCATCAAGTCGTATCCCCACGGAGTCACCACCAATTCGAGCCATGGCGTCATGTCCTACGAGGAATTCTACCCAGTCTTCGCAGAGATGGAACGTCAAGACATCGTGCTCAACCTTCACGGTGAGCTTCCGCCTTCGGCCGGTGCCGACATCACCGTTCTTAATGCTGAGGAGGCCTTTCTGCCCACTCTCCTTGATCTTCATAAGCGCTTTCCAAATCTGAGAATCATCCTCGAGCACTGCACCACGGCCGCGGCGATCAAGGCCGTCAACTCCTGCAGCGACAAGGTAGCAGGCACAATCACAGCTCATCACCTGTTCTTGACTGTCGATGACTGGGCTGGCGATCCACATTGCTTCTGCAAGCCAGTTGCTAAGAATCCTTCTGATCGAAGAGCACTTCTGGAAGCAGCAGTCAGTGGCAACCCCAAGTTCTTCCTCGGCACAGACTCAGCACCGCACCCAGCCAAGTCGAAGCGGAACGACAAGGTTGCCGCAGGAGTCTTCACGCAGCCTCATGCAGTCGGTCTTGTCATCGACTCGTTCGAGCGCGGAATTGAGAAGAAGTACATTACAGCGGACGACGTGACTCAGGAGAAGCTAGAAGGCTTCCTCAGTACCTTTGGCCGCAACTTCTACAAGGTCAAGGACGAGAAGAATGAGCGGATCGTGCTGGGCAGATGCTCGCAAGCAATTGCTGAGAGTCTCAAGAATGACGATGGTTCTGTTGAGGTCATCCCCTTCAGGCGAGGCAAGATGACTTGGAAGACTACATGGAAATAAGCTCCATTCGGAGCATGGGAAGCACACATTGAGGATTTCGGCGCGGCTGACGCTCAGCATATGAATGAATGAAAAAATTCGACTCAGCTCGCGCTGTTTGCATGCAGTCCTTGCAGTATCGGACTTGCATCTTGAAGCGCCTGAGCTTGGACAGGTCAGAGCAGCAGAGCTCCACTGCAGCGCGAAGCATGCAGTATGCCGAGATTGAATGACATACGATTCAATACTGTTGCACTCGGTGCTGTTAGTACATTCCTGAATAATGGGTATCATGCTATCGTAACATCTCGACATAAGTAAAGGTCGCGCTCACAATTGCTGCTGCTGAGAGTGCACGTCCGAGTCCCGACCTTCCTTGGAGATCTCTTCTTTCTCAATCTCGGCACCTCGAATCCCACCTTCTGGCTCGCTGTCACTAGCAATGCCATGGTGATCGTTCTCTTCAAGGTCCAGACCTTCCTTGCCTTTACGAACCTTACGCTCAACCCACACTGGATTCTCGCCTCGCTCGTGCGCACGCTCAAAGATGGCATCCATAGCTTCGAGCTTGTATCCATTGGTCTCTGGGAAGAACCAGTAGACAACCGGGACGTGCTATAGAAGAGGTTAGCACAATATCCCAGGATGTTATGTTGCTGATGTCGTTTGTTACTTACCATAAAGTTGAAGCACATGAACACCAGATACGTCTGCCAGCCAATCTTGTTGATCATGATCGGCGCCAACTGTACGACCGCATAGTTGATTATCCAGTTCGAACAAGTAGAGAATCCGTTCGCCTCTGCTCTGATCCTGATGGGGGTCACTTCTGCTGGATACAACCAGGTGACGCCGAGCCAGCCAATAGCGAAGCATGTGTTGTAGATGAAGATGAATACTGTTGCAGCATAGGCAGGTGCCTTGTATGTCTCTGTAGCTTTGCTGAGACATGCTGCGATGATGAGAAGTGAGATGCCCATTCCCATTGCTCCCCAGAGCATGAGCTGACGACGTCCGAGCCGGTCAACCACGAAGAGCGCAACCAGAGCCGCTAAGAAGAATTCCGTCCCAAGGCATCCGGTCATGAGGCGTGAGAGTTCTGCATTGAAGCCTAGCGAGTCCTCGAAGACTGTCGTAGCGTAGTAGGTGACGAGGTTTAAGCCGCCAAGCTGCTGAAAGGCCTGAGCGAGGCATGCCACGCTCAGTCTCCAAAGGTTCATCTCCTTTCCATTACTGAGAAGCTCCTTGGTAGTGAGCTTTGTTGCCGAGGTTATCTCGTTGACACGTTCCATTTCTTGGATAGCAGCGATGAGTGTTGGGTCGTCCACGTCTTTGCCTTCGAGGATGGCCATGATCTCTCTCGCTTCTTGTGATTTGCCCTTCTTGATGAGCCATCTAGGAGACTCCGGATAGCATAGACTAGAAGCAGTAGGTAGAAGGGTTAGCAAAGATCTCCCAAAAAAAAACAGGCTGTCTCGATCAATGTCTTTCCTGACGCTCAGCACCCGAGTGAGTGAGAGCTTGGTGAGACATAGAAGCGAGTGCATGCCCTCTATGTACTGCTTTACTCACACTCCAATGATAAGCGCAACGCCAAAGACTGCTTGAAACGCAATTGGAAATCTCCATTGGAAACTGTCGTACTGCGTGATGAACCAGAAGCCTTTGAGCACGTTAGTGAGCTGTGATGCAACCATTTGTCGTCACGACTGACCATAGTTTATCCAGTACGACAGACAGATGCCACCAGTGATAAGTGCACCTTCAAAAAGCACAAGGAAACCTCGGATCTTGGGCGGTGCCATCTCACTTTGCCAGACCGGGATAGAAGATGTGTTCATGCCATTTCCCCAGCCTGTCACAATGCGGCCAACAATCATCTGACCTAGAGTCGTTGCCGAGGCCTGGATCGCGGTGCCAGCCAGCATGATCAGTGTGCCAATGAGTACTGATCGTCGACGTCCTAGCCGGTCTCCTATCGCGACAATGAGAAGTGATCCTAGCAGACAGCCAACTTCGTAGATAGCGACCACTAGAGCCTGAATAGCACCAGATTTGTTGTCCGGATCCATTTGAGGAAACGTTTCGAGGAAGATAGGTTCGGTGATGATCCCGCTCATTATGCCTGGCAGAGAATAGTGTCAGAGTCGAGTGTGGTTGGGAGACTGCCACTAAACATACCTTGATCGTAGCCAAACAACAGGAAGCCTGAGGCTGCTGTGATACAGACTCCGATCTCCAATGCTTTGCCGCTGATGCGACCACCAAGAAGGCCATTATGCGAGAGCGCGCCTGGCATCTTTGTGAAGTGCTCAGCCGATCTCCAGAGTGATGTTGTAGCTACCGCCAGAAAAGATCCAAGTCGACGTGAGATAGTACTGTTGTAGAGGCAAAGGAGGTAACAAGATCGAGAGTAGTCAGCTACTGTACAGGACTATCACCTCATATATTCACACCCAGGAAAGCAGTGAACATATGATGTGATACGTGCACATCCCCATTCATGTGAGTTCTCGCCTCCACACAGAAAGCTCTTTGCAACAATCATCCACTATCATGCGGGAGCTCCAGCCAAAGGCCCATTTTATGACCACAATTCATCAAGAGGGTTGTGGTTCGGTGTGATATGTTTGGCCAGTGCAACTGTTGGAGAAAGGCGGGTCGTTGAACTGACATCACATAGCATGGGTGGATATCGGAGTAGGAGAGGCACTGTTCAGGCCAAGAGAAGTCTTTGGTACGATAAGATAATGCTTGTGCTCAATGCTTGCAGTTCTTGATGGATGTTGAGCTAGAATGTTCGTGAGCGAGAGTCTAGCGCAAACATCGCATCAATTTCGAGCAAAAGCTTTGCGCATGGCAGTTGGCATGCTCCGACACCCCCAAATCTCAAAGAGTATGCGATGTCCTCGTCAGGCAGCGAACATGCAATTCGCACTGTGGTTGAGTTTGGTCGATGAGAGTACCGTAGCGTGATCTTGTCGGACCGTAGAACGACCGGCATGGGATCCACCCTTTGCAGATTCAGCATCATTGTGGAACAACCAGATCCTGCGTCATCCTAGAGCATCGGGACGTTGTCTTTGGCAATTCATACTGTAAACACAATGTCAGTAATAATGTATAAAAACATGAAGCACATACATTCATGGAAACAGTCCTCTACCTGACATCGATTGTCAGGGCTGCCTACATAGTACAGGAAGACCCAGGTACATATGGCGCAGGCAATGTGAGTATTTCACGCTCAGGAGAGCAGTCCATCGTCTTCCTCAGCACGACTCAGCCTGACAGATCGCTTTGTCGGCCAGACTTGATCGAGTAGCTTGGGACTTTGCAGTCCCCAGTGCCACAGTAGGCCAGCTACGAAACCAACTGCATCGTTCTTGAAAGCCAGACAGCCTGCCACCGTGATGAGCATAACCGTCCATCTGTCTTTGCTTTCCTGTTCGGTCGCCTGTCGCGACTTCCTCGGAGGCATTTGGTCGACACTATCCTCCTCAGCCTGTTCCCACAAGTCTTTCGATTCGCCCACACTTTGACCGACTTTCGACAATTCAACACCTGCAGCCAGAACCATGATGCCAAGCAGGCCATGCGGGAAGCGTTGTAGAAGAGGTACGATGGCCTCACCAACGAAGAGGCCGAGAATGAGCTTGATTGAGCCTAGGACGATGATGCTCGAACCACTCCTCGCTCCAAAGCGATATTGCCCTGCAAGCCCGCCAGATCCATGACAGACTGGCATAGCTCCAAACCAGCAGCCGATCAAGTTGGCGAAGGCGACAGAAAAGCCGACCGATGTAGTGCTTGGCGTAGGAGGAAATGATGGAAACAGACTTGCTGCTAATGAGGTTACAGCCAAGATACTGTTCAGTGTCGTCAGGGGCAGCTGAGGAATAGCCGCGTCGATGGCGCCTATCTTCCATGCCTTGCCAGAGGGCACGAAAGGTGAAGGATGCCAGATGCCAGCAGAGAAGCTCTTATCGTGGTCGGCTCCGGGAACAGCTGCTGCAATGACAAGTCCAATTAGGAAGACCACAAGAGCATATGGAATGCGAGGAACGAGTGTTGCAACCAACAGGAACAGGAACGCTGCAATCGCCCAGAGGCGGTTGTCCCAGGCCGGTGACACCCAATCAAGAGGCTTCATCAGGCTCGTTCCTGCACTGATCACCAAGCTCAAACCTGCACCGACTTGAATGCCTTTGACAACGCTAACGGGTACCACGCGGTGCAGCCACTTAAGCAATCCTGTCGCACTGAGCAGGAAGATCGCTAACCCCATACTCAGCCCAGCAGCTGCAGTCTCTTCCTTGCTGAATCCTTGAGAGATCGCAACAGCCGCAATGGCTTTCATAGGTTGGACAGGAAGTGGTATACCAAAGAAGACACCAGTAAAGATATTGGCCAGTCCAGAAAAGACCAGCGTGGAACCCAGGTCGATGGAGCCTTTGATGGCCATCGCGATCATGAGGGGAAGTAATGTTCCAAGGTCACCGAGAGCGCCTGATAGCTCCGCCAGCGGAGATGTTTTAAGTGTTCGTACATTATGCTGATGAATTAGGCGGAGTTCTGATTGCCAAGTCATGCTGAAGCTGATATCTGGTGACAGTGATGATGTTCGCGAAGATATCAATAAAGAAACAAGGCGCCGATGAATGCTGATGCTAACGTGCACACAATCACATGGTGAAGTGAGATGGTGTGTAGAGCAGACTGACAGCGAATCGTGACTGCCTCCAATTGAGATCCCACGCGTACACCCACCCTCGGCCGAAGAAGTGGCGGCACCGAAAAGTCAGCCGCGATTGCCTGACAGATTCTCCCCAAGTCATTAATATCATGTGAACGCCTTTGCAGTGGCATGTCGTAGCATAGATTCTTAACGAGACTACCTACCGAGTAAGCATGCTGAGCAATACCATCATACGCTGTCCAGAGTACTCCATGGTCATCTTCGCTTCATCGTCCGCATCTGCATTTTTTCCAGTCTTCCGTCTGCCATTGCCAGCGACCTTGTCCTGTCTCAGCTTGACGCCTTGCTCGACCAGCACCTTCGTACGATGTAGGTCTTGTGTCAACTCCCCGGATTTCCATAACTCTCGAAGCAGGCTTTCTGCCAACAAGCTCACCTTAGCATTATCCGTGGCCGAAGTGTTCGTGGCCGTGCTGGTAGCGAAAGATCTTTCAAACTCTCCTTGGTCGATCTTTCCTTCGGTGGCATTCGTTCCGATAAGTGGGCGGAAGAGCATCTCGTTCAACGATGCCTGGTAGTCGGGATTCATGTAGGGTTTTAGAGGACATGCGAACTGCTGGAATACATTCAAGGGCAATGGTCTGATGAACTCGGTATAGATGGCGAAAAGCTCTTCCGTGTCGACGAACATATTTGGAGCTATGCGACTGAAGTTCGTCAAGAGTGTGAGAAATCTCTGTCGTAGGCGTATTGACTCCATGCCACCGAACTCTGCAATAGCGTCGCCATCGGTGGCTTCGGAGAAGCCACTGTCATTATCGTCGTCTTCTATAGCTGTATCTGGATTCGCTGGTGTTCGACTTCGCCTGCTCCTAGGAGCTGTCGCCGAGCGAGATCTCCTCGACCTGGTCTCTGCTGTGTCTTCGTCAGACTCATTATCGAGGTAGTCGCCAAACTCATCGTTGTCCAGATCGAGCTTCTGTCGCTTGGCGCCTTTAGCCTCCTCCTTCTTCTTCGGTGGCTTCGTCTCGTTCTTCCATATCTCGCCAAACTCGGCCACGCTCTTCGCGGTACCATCTGCTAACACTGCACGCATGACTCGTCGCTTGTTGTTCCTACCAGCACCGACGATCGACATGTGCCGCGCTATCAGAGTATTTCCGAGCTCTGGACCTCTTCGCCCAGACGAAGAGTATGACTCCAGGTCTTCCTCCATGATATCTAGTATCAGCTCCATCCACACACTCCATCTCGCCCACCTCGCTTTGTAAGTAACGCTGCAATTGAACGCCCATCCAACCACTGCCCAGAAATCTTGGGCATTCTCGGCAATTGACTGCTCCTCGACATACTTGCTCTTAAGTCTTCCTGTATCTTCTTCCTCGTCACTTGCGTAGGTGTGACCAGATCGCCTAGTCTTCGCTCGGCTCGAGCGATTATTTCGGCCGTCAATGGGCGCTCCGAACTGCAGTGCTTCACGAATTCCTGCATTCTCCACACCAACCACTGCAACAACTTCTCGCAAGTACCTCAAGGCGTCGTTGGCCGCAGCTTGTCTGTCTTGATCGTCGGTGCGCGTAGTCATCATTGGATGCACAGCTAGCGTGGAAGCAAGCGCCAGATGCTGCGGTGGTGGTATACATGCAGGCGTGTTCGTATCGAGTCCGGCATTGAGACCACTCGAAAGGATGGAAAAGCCTTGCGAGAAGAGCTGTTCCTCGAGACATATGGAGCACTGGTCGAGCAGCGTTGCCGGCACTGGTCTTACTGCACGTCGTTTCCGGGAAGACATACTGCCTTGTGCTGTTTGTGTCGCGTTCTGCGAGCTGGCCTTACGCTTGGGAGAGGAGAGGATGTCCGGATTCTGAAAGACAGAATGACCAGAGACCGGTTCATGTCGAAGCTCCTTGAGCAGTCTACTGTGTTTGGCCATGTTCGGCAGGCTCAATTCACTCGAGGTGTATTTTGGGGAGGGATCGTAGGAGAAGTCGAAGTCGCGTGTCAGGTAGACGCGTTCCTGCTGCCTCTGCCAAGCACAAATCATCACTTGTACCTTGCCATTTGTCTCCTCTTCTTCTACTCTCATCACTGCGTACTCGTGCCCATCAGCATCAGCATCGCCCATACACATACCCACGTGCATTTCGGGACCAATGGACTGCTTTGACTGCAAGAATAGCAGCATCTTCATGCCAGCTCCTCACAAGCGGTGCAGACCAAGGACGACAGCAATGTGACCTTACAACGATCTCTACAAGTGCCAATTCAGGATTCGAAATTCAAAGTCTCCGAGACGAAGCACACATTAATGCCCAGGACTCGCCGCCACGATGCAATGGGTGATTCGCAAATGAATGTAGACTGCGGATGGACACAGATGTTCTGCACGCAACATCAACGCATGCAGCCTCCACAAAGGTCTCTCGCAACCTATTCTTGTACCCACTTCAATCCCCTCGGAAATAGTGGCATGGACCTGTTCATCCTCCTTGTGATCGGACAAGTTTCCCAGCCGCAATGCTTCTGCATGAATCCTTAGTCTCTCTGCCAACCACATTCGCTGATCAAACTACTCGTGCATCAACGAGGTGTCCCACAAATCACTGATGGATCTAGGAAGCGCGTGTTGGTGCATGTTGGCGCCTGGCGGGACACGACGGAGAAGGATTAATCGACGGTCTACTTGAGCAGGTGCCCTGGTGATGCGTGCGTACATGCGGCAAGTGGTATGGTACTGCGCTGGCACAGCACTGCTAAAGGATCTTCTTCCACTCCATGCAATATATATATCAGCAACAAGGGCTCTGTAATCGGCTTCTCCTGGACAGTACCAATACTGTGGCGGACAATATTCATATGACCATCCATCACCGATTACTTGAAATCAGAGCAACAGAAATAATGCGGTCTTGGCCAGTCATCCTGCCAGCCTTGGGCTTAGTGAGCACCACAATCGCCACATATGGCGAAACTATCGAGAGCGACGTTGCTATCATCGGTGGTGGTTCTAGCGGAACATACGCAGCGGTTCGGCTTCAACAAATGGGCAAGACAGTAACCGTCATAGAGAAGCAAGGGCAACTTGGTGGTAAGTGAGCATGTACTTATCAACATACGTGGAAGCTGACTTATCCTAGGACACGTCGAGACCTATGTCGAGCCGGGCATGAATCAGACTTTCGACTACGGTGTCTATATCCTTTCGAGCATATCCGTGGTCACCGACTTCTTCGCTCACTTCAACACGTCACTTGTGCCTTTCGTGACCACTCCTCCATCGCAGCAGGCCTTTGCGGATTTCAAGACAGGCGCTGCCGTCAACGTAACATCGAACACCACAGAGCTGGTGGCTGCACTGGCTAGATATGTCGAGCAGCTGCAGAAGTATTCGAATTTCACTTCTTCAGAAGGCTGGGAGCAGCTACCCTCCCCAATACCAGACGACCTTCTTCTGCCGTTCGGTGAGTGACTAGCGAGCAGGGCGGCCATCATGTCACATCTGGGGTCGTTGCTGATCTTGTGAACAGGCGAGTTCGTGGAGAAGTATAAGCTTGAAGCCATAGTTGACACGGTCTTCGTCTTCTTCCAAGGCGTAGGAAACCTTCTCGCTCAGCCCACACTATACATAATGCGATACTTTGACCAGCGCATAACCACGGAAACCGCCACTGGTGGATTCCTCACGAATCCAAAATCTGACAATCAATTACCCTTCGATAAGGCGCTCCGTGAACTCCGTCATGGCATTGGATCTTCACCAGGTGGTGCGGTGTTCCTCAACAGCAATATCACAAACGTCAAGCGAGAGGCAAAGAAAGTTCATATCAAAGTTGACACGCCCCACGGCTGCAGGACCGTGAAGGCGTCAAAGCTGCTCATGGCCATACCTCCCAAGTTGTCCAACCTGGCATTCATGGATCTCAGCACAAGTGATAACGACCTTCTCGGGAAGTTCAATAACAGCTACTATTACGCTGCCGTCATGTCCAACACCGGTGTCCCAGCGAATACACTGCGTCTCACCAATGTCGATCCCAAAGCTCCGCTCAACGTACCAGCTCAGCCAGCCATGTTCGTCCTCGAGAATCTGGGTCGAGATGCAGGCTTGTATGGTGCGTACTATGGCAGTACAACTCCCCTGTCAGAGGAGACTGTCAAGGCTACGATGCTCGCCGAGGTCAAGAAATTGGGATACTCAAGCGAACCTCAGATGCTTGCGTTCTCTAACCATTCGCCATTTCTGCTCACAGCGTCGCTGGAGGAGATCAGAAATGGGGTTCATGAGAAGATCCTACGTTTGCAAGGAAAGCAGAACACATGGTGGACAGGTGCGGCTTGGAACAAACCCGCAACTGCAGATTTGTGGAAGTACACTGAAGAGCAAGTATTGCCTAAGCTGATAGCAAGCTTAGAAGAGGACTGTTAGGGTGAAGAGGTCGGTCCATTACAGTCTCCAAGCTTATGCACCTGTTCTAATCGCGTCCTGGCACGAGAGTACCTCCCGTACTACTTCCTCCTCTCGCCTCACATCACCACTCCTTCTCGTCCAACTTGATGAAACATACTGTCTTTCTTATGCGAACGTTACACACAACGAGTTCGTGCAATCGAATCCAGCTAGATGCGCCATTGGCTCCACAAGACCCCTTGTGGCTGGAAGGCTCTAGCCAGTCATGTTGCGAGGATATGGACTCGGCAGCAAATGCTTGTCGGCTTCCTCACAACCTCAGCCAGAGAGTGGGGTGTGTGTATTCTGCTGCGTTTCTTTGTTCTGTTTCCCAACAACATCACACCCCGTTTCGCACGTCGTTCCTTGCTTTTCTTCACTACATTTCTGTGGTGTGCGGAGAGGAGAGTTGTGGAAGGTTTCAAGAGGTGCGTAGAACTGGCGAAAGGGTCCGAGGTCCAAGAGAAGGAGATGGGAGAGCAATCGTTGAATGCGACAAGCTCGGCCAGCGCAGATATTGCTGTGAGCGCGTCGAGAATATGGACTGATGGTTGAGAAACAGGAGCAGCAGGTCTTTGATCTTATCACGAGGTACGCGACCCAACGACGAATGCACGCGACTCAATCCAACCCACCATTGCCCTCATCGTGAAAAACTTTTTGTTCCACGACGAGCCATTGCGCGCACACGACACTCTCAACAAGAGCACGAATCTGACAAGAGATATCACAGTTGATTATTGCAGCCAGCCAGCATGTCTTCTCTTTCGCGCCGAGCATGCTACAAGTGTGGCAATGTGGGACACTATGCCGAGGTATGCTCGAGCAGTGAGCGATTGTGCTACAACTGCAAGCAGCCAGGACACGAGAGCAACAACTGCCCTCACCCAAGGACAACTGAGACGAAGCAATGTTATCATTGTCAAGGCCTTGGCCACGTTCAGGCCGACTGCCCTACGCTCCGGTTGAGTGGTGGAGCTCGTGGTGCAGGTAACTGCTACTCGTGCGGCCAGACTGGCCACCTTGCGGTATGCGGTCCAAAGTGTGCGCCTGTCGAACATGTTACTGATCTGTCGTAGCGCGAATGCCCAACTCCAAATGCTGCTCCTACTGCCCCAGCTGCCCCTGGCGTTGGTCGTGGATCTGGTTTCCCAGCTCGCGGTGGTGGCTTCAGAGGCGGGTTCCGAGGTGGTTTCGCTGGTGGCAATCGTGCGGCAACCTGCTACAAGTGTGGAGGACCAAATCACTTTGCTCGCGATTGCCAGGCGCAGGCCATGAAGTGCTATGCTTGCGGCAAACTTGGACACATTTCCCGCGACTGCACTGCACCAAATGGAGGTCCTTTGAACAGCGCAGGCAAGACTTGCTACCGCTGCGGTGAGGCCGGTCACATTTCTCGCGACTGCCAATCTGCTGAGCAGATCAATGGCACTCCAGTTGTGAACGGTGACGGAGCTGCCGAAGCTGTCGTTCAGCCAGCCCTGGAGCCAATTGCTGCTCCGATTGCGCCGGCTCCAGTCGCCGCGTAGACAAACCTCTTTCCAAGCTCTACATGCGCTCCGACTGGCCACTTGAGCGCGAAACACACATGAAAGTCTTCTTTCTGGCCAACACGAATTTCAGTCTCCTGACTTTGTGCTCTGCTATGTTCCTGGATATAAGAAACCAGAGCAGTGGCAACTGCACGGAATCGATTTTTTTCTCATTATACCAGCATTGACTCTACTCCGCATCGAGCGTTCGAAACGATCTCATGACCAACGACACACCAAATCCACAACAAAAGTTTTCCTTTACGACCTTTCACGACTACGAAACAAACCCAGCATACCGTATACCTTATACTGAGCCGAGGCTTATCTCTAATCAGATGAGGTAAGGCAGATCCGAAACGAAGGATGGAAAGAAGACGCCGGTGACGAATAAGGCCCATGTCGATGTTGCGGGAAGACATTGTGGCTACGGCAGTCGCGGGAGGTAGGACAAGCAATTGAGATGGGGATGCGCATGTACGGCGGTGGAGCGAGCGAACGAGTGAAGTAAGTCTGGTGGAAGTGGTAGTCGTTCATGTCACAGAGATAGATGAACGAAACCGATCGATTGACACGGAACCGTGCATTACGTGACCTTCGAGAATATCTACACCTGCCCAGTCCCGCCCTCGAGCACATGGTCGAGCAAAGACGCCGAAGCAGTTGTATGCCACGCATCACTAACGCGAAAGCCTTGGTCGAACGGATCCGTCGAGTCTAGTACAAGCTGCTTGAAGCCTGTGATCCAACCTCTTCCTTTCACCACTGGTATCACCGCATCGTACTCTCCGACCTTTGTCACTCCACGTATATGGCTAATGAACTCAGTGCCGATAAAACTCCTGTTCCTGAACGTCTGATCAATTTCGAGCTGCTTCCGAGCATGTAGGATCGCCAACCGAGCACAAGTTCCAGTACCACAAGGACATCGGTCAAGCCTTCCCGGCATGACTACGGTAGCGTTTCTCGAGACCTTGCCACCCGAGCTGCCATCATCAAGAAGCGGTTCTGTGAAGACCAAGATCGTTACCCCTCGTATCGCTGTGTTTTCGGGATGAACAGGCGTATACACCTCCCTGACAGCCTTCTTGATCCTTTCTCCTAACTCAACCAGCTTCGCGCCTTTCCTTCCCTCATCATCCTCGTCCAGCGTCATGCTAAACTGCCCGAGATCCACGACGGCGAACATCATTCCTCCGTAAGCAATGTCAAGTTTGACTGTTCCCAAGTCAGGAACATCGACCTCCAAGTCTAACTTGAACACAAAAGCTGCAACATTCTCAAACTCAACATTCTTACACTTTCCATTCTCACACTCCGCCACAACCTTCACAAGACCCGCAGCTGTATCGAGCTTCAGTTCCGTCTTCGGTTCCTTCATCATCACCATTCCGGTCTCGAGAAGCACAGTCACGACACAAATGATATTGTTCCCGGACATGGGCACGTACTCCTCGCTCTCCATAATAAGGAACCCAGCATCCGCTTCAGGATTACAGGGTGGCAGTATGACGTTCGCGCACATTGCAGCTTTGCCGCGAGGTTCGTTTAGGATCAATTGACGAATCTGATCCAGTTGAGGTGTACGCCAGAACTTGAGCATCTTCTCGTGCATTGTCTTGCATCCTGGTGGATCGAGGACGCTGCCGGTCATCACTTCGCCGACTTCGCCTTCCGCGTGAGCGGAGACTACGTTGATGGAGCGCGAGAAGGGCATATTTGTGGTGCTAGTTTGATTCTTGAGAGGTCAAGACTCTTCTCTTCAGGGAGTCGAAATATATGAGCTTCGCTATCTCGTCCACGCCCTATCGTTCATCGCACAAGATGTTCGGCAATGGAGACCGCTCATGTACGGCATGCTATCCCGGATTCTGCTGATGATAAGAGCTTCGAATTTGCAAATCGTTGTTTCCTCGCGTAGTCCTCCTCTATGCTTGGGAAAGGGTTGTCAAGAGCTGCTGTGTGGTAATAATCAATTTTCTACCATTCTGGCTTGCTCGGTCTATTGGTACCAATCTTGTTTGTTAAGACTAGGAGGAAGTCAGCTTATGTCCATGAGGCATAGTTGGGTGGACTAGCGAGCATTTGTGATGCATAGTGTTGTGGAAGATGAGAAGACGATGGATGGCCGTCCAGTTAATGAATTGGGCATTGGACTTGGTTGTCAACGGCTTCACTTTCATCCGCCCGAAACTCTATTGTCCGATATGTCTACTCCACCAGTCTGCCTTCTCCAGCCCAACCTCATGCTTTCTATTGCATTTTATCTTTCCCGGACAGCGCGTGCGTGCGTCCACAAGCCACAGGCTGGACTTGGCTCGAGATGGCCGGCGCAGTTTCAATGGCGTACGCAGGCGTGCACGAGAAGCTTCACAGCCTCTTCGACGCGCCTATGGAAGCAGCGTTCTAATGAAGGGACACCCGGGTGGAAGAGATATATTGATGGCATGGACAATCTCGCACAACTCCCCAACATTTCGCGCACGGAGATGAGGGCGCTTGTGGACTCAGGCAAGGCGACTCTGGAGGATGCCAAAGGCTCGATTCACCACTTGCGCGAGAGCACGAAGCATCTGTCGGCCGACGAGCAGGAGAAGGAGGTGAAAGCCTTGCACCTTGGCGGCATAGTGCTCAAGTGGCTATGGGAGCTTCCTACGGAGCTTCGAAATGCTCTGGCCAAAGATACAGTATTTGTGCAACTGGTATGCTGGTGCTTAGTGGCAGAGGAACGGGAGGATTTCATCTGGCAATGGATGGAGATTGAAAGCCACACAGCGAGACAGGCATACGATCGGCAATGTGCTCTCATACAATGGGACAAATGGGCCGCCTCTTGACTGGGATACTTGGCAACTGCTAAGTGGAGATGGGCTCATGAAGCAAATGAGAATCCTGTCGCTGTAGCCCTAGTCACCTACGAACGAGCTATCAAGACTTTCGGCCCAACCTGGAAGAGCTACAGATCACCCACAAAAACTGGCATATACACAGGCATACTGACTGGGCTTCCAGAAGTAGTGGAGAGTGACGAAACTATGCCCTACCATGAACGCCTTTTCGAAGTCTATCACGCCAGCTTGCCTAGATACATGGCACATAAAGTCGCCATCGAACGTCAGTCAACTGCGATACTTTATCATCCCTCGCGACCGGATCCTCAACCATTTGTCAGATTGCTATCAGAGAACTCGCCGAACACAGAGGCTATCTGGTCTGCACGACACCTAACTCAGCATTACTTCGTGCGAAACATGTTGCGATGTGCATACATACTTCGCATACAGGGCAACGATCGTGTTGCGCAGTGGCTGGAGGCGAAGGTCGAGGTCAGAGCACCCTCGATATGGGGCGCACGAAAGTTCATCTGCAAGAAGTTCGAGGACGACCCGAAGCTCGACGGTATCCGAAGCGCAGGCAAAGGCTCATAGATGGGACCAGATCAGGATGAACACAACAGATCAGGCACCTCTCTTCGAAGCCAGTTGTTGTTTCTCCTATCCCTACCGACTTGAATCGGCAGAGAGAAGAATTTGGATTGCTCATACACGGACATTTTCGAAAACCTCTACCTTATACGACTCTTGCCTTTATCCTTCCACGAAGCTGGCTTTGGCTCATTTATGCTTGACTCCGCGACCGTTACTCCACTCGCAGAGGATTCGCCTAAGTGAGCAGAAGTGCTGTGCCGCGTCTCGAGAGACCTGCTCGAACGAGCGGAATCAGCTTTTGCAACACCTTCTCGCCACGCCCAGGCCAAGAGCGTGTTCTCAGTTGTGGTCACTGGCATCGACGCACCATTGGTAGATCTGCTATACTTGCTTGAAGTTGATGGCACAGGAGAAGCTGGGAGCCTGGTGTGTGAGAGAGTTGTGGTTTCAGTTCGTGGCCGCGGAGTGATAATTCCTCCGCAATCATGTGCCGAGTGCCTCGATGTGACTGGAGCTGAGTGAATACTGTTGGCTTCTGGCTGGGTCTCTTTATCTTCCGTACGACTTCTACTGCGCGCAGATTGAGTACGAGATGGCGTCGGGTTCAGAGCCGTGTCTGGGATATCGCCAGGCCTTTCATCTTTATTCGTATGCGTCTGGTACGTCTTCCGCTCGCGATCGCTCGACAAAGCCAAACTGTCAAGCTCAACTCCCGACCAATCCCATTTTTTTCGCCCCTCTTCTTCAAGTCTCTTCGCTCTTTTCTGCTCCAACATCTTGTCGATAGCTCGAAGTATAGCCTCTGCGTTGTTACTGATGACCTTCGCCTCCTCAGCTTGCTCGCATATGCGATAAGCAGAGGAGCTATCGATATGGCTGAAGGTGTCATTTCTGATCAAGCGACGTTGTAATCCTGCTGCGCGAGTGCTGTACGGCAGAGTGTAATCCAATGCATCTTCGATTTCGCCGAGCTCGCTGTATGTGGATTTCCTGTCAGGAGCGGGACCGAATACATCAGACCAGTCTACGTTCGGCATTCTGATCGGTAGTGTTTGTGCCAGCTTCCGTGTGTTCTCAATGCCAAATCTATGAATGCCATTGACGGGGTTTCACTGTTGTGAAGAGGAATAGCAAATACCATCACGAGACTTTAAGCAAACGAAGTCGCGTCACCATTCACGACTGTAACTTTCTTCTAGTCAATGACAACATCTCGATGGCGAAGACTCAAGGTACCTGAGGTTACTCGATCCTTCTTTTAGTCTCTTGTAGCAGTCACTATACTTACGAGCTTCTACAGGAAGCCTTCGTTCTGCTATGGCGATCGCATTAGCACTTAGCCTGACTTTCCTGATACGGAGTTGGAATCTCGTGGTTGTTGGAGCATATACATAGTCGTAAACCTCGTCGCGTAACTCTTGCGGCATTGTGAGGAAGGCTCGGCCAACCAAATCATCTGAATAGAGCGCATATCGCGCAGCTCTTGCGGTAGGTTGAGAATAGCCGGGAGCTTTGGTTCGTGCGAGTGATCGTTGGCATGTCTGATAGAGTTGTTGTACGGACCTTTCAAAGAGCGCTCAGCCAAATTCGAAAATCCTTATGATCTGTATGTGACTCATGCCGTTGCTGTGCATCAGCAACTTGGTAACCTAATCACACTTTGACCATATTTGCAGGAATCATGTATGTAGTGTGTCCACAATAACTGTAAAGTTGCGCGAGAATGCATCTCGAGCATTAACGTATCTCTGTATATTCTTGCCGGAGTCAGCACAGGACGATTATAAGTCTTTTGTTGTTTAGTCATATACCAGATCGATCGCTCTGGATTCGATCGGTGACTGTGCTGTCGAGATTGTTGTCAACCGCTCAGCGACAAAGTTTCTGGCAGTGGAGAGTCGTCGCGTTTGGTAGCGTATGATATGTTCGCTTTCTGTGATGGCGACGTAGCAGTGATGAGGTTCATAATAGTGCGGATCCATGCGAGGTGAATCTTTCCGAGACCAGATGCTTCGATGTTCTTGATCGTGATGTTACCTTGTGTAGTGGCTGGTAGGAAGGCATGTGTGTCAACAGCTCATGTGAGACGCTTTTCGTGCGCCTTGCGAGGTCGCAACTGTCGCTCACTCGATACCTTCAGGTTGTTACACGTCCGCAAGTGATGTAAGACAGTGCCGAAGATAGATTAAAGTGATATCGATGGTGTTGGAGAGAGGAGAGAGGTTTAGTTCATGGCATTTTTAGGTTGCAGGATTCCGTTTTAGTGGTCAGAAGGGCGGCCCGTCTGATCCTTGTCCTTGAGCCTTGTGCATCGACAACGACCAGGGCCCGACTTCTTTGCCTTTCTTGTTTGACCGGCCACGTTCTACGATCATGCACAGTAGTCGCTCCTTCGACAATCGTCCGCAGGCGCGAGGGAGTTCATTTGCACCTCTGTCGCCTCAAGCACGGCGTCGAAGAGAGACCGACGATGCGTTAGTGCAGCGTGCCACTTCGAACAACTCCTCAACTTCTTCGTCAGAAATCCTGGTGGCAGCGCCATTATCAATCACCCCGTTGATGAATAGTTCTCCACGGCCCAGAACGGACTCGACCCCAGCAAGAAACGCGCGATCCGGCATTGATTCAGAACGTCTCCGAAGGAGAACAGATTCGACACCATTAACACCAGCGAGGTATTCGCGTTCCAACACGGAAATGACGAAGGCATACGAGAAGTTCGGTCATCTGTCCGTGTTCTTTGGCTCAATGGACGTGAAGCAGAAGTATCGTGCCATTCTGCAACAGAAGCCGAACCCTGCACCTATGCAGGACTCAGACTTCGAAAGTGATGATCAATCAGACGCCCAGGACGAGACCGATGAGAACGAAGCCAGCGACGACGGAAACAACGATGAAAATCCAGAAGGACCCAACGATCGCGGCACGTATTCGAAGGACTACACACTTAAGCATCCTGAGATCAAGTGGGTTCATCGTGGCCAAGGTCGATACTTGCCAGCCTCAGAAGTCAAGGTCGATCCCCCGGCGTTGACGCCACGTCCAACAAGGTACGCTGCTTGAACTGTTCCTCACGGGCGAAGACATTAGTATTGACTTATTACAGAAAACTTCCGGAGCGAGCAACTACTACATCATCGGTGACTAGTCATGAAACAATGGAGCAGATGCTGAACGTGCTCCGGGCCGACTTTGACGAGTTTCGACTGAACCAAAACCCCAATGCGCGCCCTGGCTGGAGTCCGCAACTTCGAGGTTCATGGAACGCAATCACAGCTTTGCTCAAGGAAAGTCCGCGACGCGACTGGCCACGAGTAGTTGATGCCATCGAAAATCCCGATCATCGAGCAGTCGTCAGGAAGTGGGTTCAGGCAATGGAGCGAACATTCCCATCGTCTAATGTGTCCGACCTCGACAGGGCTCCGTCGCGGCCTTCACGACAAGCCAGGTCTCTTGATCCTTCGAGCAGCGATCATCGACGCAGTTCGCGACTGGTTGATGTCACAATCAACACATACGACGAGAGCGACGGGGACCCGGAAGAAACTGACGACGAAGTTGATGCTAATATAGGTCTTGCCGCCCCACGTTCACAAACGCACATTGACCAACGCAGTCGTGGATCACTCGACAACGTCCGGTCCACTCGTCGTGGCTCCAGCACCTCATACGCTCGTGCCAGTGAAGCATCTCACGACTTGTCTGGAGACACTGCAGTGAAGAAGGATGATCTGTACAAACACGCCGGCCGCATCGTCCATCACCGAGGCAATCAATTCTATCGCCCAGGCCCTAGCCATCACGGTATCAAGGGCACTAAACTGGTTCTTGCTGATGGTGAACTGCTTGGCTTGCACGAACTGAGCGTGAAGGATGCCGAAGATCTCCTAGCGAAAGCCAGCAATAACAACTTTGGATTGACTGATCCTCGAGGCGCACTACCCACAGGTCAATATAACAGTGGGCGACGAAAAGGTAGCATGCACAGTATGGCAACCGAGTCGACGGCACCTACCACCTGGTCATCTGCTCGCCGCGCAAGTAAGGCGGAGTCAAACTCGAAATTTGAGACTGATGAGGTCCCACGTGGCATTGTCAGCCGCAGGTTCAGCACGAAATCAAGTCTCGAGGTCAAAGACGCATTGATTCAGGAGAACAAACTCAAGCCAACACGAAGCAAGAGTGATCCAGATATTCTACTGGACAAGGACTACGTCGACGCTCGCCCGAACGAGATCTTTCATCACCGCGGCCAAGGAAAGTGGGCACGAGGACTTCCGCCTCCTGGTTCGTCCAATAAGATGGCAGTTCGTGGACCAAACGCAAAGGAGCTGTTTGATGCTATGCAGCGAGGAGAAGACGTTGACGAGAATGGTGTACTCCTGCCACCTATTACAGCTCTGCTTCGACGGGAAGAAGGACCGGATCTCTTCCCACAATTTGAGTGGCACTACCGAGGAGGTGGTAAGCACTGCAGATTGACTAAAGAAGAAGCAGAGAGGTATGAAGCCGGCCTACGCCCAGCCAAGAAGCAACGCACTTCTATAGGTTCACGTCAACGCGGGGATGGACCGGAAGCACAGCTTCACCGAGAGGCTCAGGCAGCTGAAGCGGGATCCGCGAATGCATACTCTGGAAAAGGCAAGGCAAACGCACTACTGCTGCGACCTGCGAAGGCCATTCGCAAACGCAGTCAGCAGACGGCTCTACATTCCAAAGCATCTTCCAATGCCGAGTTAAAAGCGCCAACGCCGAAGCCGCCTCCACTTGCTCCAGAAGACGATCGCCTGACTGATGCGGACTTGCCTAGTCTGTACAAGGACGAGTGGTCTGACCTGGACGACCAAGAAATTGACGATGAAGCTGCACGCTTCCTTCGCGAACGCTTCAGGCCCATCGTAGGGCCTGAGCTTTTTGTGGCACCGTTGACTAAATACGACCCAGCATCACGCTCGCTAGCATCCCTCACTACTCTCGCTGAAAACACACAGAAAGCGCTCAAGCAACTGCAGGACGAATTTCTCGAGCTCGACAAGTTAGTTGCCCAAAAGCCGATGCCTGGCAAGAAGGAGCGGAAGCCGGCGCATGGAGGTCGCGAGCCAGTGCCTTACGATGTTTGGGAAGACAAGAAGGAGGCCATGCTCTACGACTATACTTTCGACCCTCGCAAGATCGGTTTCCAGGACCCGGATGCTCAGCGCATAGTTCGTGATGCTGAAGGCCGTGAGCTACGCAGACGCCGCACACGTATCGACCCGCACACTTCACAAGTCAACTACGGCGATGGGGAGATGACGACCAGACGCACAGTCAAGCCGGTCTCGCGCTTTGACGGCGTGATAGTCCCAGTGCCGCGTAAGAAGTCTAAACTGTCAGTAGCAGACACTACAGAGCTAGACGACAACAAGGCAGGGAGCATGACACCTGACCGTACTGGTACTCCGGTCTCGGGCCTGGCAAATTGGCACTCTGGTGACCCTAACGACTACGTTCCGCCATCTCGTGGAAGATGGGCAGGTCATGTTCCGAAGCGTATTCAAGAACTTCGTGGTGTCAGTGTACCACGTCGTAGCGAGAGTGGATCACCTCAGCCTCCAGGCTCATCCAATAGCAGCTCTCGCAAGGGGAGACCGCCGGGAAGTAAGAACCTCCATGAGAGAAAGGACAAGGGTATCAAGAAAGGCCCTCGTAAGAAGAAGGACGATGATACCTCGAGCAATCCTGGAGGTAGTGGAAGTGTGGAGGATGAGCCGCAGGGCAATGATGCTGAAACAGAGAGCCTGGAGCGCACTCCCGAGCAGATGCGTGCTGTCAACCCGATGTCGCTTGATGCCATGTTAGGGTAAACTCCTGGTTCTGGCAGTGCTCGCCAGGAAACACCATCGGGCAAAAAGAATAGTCGCAGTTCCCGCAAAGGGAGGCCGCCAGGCAGTAAGAATCGGCATGAGAGAAGTGATAAGGGCGTGAAGAGGGGCCGTTACACGAAGAATCCTTTTCCCGAAGAAGGATAAGGGCGTGAAGATGGTCCCTCGCAAGAGAGTCCTTTTTCCAGGAAAGGAGATGAGCGCCAAGAGAATACCCCAACAAGAGAGAAGATGACGCCTCAAGCAAACCAGCGCGCAGAGGGAGTGTGGAGGAGAACTCGCAGAGCGGCAACGCTGATACAGAGAACGTGGAGCAGACGCCTCCAACGATAACTCAAACACACTTCTCGGCAAATACCTCTGTCTCCTCGACAATGCTGCTTTCGAGCACAGATCGACCAGACCTCATTGGCTGCAAATGTGGCTGGTATAGCGCCATCGTAGTCCACATTCATCTCAGTGGGACAGCCTCCTGTTCCTGGTGGCAGTGTTTCCCAAGCTTTGACCTCTGCTAGCGATCATGAAGCACAAAGAGGAGCGCAGAGCACGCCGGACTCAGACATTATCAGTCGCTTTATTTCACCACTGGACAATATGACTACACAGTAGCTAGATTTGTACTACAGACAGTCACCATGAACGAAGAAGCTCGGTAGACATGACTAGACAATCACAAGTTTAAATGCTGAATGACTGTTCGCTAGTTCCTCTCTCGATACTAATGATCGTTTCTTTGGTCAGCATTGCGAAGACTGCATGAGCACAAGAGGATTTTGGTCCCTCTAAATACCAAGAGTAGTTGTTGGTCAGAAACACTGGCGCGCTAGTGGCTGTCTTTGCGGGCAGCCTCATGCACCAGCCAACGTCCATTTGGGTCCGCTTCACGTGTCCTGCTTGGTGGACTCCACACAACTGACCAACCGCATCTACTCCAGGTCAGCTTTGAAGGAGGCAGTGCACTTGGAAATCGCGTCCTTGATCAATGTTCTAGAGTTTCTCACTTTCTCTTTCATTCTCCTACATACATATACCGAAATTATGAGTCCATTCATTCAGGTTGGAAGGTACCGACTTCGAGGCAAGCAGGTTTCGCTCGGGAAGCATACGTCTGCCAGCGTCACTTGTTGTGAAGTTTACTTCTCCGCATGAAGGGCTCAGCAACACATCGCTCTCTGAGATTTGCAGACATTCTGTAAGGTAGATTCGAGATCCTGGTGTGAGATTCGAGCTGCGACCTGAGACAGAAGATCGTCGAGGCGTTGTCTTGACGGTAGGTCCTTGAATGTGATGATCGAGCTGGGCTGTAGTAGGCTCATTGGGTGTGCCGGGCGGCATTCAATCTGGACGAGTCGAAAGACAAGTCCGGATGAGCTGGAAAGCTTTAGCTGACACCACTAGGCGGTGGTGCTGATGAGAAGTTGAATTTGGTAGCCAAGCGGTATAGCGACGCTGTCTCTGACAATACTGTATCGAACCCTAGCATCAAGGTATACGAACATGTCTTGTTCATTCAGAGGAAAACACTTCTCGACGACACTGTCGTCTGTCATGTCGGTCCCGGATCAAACCCAAGCGCGCGTGTGCGGATCTGACTACATCTTCTTCATCGACTTTTCCGCGGCTATTATCACCGGAAGCTCGGAGAAGGAGGAACTGCTTATGCTTCATCGAGCGTGAATTGCCCATAGTGCCCGTGAGGTTCTGTCAGTGCTAGGAGCTACTGTTGGTCCTGTCAGTTTCGGCACCGTCCTCAGTCTCCAGCATAACCCGAACCTCCTCGTCAATGATATGCTGTGGTGGACACCTCAGCCTAGCGCCCATGTACTTTGCAAGCACTCTACACTTCGCGCGTTCCCTCTTCTCTTTCGGAGTCGGCTCAGCGTCATAGATGAAACTGCACCGGCTAAACTCACTCAGGCGGCATCTACCACAACTTCGCCACTTGTTCGTGCCCATTGCATAGAAGTACTTTCCAAGACTCCCTTCCGTGTACACTTTGCATTCATGTTTACTGTCCTCGCAACTGCTGCATGGCTTATCTGCCACTTTCCCGGCATCTGTCTCATGAATGCGGCCAATGTGTGAGTATTTCAACTTGCGATTGCGATCTTTGCTTTCGTTCCATCTTTTAGCATCTTTGCAGAAGTCATCGCTGTAGAAAGCATCCTCAGCCTCTGGTCGACGAGGCTCTTCGAGAGCGCCCTTTCTGGGCTTCTTCGCAGGTGGCTGAGCTGAATCATCTGTGGGCGTGGCAGGTAACTTTGTATTCGCGGTGGTAGTAGCAGATCGCTTTCTGCCAGTGTCGCTAGCTTTGCGCTTCTTCGAAGCCTCTTTCTTCATCTGCTCGGCATAGAACATGTTTAGAGCCTCGGGCACGAACACTTTCTGTCGTATACCCTCCACGGTCGCTCGCTCTTCCAGCTCGTCAAGCACCCAATCGAGTGTGCTTGTAGATTGAGCAATCTTAGTCTTGAGCTCTTCATCTTTATTACCCGGGAAGGACATCAGCAGTCGTGATATTTCTTTTGAGGTGGCTCCAAGCTTCCTTCGAGCACTTTCAGCATGACTCGTGCCATAGAGTGCATCAATGGGCGTGGCCTTTGCTCCAAGGATCTCCGTAGTTGGTGGTGGCGATGATCCAGGCGGTGAGGGTAGAGTAGCTTGGTTTCTGTGGCTAAAAAAGAGATCTGTCGAGACTTCTTCGAGGAGGAATTGTGCTTCCAGTAGCTTGGCTTTATGGTCTTCGTCCGTGTAACTGTGATCAGCCATCCTGGTTAGAAACTCGATGACGATCTCCATGAGATCTCTAGGTGAGTGGTTCATCTTGAATTATCTCTCGCTATGCTGTGCAGTCATACGTGATGGAAGTCTACATTGCTGGTGCAGAACGCGTTCAAAGCGGAGGACGCGTCTCGGGCGGTCGGACGCGACCCGTTGGCCTGTGCTCATCAATCTCAATCGCATCATTTCCATCTGACTTCCAGGTAGCATCAAACATACGTGCCGTTGCGCAACGTGTACTTCTGGACTGCTGGCAAGCTTGCCCCGATTTTTGCGGCGGCATCAGCTTCGGCGTTCAATTCGCGCGGAATCTGCCCAAATATGACTTGAGTACCGTGCTCGGCGCAGTCGTTGATTCTGTCGAGGAATGCTTGCCACAAGTCTCTATTCTTGACAGGTTTGCCAGACTTGAGTTTCCAACCAGCTTCAACCTATCCCTGGATTCGATCTGTGATGCCCAGTGTCCTAGTAACATCAGCATATGTGGAGAGTACATGTATAGAAGACCACCTGACATACAAGTACTCGCTGTCGGTGGCAATGACCATTCGCTGCCAGCCCTCGCCATATCAGCATCGGTATTGTAAGGCTCCGAGAGCTGCTCGAAGCTCGGCACGATTGCTGGTCTGCGGATACTCTTGTCCCGTAGGACCTTCCTTCTCCAGACGAATGGTTTCATGGCGTTCTGTGTCAGTGTATCTGTTTACATTATGTTAGCCGGTGCGTGTCGGGAAGTTGTGCAAGTTGCTGCTATACTTACGGCACTGGCTTGAACACCCAAGCACATCCTGCTCGACGGGTCTGGACGTTGACAGTATCGTTCTGGTCCAAGCAGGAGCCGTCGACGTAGATGAGCATTTCGCGATCATCGCCACGACGCACAAAGCGGTGTGCATACTGGTGGCATCTCACGACAGTATGCTCGGAGGCGTGGTGGCTGAACAGTTCTTGTGGAGTCTTGCCTCCAGATTCGAACGCTGCGGTCTTCTTGAGTGGCAGACCGGGAATTGGAGGTCCTGGGGGTGCTATAGTCTGCGCGTGGTATCCCAGGAGCATGGTGAATGACTCGGGCAACCTGCCCGTAGTGACGTGCCTGGGCTTGAGCATCTCGGCTGGTATGTTTGATGTCATCTTGGATGTCTTGCTGTGGTCGGTCGCCGGTTGTGAAGTTTTGAGGGTAGTTGTCAAAGATTGCAAGTCCATGAGTGAAAGAAGATCCCCGTTTGTCTTCTGTTCAACATTGGGAAGCAGCGGTCAGGTCAGAAAGCAGGAGCCCGCCGAATAGCAGGAATAAGACTATGATGCATCATATTCGATTCATTTTTTTACAACTCCCACTCGAAGAAAACGGCATGTTTGGTTCAACTATTCGCTCTTGTCAGTCATCGGGATTAGCTGCAGATATGTAGATAGTGTGGGTCCATGATCATTTCTTGAAGTCTGATAACCTTCTTAGAAGCGCTGTGTGAAGTAGGACTCATTTGGATCTATCTCATCAAGTGCTCGGCTCGAGAGGTCGCTCCTGCACCACCACTTATATTGTTAAGCATAATGACCTTGTGCGCTGAGAAGTTCTGTCCGACAAGTTGTAGGCCGAGTAGTGAGATACGTAAATGATGAGGAGAGAGAGTGTTAGTCCTGCGAGACAGAGAAGGAGCCAAGGAACGGAGAATCCCGCTTGCTCCTTCCCGAAGTTGAGCTTCACTCTACAGCAAGACTGTTTGCCAGCAGAAGACACCACCTCCTCCACCACTCCGCTCCACCACGACCATGTTTCTCCGCCGCGCTGTTCCTGCGCTCGCCAAGCGTGCTGTGGTCCGCCCAACAGTAACGCGCTCATTCGCCCTCTCCGCCCGCCAAAGTACGATCTCAATGGCTTTCCCGAAAAATACCGATCACGCGCGCGCAGTCACTAACAGACAGCAGGAAGCGATCACAGCACTCCTCCTCCACAGGGCCAACTGAAGAAGTTCGAAGGTGAGAGAAGCAGAAAAGATGCGGGAGGCAGAGGCAGGGCAGATGGCTGATGGCAGCGGAACTACAGAAATCAAGGACGAGCACGACCTCCTCCCACCGGGAGCCAACCCTGGTACCATCCCCACCGATCTCGAGCAATCGACTGGTCTGGAGCGATTGGAAATCCTGGGAAAGATGCAGGGCATTGATATCTTCGACATGCGTCCTTTGGATGCCAGCCGGAAAGGTGAATGATGCCAGCCTTTCAAGAGACATTGCAGGAGATGAGGACTAACGCGAGAAAAGGAACGCTCGAGGACCCAATCAAGGTCAAGTCCTTCGGCGATGAGCAATACGTGGGCTGCACCGGTTGCCCAGCAGACTCCCACGTTGTTATCTGGCTGGTGACATCTCGCGAGCGCCCAGTCGAGCGCTGCCCAGAATGTGGTAGCGTCTACGAGCTCGAGTATGTTGGCCCACAGGACGATGGCCACGGACACGATCACGGACATGGCCACGATGCTCATGATGCACACCACTTTGAGGGAGAGCCAAAGACGATGGCCGACTTCGTAAAGCCAGCGTACCGATAGAATATATGATGGCGTACTGGAGGTGTTGCTGAAGTAGAGAGGCGAATGCGGCAGTGGCGCTGAGCAGCAGAGCAGCTCTGTAACATAGGTGTGGATAGCTGTGTTGAAATGCTAGAGTTCTGAAGAAATTCTTGGGACGTTCGACTTTCAGCACTACTGACTACCTACGCGAAAAGTCGTTGAGAGCAGTCTTGCACGTCTTGCACGACCAAGGAACGAAGGATCGAAGCACTCGATCATATCGCCACATACTTCGTCTTGGCTTTAGGGCGTCGGATCATGGCTCGGAACACCATGCGAAAGAATGCTGATCTTGCGAGGCCAGCTCTCCATCTCTGGACGTTGTCTTTGTTAGCAGATCGTGCCTGCTCGTCCACAAGAACGAGGCATGGGTGCAAGAAAGCCACCTGGCTATCGTCTCCTCTCCATATAAGACCTCACCTTCTCGATCGTTGTGAGGTATTTGTGCTGTACGAACCACTTCGTCCGAAATGACAGCGGATGAGGCTGCAGACTCTATAGGCATCGATGTGGGGTGGCGTGAAGCAGGACAAGGTAGAGCGGATAGATATATGAAAGACTTGAAAACAAGCTCAGAGCATGCCCTTCCACACTTTGCGCGGCATACTATCTTTGGTTCTTTCTATCATGATCCGTGCTACGGAATCACGGCGTTCTTCGTCTGATGATTCTGCTGACCATGACTCGACTGTTCTCACAGTTCCCCGACCATCAGCGGAGTGCAATCCACTGGTCGTCATCCTCTTCCTTCACGATGTGTCTGGTCCGCGGGAAACCGTCCATGATGTAGAATTTCCTCGCAGCGGATCGCCGAGGTTGCCTGGCTCCGGCCACGAAACGCGAATGTGACCATCTTTTAGCGGTCGAGGGCAGTAGTCCGCCATAACCTCTGGTCATCATCTGCTTGTCTGTCGAGCCAGAGACATCGCAGAGCACGAAAAGCTAGAGGGACGGCAGTCGAACGGCACAGCCTGTTGCAAGCCATATGTATGGTTGGTCCAGGTACTGATACACAGACCAGTCGTTTGCAGGCTTGATGCCAGGGCGCAAGGATCACAATGAAGTCCAAGATAGTCTGGGGCGAGGCTCGCATGCGGTGGCGGCATTGAACTTTGTCGAGCTTGGTTCGTGTGCCATATGGTTGAAGAAGCAGAAAGGAGTATTGTTTTTCTATACAATTGCACGCTCGCTCGCTTCCTACGCAGCACGAATATATACAGTATTTGCACACCTCCATCATAACTCCACACTCCATCTCCTGATCCCGTTCAGCACTCCCACGCCTTTCAGCACATGCATAGCTCCAGCAGCACCGTCCTTCTCCTTGCCACCATTCGCAGCCAAAATAGCAAAGCGCAAGAAGACTTCTGTACACGTCACCAAGATAGATAAGATGATAAGCACAATAATGATCCAGGTAATTCTTGTCATCTTCACGTCAGCAATACTGTCTGATAAGATTTCGGCCAAGTCCAAGAAGACTCTGCATCGCTCGTTAAGGACCTGGATTCGAGGCTTGATTTCGAGATACTCGCGGACAGCAGCGTAGAGTGGGTGTAAGGTAGGTTCGGCGTCCCAGAAGAAGTTGGGAGTGTCGAGCATGTTGGATGCTGTTCAATGTTAGCAAGATGTGGATGGGGGTAAAGAGAGAAGGACTCACAGAGATTGACATCGACTCTTCCTTCGAAGAGTTTCCCAACAAGGCTCACTATCTCCTTACGGTCCATGCCAAGTCTTCCTTCAAGTGCGAGTCGGCGTGGGACGTATTGTGCTGACTCCATAGTCCGCTGCATTCGTTCTTCGAAAAATGAAAGTTTCGTCGACTGTCCAATGCCGTGAGACATGGCAAGCTTGATCATATGGTCGCTTGTCCGTAAAGTGATCATGTCATTGTATATTCGTGGCTTGTCGGCTTCTCGATCGTACTGGAAATGGAACTCCTCAGTCTCGAAGTCGGACTCGTCCAGAGGTCGTGTCATCAGAGGTAATGCAGAAGGCGGTGCCAGCGCGGCGCTCTTAGCGGATATTTGCTGGGGGATGTTATTTCGCCCAGTGGATGGCATTGCCGCCACAGTTGAAAACGTCAAGTCGGCAAGCAGGTCACGTTCTTGGTTCTGAGTAAAGTTCCACAACACCGCGACACCATAGCTGAAGATGAACAGTTCAGCCACTGTATGCGCGTTGGGATTGATTCCAGAATGTGGTGAGGGGAAGCTGAACCCAGAGTTCGAGTCGCTGGACTCTCTGCGCCCTGCCTCGCGCTCCTGTTCCCAGCCGCCATCTTCTCCACGTGTTCCGTTTTGTTGTGTGTTGGCGTCAAGAATATGATTCTCCTCCTCAGGTGGCGAATTGGCGTGGTAAGGAGAACTACTGCCTCGCACGGAGTACTCCTCGCTCTCCTCTCCCCAGCCTTCTCGATACTGCCGTCTCTCATTCGCCTCGATCTGCTCATCTAGCACACTCCTTCCACCAGGATGCTTGACATATGGACTACTCCTCACACGATAGCCATCACTCCCACCAAGCAACGGAAGCTGGTACACACAGTACAAGCAGTCGTCGTACAGCTTCGTCTTGGCTCCGTGCTGATCTCGGATGAATATGGCCGTACTCTTCAGCTTGAAGCTCTGGGCTGTACAGTATGCTGTAACGCGCGCAAGCTGTGGATCGGCTATTCTCTGCGACTTGGGTAGTCGTTCTGCTTCGCTCTTTCCTCCACGCGCGCCCTGTCGTCTTCTCCGGAGCTCGTCGTCCTTTGGCGGCGCACTGTCGTCCTCTTCACTGAACTCGTCATCTTGGTCTTCCTCTGTTGTTTCTGGTAGCAGCACCAACTTCTCACTCGTTTTACTGCTTCGCGCTGGGATATGCGCGCCACTCAATGGGATGCCTTTTCCGCTCAGCTTCGGGTCCAGAGGATGTCGCCCAGACGGTGTTCGCGCATGATGTACCGGTCGCTGTCCTGGCGGTAGTCGTCGTTGTGCTGAGGGGATCTCGGAGGCATATTGCAGCACATTGTCGACAGAAATGATGCGCGTCCCTGCTCGTTGTGGCTGTGGTCTCGGTGGTTGACGATTGTCCCTGCTGTCAGTCACCTTTAGCCCTGTCAGTTGAAGGGACATTGTCTCTCTCTCTCTCCGCTGACTCTGCATACAAGTACTGATGGGCCTCTTTTGGGCGGGCCTGCTCCTGCTCCTCCTCGAGGTCCTGCTATCGACATGCTTGGGGCCTTATGAGCAAGGATCAATGACAGTGGAGGGATTATGCTGAGACACTGGCCACCTCACTTGTACTTGTGTCTGGTCCGGCGGGTGATGAATGGAAACGGGAGTACAAGGAAAACATTGTGGTTGCTACTGCTCCACGTGCTGAAAGAGCTCGAGCTTCAACGTCATCACAGATCCTCGACCCAATGCCGACTTCTTCTGAAACAACAACACCGAACAACGACAATCTTGGCTTGTCATAGTCTCAGCGCGATATATCACACAGTGTCCAAAGCCGGCGCACTCAGTCTGCCAAATGCAAGCCGCAGTCCTGAAGCTCCACTGCCAGTGTCCGCGCAGCAATCGATGATGGTGCATATGGTTTCACACCATGGAGCTGGTGGCTAAGCGAAATCGGCATCTTCCAGAGACGCGATGTGATGTGCGACAGAGGCAGGCCTTTTGGCATCTACGCGTGCTAGATCTCGAGCATGCGCCTCCTTGACGTGGAAACAAGAAGACTCCGGACTTTCAGCAACTACGATGATGTGCGAAGTATTCCAGGCGGTTATGCCATCCTATCTCACACCTGGCTGCGAGACGACCAGGAAGTCCACTTCAATGATATAGGCCACCGGAAAGCCAAGTGGCGACATGGCTACGAGAAGCTGGATTTCGCCTGCAAACAAGCCGCCCAAGATGGCCACCCGTACCTGTGGATGGATACATGCTGTATAGACAAGAGCAACAGTGTTGAGCTCGCTGAAGCTATCAATTCCATGTACCAATGGTATCATGACGCGGCAGTATGCTACGCATACCTGGAGGACGTTCGGCCCTTATCATCACACCCCATACAAAGAGCCAAATGGTTCACAAGAGGCTGGACATTGCAGGAGCTGATAGCTCCGGCAGATCTCATCTTCTACAACAGCACGTGGGACAGGCTTGGAACGAAAATGGATATAGCCCCATTGATCTCGCAAATTACACGGGTGGATGAGGCTTTACTACGGAATCGCGAGCTGTTGTCTACGTTCTGCATCGGGAGGCGACTGTGTTGGGCTTCCAAGCGAACCACAACACGGGCAGAAGACCAAGCTTACTGTCTGCTTGGTACGTCTTGACGTTTGCTACTTTTATATGATATACTCTGATAAGCCACGTAGGGCTCCTTGACGTGGCTCTACCAATGATATATGGCGAGGGCGGCAAAAGAGCTTTTGCACGATTGCAAGAACAGATCGTCAGAAACTCGACAGATCAGTCACTCTTCGCTTGGATACCTGAGCCTGCACAGATGTCTTCATCTCGTCACATGCTCTTCGCTCCAGATCCCAGTTGCTTCTCCAAGAGCGGCGATATGGAGAGTGTGGCTGATGTGCTAAATGATGATCATTTCGAGCTATCCAATCGAGGCCTGCGCATAAAGTTGCCCATCATTGAAAATGAGGGCAAGCGCTTTGCACTACTTAATTGTCGCAGTCCAAGAACCGGCAGCTTCGCCTTGAGGCTGCATAGAGCTGACCAGTTCACCGACTCGAGAACATCGATCTGTTTCCTAGACCGCGACACAATACACACGATTACCGGCGATGCTGTCCCCGAAGAAGTGATCATTCTGCGAGAAAGCCTGACACCGGAAATCAGGATCGAGGTCTCATTCGACACCACTGCGAGCGATCTTCAGTTGATATACATGGAGCCAGGATCCGCCACCAATGCTCAGCAGCCGACCATCCAGCTCACTGCTCATGAGCCACGACAGTTTCGCGAGGGGTACATCATGGTGAGAGCACCAGCCAGCTCTGGAGACACAGGAGGCGACCTCGTGGCCCTACTACAGATGGGACAATTCCTACGCCAAGATAATTCATCGTCGACGTTCCAACTTCACTGGCACAGTGCAACTACTGCGCAGGATCTGGTCAGTTCAAGGCCCGATTTGAGTCTGAAAAGCCCTTCGCTAGTCTCTCGCCTACAGGATCTTCGACATATGAGTGTAACACCTTCAGCGATGGACTCTAAGCACTGGATCGAGGCTAAAGCTGAGCTTCTTTCTAGAGACGGCAAAGCTGATGTACAGCCTTCTGTAACACAACAGAGTCCTGCTGGTCAACAGCAGCCTGCGACGAGCGGCATCTACTGGTCTGTGGTTATCTCTGCAGACTCGAGCCCAGGTCACACGCAGCGTGTGAAAAAGAGGATGTCGGAATACCTACTAGGTCCTCTGACTATAGCCCGAAAACCTGCTTTGCCGCCACGATCGAACAGCTCGAATGCCAGTATTACAGGTAGTGAGAAGACATAAGACGGACATAGGATGCGACACTTTGTGGTGTGAGCGATTGAGATACTTGATCACTGGCACTTCGACGCTTACCAGCTTGATTACACCATGAGACCTGCACGCTTCCGCAGTATGTAATCCTCTCAGCATGTGGTGTAGTACTGCTGGTACGCGTCGAAGTGCCAGTGGTCAAGAAACTCGATAGCGTGTCTCGTTACATTGCTGAAGTCGTCCGATGCCACGACGCCTCGGTGTGGGCAGCATTGCAGAGATCTTTCTCGCCCAAGCAAACGACTGTCATCGGGATACAGTACAGAAGAAAGATCAGCGCTTGCAGCATCCTCTTCCATGGAACGAGATGGGGTTCGGGGTAAAAGTGGACGAGCTATGGAGAAGTGCAGGGATGTCCGCACTACTTTGGGTGCGGCTCCACTACAGCACGACCAATTGTCAATAATACTGTTGCGCCATTCGTGGTTGCATACAGACAAGAACCCAGAAAGGCAGCTCGAGGCTCATACTGACCATGCGTATATCGGTTTCAACACCCGTCTTATGCTCTGACTTGAGAGCTGACGAACGATAGTTTGATTTCTCTACTTCTTGCTCCTTATTTGGACAAGAACTGGCATACGACATGGAAAGCACCACCTATTCTTCGGCGCCAGTTCAGCGAGTCGAAGCAGCACAGAAGTCGAAATGGCGCAAGCTTCTCAACAATCCCAAGCTCGTCTTCATCGCCTTCTTTGCCAGTTTCGGAGGCTTCGAGTATGGATACCAGCAAGGAGTTCTAGGTCAATCATTCGTCATGACTCGCTTCATCGACAATTTCCCGGACATCGCCTCCTCATCTAGTGCTCAAGGGTGGCTCACTTCGATTCTGCAAGTGGGTGGTATCGTAGGCTCTCTCTCCGCCGGCGTCTTTGGCGAAGTCTTCTCGCGAAAGTATACCATGTTTTCCGCATGCTGCTGGGTGATCTTGGGAAGCTATCTGTATTGTGGCGCATCATACCACCACTCTTCTCTGCTGTATGCTGGACGATTCTTCACGGGTCTTGGAGCTGGAACGTTTAGTGGCGTGGGGCCTCTGTACAATGCTGAGTTGTCTTCGCCAGAGTTGAGGGGGCTACTGGTGTCGTTCTATCAGTTCGCAACCATTTTGGGTATAATGTTAAGTTTCTGGGTGGGCTATGGCAGTAACTACATCGGCGGCATCGGAGATACACAATCGGATCTTGCCTGGCGTCTTCCTTCGATTATACAAGGAATACCGGCAGTATGCCTAGCTGTCGGAATCTGGTGGATGCCATTTAGCCCGCGCTGGCTCGCCAAACAAGACCGAGACGATGAGGCACTCAAAACACTGGCCTGGCTACAAAAGCTACCTATCGATGATCCACTCATCCAAGTCGAATTCCTGGAGATCAAGGCAGAATGCTTGTTCGAGCAGCGTGCTTTCGCAAAGGCGTTCCCAGCACTTGTTGAGCGGGAGAAGCGAAGTGTCTGGACTCGAGAATGGGCACAATATGTCAACGTCTTCCGCACCTGGGATAACTTCAAGCGAGTCGCGACAGCCTGGCTTGTCATGTTCTTCCAGCAATGGTCAGGGATCGACGCCATAATCTACTATGCCAGTAACGTGTTCCAGTCCTTTGGCCTTACAGAAGGTACGATTGCACTTCTTGCAACTGGGGTGACTGGTGTTGTCTTCTTCGTCTCTACGCTCCCAGCAATGGCTATCATCGACAAGGTGGGCCGTAAGCCCATGCTTCTTGTTGGTTCTATCGTTATGATGATCTCCATGGTCTTGACAGGAATCATCGTAGCCAAGTTCCGACATAACTGGCCGGAACACCGAGCTGCAGGCTGGATCGCTGTAGCTTTCATATGGATCTACATAGGAGCTTTTGGCGGGACTTGGGGACCTGCAAGTTGGACAATTGTGGCCGAGATTTTTCCACTGTCGATTCGAGCCAAGGGAGCATCGATTGGAGCCTCGAGTAACTGGCTCAACAACTTTGCGATCGCGTTCTTCGTGCCGCCGATGTTCGAGGCCTGGGCATGGGTCACTTACATCTTCTTCGCTGTTTTCTTGGCAGTTGGTATTGCTTGGGTGTACTTCTACTTGCCAGAGACTAAAGGTGCAACACTTGAAGACATGGATCGTGTATTTGGCAGTCATACTGGTGAAGAGGACCAAAGGATTCTCGCAGAGTGCCGCAGAGAGCTCGGGTTGCACGCTTCGTTGGAGGAGGCCGCCATTGAGGAGGTCAGCAGGATGAGTGCGAGCGAGAAGAAAGACCCTGAAGCAAGATTTGAGGTTGTTTGAGACATTGTAGTCAAGTGCTAGATTCTTGCGATGTACAGATTGCGCAGCAGACTAGGAAAGTTCGTCATGCGGTCTTGGGCAATCCTGCCTCTTTTCTAGATTCGTCAGCATCAGTCGACCAACAGGTCTACCAAAAGAGCTCGAATCTACAGCACAAGAGTTCAGTGTACCAATGGATCCGTAGGTCAGAGGCATTCCCGACTTGGAACGTCTCACAGAGCTCCACGACAGTCAACGCTGGAATAAGGTCCGCAAGACAGAGATACTCGCTGATGCTTGCCCTCAAAACTTATACTGGGCAGCGTATAGGCGTGTGTACTGACTGAGAAAGGCTCGATTCTGAACCAGGGACAGAGGTACCGAAAAACGCGATGTCAGGTATATGCCAAAAGATATCCATCGCTGTCGTACGTTGCTTGCTTTGTACTTTTGTTGCGTTTTGAAGACGCCCCCTAGATGACAATACCATCCCAGAGCTCTTTCCTAGAATCATGGAACTTGTAGTACGCAGATCTCCCATCTTCGCCATCATGACTTGCTGTCTTTTCGATGATTTCCTTTGCCCTGACTTCATCAGTCTTCTGCTGTTCAGTTTCGACAGCACCGTCTTCGTTTGTCGTCTGCTCGTCCTTATGCTGCAATCGCTCCTCTTCCAATCCTTGCCAAAACAGCTCAATCTGCCTCTCATAGTTCGTCTCCGCAAGCGGTACTTCCCAAGATTCGCATCGAGCTTATCGATCCATTCGTCAATAGCTTTAGCTTTGTCGCCCACTCCAGCAAAGTGGCAAAGTAATTGTCCTACAAAATTCGTAGGTAGAAGGTAAGCAAGTATCTCTGAACAACGCGAATGTGTTCCAGTAGGGTTGTCTGTGAGCTTGTCGCCACAGAAGGCTCAAGCTCAGTGAGACATTCGGAAATGGGGGATGCCTTTGGCCTACTACTGCTTACCGGGTCGATGATCGAAATGTACATCGCCTTCATCACCGTCTCCCGGATAAGAATTGGACCACTGAGGCGGACATTGTACAACTCCGTTTTCGTACTTGTCCATATGCATAACCTTCTCCATGGCCGACTGTTCTGTGAAAGGCAAGTCTTCTTCTGGTCGGAAGGTTCGATATGCTAGGATGGAAGAAAGGAATTCTAGACTCCAGGTCGAAACGCGTAGGGCGAACACGCCATTGTTCAGACCGTTCCAATCCTTCGTGTATAGCAGATTGACGTCGGTTCGTTCTTCTGGTGGTAGGAATGTCTCAAGGGGAATGGGTTTGTTCATGATTACAGTATCGGCATCAAACCAGAAGAGCCATTGGTGTTGAAAGAGACTCTACACACCTCACGTGATAGGCTGTATCCGGAGTCTAATAGAGACAAAGGAAGCCTAGGTAGATAAGAAGAACGATAGACACTAGGTCTATCGTTACCCAAGACAATACACAGATACCTACCCCTATACCTAGTTCAACAATTGGAGCTGCTTGCCTTGAGGCTTGGAGAGTTCTTGGAGCAGGACCTCGAGGAGTGCCCCTTCTTTGGACCAAAGGCCAGAGAGAACAGGACGATCCAATAGATACATTGGATACTTGTGGTAGTCGCCATGACTCAGATGGGTATTGAGAGCTCGCTGGTATCCCTTTTTATGCTCGCCGTAAGCCACAGTGCAAGTTCCTATGCGCGGCTGCGTAGCTCCAAGTCGCAATATGTACTTCCAAGGCGCGATAGATGATGCTGCTCCGATGGGATGGAAGTGTGCAGCGCTAGAGAAATTCTCAAGAGTCTCGATGGCTGATTGGTGGAGGATATCGTAAGCCGCAGTCGAATGATAGACAAAGACAAAGGTCGTGATGCTGAAGATGAATGCAAAGAAGATGCGACTATGCGGCGACATGCCTACCGCCAATGCCCGTCGGCGTGTGGCAGGTATCGGAAGTTGCTTGTAAGACCTGAACATGGTAAGTGTACTTGCGTACTTACCACGTGTGAGTGCGTCTTATACATAGAGGGGCTTCGATGCTGTGCTAAATCTGTTCTCATAGTGGTGACTAGCCAGCCGAGACGTGCTACCCATATACCAAGCAGACTTGGCTGCCAAGATGCTTATGAACTTACGCAACGCCCGACCGGAGTTCTTGCGTCTGCTCGAGCAGAATTCTTGGACTTGAGAGTTTGCTAGCATGTTGCCAGAAACATGAAACGCGACAATGCACGCTGATGGCTGTTTTCGTGGTGCAGCCAGGGCGAAGTGCATACTTGGCGTCTATGCTTCATGATTCCTAGGACTCGTAGCAGCTCATCTCGATGACTTCAACCCTCCCTTCAGGAGTCCCACCAACTCATCAAGCGTACCGATAGTAACATCTGTTCTCTCGTCCTTTTCAAGGTCCTCTTTACCCTCGCTCTTCAGCAGAACAGTCAGTGCTCCGGCATCACGGCCAGCCGCCATATCGTCGACAGAATCGCCAACCATAATGATCGGAATCAGCCTATCATGCGAAGGTTCCTCCGGTACTTCGGACGTCTCAACAATGCCCCAGGCCTTTGCAATGTGTAGGATGCCTACAGGACTCGGCTTCGGCGGCCGAAAGTCTCTCGTAACCACAGGTGCAAAGGGGTTCAAATGGCCGGGGATATGCTTCTCAAGAAGATGGTTCACAGGTGCGTCGAAATTCCTCGTACATATGCCCTTCTTGATATCGTGCTTGTCCAGGAATTCCATAAGAGTCACGAGTCCGGCTTGTGGGATCTGTTTCGACATTGCTTCACTCTCGATCGCTTTGACTTTCTCGAAGGCTTCAGTCTGCTGTGGTTCAGGCAGATCATGGATGTGGTCCAAGATGTCAATGTCCTTCGTGATGCCGAGGGCAGATCTCAGTTGGCCAAACATCCAATTCTGTGGCTCGCCTTTTCGTCTTGATCAGCTCCAGCCTGAGACAGTAGACAGCACTGTGAACTCACACAGCGTGCCATCCATATCGAAGACTACGCCTTGCAAGCGCATCAGACCAGTATCGTTGTCCGGATTTTCTAACCCGAGTGGCGTGAAGTGATGTCGTGGAACCGACATCTTCGCGGCGAAGGAGCGGATAGGCTGAGAATTGGTACAGAGATTTTGAGACTTCACGGCACAGCTAGCACGTTGCGCTGAAGCTGTGACTTGTCCGCGTGCCAATGTGAACATGAGAAGTATGCTAATCTTGATAGTGCACTTGGTGCTGGACTTGGTGCTGGAATTGAAATTGAGGAAGGAGCAAGGATAAGTAGCTAGCGGAAGGACCCGACTTTATGCAACATTGTGAAGAAGGCATTACAAACACAGCAGTAGATATATAAAGTTCAAAGAAGCAGGACGACATCTCCTCTTGATTTCGAGTTCCATACGAACAAACATGCCACCAATTCGTGTCGCTCTGCTAGGCGCTACAGGCGAACCTGGTAAGTGATCCCCATAAACTCAAGCCTACCAAGGCCACAAGCATCGAGACAGACCAGTGATGACAGAAGTCACATTGATCAGAGCTGTTTGCTTACTTGTTGTCATTGTAGGCTCATCCATCCTTGAAGGTCTGCTGAAGTCCTCGCACGACTTTCACATCGTAGCTCTAGTCCGATCAAGCTCACTACAGAAGCCAGCGAACCTCGCTCTTCCATCGAAAGGAGTGGCCGTCCGCACTCTAGATCTCGGTGTTTCCTCTGAAGCAGAGATCGCTTCCGCGCTACAAGACGTTGACATCCTCGTCTCAGCGATTGGAGCCACAGACCTACTTTCCCAAACCGCACTCGTGACCGCAGCCCACAAAGCCGGCGTGAAGCGATTCATCCCATGTGCATTCTTGCCCATAATCCCGCATGGAGGTATGCATGATCTTCGCGATCAGAAGCAAGTGATCTATAATCACATTTTCCAGCTTCGCGTCCCCTATACCATTATCGATGTCGGTTGGTGGTATCAGATCTCGACGCCACAAGTCCCGTCAGGAAAGCTAGCAGCTTATGGGATGGGAATGGGCGAAGATGAAATCGCAGGCGATGGAAACGTCCTCAGTGGCTTAACAGATCTTCGAGATATTGGGCGCTATGTTGCTGAGATCATTGTTGACGAGAGGACGCTGAACAAGTGGGTCTTTGTGTATAATGAGCTCTGGAGTCAGAACGCAATATATGACCTAGTTGCGATGAAGTCAGGAGAGGATATTCCGAGGAACCATGTTTCGTCTGAGGAACTGTTGGCGAGGGTTGAGAGCACCAATGGGTCAACTGGTATGGGAGAATTGATGAAGAGGATTCCTGCGCAGTATAAGTATTCATGGGGCGTTCGTGAAGACAACACTCCGGAGTATGCCGAATACCTGGGCTACTTGACCAGCAAGGACTTGTATCCGGGCCTTGGCTATACGCCTCTCGAAACGTATGTGGACGAGATGCTGGCAGGCACAGCCGAGACAGTGTATGATGAGCTCAAGAAGCAATTCGCAGCGATGCGAGAGGGTGATTCTAGGTGAAGAATGTCAGTCATCCATAGCTACCCATACTCACACGTGTAATGGTCTCCTCGCAGATCCTCAGTGACGCCGACTTCCATGGTGATAGCTGCCAGTGCCGTTGAATTCGTTCTCAGCACTACGTGCCCTCTCGCCGATCTGGCAATGGTATCTCAAAGGAGCGCAAAGGTCGCTAGAAGCGCCAGTCAGGTATGCTGACGTATGAGTACAAGTCCGCTGTGGTGTGATCCATGATCTTTTCCCATCCAATAACGCCTATCCCGGAAGCACTTCAAGTGCTTGCCCGGTCCTGCTATCTGTCTCCTTCTGATGACCCAGGAGGTGAATTGAACAGCGCGAGTCGCATGCGGTGGAACTGGACACACGTTAGAATGGGCACAAGGCTTCAGCTCTTGAGTTGACTCACCGCCGGTAGCTTGGGTACCACTACTGCTAACGTTGCAAGGAAGTTGATCATAAAGTAGGCCAGGTCGTAATGCGTGTAATGCGTGCTTATCAAGAACAGGCCAATGGGCATCGCGAGCAAGAACTTCTTCGCGGGCGTATATTGGTCCTCGTTGTCGATTTGTTCCCACATATTCAGGTTGTCGTAGGCTCCTGCATTGAACTCGAAAGGGATGCCTCGCACATAGTGGAACATGAGGTATGAGCCAGCCATGTATGTGATATTGACCATGGTCCACGAGGTCTCCTGCGTGATGGATGGCACGATATCGTATACAATCTTGAGCAGGAGGATAAGGATGATGTGGATCATCCATGCGCCTGTGACAGACATGGCATTAGCTCACGTGCTCTTTGCTCGCCTCTTCTTGATAGCTCTCGGGAGCTCTGCACGCCTCTTGACGGAGCTGATGGGAGGACTCACCCTTCGCATTCACCCACTGAGCGTTCAGGTTGGGCAGCACGGCCTGATCCGACTGCTGTTCGAGACTCTCCGGAGGCTCCTGATACATCAAACTGCTACTTCTCCGCCGCCTCCGTTGGTCCTTGTCCTTGCTGCTGGTGTTCATCTTGCGTTCGGCCGTCTGCACACACAGTGGCGGCGCGGTGTTGACTCCCTCGGCGAAGGTGATGCCTCCCCGCGACTGGAGAAGTGTGGAAGACAGTTTGGCAGCGGTGTCCGAAGACCGGTTTCGATGCGGTAAGAATAGGAGCGGTGCCAGATTGGCGGTAAGAGGGCTTCGATGGTTGTAGCCCTTGGTATGGTGGTGGTGGTGGTGGTAGTAGTAGCAGTAGTTCGTCGGTCGCGGTTGCTGCGGACTGATACGGCGTGGTTGGGAGATGCCTGTGTGTTGTCGAGAACCAAGGTATCGAAAGGTCGCTTTGTCTCTGATGATGAACTAGGCGGCGAGCGATGCTACTTGGCAAAACCACTTCTAGACCGTCGGAAGGCGCACTCTTCACTCGATCCTCTGTGGCACAGAAACGGCAGGTGATGATGACTGAAACTATGTGCACGAGACGGAGAGGTGTGAAGGTGAGAGGAGGTGATCAGGTCAGGTAGTAGTAGTTAGGATATCTGAGAGACAAACAGACATGGACACACAGACAGACAGGGTCCACTCTGATGAAAGCTTGCATCTCGAACCGCTTGGACTCCATCCCTTTCTAGACACCACACTAGACACTACAGTATAACAGTATAACCGCCATCTCGGCTCCATTTCCGCCAGACTGTTTCGCATCTCATCTGGCAGTCGCATCTCATCTGGCAGTTGTCACTTGCACTGCAGAGAACACCTCACCATGACCGCATCTCCAGGAGAATGATTGTCGACACCGGCAACTTCAGCTTTCAACATCATAGATACCGAAAATTCGCCAGTGGCTGCAGCTCCATTATCGAGGGCGAGAGGAGAGGCGATGGCGCCCGTCTGCTGACCTCCGCCACATCTAGGCTACGATTTCTGGAAGTGGGCTCATTATTCTCATCTATTTCTCAGCAATGATGATGAGCTTTGCGCGGGGCCTGCACAGCGAACGGATTCCCGCTGACCGAGAGAAAACATGAAAGAAAGGGTCTGAATACCAAGACCTCCGTTCAGAGACCATCAACCAGCAAGATGCCTGTCGGGACGCGTATCAGCACTACATACGCATTATTTCCTCAGGCGTCTCGACTCCTCGAAGCCGTTGCGCACTGGGACCCGCGTCTGGCATCTGGCATCTCCCAGCTTCAGCTTCACCATCAGGAAACAGAAAAACTCGCAAGTCTGCGGATTGAGCCGGCTACTCTCAGAGGCCGTGCATACCAGTGCGAGCTGCAATTGTGATCTACTTGGCCGCGTGGCCAGTCGCTTTGACCTCACCCAGGTTCTCCGTATCAGCAAAGCACGTTGCGGCTTCTACTGGTATGACCAGCCTCTGAGCTTGCACAGGGAACAGTTTAACCAATCGGATGCCACATATTCAACGAGATGTGTATGCAAGAAGAAAACGGAAGGTGACGAGAATAAGCATCTATCAAGTCTCTGGACGCCATACCGCACGCCTCGACCGCTGACATCTATCTCTACCTCTATGCTCTAGTGATCCAGTACAGCAGAGCTGACGCATGCAAAGCTAATTATAGATATTACAGTGTCGTTGCATGTAACGACTGTGAATCCCTCAGTGGGAACGGGTATCATTGACCAGAAACACCTCAGCAAAAGCTGGAGACCCATACCGACGCCATAACATCGCTCAACGCCTCGACCACGACGGAGACAGAAATAAGAAAAGTGCCAAGATGAGAAAACGCGATCAGGTTGTCTTCAATCTCCAATGGCGAGCAGACTCCATTGTGGGCATGCGACTTGTGCTGAACTCCTCGGCGGGCCAGCCTTGGCTCGTTGTACCTGCTTCGACAATATCGCCAGCCATGATGAGGGTGTGCTCAAGTAGGCACGAATCTTCTTCCATTCTGGCTCCACTGAGCAAACGCGATCCGCTGCGCAGTACAGACCTGGCACCAATGGACAGAGGATTGAGGTCGAACTTGCCACGTGTGTTGATGTGACCGACAACGGAACAATCATCAAGCGCGACGCGATCACCAAGAGTGATCAAATCGGGTTCAGTGAACATGAGTGAAGGGAGACCGCCTGCGAACAGAGCACAGTCTTTGCCGATATCTGCACCCAGTGCGCGGAAGTACATGTTCAACCACTGGGTGCCAGTTAGCAGACCAAGGATACCATGGCCGCCATAGCAGTGCCTGCGGAAGGTCTCAAACTTCAAGAAGAGTTGCCAACGCTGGCAATACGAGGACTTGTCCCAGTCGTAGTTGCCAGGTTGCCTACGACCCATGAGAATCCATTTCATGGCAATCGTAGCAGCAACGACGCAGACACTTTGCAGAGCCATAATTCCCACGATCAAAGCCATGAAGAATACGTAGACCGCTATCGGGCGATACCAAGTCTTGCTCAAAAAGGTCCTCGCCAGCCACTCATGGTCTTGGTAGAGGCGTGCGACGATCTGCACTGCCGATACCGAGCCAACATTCCAGAAAACGCCATTGATGACAGCGATCGAAGTCGAGTAAAGGAAGATCTCAAACTGGGTCCAGACACGATAAGATGCCTTGCCATCGTAGAAGGCACGTCCGAAAGGCGTCGACTCCTCTTCGGAGACTGTGGAGTCAGTTCCCTGACGCTCCACAACCCTCTGCGAGGCTTGCTTTGACTTGTCGATGTAGCCGTAGTCGGTCTGGAAATCTTCTTTGATCCCTTTCTCGATGATGCTGCTGCTACTGCTGGATGTCTCAGAGCTCAAGATGTTGGCGAGGGTGGTAGCCGTGGAGTTCATGCTCGACATGTTCGAGAAAGGGTTCTGCTTGTCGTTGTATGGGGTTTCTGGACTTGAAGGCGCGGAGGTATCAGCAGTAAGGCAGATGGCTTCGCCTTTCTTCGCGCCTACCCAAGTGGTGGCATCAGCATATCGAGTATTGCGCTTGGTGAGCGCTCCGCTGCCCATGACTGCCTGCTGCCCAAGCTCTACGCCTGGCAAAAGCACGACACGATCTGCAACCATCGCGCGAGACTTGATGCGAACATAGTCACTTCCACTGCCATCAGAGGTCACAAGATGCGAACGCGAGCCGAAGACAACATCGTCGCCAATATCGAGCAAATCGAAATCCTGGATGGAGGGACCAGTACCTGGCCAGTAGACTCGACTACCAATCTTGGCGCCCATAGCCCGGGCAAGGTGCGAAGTGGCATTATAATGGGTGCCGAACAGCTCAGTGACCTTGTGAAATTGAGGTGCTGGCATCATCGTTCGGACCCATTGCATTCTGAACTTGTCCATCTGGCTGCGCTCACCACTGGCTGGCTTCACTTTACCGAAGCAGAGATCAAGGACCTTTTTAAATGCCAACACAGCGACGAAGAAGAAGATCGGACCAAGTGCAACATTGGCGGCCAGGGCCAGATAGTGGTAACCCACACGATTCTCGGAGGCAAACCAGATGACGACCTCTCGGAGCATGTCTGGAGCCACGGCCGGCTCGTGTGTGACAAGTGCAACCAAACAGCCAAGCCATGGTATCGCGCCGACGAAGGCAGCGATGAATGCGAGAGGCACTCCCACAATGTACTCGAGTGTCCAATGAGCACCCTTGATCTGGCTGGCAGCAAGATCACGATTAGCCTCGTCAAAGGCCTCGGTCTCCCAAGAGGACGAGTTCGGTCCAATACAAGCTCCAGCAGGAACAGATGTGCCAGCTGCGACGATCGAGGCAAGCCCAATAGAAGCATTTGCGCCAATGTGGATCTTGCCCAGGTACATCGAAGTGTTCCGCTCGGCAGCGAAAGGTCGAACAATGCTACGTTCGAGAACGACGTTATCCTCGATCGTGATCAAATCCCATTCGCCAGTAGTGACACCCTTCTGCAGTGTGACATTCTTGCCAATCTTGGCTCCCAGCAATCGAAGGTAGAGAACACGACTCCAGTTAAACAGCTTGAACACACCCATACCAGAAACAGCGGTCGTCTTTTGCACCAGCCACCATCGAGTATGATAGGAACCCCACATTGGGTAGAGACCTTGCTTGTATCGCCCAATGACCAGCCACTTGAAACAGATGGCGATCAGAGGAGTAATGATCCGAGTGATTGTTCCGCCGATTGTGATGGAGATAACTAAGTCGAGAAGACGACCTGGGACATACTCGTTCGTAACCCAGTTCTGGGTCTCGGTGAGCATGTACATGAAGATTGTCCAAGTCAATGCACGCTTCATTGGGTAGAATAAGGTGATGGGCACGAGCTGGAGAAGCATTAGTGCAATGTTGCTGGAGCTGTATGTCTCTTCACATCCTGGTAAATGTTCTGGTTCGCGGAAGACGATGTTCTCCTCCTTGGCAGCTTGGTTCTTCGGCATCTTCTCGTCTATGACGCGGGCGAGTTGAGAGACCTTGGAGTTGGTGAAGAGGGTGCTGATTGGCAGGCGAATTGGGTATTCTTTCCGCAGAGCAGTGAGAAGTCGACCTGCACCCATTGAGTCTCCGCCGAGCTCGAAGAAGTCAGATGAGCTCGTTACTTCTTCGATGGACAAGGATAGGACTTGTGCGAATACACGGCCTATGGTTTGTTCTGTCGATTCGGAGCTCGCTGTTGGCGTAGCTGTGGCGACTACAGGCTTGCGCTTAATCAGTTTCGAGGCTACAGCTGCCTCGTCTATCACGCCTTGCGCATCACGAGCGAACGGCTCATCAAGCTGATGGACTTTGGTGGGAATGCTGTAGCCATGGACACGCGAAGCGATACTGTCGAGCAGCGAAGTCTTGTTCACAGCGCCAGTCTCGCCAACCTTCTTGGGTGCCAGGACCAGTTCGGTATAGAAGTCAGAATGCTTTATCCAGTGGTCAAAGCTCGCTGGCACTTCCGTGCGGCAAGCATCGGCCAAGCCATCATGTGAGACAGAAAGCGGTCGGCAAGCGATCGGCACACTTAGAGCAGTGTTTGGAGGCGGACAGACAGCCTCGAAATGTCGCCCTGCGGATGCTGTGCTATCAGAGATCGTAGGCAGAGTGAGGCGTTCAGCGAGCTTAATTCGCAGCACTTTATTGTTGTTTGTTGGGACACCACCTTCCATGTACACGACAGCGACTGGGACTTTGACTTGCCCGAGAACATTCCTGACAGACTCCTGGATGGTGCGAAGACATGGCCGAAGAGCGCCCTCAGTTGTGGCGACCGCGATTCCAACCACTTCCTGCAGGACATCATGATTGATTGAGAAGGCCAGAGCCTTGTTAATACGGCCATATGTCGGAGAGCCTTCCTTGCTGGCAGCACCGACAACAGCTTCTTCGACCTCGAATGGAGATATGAGTTCACCTCCACGATTGATGACCTCTTTGCTTCTACCTGTAATGTACAGATACCCATCGCTGTCGAGATACCCCATGTCGCCAGTGTCAAACCAGCCGTCGGCATTGAAGCAGGACTTGTCGATAACGTTGTTTCCTTTGAGGTAGCCGCCAAAGACAGGCGAGCCGCGAACGCATATCCGGCCAACTTCTCCTGTTGCTTCGGGTGCATCTCTCCCGTTGAGAACACAGATCTCTGGGCCAACTGTAACTCCGGATGTTCCAGTACGGTCAAGCTGATAGTCCAAAGGTGGCGTGGATATAGGCATACACTCAGTCATGCCGTAGCTCGGCAGGACGATGCAACTGACTGTGCTTGTAGAGAAAGTGCCACGAAGCTGCAATGCCAGACTAGGGAGGAGACCTCCAGCCGCGTTGCAGATGAGTCTGATTTGACTCTTCGCCACACTCTCCGGCCTTCCGCGTCCAGCTTCAAGGATCATCTGGTGCATAGTGGGCGAAGCATAATACCAAGAAGGGGAGAAGTCTTCCACACAGTCCCAGAAGAGGCCAGGATCGAACGCACTACAGCAGATCACAGAGCCTCCTGAGAAGACAGGTGCGAAGAGATTCCGGATGAGCCCACCGACGTGATTGAGTGGCATTTGGTTGAGGCAACGCATGTCCGGAGAAAGGCCCCATGATTGCTCGACCATGGCCACACCACATATCATCGCATGTATGCTCAACGGCACGAGTTTCTTCGTCCCACTGGTTCCGCTCGTGAAAAGCATGATACCAGTATCATCAGCACTGTTGCGAACTGGAGGCAGTGATGCAGACTCCCGGAAGACATTTCGCCCGTCCACGTCTGTGATTCGAAGCCTCATGTCCTGATCAAGGTCAGCCAATAGGACTCTGATGCTGGCATCTGCAAGCCACGAGTCGTGTAGACCAAGCCGAGTGACATCTGCCGAAGTTGCGAGCACTGCATCGCTCTTCGATTGAAGAACATCTGCTTTGAATTGCTCTGCTCCGACGCCACTGCCGTGTGCTACCGGAGCTGCTGTGTAATATGTGGCTGTGGCTAGCACCGCCATGGCCAGGAGAGGTCCATTGGGGAGAGAGATAGCCACTACGGGCTTGGGTCCACCTGCTCTGTGAGGTATAGGTAACCTGAAGGTACTGATTGTGGAGGCCAGGTCATTATGCTGGATCGATCGGCCTGTTTCCGGATCGATGATGGCGGCTGCTGTCGATGTAGGATGGTATAAGTCGAGAAGGCTCGAGTAGGTTGATTTGCATTGGAGGGAGACATGTTCGATCAGTTGTCGAGCAGCTGGAGGACCGCGGCCTGCTTTCGCCTCTTCTGGTAGGAGTTTCCAGAGGCTTGTTTGTGTTCGTTGCACCTCAGTCACTGGCCATGGACCAGGAACAATATCGATAAGTGCTGACAATGTTGCTAGTGGTCCATACGAGGGCTTCGATGGTCGCGGAATTTGTGATAGCAAGCTTCGATGGTCGAGCATATCTGATTTGCAGCCAGATGTCGATCGCGCCCCAGTGGTAACCCGAGCACCATGGTCTTCGAAGTTGTCCAGAAACTGCCGGTATAGTGGCAGCTCCTCAATGTCGACAATCGACGAGTTCGAGAGGAATGTTGCCATTGCACAAACGACAGTATTCGAAACGACGTGACGAAAGAAGGACTTGAGGAGCACACCCGCAGCTGGGCAACGGCTCCAGGTTAGGTGATATGTTAATGTCGTGGGGTGAAGCTCATGCACAATCTGATCGAAAGACAAGCATTCGAGCACGTTGTCGACAGCGTCTCTCAACGCCTTGCCCAAAGTGACCCACACAGGAGTAGTGGTAGACTGGGAGAAGATCGGGCGGTGCGATAAGAGGTCAGGGCAGTAGGGTGTGGGTCAAGACTAGTAAACAAGCACACAAGGAACAAGAAGCCTTGACAGTTCGACAGAGTACCTACCGATGGCCTCGAACATCAAGACCGAACACAGAGCTACGCCTTGCGCTTTTCCAGGTGACACCTCCCGATAGCTTCGCTGAAGAACAGCCTCCGCGGAGGGCCTCAAACATCAAACAACGTGGGATTGATGAAGTCCCATACTATTGTCTGCAGCAGTTACACGAAACTTGATGCAGGTACACATGTACAGGGCTGAGGTACTATGTGGTTCGGCTGGTGGCTGCAGGAAGCGGCATAGTGGGGCTAATGTATCTGAGCACATGCAGTGACATATTAGGAGGCCCGGCCAACTGCGAGACCCACGGCAATTGTGGATACGGCAACAAGTCTACAATCTTGCACCTGGCCGAACACCATCGCTGTGGTTGCGGGTTCTGAAGCCTCATATGGAGACGGTTCATATTCGGACGAGGTGGGTGGATTTGACATCACTGCAGATGGAGGAAACTAGAAAATGCTCCGGATCACATCTTTGAGGATTGCCTCGTCACGATGGGCTTTGAACAGGTCGAGCTCTCTCACATGTCGAACGATTTTGGGGCCACGACGATTAAGCTTATGAATACTCCAGCTGCTGAGCTATTGTGTGGCGTATGGCGCTTCCTAGCGCCACAGTTCCCTTCTTTTGTACGCTCGCCACAAATGGCATGCCTCACAGAAGCTTGCTGTGGACGGCAGAGGCGCGACATTAACGTTCGCAACACAGCGACTCCCAAGCTCAACGCGAAGTTGTGATACATGTTCAATAATCTCAGCGCCCATATCGCTGGCTCCGGGGCGATCGGTAACTTTGACCCCAAATTCCCTACTCCACGGTTGGCAACAGGTGGATTAGAGTGTCGTGTAGCAATACTGTGGAGAGTATCAGGAGGTCCCGATGCGTCGTTGATGGAGACCGAAGAAGCATGTGTCAATTTCAAACGAGATCTTGGCGTTCCCAGGTACGATCTCTTCGACGAGTTTGATATAGATTTTGATCAAACTCTTCATTCGATAAACAGGTTTCTATCCTCGTTCCTTATAAAGACGTGCTAGTCTATCGTATCATAAGACGCTCGTTCCTGTCGATGCCTCCACAATGGTTTGTCCTCTGACGTTTTTCAAAGGAGTTGAAGTCGAATTTTGCCGCCGCTGCACGGTTTTGACCAGGGTATATCCTGGTCGTTTGACAAGGCCAATGACGATCAATCACCTCTCCCGGTCCATAGTCCGCGCTGCATCTCGCCAAGCTTGAACCACGCGTGCCGATGTGGCACTGAGACCATCACTCTATCATGCCGATGCGGACCCGCCAGTGGAAGTCGAAGTCCGTGTCGAGTCACAGTACATTATTGTTGCCGATTAATGGCTTCAGCTTTCGGCAAGCCAGTGGCGAAGAAGTGCGCCGTTGTTTCTTCATGCTGCATCTGGCGAAGGACTAGGCAAACTCATGGCATCTACCAGCATTAAAGCTTCACTTCCGGTGCATCTACCGACCAGGAACAAGCAAAGCCACATCACAGAATTGATCAGCACAAGGGTGGCAGCCGGACCTAGCGACGTCGCTTCCTTCCTTCTTCAACGCGCATCGTCATCTTATCTTTGCCAAAATCAGCTCATGCTGCGCCGGACTCCATCTGATTGGAATATGAGTAAGTATGTGGTCGATGCGTGTACCCGATGCAGCTAGGCAATGGTCCAGTGGGTCATGTGCGTGCTTTAAGAGCAGCAGGAGCTCCAGCGCTGAAGTGCTAAAGTGCTTTTTGCCAAGACGCCGATCATCCAGTACGCATCGACATTCTTCATTCCTTTTCGGGCAGCTATGCAAGAAGAAATGCGCTAGAAGAAGATAGTCAGCTTATCACAACGTTGAGAAGACTGGTCTATTTGGTATGCATGCTTAGACTGGCTTGTGAAAGCGTGAAGACCTGAGAGACCGTCTGAACGAGCAGACTATCAGCTCGCTTGCGGTAGATCTACGACATCAAGCTCGCACCCCTGTCTAGGCCTCTACCATCACATATCGCGACCACATCGACTTGCACTCAGCCGAATGGTGTCAAGTCACCTCTCCAAGGTCGCTGCAAACTGCTTGCAGCGGAACGATTGAACTTCCAGACACCCAGTGTACTTTGTACATCCAGATCCTGGCCGACCTCAGACAGGAGTCTCTCAGCGATAGGATGGCTTGCTTCTTTAGTGAAAAACAGGGCTTTCCAACCTTCTTCGCCAGTCTCAGGTCGCTTGCGCAGCTCTCTCTGCGCAGTCTCCAGCTTGCTCTTCTCGTCGGCCACGCTTTGCATATTGCCGGCTTTGATCGCTGAGATAACACCTTGCCAAGCCTTGCGCGACTCCCATGGATCTTGCCTATCTGTCGGTAGTGTGTGAAACTCAGTCGCCTGGGCGGTTGCCACGCTATAGCTGTCGACTACTGTACCGGCTTTGTCCTTTACCTCGAAATGCTCCGACCAGTTCCCCTAAGCGCCGAAGCTCGCGAGTCAGTCGTTGTCTCTTGTAGAGATCGTGGGCTTAGCATGTGAATGACTGACCTCTGCAACATAGATCGGCTCCTTATGTTTCCTGTCGCCAGGCGCGTATACACTTGCGACGACATGGTTCCTATCACCTGCAAAGCCAAACATCCTCTTACCGCTGAAGTCGATCTCGGCCACATACCCGCTCGAGCACACGATGGAGTGTGATCCTTGTAGCTCAGGATAGGGAGACCCAGTGAGAATACCGGTCACCTTCACGTTCGGGAGAGGGATGAGATAGTCCTCGTCGAACTCATCCAGGTGCAGGATCGCGTGGCCTATCTGAGTGATAGCCACTGAGCCATTAAAGCGGATGTCCTGGGGCTAGCTGTTAGCGCGCTGTTGTGAACATCAACGTGGGAGCTCCGGACCCACCTGTCGAGTGTAGCCTTCTGCTCGTACACCATGCTTATCGTTCCACAGGTAACATGCGGTGACTGGCGGGTGATGGCTGACTTGCTCTGCTATGAGATGAGTTTGATCATCTTCGCTAGCGCCCACATCACCGATGAAGACCTCTCCTAGGAAAGCATTCAGAGGCTTCTTCACACCTTCACTCGGCTGTCGTCCAGCGTATTGTTGAGACTTCAGACTGGCCAAGAACCACTTGAGTACAGCGAGTATGCGTTTGGCGGGATCTTGTTCGTGTGCTGGAGCGTTGAAGAGCTCTGGTTGCTCAATCCAGTACCGAGGAAACTCAGTGGTGCTCTTGTCAGCCAGAACAAATGGAGGCGCAGTGATCGTTGAGAGATCGCCCTTGATGGTGGCAATCGACTGTGGTCTCTTAGATATGGAGCCAGAGTCGGCCAGAGTATTGACGTACTGCTAAAAACTGTTTGAGGCCGCTTTGTTGTTCGCTCGTCTCTGCCATAGCTTGCAAGATAAGCTAGTGATTGAATTGCTCGAACTGAGATGTGTCCTGATACGAAGAGACTTAATCACTCCAGACTCATGCTCAAGCGGACGCGGAAGCACGCTTGCTGTGCTCGTGGCACTTTTCTTGGATGCGTGAGCTGCATGACGTAGGCGATATTCAAGTGCTCTTTACAGACAGATGCGACTGGAGCTTTACGATTAGTGTCCAGAATGCTGACTGACTATAATCGTGGTTCTGCTGAGGCTGGAAACACAGATGTCGTTGTATCTTTCGTACAACAAGGCTCTCACAACACGCGAGAAACCCGCCAAGCACACCATGACGCGCCACCATGACGCGCGTGCTGGCACAGTGTCGGTAATGGGCCTGGCTCTGCCTTTGGAGTCCACTGCTACTACTGTCACGTTGGTGTCGCGCAATGGTCTCGTCACTACGAGCACGTTTTGAAGATGGACTTTGATGTCGTGATAGCCAGACAGGCCTATCGACGCCCTATCGTGGTGGAGTGAAGTGAAGTGGATGCGCTTGGCGGATGAAGTTGGAAGCTCAGTTGAGTGTTGTGCTGATCGCTGTGAAACTGCAAAGTATCTTCGACAGCTACAAATCTCAGCTCTGCGAGATCTGCCATACACATACCACGACATGGCGAAACTTCTCAAGCAGCCATTGAAGCTGGCGCTGGTCCAGCTGGCGACTGGCGCAGACAAGTCGGCCAATCTCGCGCGAGCAAGGTCCAAAGTGCTCGAGGCCACGTCCAAGGGCGCCAATCTTGTTGTCCTGCCAGAATGCTTCAACAGTCCGTACGGAACCAAGTACTTCCCGAAATACGCCGAAACGCTCTTGCCGTCGCCGCCCACAAAAGAGCAAGCACCTTCCTTCCACGCCCTGTCCGAGCTCGCGAAAGAGGCCAAAACGTATCTTGTGGGTGGCAGCATACCGGAGTACTGGGAAGAGACGAAGAAATACTACAACACGTCTTTGACCTTCGATCCGAATGGGAAGTTGATTGGCACACATCGCAAAGTCCACCTTTTCGACATTGACATACCGGGCAAGATCTCGTTCCATGAGAGCGAGGTGCTCTCACCAGGAAACAAGGTCACCCTCATTGACCTGCCAGAGTATGGCAAGATTGCAGTGGCGATTTGCTACGACATCAGGTTCCCCGAGTTGGCGATGATTGGCGCGAGGAAAGACGCATTCTTGCTGTTGTATCCCGGTGCTTTCAACCTCACCACGGGTGCGATGCATTGGGAACTTCAGGCACGCGCGAGAGCTATGGACAATCAGATCTACGTCGGCTTGTGTAGTCCAGCGCGAGACATGGAAGCTGACTACAATGCATGGGGACACTCAATGGTGGTCAACCCGAATGCTTCGATTCAGTCTGAGCTCGATGAGCACGAGGGCATCACTTATGCCGAGCTGAACAATGATGCACTCGTCGAATCAAGGACGGGCATTCCAGTCAACACCCAGCGTCGCTTCGATGTGTATCCAGATGTTAGTGCTGGGAAGGTGCGACTCGAGGATTAGTCAAGGAAGCAGCACTTGTGGCTATGCAATGAGCGACCACCCACTTGGAGGTAGGAAGTCATACTTAAAACCGCGTGCGCTTCAGTTCTGCTTCAACATCTTCTTCATCACCTATCACTACCTTGCATAGCTCCCTTCATTTGCAGTATCCAAGCTCACGATTAGCCTAACCGTATCACGAAACACCGGCTATGGCGCGTGGGGACACCATCGCAAGGAAGAGACTGCCATGGCTCGAGACAGCAGCACCTCGTGATGAGAATAAGAGCACGCCAATATCGGTACCTACCATAGACTCCACAGCGCCAACGCAGTACATCTCACCCACCTCACTCAGCGACGATCTGATGTACCGACCGACCGGCTCAGTCCCTGAGATCAGAGAGAAGACACAATCAAGCCATCTTAGATCCTATTCGCAGACCACACAGCGACCTACCGGTCTCAAGTCGCCATTCATCACCAGACAGAGGCGAGACTCGTTGCCTGCCACAATCTCTTCGTCTGAATACAGCTCCAGTACACCAAGCGAGAGAACACCAATGCCTGCAAACCTTCCCAGGAAGGATCCCGGGTCATACGAAGCGCTGCTCAGGCCTGCCACAACCCAAGAGAATGTCGGAAAGCCACATATCACGTTCAAGCCTACGTCAAGCCCATATCGCAAAGTTGCACCGGCGCAGCTCGGGCGGAAGCCAGCTACGCGGAACTTGCTACAGCCACGCCTGGTGCCGCACCTGGTATCGCAATCCAGCTCGTCTCTCTCAATAGATGTGCGGCCTGCGATCAGGAAAGGCACGACAACCCCAAAGCCAAATCCGAGTCCATATCGACACGCTACATCAGCGCCGGCCCAACGAACGACGCCTACGATTAACGTGCTGCCACCGCATCTGGTGGCACAGTCCAGCTCATCCTCAGGAATAGTTTCGATCACCGCCACTCCACCTCGACTGTACCACGAGCCAACTGTGCGAGACTTTGCGCACACTAAGAGACGGCATTCCCTCGGTCTCTCTGCGAATGATGTGCCAGCCAAGCCATCGAACCTCATGCGCTCCATGGAATCGCTGCCTGCTAAAAGCAGAAAGCTGCACACCTTTCCAGATCGTCTTGCTGCACAGCCAGGCCATGTAGCCAATTTCCTCGAATCAGCATACTATCGCGCAGCTGCTCCTGCCAAAGACGGTCTCGATATCATGTGAGTTGTTTGCCTTCACTATCGACCGGAGAGCGCTGACCAATTGTCATGCCGGCAGTGACCTCAGTCTCAAGCATCCTCGGCGGAAGCACATCAGTGTTCGGGAAGGTGATCACCTCTTCCATCACAGACATCGTCCAATTGCTCGAGAGTGGAGCCTGAAGCGCAAGCGTCTGACATCGACTATCGCCTGCCTCAACACTATCTTCGTGGGCTTCATTGCTGGAATATATGTATGGCTACTGCCCATCTATGCTTTACATCATGCTGACCCTATTTAGGCTGGCGAAGTGCCGAGAATCCAGTTCCAGCTCGACGACGAATCACACTGGGTCATCTTTGGCAACATGCTGCTATTTGCTGGACTCGGCTTGACTACCTTGTTGTTCTGGCCACTGCCGCTCCTGCATGGCAGGCGCCCGTACATACTAATTGCCTTCGGTCTCATGCTACCTCTACAACTCCCACAGGCAATGGTTGTACAGAATCGACACGGCTCGCACATGATATACCGAATTGGCCTACTGCTGCCTCGGGCCTTGACGGGATTCGCCCTGGGCTTCGCGAACATCAATTTCTTGCCAACATTATGGGACCTATAGGGAGCGTCTCTCATGTCTGATCGCCCTCACCAAGAGACCGTAGCTTACGACGATGTTCGACGTGAGGGTACTGGAATTGGAGCTTGGCTCGGCCTGTGGACTTTCTGCTTCAGCAGCTCCCTCTCCATTGGTTTCTTCACTGGTGCTTGCATCATCTCGAAACTCAATCCGAGCTGGGGCTTTTGGATCACGATCATGCTTCTGAGCTTCTTCATGCTGGTAAACATGATTGCGCCGGAGACAAGAAAATCAGAGCACAGAAGGACTATCTCTCAATTCTTCGAGCGTGGCTCTGGCCATCTGAAACATCGTGTCGCCAGAGGAGAGGTCAAGCTGCACATCTCGAATGATGGGCCAAAATGGTGGTACGACGAGGTGTGGGCGGGTATCAAGCTCACCAAACGCATGATCTTCCAGCCTGGCTTTTTCATCCTGATGGTCTATCTCGGCTGGATACAGGCGCAATTGACACTGGTAATACTGCTGCTTGGTGCACTGCTCTCGCGCGAATATAGCTGGCCATCGCAATGGGTCGGCCTGGCTGCCTTAGCTGTCCCCGCTGGCGCGGCTGTAGCAATGCCTCTGACCAAAGCTTCGACACTGAGCAGATCTCGCGTTACACCTGCACGAACAGACAGCATGACATTCCAGCCACGAGTCACCTGGAGCTCTCATCTGCTTCGAAGGACAATCTCTACCTTACTGTTGCCAGTCGCAGGCGTGGCTTTCTGCGTGTCGTCTTCAGGGCCACCTGTACACTGGAGCGCCGCGATCATCCTTGCAGGGTTGGTCGGCTTCCTTGCAGATCTCGGTATTGCTGAGTGTGTGGGGCTCATCATGGAAAGCTTCGACACCTGTGACCTACAGCCTGGCATCAACACTAGACATCGCGTACAGTCAATGTCGTCGGTTGCGAAGAAACGCCGCACCAATTACTCCTCCTTCCCACGTGTATGTGCTGGGTGGTTCGCGGCACAGTCTCTGGGCTTCTTCCTCGCAGCGGGCTCTACTGTAGCAGCAGGCAGGATCACAAACAATTATGGCGCACAAACCGCCATCTCCATTGTGGCGGCCATCATGCTGGGCATTACAGTCATGCTGTATGTCGTCTTGTGGCGATGGAAGGAAGTCCAGGTCATTCCCAATTTTACCATGGGTACATTCAAAGGCGACAATGACAGGGACCCGAGCCAAGGCGACCCAGATTGGAAGGCTGTGATTATCGGCCATCCTTCTGGCAAGGTAAGGCGCATGAATCTGCTAGAGATGGGGAATTGGACCCGGTGGACGGAGATCAGAAAGCTGAATAAGCTGATCAGAGACGACTAGATCACATGGAGGTAGACTGCAAAGTGATGTCTCTCTGAGCGTGTCCAACGACCACGCTATGAGACCGGCGCTGTCATCTCAAGCTTCTGTTGTGGGAGATGTTGCGAATCGTCACCTGCTACTGCTGCTTGACCGCTCTAGCTTTGGCCAGTCCCATCGCTTGATCTATGCCGCTAGCCAGTCGCATGAACCTCTGTAAACCAGCAGGAAGTATGAAATTCCACTCGATCCAGCGCGCGTAGAATGGCAAACTGATATCTCCACTTTCACCTGCATCGATGGTACGCACGATCTCTCTAGCGAGCTCAACGGTCTCCACGAGTGGTCCAAAGAAGTTTGATGGTGTTACCAGATCCGCAAAAAGCCGCGTGGAAAGCTGCCCGGGCGTGACGAGGATGGTGCGCACATTCTCTGCGCCTTCTGGAGCGTTGTTTCCTGCTAGATCTGCTTGTAAAGACTTATGCATGGCTACGAGACCAGCTTTGGCAGCGCAATAGTCAGATAGATGACCAGCACCGAGCTTGCCCAAGACTGAAGCAACTGTCACAATAGTACCGCCACCAGACTCCATCATGCCAGGCAGGAATGTGCGGATCGTGTTGAAATGGGCGATCAGATTTACGTTCATGTTTCGTTGTACTTCTTGAGCAGTCAGCTCCCAGATGGGCTTACCATTGACAATGCCGGCATTGTTGATCAAGATTGTAGGTATGCCAAGCTAAAAGACAGATATCAGTCAATCCATATAACAGATGATGAAGCATTGCTTACATCTTGTCTGATCTTCGTAGCGGCGTTCGCGACAGCTTCAGCATCGCCTATATCGCAGCGATAGAATTTCACTCCAGCAAGACCTTCGCTTTCTCTCTCCGGCTCTACGACGTCTAATATTGCCACACTAGCTCCCCTCATACCATATGTTTCAGCGATGATCTTGCCAAGGCCATTGGCGCCTCCGGTGACCACAACCACTTCCTCGTCCCAGTCGACACTTCTTGGTAGGCCATACGCGACCCGCTTGTTGATGATAAAAAGTATCCAGCCTAGCGTCACCACGCCAGCGTATACGCAGGAGGCGATGAACTCTGTGCTCTCGTACGGCGCTTGTAGTGATCGTAAGCATAGCGGGACCAGCCACGCGATGAAGGGGTGGAAGATGCTGTTGGCCAAGACGCGTGCAACGAGGTCGATGGTGAGATGGTGGTGCCAGCCTTTGGTGCGTCCGCTGGTTACATGGCCGGCCATGATGAAGTGATGGAGATGGAGATGAGTGCAGATCGACGCGTTGAAGTGGAGGTTGAGTTTGAGACACGCGTGAAGATGAAGCGCTTTCGGGCCCGCATCCCTGCTCTCGCACCTGCCTCCTCCGACAACTTCCGTGCACATGCACCTTCACTTCTTCACGACCTTCAGGCATGACATGAACAAACAACATTCCACCTAAGGCGAGGACACGTCGAGATGGCCGCAAACACATCATCTGTCACTCGGGTGCCCTTTACGACTATACAGATTTACGAACCAGGTCAGGATCCTAATCAGGGCGACGTTCATCACAGCATCACATCACTCTTAGAGTTCTCGTCAGTGTCATTCGAGGAGTTGCGGGTCACGGATTACGCTGCGATGGATGGAGTCCAAAAGCACTATGCAAACTCCGCAAGCAAGACACAGAACGTGCCTGTGGTCCTCAGCGTGGAGAGGCCTGAGATCGGAAGCAGAAGATATCGTGGTCCAATCATCACATTCAAGGTCGGCGAGGAAGATCCCGAACTCTTCATGATTCACGAGAGTCTTTTAATTGGCAACTCCGAATTTGCACGCCTTGCCTTGCAACGCGAATGGAAGGAAGCAGCTGAGCGCATCATACCACTACCTGAAGATGAGCCAGACATCTTCGAGATCTACCAAGCCTGGTTATACGACAGATCGATATATACAGAATACTGGCTCGGATCTGAGGAGTCTGCTGATGAGGCTGTCCGCTTACTCAAGGCTTGGGGTCTCGGCGACAAGCTGTTAGATGTTCAGTTCAAGGACGCGGTCATGGATGCACTCATCGGAAGACTGAACGATATCGCATCATATTGTGCGACTGGGACACTTTCGGGCTATCGAAGACTCGTAGCAGTCGTGTACAACAAGACACCTGACGACTCGGCGCCCAGACGGCTGATGATTGTAAGTAATGCAGTCACCACAGCCATCTTGAATCTACTGCTGACCTGGACTCCCAGGACATTTTCGCGCGTGACGGTAATCCCAATTGGCTGGATGACCCTTCATGTCTCCCGGAAGAGCCACATACTGCCGACTTCCTGAGGGATCTTGGCAAGAAGCAGTACGAGTTGCGTCAGCTACCACAAGGTGGAGGTGAAGCTGTGATGCCGTACCAAAAGCTGGCCGCGACCTGCAGGTATCACGATCATGAAGAAGGCAAGTGTGTCAGAAGTGATTATGTTTGAATCAGCTGCCAGTCTTTCAGCGCAGTATGAGAAACTGGAGTCCGCATTTGCGAGGACATGAGTGTTTGAGGTAGGACACTTTTCATGTCAAGCAGAGACGACATGGGCAAGTATACGTGACTTTCCACTTTCATTTCCTTTACATATGATTTTCATGGTTTTCAATTCGTCGACTATTGACTGTTGACCAGCATACTTGTACATTATTGACAAGCAGCCGTAGCGCAGAGCGCCTCCAGCATCTCCGTTTCCAGCACCCATTCTATCCAGCACTCCAGCGCATGTCCAAGCAGCATAGCTCGTGTCAACGTGCGGAGGGAGCACCGATACGTGACTACGCTAGCCTAGTCGGGGCCTGCCTTAACGATGGTGCGAAGTGGCTTGACAGGACGCTTGAATGCCATGGAAGCAGGGCCGAAGGACTCCATTACCTCATTGACAGTCTTCACATCGACCTTGCTAACACGCTCGACTTGCTTCGAGGCAGTACTGTAAGACATCGTCACATCACCATCAGTGTCGGCCGGAGCCTTTCTGCCACGACGACGCATGGGAGGCTTTGGGGGCTGTCGGCGCTTGTTGGGCTTCAAAGCAGAATCGAAAGCCACCGTCTCATGGTTCTCAACCTTGGCAATGGTGACACCGTTGGGATGGAGGATTGCCTTCGGACCACAGAAGACCGACTCCGTGTTGCTGTTGTCGGTCTTCAGCATGACCTTCTTGACGGGACCGTCGACTACACTCGAGGCGGCACGCTTGCGTGGGTTGGGGACTGGAGTAGTGCCGAACATTGGAGCCAGCTTGTTGACCTCGGAGAAAGGGTCTGGCCACATCATGGTCTTTGAGTCCTGGTACTCATAGTCCTCGTCGAACTCAAACTCATATTCAAACTCGGCATCCTGCTCGCTGTCCATCTCTCCCTCGCCGTTACGGACTGCAATACTGTTCAATTCTTCCTCTGAATCATCAGCAAGCTCTGCCTCTGCCAGCCCTCTTGCAAGCTTGCCACCTCTGCGATCGGTGACAGCTTCTCCAATTGCAATAGCAGCGTCCAGTCTGTCTTGACTGGCCTGGTCAAGGATGACATAGCCGTCGGCGAGCTTGGCGTAGCTGATGTCAGGATAGTCAACCGCACAGCTCGGATGTTCGTTCCAGGCGTGACTCTCAGCAGGTCCAGAAAAGCATTTTGCTTGACGGTGATGTGCTCGAACGTCTTGTGGGTGCGGGAAGGCGCGACCGCAGAAATGAACATATGGAGTAGACTCACGACGGAGAACCATGCGACGATCTGGGTACACTGGGCCAACGTGCGGCACTTCGGTGGAGAGTAAGTGACCGAGCGCAGTTCTCTTGCTGCGTACAGATCTTCTGATTCGATCAGTCTTGCCAGATGGACGCTTCTTCATCTTATCAGACGATGGGGTCTTCTTGCTTGTGCTCGATGATCGGTTCTTTTTGGCTGTATTGGACGACGAGATCTTCTTCTTGCTCTTCGACGATGGTGTCTTCTTGCTCTTCGAGTCTTGCTGATCCGGTCCATCGTCTTCTGAGTCGTCTGGGGGGCCAGGCTTAGTGAGTGGGTCATGTGGCGCATCGCAACCAGGTGTAGCTTCGCGAGCTTCATCTGCAGTGTCTTCTTCTTCAGTATCCTCTCCGTCCTTGAGACAATTTCCGAGCTCGAAGGTTTCTGATCCTTTGATAGCATTCGTTGGACGCGCCTTGCCTTTGGACTTCCGCGCGACCTTTGGAGCAACAGGCTCTTGGGCCAGCTCAAGTTCTGCTCGATTCTTAAAACGTATCAACTCGGCGCCGTTGTAAAGTACCACCTTGTGAAGGTCTGGCAGCAGATCTAGCGACTTGCCGCGGGCGAGAACCTTGTAGATGCGAACATAGAAATCCTTGTCATCGATCTCATTGGTCCTGTGCAGCTCTCTGTCTCGATCGAACGTATTGAGGGCGTTTTGGTCCTTGGCTCGACCGCGAAATCTGATGGTAAGCTTATCGATGAAATGTCCGCAGAGCGCAGTAGCCCCATCCGTCTTCTTCGGCTTTGTCAATTTCTTCAAGTTCTCGAATTCGAGCAGGGACTCTGGCGGAATGTGGAGGACGGTGAGGGCTTGTGGTGGAACTACGTCAGGCTCAAGGGAATCTGCAGAGTCGGTAGCACTCGAATCAGGTACCAGTGCAAGCAGTTCTTCTTCGAAGGTTTGCTCCTTTGGCAAGTCCATGGCTTCATCCTCTTCAGCAGATGCCGCAATATGAGGACACTTCTTCTTGCTCTTAATACAACGACGGCAGCGTCCAAGTAACGCGGCTCGCCCACTTGCCTTGGTCATCGCAGGCTCCTCCTGGGGAGCAGCCGGTATTGCCAAGATGGCAGGATCCACGCTGGACTGCATTACAGCGACTGGTGCCGGCAGAGTGATGCTCTGCGCAGGTGGACTGGCGGAGGCAATGTGATGTGAAGTTTCACCCACTGGAACAGTCTCGAATCTGGCGGATCCTCGTGGCAGCGTGTGGTTGTGGAACTCCATGCCGTGATCAACGTCAAAAATCAGAGCGGGAGACGGAGCAGGTGCATACGATACTGCGGTGGAGTCCAGCATACTGTTGCTCCGGTAACCTGCAGGCTCGAAAGGTGTCTGGCTGATGCTGGCTGATTGCTTTGCCTGGCGACGTTCAGACATGTGGGGATTGGAGGCGAGTGGATTTGGGTGAAAAGTCTCGCCAGCTGGAAGGAAAGGGGCTGACGAGCTCGCGCGGCGTCGTGAAGATGTTGATATTGGCGGAAGTGGTGCGAACACCTGCATATCCTGTGAGTATCGCACTGGTTGTCCTGAGAGGTCTTGGTGCTGTCCTGGTCGTCCTTGGAACTGAGGATATGGGGCTGTTTGCTGTGCCTGCTGTATTTGCTGCGCCTGTCGCAATAGCTGTCGTTGATGCTGCATCTGCTGTCCAGTCTGTCCTGCACTGCGGTGTTGCTGCGTCTGTCGTGGTATTATGTAGCCGCCGGGTCCTTGTTGATACAACCGATGCGGCATCGTCTGTCCCCTCGAACCTTGGTGCCATGCCTGCTGTGGTCGCACCTCGCCTAACCATTCTCCCTGCTGCACCTGTTGCCGCTGTGCCTGTCCGCCATGTTGAGCCATTCCCGGGTACTGATGACCCATATCGGTTCTGCCCTCTCTGCGTGCTAAGTTGCTATCTGAACCACTACCGCTGCCGCCATTCGAGAGACCGCGGAACGGGTGCTGCTGTTGCTGATCCATACCCTGAGGTAGAGCCTGCTCAATTTCGAAGACCTGCGGTCCGGATCGATCAATTTGGGCCCGGATTTGGGCGGCGTGCGAAGCTGAAAGCCCTCTTGGAGCTCGATCCATTGTGTGTGACAAAGGTTTGTTCATGGGTGGAAGTGTATGCACTCGACGACCGCCAGTTGGCCTACCGTGCCTGCAAAGGAGTCAGTCTTTGGCGTGAAAGGAGGGCAGATGGTGCGAGAACTTACTCGTCGTACTCGAGCCGGATCGGCATGGTTCTTGTGTTCTTCGGATGTTGAATTCAATGCGTCGTCAAGTCTGCGAAATTGCAAAGTGCGAACAAGTTGATGTTCTTGAGGTGGCGGGGCCAAACGACAGCTCGACAAGCGCGTGAGCAACATGCCATGCAATGTTGTGATATGAGCTTGGCATGACCCTTTGTGTTCGGAGGACAGAAGTCAACTTCAGCTTCACTTCTTCCAGTCCAGCTTCACTTGAATGCCATCCAGGATCGCACTTCTCTGCTGACGGTGATCGTACAGATACACCGATTCGCTCACGCTCCTCCTCGTGTGCCAACTGTTTCGTGCTGCCTCGAACAAAACGAGATCTGCCTGGTCGCCAGCGGCGACCGCAAGACCGACACCAGCGTCCTCCTTTCTACCGAAACCAATTGCTTCCTTGGCCCTCGTGCTCACACACTCAAACAGAATCTCGGTGTCTCGCTTGGTACCGGTTTGGTAAATTCCCACACCCTGACAAGCCAGGCTCAACGGGTCGCAAGAGCCCTGAGGCGTGAAGGCGTTGCCTATATTATTCACACCAATACAAGCATTGAGGCCATGCTTCTTGATAAGCTCCGGCACATTGAGCGAGCCACGAACTTCAGGCTGTTTCCCAGTGCGCATCATGAACAAGTCGCTTGTTGGCAGTCCAACGAAGGACAAGGGCAATTGCGCACTGCGAATTTCGGTCGCCAGCTTCTCCCACTCCTCGAAGCTAAGAAGCGTAAGTCGACTACAGTGGCCCAGTACGATCGTGCGCTTGCTCGTGCGATTCTTCCACTGTGCGTCCTTGAGCGCCTGTACCACGTACCATACAAGTGGTTCAATACTGGAGTCCAAGTTGTAATCCAGATGGAAATCAAGATGCAAGTTGCGCTCGACACTGAGAGCGATCATCCAATCCACATTGCGCCTCATCTTCTCTCTGTCGGATTCAACATAAGGTGTGCTCCCAATAGCAGCCACTCCATTGGTGGAAGCTGCCGCCTGCATTAGCTCACGTATCACCATGCCATCTTCATCGCTCTCGGAGGACGAGAAAAGTGGCAGCTGTGCAAAAGCACATATCTGTATCTTGCAGGTCCCAGCCTCTGCAGCCCGCTTCTGCAGTTCAAGCCCAGCTCTCAGACACTTCAGCTTTACCCCGGCATCTACCTCGACGAACGCTCGCATGTGGGTGACACCAGCTGCGACACTCTCATCCACAAGCCGTTGCCCTCGCTCCAGGAGGTCGTCATGTTCGAAATGTGCCTTGGCTTTCCCAGTGAGGTCCATGGCTTCCTGGAAATCGCCCTTCTCTATCTGCAGATGTGCATACCTGGGATGAGATAGCAGGTATGCCTTGTCGATGTGTATGTGCGGATGGCATAGCGATGGCGCTAGCAGTGCGCCATGGTGATCGATCGCGTCAGGCATGGACGGCGCATCTTGATGCTTCACCACGGTTTGCACAAGACCATCAGCAAGATGTACGTTCCACAGAGTGCCATTCTCCGTATCCGGAAGCGAGACGTTCTTGAGCACTTGGGCGTTCAAGCTATGCGGAGCATCTCCATACACTCTGCCAGAGCTGGGTCCAGTCAGACCACCCGAGTCAGACGATTGCTGAACGCCGTCAACACCTGTGGAGGCAGACTGAATCTTGCCCATCTCGGCATCAATGTCAATTCCATGCTGTCGTAGAAACTCGCGAGCCATTTCTTCTTCTATCGTCTGTTAGATAGGGTCGGAGGGACCTAGACAGTGTCGTTGTAGATCAAGTTGCTTGCAAAGAGTAACAGGTAGAAGTAGAAAGGGTTTTATGTAGAATGACGCTCACAAGTTCTTACGAAGTGAGGTGAAATGCGGCCAAGCTAGTCCTTCGTTCCTTCCTTTTCCATCCATCTGAGATTAACAAGCAACTCACTGCTCCATCAAGGCTTCACTTTCGTTCACTTGCACCTCATCAATGAATTGCTTGAGACAGCAAGTGACGCTGCAGGGTGAGGCAGGAAAGTAGGAGCGTGAATGTAGAGTAAGGAGGTACATCCAGCCCCTCTATTGACACGTGCAATTTCTTGCCCATCCATGCACGCACCTCCTCTCGCGTCCTCCGCTTCTTTTGACCGACCATCACGCGTCAAGCTATCTCCACACCTTGACATCTTGTCTTTCCATCAGCACTACCATCGTCAGTCTATCCAAAGCAAGAGCTTTCATCGCTCTCGAGGCTCAAAGCCAGTTTCGTCTTGGCGATCGGCAACATGCAAGCAAACTACCGGAATTATAATCGCAGTCCGCAGCAGGCGAGACGAGGACCTGGTAAGCAGCACGCTTTCGCACCTTCCGCGCACTTTGGAGTGCTATATACCTTCTTCCTCCTCGTGCGCAACACGTATCTGTCCTCGCCATGGACCAGGCGCGCGCTCACCGACGGAAGATCAGCTTTGCTGACCTCGAGCGCACTTGGCGCAACGCAGGTCCCATGGTCGCACCACCACAAGCACACGCGCAGCAGCAACAGCAGTTGACCGCGGCGCAAATACAGCAGCAGCATGTCGAAGCGATACGTCGTCAGGACCTTGCGCGGCGACAAGCGAAGAAGCCCACCGATCGCGAGATACCAGACGAGGTCAGTGAGGCAGTCGTGGGCGATGGCGTCGAGCGCTACAAGAAGCTGCGCGATGCAGAGAAGAGACTGGACGCGATCATGATGCGCAAGCGACTCGACATCAGCGACAATCTACAGAGGCGCTGGACCCGGCGCGAAGGCACCTTGCGAGTGTGGATCTCGAATACAGCAGAAGGCCAACCATGGCAGGTAGTCGAGGAAGGCAATGCAAACGAAGATGGCATGTTTGAGCTTGGAGAGAGTCAAGCTACGTTCAAGGTCAAGATCGAAGGCCGACTGAAGGAAGACCCAGACGAGGATGAAGCAGACAAGGCGCCAGCAGCACATCGCCCGCGACTGAGCACATTCTTCAAGGCCATCACAATCGACTTCGACCGCAATCCGAGTTTGAACCCAGACGGTTACAGCCAGATCGAATGGCGCAAGAAGCAAGTCGCTCCTGGCCAGCCGCCAGATCCAAACGACTCCGAGAACAACTTCGACCAGCTGGCGTTCACACGCAAGGCCGACGAGAATATCAACATCACAATAAACCTGACACGAGACGAGAAGAGCGAGCGCTATCAACTGAGCCCAGAGCTTGCCGAGATTCTGGACACCGATCAAGAAGACCGCGCTGGCGCAGTGCAAGGTATCTGGGAATACTGCCGTGCTATGGGACTACAGGAAGATGACGATAAGAGGAAGATCGTTTGCGACGCGGCACTACAGAAGGTGAGTACTCGCACAAGCGCCCAACTTTAACTGTTACTGATGACTCCAGATCTTCAAGCAAGAGACGGTCTACTTCCCGTACGTGCCAGATCTGCTTCTGCATCACATGAAACCGCTGCCACCTATACAGCTCAAGTACACCATCCGCGTTGACAAGCCTTACATATCTGGCACCAAGAATCCCGATTCGCCATCTGCATTTCTCAATGATGAGGAAGAAGAGGTCAAGGTTGATCTTAAACCCTGTCAGCCGACAATCTACGATATTCGCGTGCCGCTACCCAACCCGCTCGGTCACCAGCTGACGCGATTCCACACATCCAAGACTCACCTCAACGATCTACAATCCATTGTAAAAATCGACGACGATCTTGCGTTGCTGGTCCAGAAGACTCACCAGACCAATGCCAAACGCAAGTTCTACAACAGTCTTTCGAAGGACCCAACCACTTTCATCAAGCGATGGACCAGTAGCCAGCAACGTGATCTCGAGGTCATTCTTGCTGAAGCTACTCGCGGTGGCGGCGAGGATGCAACTAACGAAGAGTTCCGTCGTGGCGGCAAAGATGGCGTCTGGGGAACCGACCTGGCAAAGGAGAGCGTTGGTCTCTGGCTTGCCCGCAATCCCGGTAAATCCTAGAAGGATGATCATGAGCAATATTGAGCAGAAAGACTACAGTGCTCGACTTTCTCTCAACTCTCTGACCACGCGTATTACACAGCGCCACTCCAGTTCAGGCTAACAGATCAGTCCCAGACCTTCATCGCCCAGAGAAGAAACTCTTGCATGCTGACGCCTCTCGTATCGCCAGCCCTTCACTACCGCACTATGAGTAAGTTCATGTGCTAACTGTGCATCGTTGTCATTCGGAGACGCACAATGTTTCTGACGCCCGATGCTTCTCATGCAGCGAAGCTTTGCTGCCGGAAGTATATGTCGAAAGGGGACAATGGGCTCTGATCTGATCTGGGGCAGTGCTCTAGGCTCCCAACCTCATTCGAACCATGATGTCCCGAGTTCCAAGACATCAGAGACACGAATCTAGCAGCACAGCAGCGACAGCAGGTTGCAAGAGCTGCAACATTATACAAATGGAGGTTACAAGCAGTGGACCCGATTCATTGGTCAGGATGACTGGTCCGCTAGTGAAATGCCCTTGCCTTGCTTCTACCCTTCCGCAGCCAGTCACCAAGTTGTACGGGCTGTGGTAAGTGGTCATTGCCGCCTCTCCCCTTTTCGAGGCGTCTAGGCTGCTCCATCAGGACTGGTCAGTGTTAGTACACGACGCATGTTCCTACGCAAGCAAGCATTAGGTTAAGAACGTAGCAGAGCTCTCATGGACAGCAAGGTCTTATCGCCGAAGGGTGGGATTCAATGGAGACCTTATCCATCGAGTCTGGATCAGAATTCGGCGGCATATTGCTCGTGATCTCATTCGGCTTTGGTGACAGTCACAGATGTCCAAGTGCAATCGGTGTAGCCAAGCCTGCATAACCATGTGCACCCACATTTGCAACCACTTTCGATTTGCAAGCGCCTCTCTTGATAGGCTCTCTCTGAATGACGGACGCCTCCTGTGAGGAGGTGGGGGCCGCTTGCAAAGCCGCAGTGATTGCAAAAGTGCGTGAGAATGGTTATATAGCCAAAGACTTTCACATGCCAAATCTCCATCAACGCCTGACGTCGTCCGTGACGTCGCTGGAGATGATTATTTCGATCTCACCTGCATTGCGAAGGATTACCGCCCTGCAAACTGCAAGCATTGTTAAACAAGGTCGGTTATTCTTATGCCATTAGGTCTTATTCCGATATGCAAGCAGGCCAGGACAAATTCTAGCTTGCCGAAGACAGCTCATCGTCCTTGCGATAGTGTCGTGTGCAACTGCAAGACTTGCCCACCGCGACCTTGGTGAAAGCGACCCATTGACACTTTTCAAGCAGAAGATATTCCAGGAGTAGGGCACACAGACGAGCTTCGCGAGCAGAAAGTTGCTGGGAACTCGGCGTATGGACGAACGACTCACATGTCGCCAACGACTCCGGCTGAACTCATTCAGCAAGAACAATATCAGCGAGCCAGACTCGTGCTTCATACGAGGCAAGCGTAATTTGTATCCAGCAAGATACCTAGGTCGTGCTGGGTGGCTGATATCCTCACTACGCCGAGCATAAACAACGTCTTGGTGCCATGATTTGCAAGTCGTGGCCTTTGATTGCCTTGGGATGGTGCGTGTGCATGATTACAGCTTCATACAATGTACGCCCACTCATCGTTTCCAACAAGCATGGTCATGATCTTCGTCACTCAAGCTGAACACTGCAGGACGTCTCGGAAGGCGAACCGATATCCCGACGAGATACGAAAATGGGGCCGACTCATGCTTGATCGTAGTTCCGATACAGCAGCAGCGAATTGAAGGCAGAATGCATGCATGCCATGATTCCATAAAGCTTGGTTGATATCCAGCAGTTGCCAGCAGTAGCCAGCAAGTGAGAGGCTGGAGAGCTTGATAGACTTGTTGGAGCTACCTCCGCTACTGCAGCTCTAGCTTTCTTGGACTATCCTCGGAGATTTCTACAGCGACGTCACAATTTCATGGATCCCTAAACATCCATGAACACGGTAGTTCTTCGCTGTGAATGAAATATGCTGGTGTTTTGCCAGTGAATGGTATGGCGCCTTTCTAGGAACAAGACCACGCATCGTAGAAGGCGAAAGGAGATCCCGGGGACCTTCGCTTCGAAGATCGAAGAATGTCGCGAGATCGTGCCCGCTAACCGCTCTGCCGTTTCCATGGTGCCAAGACCCGGGCTTGTCTTTCATGCTCTGCTCGATGTGAAAGGCCTGAATGTAGTGTGTGGCGAAAGACAAAGAGTGGAAGTAGGCGTGGGCATCCGTACGTCGAATTCATGGCGAAAGAACGGAGAGTCGAGGCCGAATATTGTTGTTGTTGTTACGAGGCGAAACTGAGGAGTAGAGATTGGGTGGCGGTCCGAGCGTCTGCTTGATTAGAAACCTTGCATCGCAGCATTTTCTCATAAGACTCTGACGTACCACGCTCACTCTCTTCCACTGACGTATTTCGCATCCAACAGAGCAGAGCGCATTGTCAATATCGCGTGAAAGTCACGTTGTACTACCAGAAGAAGCCGCGTGCGCAGGAAGGAACCATACAGCAATTTCTATTCTTCCAATTCGACCGCGTTTGGAGTCAACCGAGTACGCCTTTGGGGAGAAATCTTGGACGGTCGCATCTTCGAAACAGCGCGAAAACCTACGTCACCATCAATCAAGGCCCAATATCCATCACCAGGACCAGCGGTTCATCAGCGGACGGGAAATCGAGTACTCGAGGTGAGTTCCAAGCCATCATTGAGCGTGTGGGAAGTCGGTCGAAGACCGTAACGCTCCTCCGTGAAGGTGTTGGTGAGCACGCGCAAGCGTTTTGCCACCCGCGCAGAGCAGGTCGTCACGCTATGTGTTCGACTGAACACGTCGTCTCCACGCACTTCCGCAGCCACGCATATGAATGCTGTCCATTTCCAAGCGTGTTGTTGCTGACTGGAGGTTGAATATAGGTGTAGCGATTACAAGAGGAATCGTGTGTTGAAGAAAGACGAGGCGTGAAAGAAGGAAAGTCGTAGTAGGCTCGAGGACTGCGTCACTGCAACTGCCACAATTCGACGTCATCCATCATGGCAGCAGTCGCAACACGATCTTCTGCCAATTCACCACACCTCAATGCGAAGAGCCAGACATCGTCGCCTCGCTCCAATCGCAACTCATTGCCAGGTACGTTGCTGTCGCTGACCTGTTATTGCTTGTGACCACCCTTTGCGCGCTGCGATTGAAACGCGACACCACCCAGTCGCGAACATTCATCTGAGATTGCATCATAGGCCGATGCATATCACGAGACGATCGCATTGACGCACGGCCTTGCTGACTATGATGGTGGTATACAGATACTGTGAAGAAGGAAGCGACTGAGAAGCCAGGTACGTCGCAGTCGCTGGCTCTTCGCGACCATGCGTTCGCCGGCAATAATGCCATTGGAGCAGCAGTGCTAACATGCATACAGACACATCAGTCCCCACGATCAAGCAACCAGAAGCAGAGGCCGAATCGCAAGACACTGGTGCTGCACCCGCCAATGCGCCGCTCGCTCCGCCGCCCAAACCCTCACAGAACGGCGACGGCGATTACTTTGGCTCACAACATCTCGGAAAAGAGCCCAACCCATTCGAGAGCGCCTTTGGCAATCCTGCCGATACTCCAGGCAAGACGCAGCTCCCAGGCGTGACAAGCTTGACGTCTCCAGCGTCTCTACTGCCAGGAAATACTCCCGGCTGGCCCGGTTCTCTTCGTTCAGGTCCACTCAGTCCGGCGATGCTCAGCGGACCGTCTGGCTCGAACGATTACTTCAACAGCGATCACCATTTCTCTGGCAGCTTCCCGACACCGAACGAGTCCTCCCTTAGAACTGGTTTGACGCCCGGTGGTGGCGGGTCTATGTTCCCGCAGCCATCACCTAACTCGCAAGCGATCTACAACTCACTGCAGAGTAGCGGAGTAACTCCTGGAACTCTCGACTTTCATCGCACTGCCATGACTGCGCGTGCTCAGAACTCACAGAACACCTACGGTCTTGGTCAGCCTGCGACATCTCAGGCTCAACAAAACCCCAACATCCAACCAGACCTCGACAGCAAGCCATACAACCCCAGCGGACAGACCGCACAATCAGACAATACCGACCCATTCGGCTCCCACCAGAGCAACGAGGCTGCAAACGGTCTGTTCATGCTCGCACAGGCTGGAGGCCAACAGCAACAGCGCAACGCTACGAGTTATCCTATGCCACAGCAAGGCTTTCAGCAGGGTATGCAGCAAGACCAACGAGGCGGCAAGGGCAGTATTGGCAGCAATATTTCTGGCAGCACCGAGCACGCAGATCAATACTCGGAAGAGGATAACAAGGCCAACGTGCGAAGCACTCGTGGCAAGAAGGGCACAGCTGGCAAGGGAGCCACCAATGGAAAGAGAAAGAACGACGAGACACCCGCGAAACAGCCTGCCAATAAGAAAGCTCGTGCTAGCACACAATCGGAAGAGCCAGAAGACATGGACGACATGAGCCCTGAAGGAGACGAGATGGGCAAGGACGGCAAGAAGATGACGGATGAAGAGAAGCGCAAGAACTTCCTCGAGCGCAATCGGTACGTTGGCAAAGCCTTGACGGAAGTGAATGGAAGTGAAGTCGTGTGCTAACAGAATGATAGTGTTGCTGCTCTGAAATGTCGCCAGCGCAAGAAGCAGTGGCTGGCTAACCTCCAACAGAAAGTCGAGATCTTTAGTACTGAAAACGACGCTCTGGCCGCTACAGTAACGCAGCTACGCGAAGAGATCGTCGGGCTTAAGACGCTGTTGCTTGCCCATAAGGATTGCCCGGTATCTCAGGCACAGGGTATCTCAGGCATGGCCATGCAACAGATCGCCGGTGACACACAACACTATGCCAATCCATACGGCATGGCAATGGGACAAGGCGGACCTGGCATGGGCCAGCAGCAAATGGCACAGGCTCAGATGCAGAGGAGGTAAGCAAGTGTTGCAACACACTTTCTTGCCTCCGACATGATGTCTAACACTTGAGCAGCTAGTCAGCTTGGCCCAGCAGTCGTTCGATCGTTCGTATGAGGGTACTGCTCACAGCTCCGAGTTCTTCCTCACGGTCCATCAACATGACGCTGCCGACCACAGAGCATGGTCGGCGTGAAATATACAGAGCGATACGGTTGCACTTCTCCAATTGTAGATGATAACTTGGGTGGACTTGTGTCAAGTTGGGTGGCTTACAATGATGGCGAAGTTGGCGTTCTTATGGTGGTAACAATTACGAGATGGCAGATTCAGAGATGGTTGAGGTCTCTCCCGTGCTGCTTCACTGAAAGCTATATGGGTATGAGGCACAGGCTCAAAAGTGGTACGAGTAGTGAAAGCAAATAATGATATATATCTTCGACAACCATGACTTGTTCTTGATCATCGTCGCCTCCCTCACATTCGCTTTGCTTTGCATTTTACTTCGGACCCCTCTGCGCTCCCCACTTTCAAAACATCGCGTCCCACTGCGCGTCCATCGATGTCTTTGCACCAATCTCTACTCTACACAACAAACATGCAACACCATGTCCAAGAGCCAGCAAGACCGCGTCGAGAACGCGCTGCAGTCACTGCTCGAGCGACTGATTCCACCGCAGCAGCCGGCAGAGGATGAAGAAAGCGCCGACCAACGCTGGGAAGATGCCAACCAGATCGCGACAACCTTGATTGATCGCGGCGAGAGCGAGAAACTGCCTGTGGACGATGTCAACCAGGCTGCCGACCTGATCAGGAGGAAGCTGGTGCGTGAAGGAGATGCAGCGCAAGCCACCACATTCGGCAACCTGTACTCGAGGCTGTTGACACAGCCAGTACTCAACAACAAATGGGCCATTCTTTACTTCTTGCTGAGGGTGGGAGAAGACGAGAATGTGGGCAGAGAAGGAGGGTCGCGACATGCACAGGATCTGAGCAGTCCGATGGCTCAACAGACCGAGCTTGAGGACGAGGTGGATGAGAAGCAGGAAATACGCAACGAAGGACGGCGCGAGGTGTTCAACGATGCGTTCTCGAGGAACGGGTTACCCAGACAGCCTCGCGTGCAGGAGCCTGAGCAGCAGAGCAGGCAGGAAAGCGTGAGAGATCGAGAGAGGCCTATGCCCGCGAGGCCGAGGACACAGGAGCGTGAGAATGGAAGACCCAGGACACAAGAGCGGGAGACTGGAACATCACAGCCTCATACTCCAGTCAAGACACTGTCGGACGGACTGGAGCCACCAGAAAGCGCACTCTTGAGAGACCTCCCCTTCACGCTGCAAGGACTATCTTCGACGAATCTTCCCTTTGCAGATAAGAAGTGCTTGAGGTTGCCAACGACATTACCTGTTCCGCTTGTCGCACTGTTACATCAGCTAGCTGAACCTTCGCTGCTCTACAGGTCGCTTTCGGACTTCGTGGAGTCCAACGAGGGAGGTCTAGTCGGCCAGAGTCTGCGTAGCGCGATAGGACAGGAGTTACGAGCATATCTCAGCCTGGTAGCCACACTGGAAGGACAGATACGACGTGCCCTAGCACAACTTGACGAAACGCAGCCACACGGAGGCCTAGGCAAGGCAGGCGTCACTCTGAAGAGATGCGTAGTTTGGACACGTGAGGCTACTCTGGGCTTGCGACTTATGAGCATGATGGTCGAATCTGCGAAAGGCAAGAAAGGCGGCGAACTGATCAGCCTCATACACTCCTTCTCGTCGCAGCACGGCGACCCATTCGTACATAGCTTTGCCGAAAGGCTGCTTGTGCAAGTTACCCGACCGTTCTACCACATGCTGCGAGCATGGATATATGATGGTGAGCTAGAGGATCCTTACGAGGAATTCTTCGTGATCGAAAACCCAGATGAGGAGGGGGGAGCAACCAGTGTTTGGGAGCAGAAGTACCGTCTACAAGAGAACATGATACCCACCATCATGAGCTCCGAGTTCGCTAATCGTGTCTATCTTATCGGCAAGAGCTTGAACTTCATTCGATATGCTTGCGGTGATAGCGCGTGGGTGGAATCGTATAGCAAATCTGCGTCAAAAGAGCTCAAGTACGGCGATACTGCAGAACTGTCTGCGAGCATTGATGAAGCATACAAGATAGTTATGGCACGACTCATGACTTTGCTCGAGACCAAATTCGCTCTGTCGACGCATCTGAAAGCGATGAAGAAGTACCTACTACTTGGGCAAGGGGACTTCGTAGCACTCCTAATGGAGTCACTCTCGCAGAATCTGGACAGACCTGCCAACAGCCAGTATCGTCATACGCTCACGGCTCAACTGGAGCACGCGATCCGCAATTCAAATGCCCAGTACGACAGTGCAGACGTACTGCGGCGTCTCGATGCGCGAATGCTGGAGCTCAGTCATGGCGAGATTGGTTGGGATGTCTTTACACTGGAATATCGAGTCGATGCACCCCTGGATGTTATTGTCACTCCTTGGGCTGGTCGACAGTACCTAAAGGTGTTCAACTTCTTGTGGAGAGTGAAGCGCGTGGAATTCGCGCTATCTACCACGTGGCGACGGTTGCAGACTGGTGCACGAGGTGTGCTAGCTGCAGTGAGCGACAAGCTCGGGTCCGACTGGAAATCAGCGAGAGGTGGATTGGCTGAGATGATTCATTTCGTGGACCAACTTCAGTACTATGTGCTGTTCGAAGTGATTGAGAAAGGCTGGGCAGATCTGCAGAGAAACATGCACAAGTCAGATGCCACACTTGACACGCTAATCAATGCGCACACTGACTACCTTCGCAACATCACTCGGAAAGGTCTCTTGGGCGCGTCCGGTATGGTGGGGTTAGACTTCACAACTCAGCTCCACGAGCTATTCAAGCTGATGTTAGCGTACCGCGATGCCCTCGACAGTCTATACAGCTACAGCGTAGCAGAGTTCACGCGCCGACAAGACATCGCTACCAAGATCGAAACCCGAAGTCGTGCTGGACGATGGGGTCTCACAGAAGCCGACGAGGATTCGGCACCTTCGCCACTATACCCAACCGCAAGCAGGACCACGCGAGAAAGACTTCAAGATCGCGAGACGGACTCTCCTATACCTCCGTTGTTGCCATTGACGGACGGCATTGATGGCGAGAGGAACATGTTAGATCAGCTGCGGCAAAGACTGAAGACGCTGGAAGTCGATTTTCGAGCGAAAGTCAACATCTTGCTGGGAGATCTGGCGTATCAACCTGATAGTGATATGAGGTTCTTGGCAATTGCGATGAACTTCAATGATGTGTATTCCCCTGTGAAGAGGAGTCGAAGAAAGCCGGCCGAGAAAGAGAAGATGCAGGCGCATGTCTCAAGAGGTGGCAGTGTTACTACCGACCGACCTGGGATGGGTAGTGTTAATGATAGCAAGGCATGATTGATCGACCGTAATGATTACGACAAATGGAGTCTTTATCCACGAATGGAATATTGAGAATACCTATACCTCATGGACAGTGTAGTCCTCACGACAGATTAGCAGTCTTGCAATGTCTGATGAATATCCAGGTCTTGTCTGTCATCGTGATCACTGGCGGCCTCATTAACATTAGCTAGCGCCAATCATTGCAGCACCAATCAATGTTCGCGTGGAACGAATTACGATCTTTGATGAGTGCTCCTCGGAGGCAGACGGAATGTGGAAGACGGTGATCCACGACTTGACACGTTCTGGTGCAGTGCCTGCATTGTTTACGATTGGCCTTTGCTCAAGCCCAAACAGAAGACTACCCTAGCGTATGCTATGTCTGCTCTGGAAGCGATGCCCGGAGTGAAAGCTGCACTCTTGCAGTCACATGCCTCAGAAGTATGAACATGGTATACTAGCGATATCGAGGACAATGGGGCTCCATTACCGAGACCATATTCAGGTTTGAGTTTGGTTGTCACGCTATGATAGGGCTGTCACTATGGCTCACGCCTTACCATGACCCAATATCGTTCTGCACGATGTCAACATTCAATGCGCAATCTGCATCTGGAGAACACCAAAATCCTGTATACACCATGCACCATAACACATTCCAGGATGGCACGGACAAGTGAGGTCCGCCGTGTACGAATGATGCTCTGAGACTCAAGACGATAGCCTTATACGATGGCTCTGTGATATATATATATATGCAGCCTTCTGGCATTGCGAATGCTGTGGCCTTGTTCCAGCGAAAATCCAAGTAGCGTGGTCTGCGTGGGCGGCGTCGGAACGAAGCCCAAAATTTATGACTTACACAGTTTGACAAGGCGAAGAATGTTGGCCTGGATTACGAAAGCTACAAAAGGCATGTCGGTGCACTACGGCTCTGTCGGTGACAGTCATCATACCATGCCATTGCAGATTCGAGTTTTACGCACTCCTTGTACCAACTTCCGACTTCATTTGGTTTTCAAGGCAATCGAAATGGCACGTGTGACATACTGCAGCGAGTACTTAAGTCGACTGTGTTCGCGATGTATTGATCACTCGGACCAGCCACACGCTCCATTTCGACAGTCGTACTCGAGAGAAACCCTCGCAGCGCACACAGCTCCTTCCATAAGATGTATCCCTCCACTGTCGCTCTCGCGACCCTCTGCTCCATTGTCATCGCATCTCTCTTTCAGCAAGGCGCCAGTCCAGCTCTGGAACGAGGGTCCCACATGAGAGGCCTCATTGATCGCGACATCGCTCGAAGTTCAGCTGGAAGCCCACCTCAAACCTCATACTGTTACTGCATGGACATCGTGACCTTCGAGGACAGCGTTTCGGATGCACGCACAGCAGCAGTTTGCCCAGGTGAACTTACAAAGTACGCTCCATCTGGATGGGACCCAACGAATGTGTTTGCAGATCATGAGTTCCGGACAGATATAAGTCGAAAATGACAAAGACGTGCGGGTCAGGGTTCGAAGGAGAGTGCTGCTCCATGAACGGATGTTGCGATTACGACGGGAATTAAGGCTGGGCAGGATGCTACCGTGCGTGGTTGGGGAATCAGGTTGTTCGTCAACGCTTTGTCTTCGAGGATCGTACGATATGGTGGCCAGCGTGCTTATGTTCTTTCCTTGTGAGTCGCGCGATGGGACTTGATACCGGTTGCGAGCGCTTCGGCAGCTGTTTCGGTGGCAGTGCGCAACATGGACTCAGAACGTAGTACTAGCGATCATTAAATCTCGATTTCAAGCTATCATCAACCCCAATGATGTATCTCTCGTACATCAAGCCTGTCGTTGCACGAGAAACGGACTCGGGCGGGCGGCGGACGCGGACGCCTGGCGGCCTCCTTGACATCAGGTAGTCTCGGCCATAGCCGGACCAGTCAATGCTCACACAGCCTACCAAGCAGATCACTGTGACATTTGAGGTCTTGGTGATTGCGTGACTGATCGTGTGGCCAGCAATCAGAGGCCATCTACATCTTCGGCTTCGGGCTCACCCACATGCCCTCAGCAAGAGCATGCACAGTACCATTCTCGCTCTCGATAACGCCCTTTGCCCATGCCTTACGACCGCCTTGTTCTACTTTAGTGACCCAGCTTCGAATCATGATGGTACCTGGGGTCTTGACAGGTGCTTTGTAAGTTATATTGAGCTGTACAGTGAATACAGGTGTATGTTGCTGAGCCGCTAGTGTCATGCCAATTGAGCCGCCCAGGGAGCTGTCCAGAATACAGGCAACCACGCCGCCATGGAGTAAGTCTGGATGAGCATTGAGGTCGCCACCAAATGTATAGAAGCGTCTCATCTCAGCTCTCTCGTTTTCAGAGCTTGATATTAGGTCTTCTGACGTGCTTGGTCTGAACAGAGCCAAGAGTTGCTGAATCGTGTCATCGGTATTCCAGGTCTTGCCCATCAAAGTGTGTCCACGTCCATCGTGTGTGACTGTCCGGGACTGTGAAATCAGTCGAAAGGCTGGGTCTTCGATAACAGGTCTAGCATATGGTAGTTGTAGAAAGTGGTGAACTGTGGATTGAGGTATGTCTCCAGGGATACGCTTCTTGCTGCCATTGGGTAGCTCAATCTCCCTTGCCATGATCGATATGTGTAAGTCGAACGATTTGTTGATGTGATGGCGCCCATCCTCGCGCTCTATCGCGATGAGCTGGGACAAGACGAAGCGAGTGAGTGATAGAGGTTGTGGGAAAGTGATGCCAAGAAAGCGGCAAAACAGTCAACGCGTTCTTTGGCGTTGCTCACGGTCTTTGTTTCATGAACATCGTCAACAGGCTCCTTCACTGCTGAGCTCATCAAGATGCATATGGGCGCGCCACAAAGCCTCCCATTATTCATCGTCGGCGTCGCGGAGCAAGTGGTATATCCGTTGGGAAGGACTCTACCGCGTCTTGTAGATACGAACACAGGTTAGCGCCATAGTGTGGCTGCAATACCATCAAAACCATTGGCAATGCAATCGGCCGAGCATGTTGTTGCACGATGCACAAGAGATGTGGTATGTCCTCGTATATCCGCTGAGCTAAAGGTATAAAGACAGTCCTCCAGGCAAGATGTGAACTGTATCGACACATCACACAGCTCGAACCAACACGAAATAGTACATACAAGTTTACACCGCATCACTACCAACATGAAGGTCTTCGTGACAGGTGCCTCTGGCTTTATCGGCTCGGCAGTCGTCCCAGAGCTGATCAATAATGGCCACGAGGTCATTGGCCTCGCAAGAAGTGGTCCATCTGCCGAGAAGGTCAAACAAGCTGGAGCTACAGTTCTCGAAGGCAGCCTGCAAGACCTTGACTCGCTACGAGAGGGTGCAAAGGCCAGCGATGCCATTGTTCACCTCGCTTTCGTTCACGACTTTTCGACACCCGAAGCGTTTTCCAATGCTACAGCTACAGATCGTGCTGCTATTGAGGCCATGGGAAGTGTTATTGCTGGAACTGGGAAGGCCTTAATCATTGCATCTGGTACACTTGGCTTTCCTCAAGGCCAGGTCTCGACCGAGGACACCGAGCCAGTGCGCACTGGTGCGTTCTCCGAGCGCACAAAGTCAGCAGATATGGTCCATGCGATGTCTAAGGACAAGGGCGTTCGTGGCATGGTTATTCGCTTTTCGCCAACTGTGCACGGAAAAGGAGATTGGGGGTTCATGACGATCCTAGGCGAATCGGCCAAGCGCAATGGCTTTGCCACATATATCAACGAAGGGTCCGCTAGATGGTCTGCTGTGCACCGATATGATGCAGCTGTCTTGACCCGACTAGCCGTCGAGAAAGGCAAAGCTGGAGCAGTGTACAACGCGGTCGCAGAGGAAGGCATTCCAATGAAAGACATCATGAATGCCATCGGCGATAAGTTGAAATTGCCTGTGGAAAGCAAGACTACCGAGGAGGCTCAACCATTGATAGGATTCTTCGCCCATGCAATCAACTCGGATAACCCTACGTCGAGTGAGAAGACCCGAAAGGAGCTAGGTTGGGAACCTAAGCATGTAGGACTGATTGAGGACATCAAGCTGAGCTACTTTGAGTGAGGGATGTAGACGGAAGAAAGTAGACAGTCTGACATATTGACGACGTGTTCAACTATACTTCCGTCAGTGTCTGTTCCATCACACTAGCATACTGCCTGCTGACATGACATTAGAGTGGGCACATGGAAAACGATGCGAGAGCCGCGCCATGGTCCCATGACCATCGCCAGTACAGCTCAAGGCTCGAAGACAGTGGTCGTTGCCGCCACATCGCTCTGGGTCGCACAGATGGCAGTCACCGAGTGAGTCGTCAGACTTGCTACCAGGCTTGGGAAGTGAAGCAACATCTCCAATTCTTGCCTCTACTTGGCTAGCAGGTCGAGGCCGACTATGCCGTTATGAAGAATGCGAGATCACAGAGATGCCGTCAACGAACATCTCAATCGCTTGTGTCTGACTATCCCGCAAACTCATGTTTCGACTGGCCTTTGACTCCTGGAGGCTTGAAGGTATAGACATGACCTCCTTTGTCGCCAGGCTTAGGTTCTTCATGTCGATTCTTCGCAGAGGTGATGTATAAAGTATCATAATCGGGGCCGCCCCAGGTTGTGCAGGTCATGTTGTACGAAGGAAAGATCTAGAGAATATCAGACTTCAAGATCTCGTTTCAGGGTAGTGTTGTGTGCGTGTACGATTTCAGCAATCTGCTTGCCATTGGGATCAAATGCCATCACGCGCCAGGAGGAGTACATGGCAATCCACAGATTTCCGTTCGTGCTAGTTGGTTGATATCAGCTGAGAACAGAGACTGGATTCGTGATTCAAGTCCATACTCCACGACCATGCCGTCCGGCTCTCCGTAGGAATCTCGCCGATCAACCAACAAGCGCTTGTTGGAGATGTCCCCAGACTCCAGATCAAAGTCATAAGCAAACACCATCATGCCAACCGAGTCGTGGAAGTACACTGTACAGATCAGCCACGACCTGAAGGCTACTTGTTCAGCGTACTTACTTGTCTTGCAATCCGGACTCCAGCCCAACCCATTTCCGCACACAATGCCCTTCTCCATCAAATGCAGACTCCCATCCGGATCATACCTCCAAAGTCTCCCTAACGGCTCACCGTAGTCCTTTGGCAACCTCTTCGCTCCATAAGCAGCAGCTTTGAGATCAATTTCAGCTGACCAGAATCTACCTTTAGCATCAACACCTCCATCATTGAATCTCCGGATAGCACGATCCTGAGTTGGAATGATCTCCTTCACGATATCTAGTCTCCCAGTTTCTTCATCGAGGAATGCGATGCCTTGGTAGTAGGCACAGATGTATGAGCCTGGGAGGTCTTTGCGGAAGAAGTGGACCGAGACACTGTCAGACAGTACAAGTCGCCTACTGCATTCGACTGGCTTGTTGGTGATGAAGTCAATCTTGAGAATGTGGAATTCGGGTGGCTCGACCAGACAGTCGACCCAGTGGAGGGTGGAATCTCGCGCTCGGTAGATTGGAGCTTCGCCTAGGGTCATGGGCGGATCGCATGAATAGAAGGGTTCAGCGGATGCTGTGTAGGTCACTAGCTCTGCTGACATCGTTAAATTGTTTGTCTGTAGCTTTCAACGGTGTCCTCAGTTCGTGGGAGGTGAGCTGGACTGTGGGGGCCCAAAGCTTCGCATTTGGGGGCGAAAGTTTGATCTGCCGGGATCATATCTTGCATGATAGCCTCGCGTTCTGGCTTGATAAAGTGATGTCGTCTCAACATTGTGTTGCAAGGCATGCAGCACTGCACCCCAACTACTTATGCTGCATGTTTCTCATCATGGCAGTCTCATGTTCAGTCGACAGCTTCGTCCTTCCTTGATAATCATTCTTCAGCCACTTCAACACCTCATTCGCACTCTCATTGGGAGGAAACACAGGATAGAATACCTTCTCGATCTTTCCATCTTCAATGACCATACTCAATCGTTTGATCAGTGTCCGATCCTGCCAATCGAAAGTCGGCAGCTTCATAGCATTGACCAATTCCAACTTCTCGTCGCTCAACAGCTGATACGGCAGATGGGTTCGCTCCTTCAGTTCTTGCTGATATGGTGTGTCCTGAGTACTGATACCAAAGATATGGCTCACACCAAGCTCGATGAAATCTTTGGAAGCATCACGGAAAGAGCAAGCTTGAGGAGTGCAACCTCTTGCACCTGGAATCTCGTTCCATTGTCCGGAACTGTCTCACCTGGTGCAGCTGTTCGAGGGTAACAGAAGATGACCGTCAAGCCAGATAAAGTCGAAAGGTCAAGAGAACTTCCAGATGTCGAAGATAAAGAGATTGAGGGTATGGCCAGACCTTTCAAGTGGTCACATGCTCCATCGTCTTCTGGTTTTGGTATGTCAGATGGGAATGTGGTGTCTATGTTCGCTGGTCAGCTGACGTTTGTGGATGTTGTTATTGCCAGAACTTACGAGCCATTATAGATCTACGTCGATTAGTATGGAAGTCTAGTATGCGTGTTCATCTTTCTATAGTCATGATCGCTGCTGGAGAACGATATGTCATGGGTGGGGTAAGCTGCTGCCGAGCTCTCTCGCTTTCTGGCATACTGATCTGTCTTGCAGCCGAGTAGCTTGGTATACGCGCATGAGAGGAGATAGCATCAGGATCTCGGTAGTATCTCCAATATCGGACCATTCACGGCTCAATGGTCTGTCTTCGAGCTCGGCACCTTGGTATGCGTGTGCGGCAGGATATCAATCAGGCTTTTCCAACGATATCTCCAATCTGAGGCGATTTCTCGCATACTGATCTGTGTTCGAGCCCGTTGTCCTGGTGTTCGTGGTAGCGAGGAGACGCATGAAGATTGATTTCATCACTTTGAATGCTTTTGTTTACCTTGGTAAACTAGTATCACTTGCCGATTGAGCAAGCTTCTCTGTTTCACGGTTTCCCGTGGTTTTGCGCCCGGTATGAGAGTCGAAGCGCCTGGCTGCTGCTCATGCGCAGAGATGCCATCTATGTGAAATGATCTCTCCTACTAGTTTGCTAACCCACGCATGCCTACGATATCTGGGCTAGTAAGATACTCAGCATCCCAGCCCTGTCCCTTCGATGACGTAGCCTCCAAGTCACGTCGAGATGCACCATGAGCTGATTTCGGCTGCGGGTACTAGTCGTATTGAAACAGCACACTAATGCTCTCTCCGTGGTGAACGCGGCGGATGGCCTAGTAAGTGGTAAGTACGTGAAAGAGCAGGGAAGAAAGAGAGGAAAGTGAAGTGAAGAGAGAAGAAAGGAAAGAGAGGCAGGCAAAGGAAGACTCACCTCAGCAAAGACACCACCAACCTCCAAGACCTCCAACTTATTCTCGTCATCTGGGCGGCTCCACTTCTGAGCCAGCTCCTTCATCTGGTTGACGTGCTCGTCTTGCGGAACAGTGTTGGTGACCACAACCTTGTCAAGTCCAGAGTGGAAAATACGCTCAACACCATCTCCGCTCAGCACGCCATGAGTGACGAGGGCGAAAACTTTGCTTGCGCCTTTTCGCTTGAGCAGCTTCGCAGCGCGTGTGATAGTATTGGAGGTATCGGCAAGATCGTCGACCATGATGCAGACTTTGCCTTGGACATTACCCACGAGCAAAAGCGCAGAGTTGCCACTTTCAGGTTCAGCCGAACTTGGCACATCTTTTCTACGTCGCTCCTTGTGAATCAGCGCAAACTCCATGCCGAGACTGTCGGCAATGGAGGTAGCTCGCTTTGCGCCACCGGCGTCTGGTGAAACTATCACGCAGTCGTCGACACCGCCGTGCTGGGGCAGGATCTGGTGGGTGATGTACCGACGTAGCAAATGCCGCCCGTAGAGGTTATCCACGGGGATGTCGAAAAAACCCTGATACTGCGCATCGTGCAGGTCCATGGTGATGACATGGTCGGTCCCAGCGCAAGTGAGGAGATCTGCCACCAGAGTGCCAGCTTGCGCGACCCATTGCTTGTAGCCTCTCTGTGGCTTAAAGTCTGGTGGGTGAGCTGTGCTGCTCTCTCTACCGGTGTTTCCGTTGGTGATTGGCGAGGATGTCATCCCATTTGCGCCATGCTTGGAAGTGTCGCTCGCATTGCTCTCCAACGTGTTCTTCCTACTTGAGTTTGGAAGGTGCAGGTCTTCCATCTTCAAACTACTCATCTGCTTCTCTAGCTTCTCGTCTCTTGGTCGCTGGCCTGGGCCGGGTGTGGTAGGTCTGCTCTCGAAGGTGTACTTGTCCTTGTCTGCCTTTGCTGGCATTCTGGCAAGCGGCGCACCGACTTTATTGTATGGTAAGTCGCTCTGTCTGCTGTAGGGGAAGAGAGGAAGCACAGCTGTCACTCGCTTAGCCGAAGCAGTCTTGCAGGCCGAAATGGTGATGAGCAGCTCCATGAGGCCATCATTGAGTGTCGTTGCTCCCTTGTGATCTGGGCTCGGTGGTCGCGAGCAGGCGGTCTGCACGATGTACACGTCCTTACCACGGACGCTCTCACCAATCTCGACACGAGTCTCACCGACGCTGAACTTACTAAGTTCGACGCTGGCGGGCGGAATGCCAAGATGGTTGCAGATGGACTCCACCAGCTGAGGGTGCGAGGAGCCCGCGAACAGGAGCATATTACGCACCATGTCGGCGGTGGTGCACTCGCGTTGTGTGTCGAGGTCGAGGTGGTCGTCGAGGAAGTGGTGTCGATGGTGGAGGGGAAGAGTGAGAGCGAGGTCGCTCGGCGGAGCTCAGCAAAGAGCAGGCGGTGGGTTGATCCGCCTCAGTTGATGTCGCGAAGCTCAATTGCTTGTCTTTTCCGCTTCACTTCACGCGGTGGTCGCGTGCCAGCTGGTTTTCCTTCTTGGTAGCAGGCAAACTTTGACCGTTGATGGGTCGTGGTAGCTTTGCTGGGCTTCTACCCGCTCATTGCGGTCTTCGATTGCTAGTCAGGTTCAGCTTGTACGCTGGTGCGTCTAGGCTGACCTACAATTCGTCGTTCAACAGCTTTCACAGTTGTTGTCATGGTGAATAATAGAGCTGCTGTCACAGGCCCGGATGCAGAGAAGTGACGAATTTTGCTGAAGGTTTCGGCCATTGCATGTGCCGATCCCTCCAAGCACTCTCACTTCATCATCACCTTGAACACGTGCCTGTCATCTCAAGAAGAACGCCTGCAGGTACCCGTCTGCTCACCGTTGCCAGCGCATCACGGCTCTGAGTCTCACGCAGTGCCGACTACGTGCTCCTCGACCGGACACAACGACAGGCGGAACAGAACATTACAATGGCAGCAACCAGAGCAGAAGGAGTACGAGCGGCAACGGCACCCTCAGCAGCCACACTACGGGATGCCATGACACCTATGAGCGAAGCGCCAGTGGTTCCTATCTTGCTCCTAGGAGACTCTGGTGTGGGCAAGTCGACCTTCATGTCGTAGGTATATCACTTACACTCCATGCATATCTTCAGCGCGTGCTTGTTCACGCCTTACTTACAACTGACCTTGAAAAGCCGACTTACCAAAGGACATGCCTACCGAGGACAACTCCCTCGACTACGCGACCTCGATCAGCCCTTCACCTTCAATATCCGGATGTACAACCGACCTTACCGGTTCGAATTTTACGATACGGCTTCACCAGAGAACTATACTCTCCTGAAGCCAGCCATGATTATCCTATGCTACTCCATAGCTGACCCAAAGACGCTGACCTCGCTGCATACGACATGGAAATATGTAGTGGAAACGCATTTCAACGCCGACGAGTCCTTGCCAGTGGTTGTACTAGGCTTGAAGCGCGATGTACGAAGTCAGGACGACTATGGAGGTACAGTCAGGAAAGCTGCCGCACCCGCAGAGGACGAGGACGAGGACGAGGACGATCGTGATGATGCTCTACTGAATGGGCGCACATTTGTCTACCCACAAGAGGCCTTGCGAATCGCGCAAGAGATGCGATGTGACATGTATGCAGAATGCTCTGCCATAACGGGCGAGCTGTGCGAGGCTGTGATCGAAGACATCAGCAGGAGAGCTGGAAAGACTACTACAGCTCAGGGTGGCAGGACTGATGGTACATCTTGTGTTATTCTTTGAGCTATTGATACGGCACGAAACACCACAAGAGCTCTTGGACTATGAGAGATACTGCCACAGCATGGCAGACACACCAACAAATCCACCAAGGACAATCATCCACCTCGTTAGGCCTCTACGGATCTGCTCTTTGGCCAGTCTCTCGATGGCGCTGCCATCGTTGATTTTTGGAAACTCCACCCCCACTGGAACATCCACGCCGAGCGCCTCACACAACGGCTCCCACCCGTCCTTCACATCCACGAAGTACAGCTTCTCCTTCGGCACAACTCGTGTCAGATACTCCATATGTCTGTCCCACACCACTCTGCTGTGGAGTACTTCCGGCGACTCTCCAGGCCTAAGATACAGCTCTCCATATCTACCCTTTATCAAGTGCTTCGCATACTTCGGAAAGTATCTCAAGCACGGCACCCAGAACACGAGCACGCTCAAGAAACCTTGCAAGGCACTCTTCGCGGTCGCAGCCATGGATTTAGCCCAAGCTTCCGGATCCCGGACTGTACATATCACTTTCGCGTCTGGGTATAACTCCATGAGCTCTTCCACGAACTGCCCAAGAGGAGTGTCTGTCGTTGCGACATAGCCAGACGTCAACTCGCGGATCTCGTCGAGAACGAACTTTCTGTCTTCTGGAGACTCGTAAGGTGTGCGAGAGAGGATCTCGATCCAGGAATTCACATGTGTCTCGTCGCCTGAGACCACGATCTGTGTCGCGCTGTGGTAAACTGGGCCTTTCAGGATGGTTTGCAAGGCGGCTGAGAAGGAAGCTGTGCCTGTTCGTCCTAGACCTGCGCCGATGACCTGTAGTTTGGCTCCACTTTGGGGCTTGGATGCTTCGGCGCCCATATCTGTAGCACGATCTCGGTCAACCGTACAGGTGGAGGCGAGTGATGCTGGAACGAGGACGAACAGGAGAACATTGCGGCCGAAATTCTGTTCTTGGCACGAAGGATCAAGAGGATCAAGGAGCTTCTTTGTAAGCCTAAGCGAGTTCTCAGGCAGGACAACAAACTCGCAAACTGTCGATACTAATCAACAAATCTCCAAATAACGTGGTCATTGTCGCTGCACTCAACCCTTTATAGACGTCAGAGACCATGCGCTTACAACGCTGCCAAGATACGGACTAGCATAAGTCACCGAGTCCGCCAGCGCAGCGATCGGTAACAGCTCCTGCTCGTAGCGCCTGAACCAGTCATACCCATTAAGATAATGGACACGCAGCCAGACAGGCTCCCTAGCATACATGAGAGGGGCTGAGATGATATCAATGGCAGCGCGTCGCAAGAGTCGCAGGGACAGAGCCGAGACTCCTTCGCACGTCGGCACAGCTGATCTCGCAAGCTCTTTGTCTTTCGCTAGGACTGTACGAAACGCGTCAATCGCAGATGTCTCGGCAAATGCTTTAGTGTTACCGCCGGCAGCTTTGATCTGCATGTCCGCAAGTCTGACGAATCCCTGTACATGGATTCGAGCTGCGTTCCAGCCTTCAATCTGGCATGTAACCATGATGAGAGCGGCCATAGCATCAGCAAGCGCAGGATCTCGGTCCACATTGGGCGCTGACAGTGCTCTGATGATTGTTCGATAGACTTGGCTTCGCAGCTCCATGACTTCGATCGATGGCTGTGCCAGTGTTTGCTTCGGATCATGGTGTGGATGTAGCCAGAGATGCCCATCTCCCCAAGGCTTGAATTTGACGAACAACCAGGCACTCAGAAGAGCGGGATCTGCGATTGCGGGGAGGTAGCTCGGCGTGGGAGTCCGTTGAGCGTTCTTGCTGCTCTTTCCTGCATGCCGCACTAGCTTGATGAGCCGGAATGCTTCGAGGGCGCATCCATTTCTCGCAAAGCTCGCATTGTACTGTTACGGCATGGTCACCTGCGCTATGCTGTGTGCGCACGTGGCGATCAAGGATGTCCTTGCGAGCACAGGCCTTGCCGCACTTCAGACACTTGAACTTCGACTGATGCTCTGGTGCATGAGTGGTCCGCATGTGTCGATAGAGCGTCTTCCGGGCCGAAAACCTGTTGCGACACGTGGTGCATGCGAACGACTTCAGCACAAGCAAGCCATCGTCACTGGACTGCAAATATGGTGCGCCACTCTCCGCGCTCCAATAGATATCGGAGCTTCCTGTCTCATGCACGCCGCTTCCGCTGATCACTGCGCCCCAAGCCTCACAAGTGCCATCCTGCTGCCTGGCGCTTCTTGGATTCGCAGAAATGGGGGATCGTGATACTACTGTCAACCCCGCCGCCGCGTTATGCTGTGCGTCGTAAGGCCATAGTTGGTCGAAGCCCTGGTAGAAAGTCATGACTGCGGGTGTCAGGCTGCGCAAGACGTACGAGGACAGTAAGGTGCGGCGCACAGGTATGCTTGAGGAGGAATGCGATTGACTCGCTATGTGGCAGTGCTGGTGCGGGACATTGTTATGACAGCCCTACCTGTGAACAAGCAAAGAGGGCATCGATTCGGCGCCGTATTCTCGGAAGTCTTGGCTGCAGTGGTGGCGGTAGCTCCGAAGCTGTTTGTCCAATCATATGTGCATGAACCTACAATACACTCCATCGATGCGAGTCTGGACTGAATTAGCTGCACGGTATATGCCTTGCAGTGCCGTCGATGTGTTCGAGACACACTGTGTTGTTGTCAATGCTCCTCGCTTTACAGCAGTGGCACTTACATGCTCAGCTGCTAAGATCGATCGCAATCTCATATTAACAATGGCATGCTCAATTGGCGATACGATAATCTACTGGAAGTTCTAAGGTTTAACGCCCATATGCTAGGTTCCTGCCTTCCCCAGTACGTTCTTTCGAGCAAGTTATAGATTGCTGAGGACTTTTGATGTGTTGTGTCGAGGACAAGATGCACCCCATAAGCTTGACCCTGCGGCAAGCAAGCCCACAGCCTCAACATATGTGATAAGATCGGGTGAGGATGCTGGGTTCGTAGCCAACCATCGATCTTTCATGGCTGTATACTCCTGCTCGGCGGCGATGATGATGTCCTTGACCATATCGCGTGCTGCATCTGCGGGTATCGAATGCATGGTCATGAGCACAGCAACGGCATTGCACAGCTTAGCACGACCATTCTGGTATGCCGTCCACTCCTTGGGCCAACTATGCCTAGGTCTGGTCAGTAAATGCTCCGGGAGGCATTGCGAGCCACTCAGCTTACCAATCATTCGTGAGCACGACGCTCACCATCGCAGCCTCTACGATGCCTTGCACCTCTTCCATCTCGCACTCGCTGATGTGAAGTCCTACCGAGAAGCGCAGCATAGCGAGTCAAGGTTCGCATCCGAACTCGTCCAAGCGATATGGGATATAGTCGTGGATGTTCGCCGGGGCTTGATTCGGTCTGGAGATAAACCCAGCGAAGTATTGGTTGAAGGCGGACAACGTTGCTTTAGCAGTCGATCTATCGACAGAAAGCATCTTCTTGGCGACGGGGTGTAGTAGCTCGCGTATTGCTGAGCTATCTCCCTGAAAGGCATCATCACTCTCGCTGAATGAATGGAAAACGTGATAAGCATCACGACACGCTAGCGCATCAGAGACATCTGCCACTGTCAGGATTGCTACCACGCTACAAGCGAGCCAAGCGTGGCTTACCATTCAGGTGGAAGACGAGTCCCGCCACATATGTACAGAGCCAAAGTCGCTCGGGAATGGCATCGGGGAGCGCAAGCGCAGCGCAGTTTCCAACGAACTCATTCTCTAGGCCTGGTTCCCGTGTCTTCTTTGACGCTCCCATGCTTTGTGTCCAGTCCCGATCCAGGCACGCGAGAGCGTTGTCGCAAACCTCTGGCGTGAGACTACGTCTGCATGACAAGGTCGTGAAGCATGCGAAGCTTCTCACGTCTTGTTCAGAAATGACCTCCGAATAAGCAGTCTCACTATCCCGCAAGCTCATGTTGAAGATGCAGAGAGCAGAGTCAACAGACAGTCTTAGATTCAAGCACAAAAGATTCTGTATGTCACCAAGCAGGTTCACACAGATTCATATATGTACTTGATAGAGCAGGATGCAGAACGCTCAGACGATATGGTGTGCATAACGGACCATCGCCTGGTGTCTCTATCGTACTGCGCAACTTTTCTGACTCGACGAAATCTAAGCCTCAGTGTACCTTCATCGCGAGCTCCGAGCAATCTGGGCAAATGAAGATACTGCATGGCTTTGCTACGACGAGTGAGTACACAGCAGTGGTGCGTTATCTATGCGCATCTTGCTCGTGCTTGCAGCATATGTTCCACCATTGATAGTAGATTGGCCGCCTTGGCCGCCACCGAGTGCTTCGGTGTCGCATACACACGTGGCACAAGCATCCAGAAGCTTCGCGAGACGATCCGGGTGGGTATATCAGCTGAGACATCCGAATTGCCTCATCAACGAGGCCAGTGTCTGGCATGGCGAACGACTGAGTGCAGCGTGCTGCCGATCGTTGCGGTTGGCACCATATTGCCGCCCACATAATGGAAGTAGATGAGTTGGGAGCTGTTGTTGATGTCCTCAATGTCATAATTTTGATCCAGACGGCATTGTTTCGGGAGCCCCCTTCCTTCCTTAACCTTAAATCCCGGTCTTTATGCTCTTGCAGCCACAAACATGTTTCTTGACCGTCGAAGAAAGCGGCGCCTGCATGGGCCACTCGACTTTTCGCCTCAGCCGTCTGGCGATTTTGTGGACGGAGGCTGAAAGTCGTCTTCTCATAGTATCGCCTACCAATAGCTCGATGGAGGATATGGTGATTGGCGTAGCTGTGTCTTCTCCAAGCATCGGATGACTCGATCAAATAGCTGTGCTGGCCTCGACTTACAGGCATTGACTATGGTATCGGGAGCGAGGTGAAGGTGCGAACACAGAGAACAAGAAATAGCTGTCAACAGTGTGACATGAGGCAATGCGCCTGCTTTCATATGCTATACATTATGCGTCATCCTCACCATCCTGCTGGTTCGTAGTGAACTTCTTTCTCTTCCCACTTTCGGTAAGCTTTTGCAGCGCAACCTTGTTGACCTGCGCTCCCACCTTCTGCTGCATCTTCTCGATCTCCTTCTCCGCATCTTCAGGATCCTCCTCGGCGAAGTCCAGTACAAGCCTTCTCCCCAGCAGATGAGTGTCCTTCAATGCATCCATTGCACTCTGTGCCTCTTTCACGGTGGTGAAGTCCGCAAAAGCAAAACCTCGAGCACCACGATCCATCTTCTTAGGTACACGCACACTCCGCAATTCACCATACGCACCAAACAGTGCTCGAACATCCTTCTTCGTGGCCTCGAATGGCAAGTTCTTGATGATGACTTTCGTCGTAGCAGCTTTCTTGGCTTTGTCAGACTTCTTGCGCTTCTCAGCTGCATCCTCACCTTTGTGCGAAGCGCGAATCTGCAGTTTGTGACCTTCGAGACTATAGCCATCCATGGCTTGCAGAGCTGCTTGAGCTTCCTTGGGTGTTCGGAATTCGAGAAAGCCAAAACCCATGCTGAGCTCACCACGCTTAGGATCGGTTCTCATCTTGACTCGAGCATTCAGAAAGCCGTCGAGAGGCTTGAAAGTCTCTGTGAGAAGAGGTGTCGTGGTGCTGAAGTTTAGGTTGCGCACGAACAACGTCGCCGAGCCAGCCGTGTCTGCGACAGTGCTGTCCTTCAGTTCGGATGTTGACAGCTTGCTAACACCCTCTGTGACCGAGTGCGCGGCAGGCTGCTCGTCGAACGGCTTGGCAGAAAACACATCCTTGGGTGCCTTCTCCAAGAATAACACTGAAGACTTCACTCGCCGATATGCCAGAGTTCCAAAAGCCGCCTTGGACTGTGCAGCATTTCCATACTCCACAATTGCTATTGTGCCGGCTGGTGGCATGAGAAATCGCTTGACGTCTCCTTGCTCGTCAAATAGCCGCCTCAGCTCATCTCGGCTACAGTCTGCTGGAATGTTCTTGATAAGAATGGCTGTGTCACCACGCGCGCTTTTCTTGAACGAGTCTAGATCAACGCCTTGTTGACGAAAGTAAGACTTGGTTTCTTGGATGATGTGCGTCTCTGCATGTGCCTGCTTTATTGCAGCATCGCTTGAGGTGGGATCTAACACTTCGGACTTCGCCAGGCCCAGGCGATTGGCTACAGTGGAGATGACGGCGTCTTGGTTCATGTAAAGGGCGTTCCAATTGAATACTGTATTTGCTGCTTCTCGTTTCCGTTTGATCTCTTGCTGTTTTTTCAATGGAAGCTTGGCCAGCTCGAACTCATCGATCTTGTTCTCGCGCTTGGCCGTAGCAGGCAATATATGGACAAGCCTTCCTTGGAAAGTGCGTCCGTCTCGATCGACTAAAGCCTTCTCAGCAGAGTCAGGATCAGTATACTGGACATAGGCAAATCCTTTTGATGACCCGGTCGTCTTATCGAGTGGTATGTGTATCTGTTTGATCTCGTGGTTAGCAAGTGCATTGCGAGTTGCTATCATGAGTGATGTGCGGTGGGCAAGTGTTATCAGATATTGACGAAGCATCTACTAAAATACAGTCCTCTTTTGGTCTAAGCATGTGCCGAAGCATAAGCTGTCCCTATCAGGAGATCATCAGGTAACGAGGGAGAAGAAAGGAGAAGAGCTTACCTGTTCCAAATTGCCAAACGGTGAGAACTCAGCCTCCAGATCTTCGTACTTCACATCATAGGGCAGATTTCGCACGAAAAGGCGCATGGTGGATCGCACTGCTTCAATATCTTTATCGACGATGTCATCTTCCTCCTCTTCCTCTGCGGGCGGTGTAGGCATGGACGATGCGGGCTCCTTCGGCGGTGTGGATTGACGTGTTTCGTGTCGAGTCGTGGGCTCTGCTATTTCAGTCTCTGAATCGGAGTCGTCTCGTTTCGCTGGTGCTGTTTCGTCCTCGTCCTCGTCGAGCAGGCCCAATAGTCGACTCGTTCGCGAACGCGCCCACTCGTCATCAGTTAACGCCGTCTTGTCACCGCCGTCCGCCTGCTGCTCGGTTCTCTCTGAAGGCTCGGCCACCACGACTTCCACTGGCGCATCTGGCATGGGGGCATCGTGGACTGTCTTCGAACTCGAAGCTGAGCGTTTCGTCTTCTTTGGAACCTGTTCGTACTCGTCGTCACTGGCGCCAGCTTCAACAACCACCGCTGCGTCGTCGGCTTCTGGGCCCGCTGTTGTCTGTGCCACCGCTCCGGCCTCCATCGCTTTTTTGTCGCTCTTGGACTTGTACGAGTCGAGGAACTCTTTCAGCTTCGGGTCTTCCTTGACGGCATCTTCCTTCTTCTTGCTGTCGCTGTCCCGCTTGCGCTTCAGTCGATTGTTCTCGGCGAGTGGCTGCTCGTTAGCACCTGTGACCTTAGCTCTAGGATTTCGTCTCGAAGCAGGACTTTCATCGATGGGCCGGGCGATTTCTACGCCAATACGAGACATGCGAATGAAAGTCTTGTTGAAGTACTTAACCGCCTTTTCGGCATCCTCGCTGGTCTTGAAGCCAACGTAGCCAATGCGACGATTAGGGAAGATCTTTGCATCGGTGACCTGGCCCTTTTGCCCAAAGTGCTTGCGAAATTGCGCCTCGTCAAAGGTCGGTGGCAGGCCTTTCACGAATATGCGTGACGACTCCATGGCCGAAAGGAAGGGTATGTGTATGGATGGTTGGTGGTGGTGAAGTAGAATCAAGAACCGAATCTTCCTCGATTTTTTGCCTTTGCTGCCTTTCTAGCGCCGCTTGGCAGTCTCCACATTTCCGTTCGCTCCTTCTCGTCCCAATTATACCACAGTCAACACCATCAACACCACTACTCTCACAGCTTGCCTGCCTCGCATACTCTGCTGAACATCCAAACTCCATACCTACATTCTCGACCCATTCGAACGCGTAACACTCGCCAACATGGCCGACGAGAAGCACCAGGATGAGAAGCTCGAGGGTAAGATTTGCGCCTAAAACAAAGTAATATATCGCCTGTGACTGACCCTCGGAACAGCTCAGATCAAGTCCGTCGACATGGTATGCCACTTTCGACGTATCAAGCAAGCTTCTGGATGCCGGCGCTAACACAATATGCCCAGAACGAGGACATGCAGCAAGAAGCCATTGAAGTTTGTATGTAATGCCATGAGTTCAACAACGCGTGCAAGACTAATATACCACAGCTCAAGAGGCCATGAACAAGTACAGCATCGAGAAGGTAGGCCGCCTTCACCCATATGAAGAGTCGGGACTCCTGCTAACGCACTCACAGGAGATTGCACAGCACATCAAGCGCACCGTACGTTTCAGTCATGCGCGATTGTACTGACCCCTTCGAATACCCTCTCTGACACGTCTACCAGTTTGACGAACGCAAGGGCGCAACATGGCACTGCATCGTCGGCAGGAACTTTGGCTCCTTCGTCACTCACGGTGAGCATTTTCGCCCCAATCCACCCTCAGCCCAATACTGCCCCACTTGGACTGAACCGCTGACTCGTGCACAGAGACGAAGCACTTCATCTACTTCTATCTCGGCCACTGCGCTATTCTGCTTTTCAAGACTCAGTAGACGAAGCGCGATACACCGAGCAAGTGGTCAACTCGAGCCTCGAGGTGCTTTAAGCAGAGGTGTGTGCAGATGAATGGTATGGCGAATCCATTGGCGATGCCGAAACTTGTATATTCCGGAATGGTTTGACAGATCAAATACTTCTCCTGTACCTCTCCATTGACTTCAGACTCTCCCAGCTCCCTTCTTCTTCGCCAATGCACTCCTGCTCGAGCACTCCATCAACGACAGGCATCTCGTTCACCCCAGCACTTTTCCCCAGATCGGCGGCAGGCGCCGGGTGCTGCCGCACCAAAACTCAGCCTCATCACACGCTTTCTCGCCGAGAAGTCCCAAGCCTGCTCTGACGCGCAATCCAGCCAGCAACTTCTACTCATCAACTGACTCCAGTCACTCCTTGACATCCTCGACTGCGATCTGGTGAACACGGTCAAAGCGCAAAGACCCCAAACATCAGCACATATCACACAATGGCCTTCATCTTCACGTGTGGAACACAGTACGTCACATCGATATGCGCCACGCGACAACTTTGGAGCTCCCATGCCTGGTCCGCTAACGCATCGCCAGTACTTTTCAGTCCTTGTTGAAAGGCTACGAGAACATCACAGTACAATGTCAGAACTGCGGCAATTTCACAGGCAAGGTCGTGAAGAGATGGTAGGCTACAGCCATAAATTCCGAACATGCACCGAACAACCTTACCATCAAGGTCGCATCGCATCCGCATACACTTTCGTCTCGTGGTGTCGAGCCTCACTTTATGTATGGACTCTCACTGATATACCCTACTCACAGGGAATGGTTCACCTTCTGCTTCGTGCCCATCATACCGTTCAGCCTTAAACCCTGGCATGCCGTCAACTGCCACATCTGTCACTTCAAGCAGGACATCAAATATCGACCAGACGTACAGCAGCAAATGCAGCAGATCGATCAGGGAGGCGTGCCGATGAACAACCAACCACAGCAAGGCGCACCAACGGGGGGAGCAAACCAAGGGTGGAATAGCGGGAATCCCTACGGACAACAAGAGACGATGAGTGGCGGCGCAGGAGGCGGTGGAGGACCTGGGCAGTATCAACCGCCCGCAGGCCAATTGCCTCAGTATAAGTGAGGACGCGGGCGAAAGGAGCGAGTGCGGCGTTGGGTGAAAAAGAGCAAGTGTTCTGTTTTTGAGATACCATACCTAAGTTGAATGCATTCAAGTATACTTCTTCAAGCCAACCTTCCGGCTGGTCTTCACCTCGATGGTACACACATGGACTGGAGCTGGATCAATTGGAGATTTGTCCTGCAGGGATGAATCTGCACGGATGGCTGGTATCCTTCTGGGATTGTACCATCCTCATTGCTTCTGATACTGGACAACTTCGGAATAGTGCCACATCTACCGCGTGAAGTGCTGAACGTGTGTGTGCAACGAGATAGCTTGACGTTATTGTGATGCGATCCTGAGTTTGGCTAAAGAAGCGCCACGAAGTCTTACGATTCTAGCAAGTTCCTGAGAGGGAGGGACGTTCTTGTCACCAAGCCGCCAGCTGTGCACAACCTGCGCGATCTCTTATCGCCATCGTGGCAATGCCATATCTTGGACGAGTCTGGACAACGAGCAAGGCGACATTGCACTGAAACGGCACGGTCACGTGCTTCGAAGTAGGCCACTGTGACACACCTCCTTGCATGGCTGATGCGACCTATCCTGCAACCTTAGCCTACCGAGATGCAATACTTAAGTGCTTGCAGATAACGACAAGTCTTCGAGAAGTCGAACCGAACGCGGCCCGGAACATCATACCTATCTGTCTCTACACCACGGCTCATCACAATGCTTACATTCCGTCGCCTACAATATCGCATTCCAGCTTCCACGTTGAATGTCTTGCCTGGAGATTACCACCACGCTGAGGCTTTCCACATCCCTTCCTCGATCGAACTTCTGCCAGGCGTCGCAACGTCACCTGCAGTGCCCTTGCACTCCACTCTGATGAATCCGCCTGTCTGGTCTGTGCGAACTGACTGCTCACGCTGGAGGTTTTGGGTTGTGCAATCGGTACAGTAGCCGACCCACCTTCGCACGCATGAGCAGAGGAAGTGGCCGAGATTGCCTGTGCAGCTCCTGGGTCCCTGTTGGCGACACAAGGCTAGTCTGCAGCACCCTTTGCTGTCCAGATTGTAGCCAGTATATACTGGCTTCTGCGTAGCAACGACGGCGTGATCCACGATCTACCCTTCTGTCTGGGAGAACGGCTAACACTCCTTAATAACACAATCGATCATTCTCACTCACCGCAGTCATTCCTTCCTAGACATTACGTCCGTTTCTATCTGTCAACATACCTAATACGCTACTCGACGAATCACGGCCAGCCCGACGGAGGTCCGTCAGACATTCTTTGCAGGCAGCATTCTTGCCCTGCGTGCCTCTAGAGAGTCGGATCTGGTCACCAAAGTCAATGACCATGACAGCACTTCTTCCTGCACCAGTAGTGCCATCCAACGCACCACCTCATCCAGGTATCATCCATGGCCAACAATCATCGAGGGTGCTACGAGAGCACTCTGGCAATCGACAACACGACTACTACGGGACATCACTAGAGCAAAAGTATCCTTCAGCATACCTTTCGGAGAATACTTATCCTACATATCAACACGTTCCAAGGCCAGCACATGTGAGCCATCAGACATTATTACAGCATAACCGCAGTCGACATGGACAACATCGACATCTTCATGGGCAGAGGGACCCTCAACAGATCAGAAAGGAGGCCAGATACCTCTTCCAACGCTTTAAAGCTGCAGACGGATACAACAAGTATCGTAATCGTCAGTCGAAGGACGACAAGGGTGCAGAAGGAGGGCAGAAATGGCCGGATCGACTCGAGTATGCGTTCTTTGAAGGTAGGTCCCCTTCTCCACGTCACAATGATAGCAATAATTGACTGTTGACAGCACTGGTGAACTGGCCGCCGATGGGACGTCGCAAGCTCCAACATAAGGAGAAGCAGCGTGGTCGAAACGAGCTCATTGCCGACTATATTGAAGAGCACACTGGAGAGAACCGCACCAGGAAGCAAGTCTCCAGTCATATCCAGGTCCTGAAACCGTTCGTGGAGAACGATCCACATATCATGAGATATCTGTCAAAGGACGATCTCAGCAGCCATGGCCACGCACATCGATACTACACCCAAGGTCATAGCTACTACTCCACTGGAGGTCGCAGAGCATCTCAATACCATCCTACAGCATCGACTTATCCCACGAAGAGCGTCGACAATGCTTATAATAACTTGTCGAAGATCAAGCATCAACTGTCCACGTTTCAGCCCAAAGAGTTCTCCATGTTTGTGCAACGTAAGTTCGATGCTGAGAATACCCAGCAATTGCACGTCTACACTACAAAATGGGAAGAGCCATTGAAGGAACTGCGGCCCAGCTGGGAGGATTTCAGTGCAGCATTCCCTCTGCTAGCTGCGATGCACGCGCAACGCCCCATCGACTGCAACATGATGTTTGCCAGTGCATCGATTGCCTTTCCCACAGAAAGCTGGAAGGACAAAGAAAGAGTCGAGCTCGGTATCAGTCTTTCCTGCACTTCCCAAGATCTGCCAGCAGATGCTCAGGTTTTCTGCAACAACCGGTTCTACCGTAAGGGTCAGCTTCTACGGGAGCACGGCGGCACTGACCACGTTCCCATGGAGCTCATGTCCGAGGACGGGACTTGTGTCGAGACACAGGTGAAGTTTGGCTCGGCATTCTGGGCGAGAACATTAGCATTCCTGGCCAACAAGCTGAAATTTACCGAAGCTGAGATTGCAGAAGGGCACGATCCTCGTGTAGATGTCGACGAGTATCTCCGCGAGACTACTGCTACTCAGGAGATTGTGATCAAAATGCCTGATGGGACTGGACAACGTCTGCTGGTTATCTATTGGGAGTTCAGACTGAGTTCTGTACAGCGAGGAAACACCAAATGGCGTCAAATGAGACTGCCAACATCGACACCGGTAGAGTCGACGAGTCCTTACAAGACTGATGTCTACAGCGAGCCGAAGAATGAACGAATGGACAGTGTGTTCGACTACGGCATGCAGCAATATAGTGGAGATACATATGCCGCGACACAACCCACAGCACTTCAGTCACCGTTCGAGTACGACAACTCATCGTCATCAGGCAGTGCACTCAACTCCGCCACATGGCCTGCTCATGCCTCATTCGATGCCAATGGCGGATCAAACACAGCACCACAGTCTGCGGTTGATCTCTTTCCACCTGGTGGAGACAACAGCTTTGACTTTTCTGGTGGCAATATCAACATATCGTATGACAACATGGACTTCAGTACCTTCGATGCTGCTGCCTTCGACTTCAGCACTGGGACAGACTTTGCCACTGATCCCGCCTTGGAGAACTACGGCACACAGGATTTTACCCAGCAAGACTTCGATACACAGTGGTATGACAACTTTGGAGATGCTCATCAGCAGCAACCACAAGTAGCACAAGCTCCCATGAGTGCAGGCGCATCATCTGAAGAGGTCGCGCAAGATGGCGGACAGGATCATTATGACTTCGATCTACCGCCAGCGACATGCGGCGTCGAGTCGCAAGCTACAACAGCTACCTTTGACGACTATGGTACGGCAGTCTATGATGATCAGCACTATAACCAGGACTACGGTGTTTCTCCACACGAAGCACAGGCGTACGGAGGTGCTGGGCAGGACGTAGCGATCAAGGAGGAAGACGCTCTCGCTGCATTGGCTGGTGCCAGCGGCTATACTGCTGAGCATGCTCCAACAGAAAGGGATGCAAGTCAGGGATTCGCGGCACAAAGCCAGCAATATCACGCCCAGTAGTAGGTGCTGTGATGGCACGAAAAGCATTATTATGACCTTATACGATAATGGTTAATGAGATCTTTGCATGATCTTATGAGAGAGCTAGACTTTAATGTGTATGTACTTTGTCTTCAATAGTATACTTATCCAACTACTCCTGTTGCACGTGCATCTCCGTGTTGTCAGTGGCGAGTGGGATGACACGATAAGCTAGAGTCAGCAGAAGGTGTGAGAGCCCCTGCAATCGAGGCTGTCAACAGTCGTACAAAAGACGTTTCACAACACCATCATACGTACCAGACTATTGCCATTGCCATTTCGATACTCCTCCTATGAACTGTGCCTGGCAGCATGTCTTGTGGTACGGACCGCGAGGCGAGCTTTGCATTCCTCGCAATCTTCGGGTGCTCAACCAAGCTACTATGACGACGAAGGACTTCACTCTGGCAATGATTACCGGGTCGGGTGAAGCTCCACAGCATCGACTCGATGGTTCTCTCCAAACTCAGCTCACCCGCAACATCTTGCTCGAATGGAACTTGTTCTGTTGCACCCACGTATCGTGTCTCAGGAACATGCCAATGTCGCCTAGTCGTACCGTCTCTGAGACCATGGCTGTTGCTTTGAGATTGGAGTTCAACCAGCAGCCAGCCAGCGCAGGTGTGAGAGCTTCTGTAATCAAGGCTTATAATCTTCCATGATTTGTGCTTGCCAAGCATCGGTCATGCCATGTCCAGACGACTCTCCGCTCTCGGCACTAGTCGGTTCCAGGCGGCGAAGCTGAGGAGATGGAGAGCGAGGAGGAGGGAGGTATACTCGCCTTCCAACGCCGCGCCGGCTAATTCTGGCGGCATCGAGATGGACAACGAGGACGAAGAGACCGGCGGTGTTTCACTTCACATGCCATACCGGCTGAAATAGGTCAAAGTTCCTCATCACCAGTAAGTGATTTGCATTACAGTATAACATTTGCAAGTGAAAGGCTTTACATAGCAAAAGGGGTTGTGACTAACGACTTTGCGACAGCAGCGTGCTGCGGCCAGTGATCCTGTCGGCCGTCTCATATCCAATGCAAAAACGCCAACGAACTCTCTTCGCTCAGAGTCGTTTCCCAGGTACAAAAATGAACAGACATAGCAACGCCACATCAATGATGAATATCCAGAGCAAGCACATCATCGCTCTTTGATTCAATAGCTTTTTCACAAAGGGTTCCTTGATCCTTGCGAAGCTAAAGAAGGTGTATTCGCTGAAACCCAGAAGTGCCAGTATGGGGTCCAGCATGTATTGGTGTGTGGCAAGGAGGTATATGCCAATTGTGAATGGTAAAATGAGCCAGCATCGCGTGGCCCGGCTTTTGTTGAGAAATATGAGAACGAACGCTGTCCATAGTGCACCGAAAAGTGCAACCAGGCCGCAGATGAGTCGCAGCATCATGGAAGGTTGTACGATGTTACCGAGAGCTTTCGCTCGGAGGAAGCCTGGGAAAGCATCACGTTCCATAGCCTGGAAGACGTAGTCCTTTGCTGCGTCAAACACTTCTGGGTCGTCTCGGCCTTCATGTTCGATAGCGTGTGTGATCTCGTTCAAAATTCCCTGGGGAAGAATGATCTCGCGTTCGGCTCCTGGAAGTAAGAATGTGTAGAGGATCTTCTCGGCGGAAGCTCTGATATCTGCGCGCGCGACAGTGTGTTGCGGGCTGTTGTTGCTGTTCATGTTTCCTGACGATGGCGATCCGTCCTGGCCGGTCATGAAGCTGGGACGTGGGTGCTCCAGACCGGAATCAGAGTTGTGATGGCTGCCCGTGCTGTGTTGCGGGCTGTGTCCAGTGCCATTCTCATTTCGCAAGAACGCGCTCAGTCGTTGGTCGGGCGTTTGCCGGTCTCTTGACTTGTCGCGATAGATGCCGCTGGGTCCTGGCTCTGTAGATGTACGCTCCAGGCCATTGTGTCCGTTGCCATTGCCATTGTATGTGTCCAATGTCTGCGACGATCTCTTGCTGCCAGACTTGTCGAGCTCGGGCGTCGACACAAGGACTGACCTCCTCAATTCGCGCACGTAGTGTCGACACAGCGACATGTGTTGTGAGACATCGAGCCTGGAGAGGTAGTTGTCAGCCTTCCTCTTCTCCTTCCATGCTTGTTTGTTTCCACTCACCAGAAATCGAGGTAGTCCACGGATCGCTGCACATCGCGCATGTAAATGTAGAAGGAGAATAGATCGACCTGCTGCCGTCAATACTGCTGTCTCAATGCCATTCCGACGTGCGCTGTTTACGCACCGGCGCCAGTGTCCTCCGCGACAGCACTTCAAAGAGGTTCGGTAGGCGTTCGCGCGCTGCAGCATCAGGCGTCGGCGCCCGGTCTGAGCCGTCCATGATGAGCTGCTGCTGCTGTCGTCGTCCCCCCAATATGATATGGCCCGTCTGTCGCTGTATTCAAAGAAATGTCGCGTTGTCGATGTCGTCGTGAGCGGCGCCTGAGGTCGCTCGACGCTACCGTTGGAACAAGGCTTTGACGGTGCCAGCCAGCCAGGGAGGTGTCGTTGTTTCTAATTAGAATACGCTGATATAAGCCAATCAACGGTCGTGCTTGCCACAATCCCGACCGACCATCGTGGACTCGCTTCGGCTCCGGCTCCTGCAACCTTGTTCACTTCACTTTCCACCTTCTTTTTGTTCCTCTTGATGGTCTTCTACAGCTGCTTCCGATTATTGATTTATCGTCTCGACAGCGGACTTTGGAGATGGCACAGCGATGAGATAAGATGGCCTCAGAGCTGAACACGCCACTACACATTCTCACCGAACCTTGAGGATCTGCCGCCAAAAGCATAAGCGACGGCAATGCTCGTCTGAGGCTCACAGACTGAACGCGTCGCAGGACATGACTGTTGATGCTGAGAATTGAAGAATTGCACAAGATCTAACACCGAATGCGTGCCTATACGCAGACGCCTCGTCTGACCAGGTTTCTAATATCCTCTGATCTGATCTCGCCTCTTCATCAAGTCTTCCAGCTAGACGGGCAAGATACGCGAAACTTGCTAAGCATCAACAATGCCACTCATAGCAGGTTCTGACCGCTGTGGTCAGCGACTGATGATATGGCCTTCATATGCACGCATACGTCTTTGGCCATCAAAATAGGTCTTGGCTGGCCAGCATGCCTTGCATTACGACGCCGAAACGACGGTCCGATCTTGATCCTAGCAATGTCTGCCATACTTAAACATTGTGAGTGCACCCAATTTCCTTCTTGTACAAGAAACACCAGACATTCGTTCCCCAAGCATCGACATCAGCACCGCCCATCATGCTCGCCACAACATTCAGCATCGTAGCGCTGGCCGCCAGCCTGGTATCAGCAGTGCCAATGGAACCAGTGATCGTTGTCGACGAAGCCCCATCTTTCGGTAACGCCTTTGGCATAGAAGCAACAGGCGAAGGTCTCGGCACAGCACCAGTCCAGCTCACAGCACAACGTGGAAGAGTCTACATTGGCGGAACACAAGAACAACCTACGAACTGCTCCAGCGCGCAAACCGTCCATGACTTCGCGACCTTCGTCTGGTACTCCGACAAGACTATATTTCTGTACAGTAATGATCCCACTCGACCACAACAAGTCTGGGCAGATGTGGGCAATGGAGGACTTGTAGGATATGCTACCGCGAAGCAGGCGAACCCAGGCCCAGAAAGCTTGAGTCCGTTCGAAATCGATGCCGAGAGTCGAGTTGTTACTTTCGGTGGTGTCAGCGCGAAGGCTTGTCCGGAGGATAGTGAAAAGCCGACGACTGCGCCCTTTGGAATCTGGTTCAGTACGGAGGAGAAGCCAGGAAATTTGGCGAACTGCTTCGATGTGACGCTGAAGGCGTACGCGACCCCGGCAAGAGATGCTTGTACTTATAGCTATCTGCCGAGCTGTGAGGAGGAACCGGAGTCGTGTGGCCCATTCGTTCCAAGTGTGTAGAGGCGACTCGAACTCGTCGCTACGCACAGGATCGTCAAGAAAAGGGATGCATGAGCATGGTCGAAAGGAACCGGAAAGTGTTTTAAGATCTGGTTTCAAGTACATAATTATGCGCGCATGTCGCGTCTGACTGTTTGCACTGCTAACCCCTCCTTACTCTACAACATCTGGCTCTACTGCTGACAACATACCTAGAACTTACCAAAGTCCTTGTTGATGATAGACCAGAACCAAGAGTTCTTCAGCTCCCACAGCTTACCAAGCTTGTTCTCACTCTTGTGGTCACACCAATCAGTTGGAAGAGTCTCAGTGAACAACTTGCAGTAAGTTCCAATCATCTTGCCCGAGTCCCAGACCTCGAAAGCATTGAAAGCATTGATTGGCGAATAGCTGTTCTTACCCTTGGCCTTTGCATCGGCGATGTTCTTCACCTTCTGCACTTTGGCGAAGATGCGGCAGAAGTCTGGGTTGAAAGCTCCGGGGAAGAATTTGTCGCCGAGCCACCAGTCCTTGCCCTTGTCACCAATGCCACCTCCAGGGCACTGCTTTGGTGGCTTGTGGTCTGGGACATCGATTGGAGCGCCAGGCTTGCTGTAGCCGTTTGAGCCTGCGATGGCAGTCTGGAATTGCTCTCGGAACTGGCCACTGTTGGTAGCTCCCTTGGCATCAATGGCAGATCCCCAGAGCGCACAGCGGATGTTGGTGGTGGAAGCTGGGTTGGGGCAGTTGGCAGTGGCATTATTTGGATCTGTCGATGGGCTGAGATTTGGAAGCCTTTCGTAGTAGATGTTGAAGCTGCTGCAACCCTTCTCAGCGTCACAGAAGCTGGAGCAGGCCTGCGTGTCGTAGCTGGTCAGGTCCCGGAAGGTTATGTAAGAGTTGCCAGAGTAGGCGGCTTGCAGATTCTGGAAGACACGGTTGTAGCCATTTGGAGTCGCGGCACCAAGAGCAGCATCGCGGAACGCCGGATTGTTCACGAAAGCGGCAACAGTGTCTGGGTTGTTGACGACTGGACCAGCACCCACAGGCTGGACTTCACAGCGGTCTGTACGTGGAGGTGGCGTGTAGGTTGGCTCCGGCTGCTTAGTAGTGGATGAAGCTGGTGGCTACAGAGAAGTACGTTAGCAATTGCGCTGACTATGTGTATTCAGAAGAAGTCATCTACCTTGGGGTCTGGCTTTGGTGGCTGTGGTTGTGGTTTGGGCGGCTGAGGCTGAGGCTTTGGTGGTGCGCCTGACACGATATAGTCAGTGACAGAGAGCTAACAATGAAGGCAGTGACACTCACACTCTGGCTTCCACCAGAAATACTTGCACCAGCTCGAGCCCCAGCTGTGAGAAGAGCCGAACCAGAAAGTAGGATCGGCTTCAGCGTCACGAGCCATACGGAACTTGGCTGGAGCAGCTGTAGCTACTGCAGTGGCAGCAGAGACGACCGAAGAAAGCGATGCCTCGACAGCGGCATTGTCGACGACATTGACCTCCGGCGGAGCGGTCGCAGTTGGTGCCGGTGCATTTGTGATCTGAGCAAGATCAAGAGTGCCTTGGGCCAGAGCCAATGGGGCCAGAGCGGCCGCAATGGCGATGGCGGACTTCATGCTTGTAAGTGATGTCTGACTAAGGAGAATTTGCAACAACGATTGTGGTATAAAACGAGTGTAAGAATGAGAGCAGCACGCTGTGGTCTGACCTCTGCATTGACCGGCGGGCAGTAGATGTTCTTATACCGTGCGCATCACCTGCCCCAGGTCCAGATCCTATAAGGCGAGCTTTGTCAAGAACGCCTCCTGAAACGGCTCGACGACGCTCAATTCGGCTTTGGTCGCTATCTAAGAATGATGGTGGAAGTGTAAACCCTCATTGCAGGAACACGAAAGCATGACTTGCACAATGCCGCTGCGTGTAACTCCAGAAGGTGCACGCTAGAGACTACTCCAGTAAGACTAGTAGTGTGGTCTCCGCGGAGGACAGATGAGTCGACGACACGAGTCTGTCCTAGGAATGCATGTCGTGGAAGCATACCTGAGCCAAGCACACGGCGTATTAGTGCGACTTTCTGAGGAGTTCTCATTACATACATTCATGCCAATGTATGCCGAGAGCGTATGCTTGCTTATGGCACAAACATTGGCAACACCAAATAGCTGATCAGAAGAATTCGGGCAGGTCCTGTCTTTCAGCGTTCAATCGTATGTGGAACAATCTCGATCACTGATCGAGCGTCTGGTGAGTAAAGTGTGATGTTCAGCTTCCGTATGAGCAGGAGGGGCATGGGCTGATCCAATCTCCCTGCCATAGCCAAGAAGCCTGGTCCTAACTTGGAAGGAGAGGAAGTGGTTTGGTCGGGCGGATATACGAAAGCTTAATAGCATTTGCGTTCTTGCCGAAACAGGCGTCTTGGCATCGACCAAGAGGTTGAGAGAGGCAACGATCAGCTCTTCTTGCGTCCAATTTCGTGTTGTCGCGTGTTCTTACGCGTGGGATTCGGCGACAATGCGGCTCCAGTTGACAATGATCAGTAGTGCCCTCAATGGTTTCCTTGCGTCCGACTGTGAGCGTATCTCGGCAAGTCTGCAAATGATCGTGATCTTCTCAACCTCTGCATGAAAGAAGACTGTCGTGGTCCATTGCTTAAAGCCATCCTGACTCGCGCGATCAAACACACAGCTGGAATCTGTCAGTGTCTTGTCTCCTAGACATACGTGCGAGGCAAGGTGATGTTCAAGGCGGAGACAAGGTTTCGCGGTACCACTCGAACACGGCTTCCATGCGGGAAGTGCATGCCGACTTTGTAGAACGATACCGTCGGCGTTACTATGGTTGTAGAAAGATCAGGAACAACCGGAAGTCGTATTGCTCGGGGCAGATGCCGATTGACTGTTTCATCTGGAGTCTGCAGACACTCTCCAAGTTGTGAGGTAGAAAATTCGCACGAAACAGCTGGCGAGAGTTGGCCTCCCGTGAGGTGTACTTGCCACGCTCATACTACTCCACACTCAAAATCGTCCCATTCTCCCTTGTCAAAAAGTCAAAGAATGGTTGCAACTCTGGCGTACGTGCTCCGTTGACCAGAAGCACAGCCGGTTTCCCGTATGGTGCTGGAACAGTCACATCTTGACCTCCAGTATACGTCGTGCCTGTCCATACATGCTCATAAGTCCTGTTCCCGCTGTCACCCGCGGGCAGATAGACAGTGACCTCAAAAGTCTGTGGATCCAGAACAGGCGCGACATAGAGATCTGGCCCAAGGTAGAAACTCTGGTAGCTGATGTCTCTTGCTCGAAGATCTTTGGGATGGTATAAGACGACAGGACGAAGAAGTGGCCAGCCCTTCGTCTGGCTCTCGGTCTCCAGTATGTGACGTCTGTACTTTGCCAGAGAGACGAACAGGCGTGCGTTGTACGCGAAGTACTCATAGGTAGTCGAGTTGCTGTAGAATTGCGTATTGACAGACGGAATGTTGCCTTCGTGGGATCTGAAGACAGCGCTGCTGACTGCGGCGAGCTCACCCCATCGTCCAAGTAGCTCAGGCGAGCGGGTGATGTTATAGTCACTATACGTCAGGACAGTGGTATAGCCACCAACGTCGGAGTGTTGCTGAGAGTATCCTGAGAAGCCCATGTGAACCATGATTGTGACGACGGACTTTATTCCATCGTGTACACCCCAGTCGACATTCTGGTCGCCAACCCAGAAGAGATTCATGTATCTTTGAGCGGACTGTGCAGCAGAGCGATGGAACAGAACTGCCTCGTTCTGCAGGCCAATTCTTCAACTACGCCTCGATGATACTCGGCCCATTGTGTAGGATATGCGTTATGGTAAAAGAAGGCGTCGCTAACAGCGTCGTAGATCTTGGTGTCAGCAGTGAGTGGGGTGTACTCGCCGAAGTCTGTCATAAATCCAGAGATGCTAAAGCTCATATTAGTAAGTGCCGCGTCTGTCGTCACGCCCATTGCCCGAGCATAGAAGGGATCACCCTCACAAGAGTGCTTGACTTACTTGGAGTTCCAGACTTGCTCCTTCAGAACATCGAGAAACCACTCTCGTAGGTACGGATTGGTAAGATCGACAATTCCTGCCTCCAAGCCCGGTCCACTAGAGATGACAGCAGTGGAGTTGGTCGTGGTATTCTGCACAAAGTAGTGACTGGCGCTTGCTTCATCATACAGATTGCGGCGGTATCCAGTGCTCTTCGTCGAGACGTTGGTCAGAAACACATTGATGTAAGACAACGTGCGCACGTTGTATTCGTCACGCAAGTTCTGAACAAAGTCGGTCCATTCAGGATAAAGCACATCATCGTTTTCCCAGTTCCACCATAATCGCGATATGTTGATGTAAGGCCCGACTTGGCTGTGAGTGCCGACCCAATCTTGAAGCCATACGCCTGCGATAGGCGCGCCAAGGTCAATACCTTGCTTGACAATGCTATTGACCTTGTCCTGTCCACCTTGTATGCCAAGTACCGCACCTTCGTCCACCCACGTGGGCAAAGCTGGCTGCCGCCCAGTGTATGCAGTCAAAGCCTCAATGGCATCGAACAAGTTGTCGCTCCTTGTGAATGCGCCATCCACACTCAGCGAGTCGTAGCGGACTGTAACAGCATCAGAGTCGGTGAAGTCGAAGTTGGCATACCCTGTACTCTTCTCAGACAGGTAGAACACATTACCATCTGTTGAGATATAGGAAGGGATCGCTGTGTAAGCTGTAAACAAGCTGCCACCTGCAATCGAGCCATTGGCGTTCTCGATGGATGTGATAGGCTCATCTCCTCGTCCCACACCTTGCTCTCTCGACAAGATTGGAATGCTCTGATTCTTGAGCGAGGCAAAAGATGCTTGGCTTCCAAGTCCATAGAAGTCCTCGCCTGCCCGGGAATCGAAGCGGAAGTAGAGCTTCTTGAGTGATTGCGATGTGCTTGCAGTTGATGAGTTGATATCGAGATAGAAGGCCACGCGGTCGGCAAGGATGTGAGGTACCCAGAAGTTGAGCGAGTATGTTGCACTCAGGCTCCCATTGTAGGTCAAGTGCCCACTCACCCGCGCTGCGGAACCGGTCACACTATCCTTCCAGTCGAAGAGTTGAATCGCTGTGATGTCCTGTCCATCGGTGGTATCAATGTCCACCTGAGTGATATTGAATGCTCCATTCGAGCCAGTGACAGAGTCGTTACCTGCGCTGGCGCTGATAAAAGGCTTGTCCGATGCTGTGCTCCAGATGCTCAGGTCGTCTTTCGTGATCGCCAGCTGATCGTACTCTCGAGTAAGAACGAAGCCACTTCCAAGGTCCCATACTGTCTTGCCATCATCATGCCCAGTAGCCAGCACACTCTGAGTGGATGCTGCACACCAGAGGTAGCTGCAGGTTGCGAGCAGGTAGCCGGTCTTCATTTCGCTGGCGCTGCAAAAGGACGAAGCATAGAATCGAATTACCTTCAATGTGCCAACCACGCCATCTTATACACCCGGCGCTGTCAACATATGCAGTCGACAATGCCTGCAAACACCGAATGGCACAACTTCGCTTGGAACCAATGCAGGATCATGTGGAGAGCTGCAGTTGTACACCATGAGCCAGGGTCAAGGCGTGATTGGGTTTCCAGATTCGTCGGGATGTGCCCGATGGAATCTGTGGCACACAGAACACATATCCACGTGCAACTGCTCCTATCTGAGGCAGGCGGGTGCTGTTATGTGAGCGACTCGCGCCTCCGCAGCATGTCTGGCCACACTATCGCGTACAAGGTGCGCGCGGTTGTACTTGGTATGGTCGAAGGGCGGAGGCGGCTTCGGAATGTCGCAATGTTGATGGCCGAGCGAGCGACACGACATCGTCCAAGTGCGTAGCGAATGTGGATGCGGATGCCTTCAGGAAGTGCTGAGATCACGATGACCAAGGCGAGAGGCGAAACCGTGACGATACATGGCTTGATGAGAGATGTGGCAAGGAGAGGATGGCGACGCGAGTGAAGCGTACGAGTCAGGTAAAAAGAAAAGAGCCAGGCATCAATGAGTTTTAAGGCAACCACGCTGGTATTTTCAACCTTCAAAAGTTCACCTTCGACTCACTCTTTCTCTTCTTCTCTTCAAGCGCCGTCCTCACAAATGCTGCGTTTCTTTGCTCACACACAGACACTGCATCGCGCAGCTCGTCGCTATTGGCAAATGAGAAATTCGGAGTAATCTTCAACCTGCACGTCATGCGCTGCAAAGCGCCTCTGGCAAACTGCCCGCGAGGGCCTGCCATGAAATTCATGGTTGCACTCGGCATCAGAAATCTCAGCCCACTCGGACACCTCGAACTTTACGGCGACGGGCGTCTCGTTTGTGGCTATGGGAGCCGGTGCGAAGATTGTGTGTACGCTCTTTTCAAGAGGTACGATCACTTTAGTGCAATACGCAGCATATCTGAGCTTCTGCCATTTCAACACCTGTCGCGAGATGTGGTGGGCGGAAGTCAGGGTATCATTCGATTCCGATTATTCTTGTGAGGATGGCGCTTCAACTCTCTTTTTGAGGTAAGTCACAAATTACATACTGCTGAGAGCAAGGATACTACTGACTGAATCTGCAAATGCTCGCTTTTGGCCGCCGCAACCGACCTATCCTCGATACGTCCTCCCTCACCACGGCATGACGACTCCAGGCAGCCTCAGTCATCCAATTTTGGCATTCTGCTCTTGGTTTGGCTCTTCGTGCTCTCCATCGAGTACATCAGATCCGTCCGCATAGTGTACTTTACACCACGCACAACATCGTCGCCACTGTGGAGCAGACCCCTGTGCTGGAACAATAAGACCCGACCAGTCTTCGGAAGCACATCGAGGTCCTTTGCACGATCCATCGTGATAGAATGGAACGTGGTCGCGCCACCGATCAGCACATTCTTTCGATCAGCAGAGCTCATCTTTGCGATTTCCTCCTTAGTGGGCGCTCCAGCGGCATTCAGATACAGGTGTAACGTGAAATAGCTCCGTTCCTTCCGGTCGGGTGTCTCGTACGATCCATCGCAATGAGGACGAAAATATTCTCCTCCCACATACTTCAAAAATCTCATTCTCTCATTCGGCCTACTGAACTGCCACACCTCTCCTCGCTTGAGTGGTCCATTTCCGAAGACTTCAGGCATACCTTCCAGTCGCACGATCTCCTGTACGTCCGGTAGATGCTCGATACGCTTCCACACTGCCGCCACAACCGCATCCGAGTCCCAGATGATCCGGCCACAGTTCCGAGAGTCCTCGCGCAGTTCTTGACGACCTCCGCCGACGTTGATCATGGCGCGCTCCCACTTTCCTTGCGTGGTAGCTTCTGCTGCTTGGATGAGCTGTTGGCATTCGTCTAGGCTGAGCACATTGTCGAGGATGACTGCGTACAGTCCTTTGTACTCTGGAAGTGTGGTATCCTCGAAATTGAGGCGATTGACGATGATGTCAGGCGCTGGTGTGGCCAGGAAGTCACTTGGGAGTGCTGTCATGGTTGTTGTTGTGGCTGCAAATGCTGCGTGCAAATGCTGCGTGTGTTAGGAAGAGTGCTGTGTTGAATGCCCGAGACTCAAGAGATGAGTCAGCTTCAGGCAGCAGGCGAAGTGAGGCTGAGTGGCGTCCTGATCCTTCACCGGTCTTCCATATCCACAGTAACGATAACAGGGTACAGAAGCAATCTATTATGTCTCACAACCCGATTGTGTACTGTTGCCTCTTTGAATCTGGATGTATATGGATAGTCTTTAGTCGCTCATGTCGCATGCTGTGCAGCACACCAGGTCAAGAATTCGTAGCGGAGGCTTCTTCTAGGCATCCGTAATCTCGAACTTCAATAGCACCGTGCAGTGGGTCTCCTTCCCCTTAAGATCTAGCATGCGCACAAACACCCACTCTCCATTCCGTACGTACGAGAGCCTTACTGCAGCCACGCATTGCACCGGATTACGAGCAAACTTGTCGTCCGACTTGATCAGGATGCGCAAGAAGACTAGCTCATTCTCTGCGTAGTCCCAGTCCAGCTGCTCGTCCCATATCGGATCTGTTGGCGGCGGCTGTTCGCCTTTGTGAACAAGCCCGAGTTTATGCTGCTTATATCCTGAGGTCTTGCGCTTGGGCGGAGTATTGCCAATATCATCAGGATGAACAAGCGTGCAGGTCACATATGGCTTGATCTCGTCCTCAGTCTCGCGCTCTTTTGGGACTGGTATGTCAGTCGCACCGGCAACATGCACACGTAAATGCTTCTTCCTGCCGCTATCCAGCTTGCCAGAGCCGCCCGCACGAAGAGCTGCTGGTTTGAGGACGTAGCCATCGGAGCCTGCGAAAAGAGCTTCGTTAAGTTGCATGCTTGCGTCGAAAGTCTGCCAGTTCAGTGCGCAGATCTGGGCTCCGACCCCCCAGAATGGGACGGGGTTGAGGTTCTTGGACGAGATACGGGTTCCCTTTGGATACACTCTCATTAGGTGCTTCGCGTTGTGTGTACTGATTCGGGAACCGTTGAGTTCAAGATTCAGGCCCAGAAGACCTGATTCTGACACGTTGATGAGATGATGATTGGGGCCGTCTTGTAGCTCTCCTGGATCGAACCAGGAGTTGTTCGCTGGCTTGACAGATTGCGCGTACACCCCCAGTTCTGCTAGTTCGGGGATGATTACGCCTTTCGCAGACTCTTTGTTTTCTTTGCGGTATTTCTCGTGATCGATGCGAGCCTGTTCGTCCTCGTCCTCGTCGTCGCTGGTGTCTGAATCAGCTTCTTCGGGTAGGTGATATTCAACAATCACGGCAATCTTGGATCCAAGCTCGTCCAGATCCACGTGTTCTCCGGTCTCATCCTGTTCTCTCGAGCCTTCGTCTCGCACTTCCTTACTGAGCAGACGATCGCCCCACACTTCACGCATGATCTGTGATAGACGAAGCTGTCCACGTTCGCCGCAATGATTCTCGAGTGAGATCATGATAGGAGCGGGCGCATATCCTGTCTGTTGAGGCTGGCTTGCTTCTTTGTCAAGTGAGTCTCGGATAGTCTCACACACAGTTCGGAAAGGTACCCTTGAGGCGAGAGTCCAGCCTAGATTTTGAGATGCAGTGATTAGCAGACGTCGAATGAGCTACACTCTAACATCGTACCATGAGTGACCTTAGGCTCATCTGGGTCGTCGCTGTTGTCCCAGGCATCAATCTCAACGCAACGAGACCCGCCGTTCAAGGCTATCTCGTATGCTACCTAATCATTCTCGCATCAGCACATAGCTCTGCTTTGCAACTACGGCATCTCGGCAAACGATTCTAAAAGCATGACAGGTGATGATTGTAGAAAAAACAATCTCACTCACCGCAGACGAGGAGCCGTATAGCTGCCCTGCAAGTAGGTACGTATTGTGACTCGAACTGATAAAGTATTCCGTCAAAGGATGATCTCGATTCGTGATGTCTGAAGGAACATGAATATGAGGATTGTCCAACATCTCCTTCAAAGCTCCAGAATTCTCAGCTTCGCGATTGTTCAGATCCACGTCCTGGACACTCAAGATTTGCTCGTTGACAATGTATGTCTTCAAGGCATGGCTGACGCGTAGCTCCTTCCTGGTGATATGGGATACTCTCGAAGCATGGCCACCACCAGCGACTGAGCCTACCTCGAGAGCTTCCCCGTGATCATCTTCGTCGCGTTCCCTCTTAGCAAACGGATTCAGCTTCGAGAATTTTGAAGTCAAGAATGAAGACATTCTGAAATCGATGGTCCTTCTCAAGATTTGTGTGCGTGATGAGGTACAGCTTCGCTTGTGTAGCTCTTGAGATCGAGAATGACTGACGTCTTCGCAGTACCCTTGGACGTCGAGCTAGGTTTGGTCCGCGTGATTGCTAGGTCGTACAAGAAAGGAGTGTTGATGTGGTTGTTTGATGTGATATGGCTGGTACCTTACCTAGGCTGACGACGCACGCTTGGGCTGCGGCGGGCTGCGGGACGCGTCTCTACTTGCCGAACAACCATGACTTCCCTTTCGATTATACACAATATATCTTCATTCGTCAACTTACTCAAGATGTCGGACCCCGATGTCGAGGGAGCACAATTGGCTGCTGAGCAGCTCAGTCTTGACGATGGCAACTCAGAGACTGCCGATGAAAAGGAAAAAAGGGAGTTTAATGCCTGGGCGGAGAAGGAAGGCCTCCCAAACATGGGCCAGCCATTCATACAAAAGTATCTGGACGGCAGAGATGCTCTCATTGCCCAGGAGAAGCAGCGCCGGAGTGATAACATCTTCAGAGAGGCCATGACTCCAATGCAGAACGAGGCGGCTGCGATTGTGGCCGCCATCCGCTTCGAGGAACAAAACACGTTATGGCACCCAGGCTATGAAGACGCCCTTGCAAAGCTGAACGACCAGCCTATCTACCCCGGAATGATGTTCTCACTGGCCAAGGAACGTATGGAAACCAGCAAGCTATGGCAAATCGTGAGAAAAATGCCAAAGGGAGCGCTTCTACATTGCCACTTGGACGCCATGGGTGATCTCGACTGGCTCGCAGACATCGCACTCACAACACCCGGTATATGTATACGAGCACCGCGTTCTATGCACACAGCAAAGCTTCGTACAGACCATCTATACCCTTTCTCATTCAAGTTCGCCAAGAAGGAATCTCAATCAGAAGGACCGCACCTATGGTCCGAGTCGTATAAGCCAGACGATTTGATCCCTATCACGACTGCTGCCGAAAGCTTTCCTGAAGGAGGTGTGGAAGGTTTCAAGCAGTGGCTGAAGTCCAGGGTATCTCTGTCCCAGACAGATGCCATATCACATCACTTGGGACCTGGCGACATCTGGGAGCGGTTTAGAGCCTGCTTCGGCATTCTTGTGACCCTCCATCACTACGAGCCCATCTTCAGAAAGTTCATTCGCATCATGCTCAAAGGTCTGAACGATGATGGTGTAAGGTGGGTTGACATTCGACATATCTTTCTATACCCATTCTATCGCGAGGGTGCCGAGACCCCAGACGAGGACTACATGTATTTCTTCGAAGTGCTCGAAGATGAGATTGACGCGTTCAAGGCTTCAGAAGAAGGCAAAGGGTTCTGGGGAGCGAGTCTGATCTGGACAACACGGCGGCAACTTGGGCCCAAGGCCATAGTGGAAGACATGAAAATGTGCATCGAGCATAAGATTGCTTTCCCGGATAGCATCCTTGGCTACGACCTAGTCGGTCAAGAAGACAATGGACGTCCACTCCAAGATCTCCTACCTGAGCTCTTCTGGTTCAAGAAACGTTGTGCAGAAGAAGGCATTGACATTCCATTCTTCTTCCATGCCGGAGAAACACTAGGTGATGGTGATGAGGTTGATGAGAACTTGTTTGATGCCGTCATTCTTGGTACGAGACGAATCGGCCATGCGATATCACTTCCCAAACATCCACTACTCATCGACATGATAAAAGAAAAGAAGATCTTGATCGAGAGCTGTCCAGTGAGTAACGAGGTCCTGCGCTATACTGGTAGCATCATGTCGCATTACCTACCCAGTCTCCTGGCTCGTGGCGTCCCATGCGCTCTTGCGAACGACGACCCTGCGATTCTTGGACATGGTACAAACGGCATGACGCACGACTTCTGGCAGGCGTTACAAGGCTGGGAAAATTTAGGACTCGCAGGCCTTGGTAGTTTGGCAGAGAACAGCGTGCGGTGGGCGAACTACGAAGAGTGCTCAACAAAGCAGTGGCAGCAGGAGATCAAGGATGGCAGCTTTGGTAAGAGCCTTCGAGCGAAGAGGCTGAAAGAATGGCAGAATGAGTTTGAGAAGTTTTGTCAATGGGTTGTACTAGAATACGGAGCGGAGACGGACATCAACACTCTTGATTAGAGAGACGACAGATGTGATGATACACTCGCGGGACACGAGATCAACTATACAGACAGCACGCCGCCCGACTTTATTCAACAAGCGAGCGGGAATAGGTACCAGACTTGAAGCATTTCTTACATCGAATTAGTGTCAGTCTTCACTACTCGAACTTCTCGTCGCTTCGATCACGGTCTCCTTTACTGAGAAGTGCCGGCTCGCGGCACAGACAGGATTCCGGTGTGATCCTTCCGCGGCAGCAGGATACACGACTTGACACACTGCTGGTACACAAATTGGCGCTGTCGGTCGTGCTCCTCTCGTCCTAAGACAACAGTTGTCCATACGCTCGACAGGTAGGTGGACGATAGAACTGTGGCGTGAATGTCTGGCTGTGGTCTTGTTGCTGTCTTTCATTGACGACTAAGTAAAGATTTGATTGGAACAAATTGGTTGGCTGCTGTCGCTCCCGCTCGCACGGGCGCTTCGTCATCACGAGGCGTGGCTCAGCCCAGCGCTGTTGCCTCCACCACTCCTCCTTCACTAAACACTTCTCACTTAACTACGCCCTTCCTTTGCTCACTTCTCTTCCTGCCACCCACCAACCGAAGCCGACTGACGAACTACCACTACGATGTCCGGTGTACACGGACAAATCCTCGGCCACTTGGCCAAGCGCGGATATGAGGCGGCGCAGCACCACATGCGCGGACCTAGCCCAGAGATGATGGCGAAGTTGCAGCACGATGCCCAGATGTACGAGCACTCGGGACCAGATATGGAGGTGAAGCCATGGGAGATGCTGCCTGTTATTGTCACTGGATTCCTGACGCTCCTCCTGATTGCATCGGTAAGTCCGAAGAGCAGCGCAAAGCGAGGCAGAGAAGCGAGGCCGCACGCTGACTAGTCGCAGATCAAGTACACAGTTGGAGAAGTCATGGCCAGTCTGGCCATGATTGAGTCACGCACGACTACTGCTATCATCGAGGACAAGCCCCCAGCCTATGCAGATGAGCCAGACGCGCCGATCGAGAAAGAGCCGCTGATGCCCTCAGAGGCCGAAGCTGATGTCGAGGTCACACTGATCAACAACAAGCCGATCACCAGCAAGATCCGCACTACATCGAGGCACTTGACCCGCATTGGAGGCTTCCGTGCGAGATGGAGAGGCGCAGGTGTCAGCATTGTCTACCACTTCATGCACTCTCTGATTACGAACTTCCTTTCGAGCCTGCTTGGATTCGGCCTCTTCGGAAACGCCCTCATGTACGTTGTCGCATCTATTGGTCTCGCTAGGCTCCACATGGTCTGGACACATGCCATGATTGCATACCCATCGGCTCAGCCATTCTACAAGCGCTTCGTTGCACGAGACCAGTGCAAAGCTATCCTATTGCCATCATTGGTCTTCGCAGTGGCACAACAAGCAACTTTGATTCTACCAATCATCGTCGCCTTCGCTCTGGGTCTGCCTGAGATCAACCACAGCCACGTCTCCGAAGCTGCCAAGCACGACTGCAGCAAGTTGGTCTGGATGGGTCTGAGATTCCTTGCTGTTCCAGCTACTGGACTCTTCGTCGCGTTCGCGATCCTCCTACCAGCCACTGTGACACTCACACGCATTGAAGCTCTCCTTCTACCAGAGGGTCAGGACACCATTGTTCCATTCGACCGCCAAGCCATTGTTGGCAACCTCGATATCACTGCTAGGGGCAGCTCTCGGGCAATCTTCGTCCAAGCTTGGAGATCATTTGACAACTCTTCACGATGGAGACTTATCAAGCTCTACGTCAAGATGGTCGCTATCCAGATCGGCGTCATCTTTGTCAGCATTCACCTGATGGCTGCAGAGATGTATGTCATTGGTGGTGAGAGAATCGGCCTGCTTCTCAAGAGTGCTACTGCTCAGTTGCAGCTGGCCGCTCTTGAGGCTCACCAGGACAACTAGGTGTGATACTCCTGCTTGGCAAGCATCGAGAACTAGGGCCGTCTAATTCTGTTTCGCTTGGAGTATGGCTTTCACTCAAGCGTTTATTGGGAGCCTTGATCGCAAATGTAATCCTGTGGATCGAACCTGAGTTCTCAGTGCTTTCCAGAGAAGACAACGAAGAAAATTTAAGATTGTATACTATCCTTTACGAGACCTCAGTATGTATCAGACTAACGACAACCTACAATGAAGCCGCCCAGGCAGGCAGTGTCTTATCAGGCCCATGCCTTAGCGCAGGTTCCCAACCAGATGTGACGAAGACGAGATAGATCGAACCCATGAGTCTGCAGTCAGCCCCTCACATTTACAGCATATTCTAACAATTATGCAAGGTATCATGAACACAAGCTAATAAAATTCTTTCAGTACCACATATCACCCAATTATTCAACGATCTCCGCTTCAATCAAGGCCTGTTCGGATAGCGGCGAGAAATACCACTTCAAGATGCCAAAACCTGCTCCTTTGAGCAACGATTGCCACTCTTCTTTGGTTCCTGGAGTACAAATTAGCGACCTGGACAGGACAAGGACTTAAGAGAAGCACTCACTCTCTTGTGCGCCATTCATAGTCATATGGAGGTCAGAAGCCGAAACCATGGAATCCATCGAAGCTGTCAAGACAATATCATTGATCAGAAGACGGCTATACCCTGGCTTCATGGCAGGTTTCAAGTTCTCAAGAATCTTGCGAGCTTCTTCGTCAGGCCAATCATGCAAGACGAGATGCATGAAATATACAGCCGCTCCAAGGACTGGCTGAGGTTTGAAGAAATCGTGACTCGCTCTTACAATGGACTCGCCGGCTTCGTGGGCACGGTCGACAACCTCGCTAAGATCTTGAAGGACAATTGAGCCTGGTGGGAAACTTTCGGGCGATTTCAGCCTCAATGCTTCAGAGTCCTGACCAACGCCACCGCCGATGTCGACGAAGGCGATTCCGCCTGGATCGAGACGATTGACAATTTCCTGCTTCCAAGGATAGAACTCGGTCCACTTCTCGCTGTGATTGCCGCGAAGCCGCATGACGTGGTGGAGGCTGATAAAGGCTTCGGGTTTCTCCTGGAACCAAGGCACCAGCTCGGATCCAGTTGTGTATCGCCAAAGCGCAAGTTGTGGATCAGTCGGATTCACGTATCGTGTTGCAGCGAGGAACTCTGGCAGCTTTGCGGCTGCTGGTGAGACGACGTGGCTATGGAAGGTGAGGGTGGCTGCAAGAGATTTGTCGCGAAGTCCTTCCGTGAAAGGAGTGAGCGAGAATGTCTGATTGTTCGATGAGTGGTGGAGCCAGTGGTGCGGGATCAAAGCCAAAAGCAATCTATCTGGAGCCTGTTAGCTGGAACGCTCATACCATCGTTCGCTAGCACTTACAGAGCAGTCGGGAGTCGCAGCCTGTCAGCTGCGTGAGCTCGGCAATTGTCTTGGCACTGTTCACAGGCTGCCATCTCGAGAAGACTTGCAAGTTCAGCAGTGTCTTTAGCGCTGCGACAGCGAATGGGTCGATCAACAGTAACCTGGAAGCTGTATCCCAAGGAGTTTCGAGCTTGGCCAGAAGTTCCCGGGCACATTGGACTGCCTTCCGTCGCTCGTCCTCGTTCTGGAAGCTGCTGTGGTCTGTATTGTGGACCAGAGATCTCAAGTTGCACAAGGCCTGCGAGGACACCATGTCGAAGAGAGTCGTGTGCCCAGACGCGTGTGTTCTGTGTAGTGTGGCTTGTATATAACGATCCGGATGTCTCGTCGCACCTTGTGTGCCTGCGGTAGGTGGCTCTATTATGTCAACGCCGAGAACTGACAAGGGCGTAGGCGGCTCAAGCGGCAGCACACTTATCAGTCACTGATGAGAATAGACCGAGGTGGCAGTGAGAAGGAAGGGCGACAAGGCAGAATATGGGGCCACAAGGCAGAAGGGTCATGCGCAGGATCACTGCATAAACTTCGGAATGGGCGCAGCCTTATGGACACGAGACTCTTCCCTACCACAAGCAATCCTGCGTGACTCCAAACTCACTTAACATAGTGGTCACCAACACAACCAACAATGAACGAGCACGCTATTTCCACACTTTGCACTGATCAAAGGTCACTACGAAGGTGGCGCCTGCGCACGTGCCCAGACAAAGGAAGGCCGCCCAGTCTTCACGTGGATGACACATGCCACTCACTGCAAAGTAAGTACTCGATTGGTAGGCGGCTTCGCAGGCTGCGGGAAACATATATGTTGGTGGTTAGATATGAAAGTGCTGAGTATTATCACAACTCCCTCACTCAGCTCTCTTGCGATACTGATACATCTCTACAACTCAACATCAATCATGCCTACCGCAGTAAATACTCTAGTCGATGTGCTCGATCGGGCTATCGACAATGAGCTACATACAGGCATCACTTCATATCCACTTCATCACACTCTACAAGGTCGTAGAACCACCTATGCAGAACTTCGCGATATTTGCAGTAGAAGGGCTCAGACACTACAGCGGCACAAGCCATTCAAGACTGGTGGAGTCATTCTGCTACACTTCGACGATCATTTCGATAGCATCGTGTGGTTCTGGTCGGTGCTGTTAGTCGGATGTATACCAGCACTGTCGTCTCCGCTACCCAACGCTATCGAACAGCGTCGATCGCACCTATCACACCTATACAAGCTCTTCAACAATCCAATATGCTTAACGCGACAAAAGGATCTCGTCAACTTCTCCGCATACTCGGATCTGGATCTGCTGGCAGTAGAAGACCTGGAATCGCAACTACCGGACAGCACGAGCAATTCACTGCCATCTCCGTCCGTAAAACCAGGAGGGTTGGCCGCACTCATGCTCACATCTGGAAGCACAGGCAACGCAAAAGCGGTGGAGCTAACACATCAACAAATCTTAGCCTCATTGTCAGGCAAGGATAGTGTCACGTCCCTCAATACAGGCACTTCGCTCCTGAACTGGATCGGCATGGACCACGTCGCTGCGCTAGTCGAGACCCATCTGCTGGCAATGTATAGAGGCCTTGATCAGATACATATACAACCCGCTGACGTCGTGGCTGATCCGATGTTGCTACTGAGAGTGATCACCAAGCATAAAGTCGCGAGAACAGTTGCGCCAAACTTCCTGCTGGGTAGCTTGCTAAGGTCGATCGAAAACGCCGACACATCAATCTTGAGTGATATAGATCTAGCTGGTCTCACGCAGCTCGTCTCTGGCGGAGAGGCTAATCCTGTACAATTGTGTGTCAAGCTTGATCAGGCATTACAGCTATTGGGAGCTCCTGCTGGAGTGATTCAGCCTGCCTTCGGCATGACTGAAACTTGTGCTGGCTGCACTTACAATACCGAATGCCCTGATTCGGACGTGCGAAACGGAACGGACTTCGCGTCGTTGGGCAAGGCTGTCGGAGGCTTTGAGATGCGAGTTGTTGCAAGCGAGCATACACCTGTACCAAGTCAGCTCGGCGAGTGTGGTACACTTCAAATTAGAGGTCCTATGGTGTTCTCTCAGTACTACAACAATACCGACGCTACAGAAGGTGCCTTCACCTCAGATGGCTGGTTTGACACTGGCGATCAAGCTCTACTAGACGAGAAGGGCAATGTTCACCTTATTGGTCGCATCAAGGATCATATCCGGATCAACGGAGTGACCATAGTGGCTTCTGACTTGGAGACACAGCTCGAAGGTCTAGCTTTGCCTGGCGCAAAGGCCGGTTTATATGCTTGCTTCGGATATCGACCAACCGAGGTTGCGGACGAGAAACTGGCCGTGCTATATGTGCCAACTTATGTGTCAGAAGACCATCAGCAGAGAGTTGCTACCAATGATGCAATGATCGAATGTGTCCTGCATAGCTATAGCATCGCTCCATATGTGCTTCCAGTGGACGAGAGTGAGATGAAGAGATCTACGCTGGGCAAGCTTCCTCGAACGAAGCTGCGGCGGGATCTTGAGCAGGGCAGACTGAAGAAGTATCAACTCGCTAACACTAGCGATACTGTTCGCGAAGTCACCCGACCACGAGATGAGATTGAAGCGCAATTGGTGGACATCTTCCGGGAGACCTTCAACATGTCTAGTAGCACGATCGGTGTGCAAACTCCTTGGTACGACCTAGGAATCACATCCATCGACCTTATCCGACTCAGGCGCAAGATCGAGCTCGGCATGGAGATAGATCTGCCGTTGATCAAGCTTTTGAAGTGCTCGACAATTGAGAAACTTGCCCGGGAATTTCGGCCGCGAAGACGCAGAGACAGCGTAACTGGAGTGGACGTTAGTGATGGGGAGGCCGCAGAGGTTGCCTACGATCCAGTCGTAGAATTGCGTTCCGATGGTGCCAAGACTCCTCTGTGGCTCTTTCATCCGGGCGTCGGCGAAGTGCTGTAAGTGTAGTAGGCCGAAGTCATCCGCTATTGTCAAGGTCTCACCGAGCTTGCGCACACTAGGGTGCTGAGTCCAAAGACAGGCAAATTGCAGAACGAGGTCCGCAAGTCAGAGATACCTGCTAACCCTACTTTTAGAGTCTTCATAAATTTTGCGAAACGAGTCCATGATCGGCCAGTATATGCGCTGCGAGCGAGAGGGTTCAACGCAGGCGAGACGTTCTTCGAGAACATCAACGAAGCAGTTCGGACATATTATCGGGCCATCAAGAAACAACAGCCTCATGGACCTTATGCCCTGGCAGGATACAGCTATGGCGCAATGCTGGCTTTCGAAACAGCGAAGATGCTGAATAACGATGGAAGTGGAGACCAGGTTCGCTTTCTTGCCAGCTTCAACCTTCCACCGCACATTGCGTTCAGGATGGAACAGCTAGACTGGTCTTCGTGTGCTTTGCATCTTGGCCACTTCCTGGGACTGCTTCAAGATCCTGATATCGCAGGCGACTCGCGAGCTGCAGGCCCTGTTGATCAAGCGTCCGTCGTGAAGGCAGTATTTGACGCTGCACCACAAAGCCGACTCGCAGAGCTCGAGCTTACTCCAGAAGACTTTTCGAAGTGGGCGGATCTGGCGCATTCGATGCAATTTATGGCACGGAGGTATAATCCTGAAGGCCATGTCTCGAGAATGGACGTCTTCTACTGTACGCCTCTGGCTGTTGTGGCACAGACTAAGCGACAGTGGCTCGACAATCACCTCTACCGCTGGCGAGAGGTTGCGTCTGACGTACAGTTCCACGAGGTTGGTGGCGAGCACTACACCATGCTTGACGAGAACCATGTGGACGCCTTTGCGGAGACCTTCTCTGCTGCGTTGGCCTCGCGTGGCCTATGATGGAGTCGCATAGAGTGAGCATGGTGGCGGGTGATAAGCCTGAGACGCGTTCGTGGAGGTCGGGCGAGAACGACCGGGGTACGTGGCAGTATACAGGTAGTCCTTTGGGGTTGGACACGTGCGACACGCGTGACGTGGATATAGCCAACTTCTTTGTCGTCGTGTAGGATAGCGAAATAGATGGTCGTGTAGTGTGAATCAACATCGTAGATAAGAGTGGTCTAGGTCTCGGCAGATCTGTTTGATTCTGATGGGCCTTGGCAGCTCTTGAATTATTTTCCCCCCGGTCATCCACTTCCAGCCCGTGGCAAGCTGCATATTTCACGATGTCATGTGTAGACTCCTGAAGACAGATGCAGTTGTTTCGCTGCTGCACGTCCATGCGGGCATCATCAATCATCAAGAACCACATTAGTTCACTTGCGAAGCTGTCGATCAACCAATGCTCTCGCTCTTTCGGCTGGGCTCAAGAGTCCGGGAGGCTTCACCTCACACTATTTCATGATCTGCCGAGATCGCGATGTACTATTGTCGGCATACACAACCAGCCAGCCATCCCAGGATGCCGCTGTGGAAGATTTCAATGAGATCTCGTTCGATCAGATCATGCTAGCATAGATCGAGCACAAGCCCATGCTAGACAGCACAGTGCATTCACTTGTATCGTAGAGTGCAGCCAGGATAGATCCATGCTGTGGGTCTGTCATCAACCACGATTTCTGTCGAATCTTACACGCTCATAGAGAGTGGGAGTATACTATTGGCAGTCTTTAACAAGCCTTGTAGCATCCCTTCAGAGGCTGGCTAGAAGCCAACGACCAGTTGGAAACTTCAGCTACCTATAACATCGTAATCGCAACACGATGCTACCTTATATGCTATGCTGCTACCTTGTATGCTATGGCATGCTGTTGCAAATACGATAGCAGCTGTAGGTATGGGTCTACTGTTGACCACGGTCTCCATCGAATCTTATACGCACGTGGCAAAGTTGAAGTACGTTGGAACTTGTCGTACACCCTCCCCGAGAGAGAGATATAAGAAGGCATGCACAGATACGCATCATAAGATGACAGCCACTTCGTCACAATCATTCAAACTACCTACCTATCGTCTAATTGACCTACCAATTTCCGTTCATCGCCCTCATCAGCTACAATGAAGTTCTTCCTCACCGCTCTGGCATTCTTCGCCGTAGGCGCCTACGCCTGTGTCCCAAAAGGTTCGCAAGCAGAGTACAACGACTGTACCAGTTGCTGCAAGGTACCTGGCTCCTACTGCGAGCAAATTGGGACTGCCAAGAATCCGAAGGTGATGTGTAGATAAGTAAATCGGTGCATGTAAGTCATCACGTTATCATCAGCCTTTTCAGCGCCCTGATAATAACAGGCAGGTTAGACTCAGCACGGCGAGCGGTAACATCATATTAGATGCCTCGAGGAAGGAAGTGGGAATGGAAAAAGAAAGGAAAGGAGAGCTGATGTACTGTGCTGTGACTGCAAAGTTTGCGACGAATAATCGCCGCATGGTATGACTAGATCACCCAATATGATGATGATGAATACCTACTGCTGTGCCTCATCATGTTTCTTCACCTCAGCCTCGTGCCTCTAGCTCGAAGTTCGAGGCTGAGAATACGCTCCGCTCTGCCGACTCACGACCTACACCAGTGATTTGCAGGAGACAGATGCAGTCTGGTTGCACTGCTGCATCGATCCCCTTTTGTCTTTTTCCAATCCACCGTCGAAAGCGAAGGACTGGGCCGAGGCTCGGGCCTTGGTCGCCGTCCGCTATACCCTTGCACTGAGCAACAGCCCTAGAGCCCTAGAGCAGCAGAGACTAGAGAGGCTGATTCTCCAGCTTGCGGTCCGCCTCCGAAGAAACTCCTCGTCGGCATCTTTGACAGCGTGCCACGTCAGGCGCTGACTTCACCTCGAAGCACCACACACCCCAAAGCTCGTCCCTTGTGCCATTGGGTGCCAGTCGTGTGCCACAGGCTCTTTTGTCGAGCCGCCGAGACGCGTTACACCAGCCATTGGACAAGACCCCCACACTCGATGTTTTGTGCAGCTGTTCTGAGCCTCAGAAAATGCAAGGCACTTTCCGTTGGCCTCACGGAGCACGACCAAGCGAATCGGGCATGTTGCTATGCTCCTCCGATGCACGAGGACCCGATTCATTTCCTTAGCTCGCATCACCTATCCTCTTCTTGTCTACGCTTGCAGTTCTAGCTACCATGCCGTCTTATCAGCAGGTACCCAGCGGACAGGCACGGCCTACCTGTTGTGAAGCGTGGTTCCATACAAACCATGCCTGCAAGCTTAGTGGTTCGCGCTTCGAATTTCGTCTTTGCATCTGACGGCTACCTGCCTGGCATCGAGATCAAAGAACACATCAGATATGAGCGACGACCGCGAGGGTGCACGGAATGCTCGAATTGGCATCTCTTGTACCCTCATCCCTGCACTGACCTAAATGACCTCTACAGCTCGCAGACACTTCAGTGAGTGAAGTTTTCTTAGGCTCACACTTGCTGAGACATTCCCACGCTTTCAAGCAAAGATCAAGGAGCTTATGTCCATCAGTTGGTTATGACACAAGGCCAAGAAAGAGTCCTGTACCAGCTTGCTCAAGTGCTGATGCAGCCGTGAGAACATCTTACAGCAATTCGACCCACGAAACAGCAATATGTCCTGGGACGCTGTAAAGCAGAGATATGGCTACAAGGAGATGAACATTGCGACATGGCGAGATCCGAGACTCAGCGTGCACCCGGCACGAGGTGGACCGAAGTCGCCCACCATCTCCCCAGAGAGTGCATCGAAGCCCTTTATACCGAAGTACAAGGTGCGATACCCAGTACCAGAGCCGACCGATGACGAGGATTCCGAGTACGAAGAAGAGCAGTCTCAGGAAGACAACAGTCTGCAACCAGGTATATGATTTACTACGATGCTTTATCAAACGTTGCTTACACATAATAGAAGCCGAGTCTCCAGCGAGTTCGGTCGAGGAGCCAAGTGCAGAAGCTGTTTCACTAGAACCAGCAGAGAAGCCTCAGGAACCCGAGGCTGCAGAATCGAGTGCTCCCAGTAGTGTCAATGAGCAGACGTCGGAGCCACCAGCCGAGGTTACGAAGGAGGAACCTCATATTGGATCAACCAACGGGTCTCCAGGTGACCCAGATACAGCCGTTCCAAGCCTGGACGTGACCGAAGCTGGGGAAACTGCCGAGCCTGAGGCAGATCCACGACCCGTGAAGGACGATGAGCTACCATTGAGAGCATTGGAGACAAGCGAGATTGCTCCCAACTCAGCGAACAACGCCGCGCCACCTCCAGCTCCTGAAGCACCAGCTCCAACTACTGAAGAGCAATCACCGGATAGTGACCACGCAACCGAAACAATTGACGATACAGCAGAGATCTCGGCGAATGATGCATCGAGTGATGTTCCGCCCGAAGCACCAGAGCCTCCCGTACCCGGTGGAGACAGCAATGAGCACACAAGTGAGGATGTGACTGGCGACGATCAGGAAGACACTGAGAAGAAGAGTGTACAGTGGGCACCTGGTACGCCCGAGCCTAAGCCTACTAAACGGCCGAAGAAAGCTGCAAAGGGTGCCAAAGGCAAGAGGAAGAAGGTAGTGACCTCGGTCGTAGACGATGGTGATCCAGATGAGGTAGTCGCTATTGTTGACGGTCCTGACAACGAACCTCAATCAATCATCGCCGAAGATGTCTCTGTTTCCGAAGCTCATAAAGAAGACATCATAGTACCAGACGAGATTGCGGATCTGCTTGAAGAGCCCGCTGTGGCCGTTTCTGCACAGGAAGAAGCACTTGCTGGTGTGGCTGAGGTTCTCCCGCCTGCCAGGCCGGCCGTGTCGAGCGAAAAGTCGAAGAAGAAAGACAAGAAGTCGTCCAAGCACAAAGGCAAGTCCAAGAGTATGGAATCTGAGCCTGCTCCTGAGACAGTCAAGTCAAGCAAGACGCTAAAGAAGTCCAGCAAGATGAAATCCAAGGACGCTGGACCAGCCCTAGGCTTGGGCATCGACTTCAGCGATGTACCTCCGCCCGATGTCCCTGCTGAAGACGTTGCAGCGTCATCTGAGGACGCGCAGGTTGCGAAACTGGAAGACTCCGCCGTGGTTGAAGTTCAGCCTGCCTCAGCCAGCAACGATCAATTTTCAGCTGCGGTGCAAGATATAGAACCGGCGCCGATTGAACAAGGCATTGAACCTCCTGAGTCAGCATCGTCAGAGGTTCATGTCGATGTCGCACTAGAATCCGAAAGTGGCCATAACGATGGAAACGAGGTACAGATAGATGCAGATCCTACTGATGAGGGCACAGCCGAGGTAACGATTGATCTGGTTGAGGTCATCGAGGAACCTCGCGTTACTGACGACAGTATAAGTGAGCCGGCAGATGAGCCTATCGCTGCTGAAGCGGATCATGAAGCCAGCGGGATCCAGGAAGAAGGTTCTCAAGAGGTAGCAGCACCGCAGGACAGTTCGGCAGAGCTACGAGACGCCGGCGAGCACGTAGTTGAGAATTCCCTTGACACTGCAGCAGACGCGACTGAGGACGATGAGGAGACGATATCTAATGCAGCACAAGAAGAGTCTGCAGCTACTGGGGATCCAGGCGACGAAATAGCGGACCCCGATGAGGTTGACGCACCGAACGAAGATGAAGAGGATGTTAGGGCTGACACAGACGAGCAGTCGACGGAAGGCGTGAGTGACCAAGAGCCACTGAAGGATGCTGAGGGAATAGAAACGCACTCAAGAGAGCCAAACGATGAGGTTGAGGTGGTGGAAGAGCCTGTGGAAAACAAGTCAGGTGGTGAGGTCGAGGTCGTTGAAAAGTCGTCAGACGTGCCGGACGAGGAAGTCCCGGCAAGCGAAGAAGAGGTCATCGAGCCGCCGAGCGAGTCTCCGGAACAAGACGAACCATCGTCCGAGATCCCAGCAGTGGAGCCACCACAGGAGACAACTACGAAAGACACGCATGTAGACTCCATTCAAGTAGACGAGGTTCATACTCCAGCTGAAGACGACTCTCAAGTAGAAATTGAGACCGTGGACACGGACTCACCTACAGACGTTCAAGAAGCGACACTAGAGATTGCGGAGAAACCGCAGACTGAGGATATCGTTATCGAGAGTGGGCCGGACAGTCCAGCTGAGAATGCCGCAAGCTCTGAAGACGACAGCGTGGAGGTCGAAGATGCCGCCACAACTGGATCCTCGCCTGACATCGAGCAGAGCCCAGAACAACCCAGGACTGAGACTGCTGACGCCGGGATTGAGCATGACATCGCAAATGACACTGCCTCTGTTAAAGACATAGCAGCTCCCGATAGTGCTCAAGAAGCAACTAACTCACCAGACGAGGAAGCCGCCAAGAATGCAGCATCGGCGGACACTCAAATCGTTACTGAAATGATACTGGATGCCACGATCGAAGAGCCCGCCGAAGCTGTGTCCGACAATCCAACCGAAGAACCAAAGTCAGACCAGACAGAGGAAGCGACAGTCGACGTGGATGTGTCAGAGCCTCCACGAGAAGACATGTTACAAGCTGAGGTCATACCTGAATCATTACCAGTGGACTCTGTTGTCGAGGAAGCTGCTGAGCCGGCAGAAGAGAACAATGGTGCAGCACAGAAGACTGAAACCATGCCACAGGACGAGATGAACGAGGACGCATCGCCCTCTGCGGAGACACCGCCTTCACCAACACTCAGTCGTCGCAGTAAGGCTGATCACTGGGAAAGATCTCCCAAGAAGCCAACGTCTGATGACAAGAAGAGGCCCGCCGAGAAGTCCAGATCAAGCAAGCACAGTAGTCGCAGATCTCGGTCCGACAAATCCCGAAGTCTGGAAGACGATGTGGAACGACAGCGTCGTAGAGAGGCTCGCAAAGCGATGGAAGCAGCTCGAATCTACGAAGAGGAGCGGAAACTGGCCGAGGAAGAGGAATTGCGCCAGATCCGACACGAAGCACGACGAGCTGCACGTAAAGCAGCCGCAGCAGAAGCTACGCGCATCGCCAGAGAGGAAGCTGAAGCTGTCGCTCGGGAGGATGCTGAACGGAGACGTCGACGACGTGATTCATACGCTGAACGACCTCGTTCTCAACGCGAGAGCAAGTCAAGTTCTGCTGTGCCAAAGTTATTTGGAATCAGCAGAGGCACTTTCTCGCGTACTGATAGTGCTCCTGTGCGTACTAGCAAGTACACGAGCAGCAAGCGTGAAGATGAGCGTCCTAGAAGTCGAAGGCTTTCCAGTCCTCGTGAAGAGATCCTGGTAGTTGACGATGTGATTATTGATGCGAGGGAGGAGGTACCTGTGGTCGCCTCGAGCTCGCAGGATAGTACTTCACACAAAAGACATCGTCACCATCGACATCGTACGGATAGTGACAGGACAGAGCAGAGGCGGCATGAAAGTGATCGCCCTCGTAATAGTCGTAAGGAGAGTGATCGCAAGGATGGTGAGCGAAGGAGTAAGAAGTCGGCGTCGGCGCCGGAGCAGAAGTCGAAGGGGTTCTTCGGTTCGCTGTTTAGATGATTCTCATGATGTTTTAGTAGTGTTCATCAGATGGTGCTCCGAGCGCATACAACAATCTAAGTTCTTATGCAGTTTGTTCCAAAACTGGTAGGGAGATTACATTGAGGCACAGAGACGAGTGAGGAAAGTGAACTAGTGTTGAAGCAATAAGCACCGCAACGAAGCTCGGGCTGAACCCAAGATCGGCAAAGCACATCATTGGAGTGCGTACATTAGGGCTATCGAGGCAATCTTGGGAAGCCCAATCCTGAACTCAACAGCTTCATCGTTCATCTTCTCGCAGCCCTAGCAATATAGAGCTGAAGGCTCTAGGTAAGGCCGCGGACCTTGCCAACGACGCCGAAGAATTTTTCAATGTCCGCCATCGTGACAACAGCAGTCGGAGCCACCGACTCCTTGTCGCCATCTATACTCATATGATCCGGCATACTTGGGTGTTTCGTGTCGCAGGATGGACCTATAATCTTCAGCATGAGACTGGCCGCTGCTTCAGCCATTCTTCGGCCATGGTCCTCCAGAGCTTTGTCAGGAACCTCCTCGTCCGTCATGTCGACATCAACCGAATCTGACTCTACCATATTTGGCTGCTCCTCGGGCACGCTGTTGGGAGTGGGCGCTCGCGTCAGACTTGGTGGGCTTTCCGTGAGGTATCGGACGTATGTCGATCCACCGCCGGATCGAGTGTCTTGTTCTCCGGTCTCGCGTGATAAGTTGAGGTTCAGGATGAAAGAAGCATCGTAGACTGTGAAGCTGTCAGCAGGAGTCAATCTCGGCGGAATCTGTGCACCCACACTCATCATCCTCGCCTTCTTGGCGGACCATGTTGATCAAGATGCCATGGAGGACAGTGTCTTTCTTAGCTGCTCTCAGCGGGAAGAGTCGATCGGTGTCGAGACTGTAGTCTCGAAGCTTATCGCGTGAAGCGAAGAAGAAAACATCGTCTGGTCTGCTCTCGGCCTCCACGAAATCACAAATGTTTATGAACACGCGTTTTGCGTTCTGCAGAATTTTGGTCAGCACGCTGCTCGTATGTCAAGTATGGAGCATTCGTACCACTTTACATTCCTCCCAGGTATCAGCTCCTGGAACGTTGATGTCACGGCAGAAAGCTTGCCATGCGAGGAGCTTGCTTCCCTTTCTCTCATAGTTCCTGTCGAAGAACTTCACGATCGCTCTGGTGCGGCGAGAGTTGAAAGCTCTGCGAACTCTCTCCTCTTGCGTGACCATAGCGAATGGTCGGTCAATGGCTGATTTTTTGTCGTGGTGTCCGACTGAGGGAGAAGTCATCAGTCGTTTTGGTGAGCGCGTTTTAGGCAGACGCGAGCGGTCTCGGAGACTCTCGTCCGCATCACGGCTAGCAAACGGCCAGCAACCGTTGCGATGAACAGTGCACCTCACCCCGTTTCTTCCCAGGACAATTGGTGAGGTTTGTGAGTGTGTCAGAGATGTAGCGCACAAGAAGGTTATGGCAGTGGGAGCAAGTGATCGTGAAATGGCAGTCGCGATCGAGCCCTCCTTGCTTCATTAACTTCACTTCAGATAACCTTGGAACCTTGGAAAAGTTCACTGACCTGCAGTTTCGACGCCGTCTGAGCTCCATTGAAGCCGCTCAGACAGTCTGATTGGCGCCACGAGCAAAGCTGCAGCGCACTGCCAGCTTTTCAGGCGTCATGCAGTCACTGTGTCCAGAACCTTTCTATCTGCAACTGGAGCTACTATGCCGATATTCGTCCGCCTCCTACTACCAAGCCGTCGCACACAGTTGTCAGAAAGCTCGATCGTTTGATCCTATTGGCCTGGATGTCAGACCTCATGTCAGCTATCCTCGCGTGGCTTCACAACAGGATATGGTGAACGTACTGGAGGGGAAACGATCGATATCCTCGTCTCAAGCTTCGACACGAGCTATCAGCGTCGCGTCTTCTCTGTATCCTCTGAGCGGCCACGCTCGTGAGCATGCAGCCATGGCGTGGGAACACTCTGTGGGTCTTTCAGCAATCTGCACGGAGAACGGGCGTTCTTCTCCGCCAACTTTGAGCCACTACGCTCAATAGAACACAGGCCTGGAGCAGGAAATTCCCTTCGGACTGTCAGATACAACGGACCAAACTGTCTCAGCGCTCTGCTCCCAGCGAACTGGTTTTCTCTTGGCCCACCCATGAGGCTTCGTAGACCATGATCTTCGGGGAATGTATCCCAATCAAGTAGACCTACAGCAAGTCCAGAAGCGCAAATCATACCAGTCCTGGATACTCAACTCTTGATTGCGATATTTGAACTCAACACGTTGCTTGAAGAGGAGGTATGGTACGGTAGGTTTTGAAGTTTTCGTATGCGGGGGCTTTGGTCTCGCGTGGTCAAATTTGCTCTGAGTGAGGCAAGATTCATCGCGAAAAAGCTCTGCCAGTGTACGTGTAACAACAGTACGCTGATAGGCTTCCTGCCGGGTACAGGGCACCGCTCTAGCAAGTTGAATGTACGCCGAAAGGAGGTGTATAGAAGAAAGGCGGAAGATCTATGCATGAGACCCTTGCAAGATCGGACCCACTTTCTCTCTTCGCGGACGAGGGTCTTCACAGGACTCTGCCTTCACCGACCACTTCACTTGCAGCAACCCATACCAAGCGCCGCTCCACCGCCACAGCTGCTCCTGCAGGCTTCACCGTAGACATCCTCGCTGTCTCGAGTTTCGTTCTAAGTGACAGTCACCAACACGTGTCACACCTGCAGTCTTGAGGCCCGCGGCGTGGTCGCGACTGCTTCCCGACACTTTTACAGTACAAGAGCGATTAACCTCGACCATAGACCGCACGACTTCCTCCGCCCACGCGCGACAGCGAAATGCAGCCGGTCCTCAACTGTTACCACAGGCGATGGAAAACAACGGACTTGCGTTTGCCGCCCCGGCACCATATGCACTGCCGGATGGCCTAGCAATGAAAGACACCAGCAATCACTTCGCAGCGCAGCAGATGGACTTCTCTGATACAGCAAACATGTTCGCCACTCCCGTTCAGACCAGCGTAGATCGTGGCGTCGAAACGAGCGCTCAGAAAAGCTACGACAGCACCACTTTATCGATAGCAAAGGAGGAAGAAAAGCATCAACCAAAAGACGAAGGAGTGAAAGTACAGATCAATCGAGAGACTGGCAGTGTAAGTGCCGCAAAGATGGAGGAGCTTCAGCGAGAAGGTAATCAGCATGATTACAGCACACTCGATACTCCTGCGCGTCCAACGGTCGACCATGGAATAGAAAGCAGCGTCCGTGACACCCTCGACATGAGCGTGCCAGAGCCTGGTCTGTTCAAGGTCGAGAGTGCTCCTCAAAGCGGTCTGGAGACTCTGGATCTTTATGATGGACTTCCCATCAATGGAGAAGGGCAGGAAACCGAGAATATGGCAGACTCCAGCACACCTTCAATCGCGCAAGGTCAAGTCACCGCCTCACCCACTGTCGTTGAAGAAGAACCTAGTCTACACCAAGCTTACGCTATGCTCAAGTTTCCTGACAGCTATTTCTACGTCAAATCTACGAATGTCATGATCACTCGTGACGAGACTTTCCGCCGGATCTACCATGAAGGCAAGAAACAAAGGCGGTTGATGGCCAAAATGCAACGCGCTGCTCAACAAAGTCTGGACGACTATGCTCGGGAGCCCAGTCATCATTCGCAGTACGGCGGCGACGATGAAGAGGATCTGACTGGAAGACCAGCACGTGGACTTTTGAGCACGTACAGTGACGTGGGAGGAGCGGTCTCCTATGATAATCAAGGAAACGGCGCGTTGGATCCAGCAGCATTCGTTCATCACAGTCGCAAAAACAAGCACAACTCATCCTCCAACCACTCAATAGCACCGCGAAGTCTGCACGAGTTTGAGCACGGTGATGAGCTTGAGGGCGATTTGTACTTGGACAAAGAGGGTAGAACCCACGATCCGCATGAATGGACTCAAGTCGCGATACATCCGCAAAGACCAGAAGACATTGACAAGATCTCGCGCGAGCATCTGATCATACGCTACGACGGAGACAAGAGATCGTGGGTGATGGACGTGATTGGAAATCGAGTTCTGCACAATGGACAGCTTCGCAATCGAGGTGAGAGCGACATTGACCTCAGCCACGAAGATGAAATTATCATCATTTCGGTTAGCTTCAAATTCATGTTACCTGCAGACGAAGATCCTGATGTTATGGAGAGCGTTGAATGGAATGACGACTTGGAGACCAGCCCTGCCGCACGAAGGATGACTGATACTATCGATGATATCGAGAGCGACATGGACGATGATTCTTCTGAAGAAGATGTGCCATTAGCACAGCAGGCCAAGCCGAAGAAGGTCAAAGCCAAGAAGACGAAGAAGATCAAAGAACCAAAGCCTAAGCGGGAGCCAGTGAAGCTCAAATTGAAGAACAAGAAGGCGGAAGTGCAGGCTCAGTCTGCAGATCCCGAGGATAAGAAGGAGAAGCAGAAAGGAAAAGCGCCTGCAAAGAGCGGCGGCAAGACTGGCGGCAAAGTGCCCGCGAAAGCCGTCAAATCAACACCAAAAGAAGCAGATCCACAGCCTGCCCCTCAAACAGAGCAAACAGAGCCTGAAGTAGCCAAGCCGGCAGCTGAGCAGCAACCTGTGCCATCTACCGAAGCACAACTGGTCGAGTTTGCGCAGAGCGGGCAGGCTCCTTCACAAGGTCCACCGACTCAAGCGTCACCTCCGGCACCAATCAATCTCGATCCCAACTCCGCATTCGCTGGTGCTGATCCGTCACAGCTTCCACAGAAGCGTAAAGGTCCTGGTCGACCTCCAAAGAACGGCCTCATATCGAAGCGTGATGATGCGGGTGTGAAACGTAAAATCAAAGAGTATGAGCGTGCAAATATGGCTATACCACCAATGAACGAGCTCCTGGAACTGGTTCGTGTTGAGCAGAGGCAGAAAGACGCTGCTGCGAAGGCTGCCTCGAGAGGCGAGGCAGCTCCTGATGCTGGCATGCAGAACATCGACCCTCGCATGCAGAGTTACAGCGTGCCGTATACATCAGCTGCACCGAGTCAACCTCCGCAGTCTCTCCCTGCTGGCACCGACAGCCCACACGATCTTCCACAGGCAGCAGCACGATCGACAAGTCCTCGACCGAGGAGACCTGCTAAATCTCCATCTCCGATGCCTCCGCAAGAGACCTTCTCCGAGGATCAGCTGAAGAAGCCTACCATCACGTACGTCTTCATCATTGATGAAATCCTACAGGACCCAGCGCTTGATGGTCAGGCCGACCTGCAGACGATCTATGACAAGATCCAGAAGCGATGGCCATATTACAAGTACGGCACGACCACGAATGGCTGGCAAAGTAGTGTCAGGCACAATCTACTCCAATGTCCACGCTTTGTTGAATCTGGTAAGAGTGGCAAGGGCAAGTATTGGAAGATTAACTTTGAGCATGAACTTGATCCAAAGAAAAGAAAACAAGCAACGCCTCCACCGCAGGGTCCGCCACGAAGCGGACCACCTTATCAGCAGCCTTACAATGGATCCTATGCACATGCTCCCTTTAATCAGAGTGTATATCCTGCTGCGGGGCCTTCGGGCACCGCACAGCCAAGTCATCAACAACAGCCTCAGTATGGATCACAGCCATCGAATGGCAACCGAATGCCGTCTCAGCAACCGCCAGCTGTTCCAGCTCAGCCTCAGCCATTCGCTACCATTGTCCAGGCTATCGTTGCGTACAGGACCGAGTATTTGCAACCACATACTGGCAAAGACACCCACAGTGGCGCCGAAGCACAATTCAATCAGGCGTTGAATCATTACTCCGAAGTTCATGCTGGTCATACGCCAGCGACAGAAGGCAAGATTGATGAGTCGCAAGATCCGTTCCGGAGTATGAAGCAGATCTTCATCGATTTCGGGCAAGGCGACACAAGGGCTACTCAGAACGGCACAAATCCAGCTCCAGCTGCAGGTGCTGCACCAACGGCAGTTCCAGGTACAGCCAATCCTAACTCATCCTCGACTCCCGCTACTTCCTCGGGTCCTGCTACAGCCTCTAATCCTGCTCAAGCCTCTGGGCCTGCTCCAGCTGCGGCCACGAGCGCAGCAAGCACATCTGCGCCCGGCACAGCTCCAGCGACGACGTCTGCAACACCATCGCAACCCGTTCAGTCTATGGCGAGTGCTCCGCCCAGGCCTGCGGCACCCATCAGTAACAGCAACACATCCACGCCACCAATGCATATACAGCAAGTGCAGCCTCCTCCAGCCATGTCGAACTTGCCACCGCAGCCCCCGGTTCCAGCTCCATCTCAGACACAAGCACCCACGACACGACCCGTTGCTGCGGCTAACATGCAGACCACAAGTACATCGTCAGTGGTTGGTACCGGGCTCCAATCTCGAGCTCCTACTGCTCCAATGCAGAAGCAGGCGACTGTAGCACGGCCAATCACTGCAGCCAGTGTGCAGAACCCGGGCCCGGCAGCAGCCACTAGTACGGCGCCTCAATCTCAGGCCTCGCATGCTCCAGCACAGATGCAGACGAGCGCAACACGGCCCATCGTTACTCCTCCGCAAGCAACTGGGCCAGCGCCAGCGTCTCGGCCTGTCAATCCTGCGACGCAGGTGCCAGCGTCACGACCTGTTGGTACAGCACAAGCAGCTAGCATGATGCCAACGTCTCAGTCGCCTGCTGCTGCTCCGTCTACGCCTTCATCGCAAGTGGGACAGCAGCAGATGGGCCAAAACTCGGCACCGGTCGCGAGAGCACCCGTAGCACCAAGACCGCAGCAACCTCCTCAGGTCTCTGGGGCGCAGACTGCTGCTCACCCTGCCCAGCAGCAGCCAAGACAGGCCGTCGTCTCGTCGACACCACAGCCGCCTTTACAAACGCAGCGTCAGCCCATGCAACAGCCCACGTCCAACGTTGCAGGCGCCAATACGGGACCACAGCAGCCTGTCGCGGCCACGAACGGGACAGTGCCACTTGCTCAGCGTGTCCCAACGAGTCAACCCCAGCAGAAAATCTCACCAGTTCAAAAGGTCGCCCCATCTGGGCTGAATGGAGGCACCTCTGCATCATTACCTACACAAAATCCCCGGGCTCCATTGCCTGATCAGCAGACTGCAAGGCAAGAGGCGCAGGCAGATGTGCGACCTTCTTCCGCAGGTGTGAAGCGCGCAGCCGAGGAGACCTCTGTAGACCAGGCACCGAAGCGTGCTAGGACATCATCCGTGACTCAGCCAGCAAGTCAGAGTGCTTTGCCAGAGGCGAAATCTGACACGCGGCCTGCTTCCACTGGCGCGAAGCGTAATGCTGATGGAGACAACAACGATGGTGAAGCGAAGCGACTCAAGGTATAACAAGAACCGAGGGCCACGCCAGCAGCACCCTGGTTGCTGCCGGGAGCCTAGAGACACCGAGGCAAGAGTTGGAGCATCACAAAAGTAATAAAAGTGAAGACATGATATCGACTGATCATTGTTTACCTGATTCAGGTTTCGAGCGTTCGAGCAAGCAAGGAGTTGGTGGACATGGGTTGTTTATTGGTAGTATATGAATAACGAATGAACGTCTTGGTCCCATGATCATGTCACTTCCATGGCTGAGTCGCTGTGACAGCTCATGTGTGAACCGGCCTCGATGAACTGAGAGCTACCTCCTACTGCGAGACTTTTGTCTCCGAGGCTCGGTGCAAAGTTGTTTGGCGGGTTTGTCCGCAATCTCTCTTGGCGACACTTAAAACATCGCTCTTATACGATTTAACTAGTAGATCGATAATTTCTCTGTTAATATAGGAGTAACAACCTAGATAGGTAATATTAAAGCTTATAATTTAATAGTATAGCTAATTCTAAAGTATTATTAATCTACTACTATATTTGTAGGCCTTTACGCATACTATATTAGACTATTCTCTTCGGCATACTCTTTACTATATTATTTACCTTCTACTACTAGTTTCTTTTTATCTAGTTCTATTCTATAATAATAGTAGCTTTAAGTTTTTTTTTTAAAGTATAGAAGTATTACTTTATATATTGTTTAAGTATATACTATATGTTTTTAATAATTAAGAAGTCTGGACTCTAAGAGCTATTTATATACTATTAGAAAGTACTTTTAAACTTCTTAGCTATTTTCTTTTTCTAATCTAGTATAATATTATTATCTAAGTATATTCTATAACTACTATTATTATCTTTTTTAAGTAGGAACTCTTTACTATTAGGTTATAGGGAACCTAATAATCTTACTAAGTAGAGGCTAAGCTTAATCTAGTTAGAGCTTATTAATATATCTATAAAAGAGTAAATAAAGAAGATTCTTATATTCTAATTAGTAAGATAGAATAGTAAGTTATATATAATAACTATCTATAACTATAATATTTATTACCTATATATATAAAGAAAAGATTTTCTAGTTTTACTAATTACTCTAATTACTCTAATTAAGGCCTACTTAGTATAATTAGAGTACTTAGTATAATTAGTAGTAGGCCTAGTCTAAGCGCTACTAATTACTTCTATATATAATATATACCTAGAAAATCTATAGAAATATTCCTATAGTATATAAACTATAATACTATTCTCTATCTAGCCTAGCTTTGTTCCGAAGCTAGTTTATAGAGTTGTTATTTTCTAGAAAGTTAGTTATTATAGCTTCCTTCCTTTATAATACTTTATATAATAACTAAGTTCTTAACCTATTATTATTATAAGCTCGCTAATTTTCTAGACTTCTAGAAGGCTATTATAGTAAAGTTATATTTATTCTATAAGAAGTATAAGTATATATATAAAATATATATTTACTTAGAAAAATATAATAAGTATATTTATTATAGTTAGTAGTATAATATCTAGGTTATAAAGTCCAAATTCGATTGTTTTTATTCTAAGAAAAAGAAGCTTTTATTTAGAATCTAAAAAGTAAAGCACGTCTAGAAGAAGGTATAATATACCTTAGAGGCTATATATAAAGCTTCTTATACTATATATATATATATATATAAAATATAGTTATAGTAGTAGATAGATCTAATTAATTATTATATAGATAATATAATAGTAGTAGAGCTAGTAAATATCGAGGAGTAGAAAATAGTAGAATAGATAGAAAAGGAGGTTATAACCTTTCTAGAGCTATCTACTAGCCTAGCCTTAAATCTTTTGCCTAGGACTTAGAGTACTCTCGAGAATTTACCTAATAATTTCTAGAGTTTTCTATTTTTAGTAGACTCTAGTAGAACTATACTAGGAGCTAGTAGTAGTTTATAAAGTTAGACTTAGGTTTCTAGGTATTTTCCGAATTATTATACTCTTTCTATTTAATTAAGTAGTTCTAACCCTTTTGTTCTAGAATCTTTTCTACTTCGAATATATCTTCTTTTTTAGGTTAGAAGTAGAATATTTCTTAGTAAGGTATTTTAGTATCTATAGGTTCTAATAATAATATATAGAATACTAGGTAGATCTTTATATCTTTTAGTAACTTAAGTTAGTAGTTAACTAGCTCTTATAGCTTATTAATTAAAAATAGTCCGACTTTAACTTAATCTAGTTTTTTTATTTTTTTTCTTATTTTAAAGTTTTTTATAAAAAGATAGATCTTATCTCTCTTTTTTAGCTAAGGTACTATTTTTCGTTTATTATTATATAGCCTAGCTATTATTAGTTACGAGTCTATAATTTGTTCTTCTAGTTCTTTATAGAAGTTCTTTAGATCTTTACTTATAATTATAGTATATTCTACCTATAGATAAAATAAAAGTTCTCTAAAAAGATTCGAGTTTTACTTATAATTCGAGAAGAATAGTATAGCTTTTATTATCTCTAATTACTAATTATTTAGTATAAGCTATACTATTAGTAGTAGCGCTAGCTAGTTATCTTATATATAATTAATATAGTATTATAAGTATTATTCTAGTATTTAGTTTATTTTTTTAGTCTACCTATCTATCTAAGGATAATATACTATTAATAGCTTATACTTAATTCCGAGTATACCGACTAAGGTCTTCTAGTAGTTAGAGGTAAAAAGCTTGTCTCTATCTATAATAAATACTTTTAGGAATCTATAATATCTTATAAGTCTATTTATAATAAGGTATCTAAGTTGCTTAGTAGTATATATCTTACTAGTAGTAATAAAGTATATATATTTAGTAAGCCTATCGACTATAACTAGTATTATATTATAGCTAATTTCTATAATCTAGTCCTATAATAAAAGCAACTTTATAATAAAGTCTATTATAACTTTGTTCTATAGTTAATATAGAGAAGTATAGAATTAGATATATTATTATTTATAGCTAGTTATTAGAGGCGCTAAGAGACCTTCCTCCTAGTTAGCAAGGTCGGAGAAAGGTACTAAAAGCTATCTATACTATTAAATAGTATATAAGGAGGTTGCTAAGATACCCCTTACTTAGTTAGCCGGCTTAGATAGATCTAATTTAGTATTATATTCTAATATATATTTATATTTTATATATCGATCTACTTTATTCTATTAGTAGGGCTTATAGCATTTAATATATTATAATATATATTTATATATATATAGAAAGCTAAAGCTTCTCTAAATTAACTCTATAGTTTTTATAGTTCTAGAGTATCTATATTATAGATTATTATAGTAGTATTATATATACTTATTCTCTCGGTCCTTTAGTACCTAATACTTCTTTTATAGTATAGGGAACTATTCTTCTATATTTTAAAGAACTTATATAATATAGTTAAACTCTATTAAGTTCGAGCTTAGGCTTCTATCTAGATTAGCTCTAAGTACTTTCTAGTATACTAGTTCTTTTCCTTCTATATAGTTACTTCGGCGGCTTAGTATATTAGCTCGACTATTATTCTTTTCTAGTATATAGTAGATTTCGAACTTATATTAACTAAGTAGTTCTAACTAGTAGGCCTATTATTATATTAGTACTTTTATTATAGTAAAGTAAGTTAGATTCTTATAATTAGAAAGAATCGTAAGCTTAGAGGCTCCTTCTATATATACTTACTAGTACTATATAGTAGTAATAATTATAAGTAACTTCTTATTATAGATATTATAGTTCTATTCTATAGGAGTTAATTTCCTCGAGTAGTAGGCTACTAGGTATCTCTTTCTATTATACTTTTATATAAAGTATACTTCTATAGCTATATCTAATATATTAGTCTCTAGTTTAACTTTATATTTTCTATTAAATAATTATAGTACTAGTACTTAGTAGTATAATATTTTAAGTACTTTAAAAGCTTTTACTTGCTCTATACTCTAGCTCTACTTTCTATTTTTCTATATAAGCTTGTTTAAGAGTATAGAGAGCCTTAAGTAGTCCTTAATAAACTTCTAGTTATAATTAGCTAGTCTAAGAAATAATTATACTTCTTTAACTATTTTAGATACTAGCTAAGTTTGTATTAACTCTATTTTTGCTAGGTCGATCTTTATTCTATTAAGGTTTAGAACAAACTCTAGGAACTTAACTTCTTTCTTATAGAACTCGCACTTCTCGGAAGTAGTATAGAATTCTATATTTATAAGTTATTAGAAAATATCTTAGACTTATTTAATATATTCCTATAGGGACCTCTTAGTATAGACGAGGATATTGTCTATATATATAATAATATATATATCGAGTAGGTCTCTAAGAATATTATTTACTATCTTCTAGTAGGAGGCTAGTATATTAGTTAGTTCTATAAGTATAACTCTAAACTTATAAAGCCTATAGTATATTCGGAATACTATTTTCTATTCTTCTTCTTCTACTATATAGATAGTATAGAACGCGTCTCGTAGATCAATTTTCGTATACTAGTTAGATCTAGTAAGTCTATTTTATAGTTCTTTAATATTAGGTAGTAGATATTAGTTTTTAATAGTAATTTTATTAAGTTGTTAATAATCGACTACTAGTTATAACTTCCTATTAGGTTTTAGAACGAATATAGTTATATAATATTATAAATAGTAGTATAGTAAATTAGGTTATAGATAAAGTATCTAAAAGGAGCGCAAAGGCGCGAACAAGTAAGTATAAGAAAAGCGCCAAGCGCGCTAGCCGCATTAGGCCTAGCCGCATATATATAATAGTTATAAGTAAATATAGGTAGGTAGGTAGGTATTAGGTTATAATACTACCTTCTTCTTAAAATAGCTTCTATCTATAGAGGCTCTAATATATATTTATAATATTAAGCTACTTATATTATATATATAAAGGCGATATTACTATCTAATTTATTATTTAAATTATCTTCTTTATTTAAATTATTATTTAAGCTATATTTAATATTCTATTCTTTCTAAGTACTAATAGTATCTTCCTATTCTATAAGTAGTCTAGCTCTACCTCTATTCTATATCGAGTATAAGAGCTTTTCTAGTAATATAAGGTTTAAATTAGTAAAGACTATATTATTATTCTCGAATATATTTAGGTTAGTATTACTAATATAGGTATTATAATCTAAGACAATATACTTGTCGATAATAGTATCTACTATTATATAACTACTAGTATCTACTAGTATATTCGTATCTATAGTATCTTAGCTACTAAAGCTAGTAGTAGAGCCTTATAGTAAGTATAAACTTAGTATAAGAGCTAGGCTATTCTTTTAAAGACTTAGTATATAGTACTTCTAATCTACTACCTTAACTAATATACAAGTTACTTATTACAAATCTATATATAAGTCTAGTTCTAGACTAGTTATAAAATATTTAACTTCTATTATTAGTAGGTAAGAAGGTATATTAGATATACTATTTAGTAACTTTATATAAAAAGATACTACCTTATTAGGTATACCTTCGAAGTAACTCTTAGGCTCCTATATTAGCTTATTATAACTAACCTACTTTACTTTAAATATTAGTATTAGTTGTTTACTAAGCTCTTTCTACTATATATATATTAGCCTCCGAGTTTCTACTACTATAATCTCTTCTACCTCGTACTCGAGGTCTCTTCTATTATCTTTTTCTCGGTAAATATAAATTAGTAGTAGAGGGCTATTAGCCGGCGAGGTTTAACTAGGTAGAGAGTTGTTATTAGTAGACTATAGAAGGTTCGAGTAGAAGATAGAGTACTTCTATATATCTAGTAGAAGGTCGATATAGTATATATTATATAGTAGAACGCGAAGAACTTTATATAGCTTAGAGAATTTGTAATTAAGCTTCTTAGTATTATAGTCTATACTCTAGTTGCGAGTAGCTATATATACTAGGTTATCTTTGCGATAGATTGGAGCTAGTATATAGCTGCTATTAGCGTTGTCTACCTATCTAGCCTGCGCCAAGTATATATATTCCTAGGTATACTTATAAATGTCGGCAATATACTTACTAAAGTCGCTAGTAGCCTAGGCGTCTAGCTATTATTTGTATAGAAGTACTAGTATATTAGACTAAGTATCGATAATAGGTAGTCTTATATTATATCCTCTAGTAGCGAAGAAAGGTAATACTCCTATAGTCTCTAAGTCGTAGTTATTAATTACTAGCTTACTAATAGATAGAAGATTAACCTAGTTGTTTTGAGTATAGTTATAGAAGGCTCGGAGATACTACTTAATACTCTTGTTCGTATTCTTAGACTATCTATCTATTTCTAGGTAGAAAGCTATTAAAGGTTTCTACTTAATATCTAGAAGCTTATAGAAGCGCTTAAAAAAAGCCGATAACTAGTTAGTTTCTCTATTAATTATAATAGACTCTAGCGCGCTATATTCTATAAAGATATTCTTAAAGAATACTAATATAATATAAAAAGTATTAAGCTAATATATAGAGATAGTATACTACTTTTTAGTTAAGTAGTAGGTTGCTATTAAGATATTTTTATATACTACTCTATTAATCTTACTTTTTAAAAGTAGTAGCTTTATAATAAAGTCTATTATAATATATTACTATAGTTAGTATAGTATAGGTAATAGTATAAGTAGGCTACTATATACTTAAGTAGTTGCTTTCGTAGTTCTATATACTTTATAGTTATAGATAAATTACTTTACTATCTACTATACGAATAGCTATATATAGGAGCGTATTAAGAGGCCGAACGTCTTTATAATACTAGGGTATCTAGTAGCTAATATACTATAGTAATCTTTAATTACAAAGGTTTATATTAGGTATATAATCTTAGAAGCTATTAGTAGTATAAGTATACTAGCTTCTCTAAACCTATTAGTAATATATATCCTCTAATTGTATACTATTACTAATATTTAATCTATCTTATATTATCGAAGGAAACTAGCTATCTACCTAAGTAATAGTTTTTTAAGCGCTTGTTAGACTAGCTTCTCTTAGTATAGCTATTTAATTACTATTAGTAGATCTATATTCTCTATAGCTATAATATCGGCGATCTTATTACTACTAATATTTTTATTTTCTATTAGGTTTATTACTACTACTTTTAGTATAATATCTAGTCTATTAGGGCTAAGAATTATCTACTATTAGTATAGAACTCTTAGATTATCTAGCAAAGTAGGTAGGTCTTAGAATTATTATATTAAGCTATTAGGTTTGGTACCTTGCAAGCTAGGTCTATATATAATCTTGAAGTTAAACTATAATAAGAACTTAGCCTAATAGGCTTGTCGTCTATTAAGCTACTTAGTAGTTATAAAATACTCTAAGTTCTTATAGTTAGATAGTACTCGGATATAATTGTTACTATAGAAGTATTCAAAGTTGCTATCTACTTCTTTCCCCTCTACTATAAGCTCTAGATACTATTTTTCAAAGGCTAGAATAATAGCGAGAAGTTCCTTATTATAGATCTCGTAGTTATACTCTATAGGACTTATCTTCTTAGATATATATATATAACTAGCTTCTACTTCTTAGTAATAGGATTAAGCTATAAAAGTATAGCTATAGTAATATAGTTAGATATATTAGTTTCTATAACTATCTACTACTCTATATAGTATATTTCTAATATTAGGTTAGCTACGAAGGCTTGCTTAAGGTCCTTAAAAGCCTTCTCGTATTTAGTAGTTTATATAAATTTAATATAGCCCTTCTTATCTAAGGCTTTACTATTACTAGCCTTTCTTGTTAGAGCTATTAATAGTACTATAATATAGCTAAACTTATCGATAAACTTATAGTAGAAGTTACTAAAGCTAAGAAAGGCCTATATATCTTTAATATAGGTAGGAGTCTCCTATACTATAATTATAGTAATTTTCTTAGAATCTATATATACTCTATTTTTACTAATAATTATACTAAAGTACTTAGTCTTATAGATAAAGAACTTATACTTTTTAATATCTAGTTATAATCTAGTATTAAGAAGCTTCTATATTACTTTCTATATATATTATATATATTCTTTATAAGTATTACTAAATACTAGGTAATTGTCGAGATATATAGAGTAGAATATATTAAGAAAGTCTTATAATATATTATTAATATAGCTCTAGAAGGTACCTAGTATATTATAAGCCCCGAATAGTATTATAACGTATTTGAACTAACTATAGCAAGTAGTAAATACAGTCTTCTATATATCTCTAGCTACTATATAGATACGATTAAATACTATAATAACGTCTAGCTTAGTAAACTATTTCTTGCCTAAAATATAGTTTAGAGTTTCTTAAACTAATAGAATAGAATATCGTAACTTGATTATTAATATATTAAGTCTACGATAGTTAATATAGACGCGCAGACTACTATTTAGCTTCTTAATAATAAGAACTAGTACTACTATAGAGGAAACTAAGCTGCGAATATTACTCTTCTTAAGTTAATTATTAATCTACTTTTTAATAACCTTATTCTTATATTAAGATATAGAGTAGGGGCGTTTAAAGGGTAGAATAGTACTATCCTTAAGCTTAATTATATAGTCGATACTAGGTCTATATAGTAGAAGCTTTTCTACTTCTCTCTAGTCGAATAGAGCTATAAAGTCTTAGAACTCCTTTAGTAGTATATCCTTAACTATATTATAAATAGTTAGGTTTGTCGTACTAGTTATAAACTTCTTATAGTCTACTATAGCTATAGTATATACTCGTGCCTAGTAAGTATATTTATCGATAACTATAGCTACTAATCTACTATAGTAGGTAAAAGCTTTCTCTACTTTTATAGTATAAGTAGTTAGCCTATCTAAGAGTATCTATTTCTACTTATTCTAACCGACTATCTATATAGTATAAATCTCGGTACTTTTCTATTATAATATATATTATAGTATTATAGGGCTAATCTCTATAATATCTAGTATATCTACGTCTATAGCTTTCTCTTTATATATATAAGTATATATAGTTACTAGAAAGCTCTATACTAAAGTATTCTTATAGTTAATTTTATATAAGGTAGAGTCTAGTATTATCCTACCTTCTACCTATATAATACTTAGTTAATATTAGTCGAACTACCTATAACTAAGGACTATATCGTAGTCCGGATCTAGCTTAGTAACAAAAGTATAGAACTATTCGAGGTAGCCTCTAATATTAAAGTTTATTTTTATAATATACTTAATATCTACTAAAGCTTGTTCGCTAGTAGCTAGTCCAAGCCGCCTAGCTTGTTCGAGGGGAATAAGAGTAAAGTATTATTTATATTTATATACGAAGAATAAATTAATATAATAAGAGTTAGCTCTATAATTAAGATAAAGTCTAGTATTCTAATTATTAGCTATACTATCTATAATAATATACTCTATAATCTCTAGTAATATACCTAGTAATTCTACTATTTCTATCTCCTTTTAGATAGTAGTAGAAAGCGCCTTTAGCTTCGTTAATTTATTATAACCTCTACTTATTATACTTAAGTAGAGGTTTTACTATTTCCCTAACTACTATTATTAGTATTAGAGCTACTATTAGTACTTATAGTATTAGCATATAGTAGTATCTAGTACTTCTTAATAACGCAAGCTAGATTACGACTATAGTAACTATACTCGTAGTAGCGTAGGTAGTAACTACTCCGAATAAGTTTAAAGTACTTATTATTAGTAAGTAGCTTTAGATTCTTAAACTTCTCTAGTAGATTAGAGTATAGAAGTAGGCTGCTATTATTATTATTATTGCCGCCTCTACTATTAGAACCTCTACAACCTCTATACTAACCTCTACTACTACTTTAGTTTCCTCTACTACTATAATTATTATTATTATTATTAGTATAAGCTAGCTTGTTTGCGTCGAGCCAAGCGAAGCTATCCTAGATATTATATAGGCAATCTATTAACTCTTTAAGAGTATAGTATATAGAGCTATTAATTAGATAATTGCTATAGTAGTAGTTAAAAGAGCCTTCGAGTAGCTACTTCTCGGACTTAGCTATAAGATAAATATAAGTATAGTATTTCTAGAACTTAGTATAGTAAGTACTAAATAACTTCTTATCTTCTTACTTAAGTATAGATAACTTATAGAATAAATAGTTAGCTTAGTTACGCTAGCTATAGCTATTATAGTATAAGCTACCTAGTAGTATAAGCTACTTATAGAGCTACTAGGTATATACCTTCTTAGAGACTAACCTAGATAGCTTCTACTAATAATAATCTACTAATCTACTTTATATTCCTAGTAACCTTAGTAAATTAGTAGCTCGTACTACTATATAATTATTATAACTTCGAGAATTCGACTTTTATAATAATATTTAAAAAAAATACTAGTAGAGCCCGACGCGATTTGATAATATATAACCTCTAGTACTTCTACAAAGTACTTCTATACTAACCGAGCTAATTAGAATATATACTATATACAAAGCCTAATATATTAGACTAAGCCTTATAAAGTCTTATACTTCGATAGTAACTAGCTATTAGTAGATATACTAATACCTATTCTATACTATATATAGGTTACTATACTACCTAGTAGTAGTAGGACCTACCTTATAGTACTTTGTTTACTAGGCCTGATAGTAACTATAGTTACAAACTAGATTTATAGTAAGACTAAGTCTCGCTTTTAGTACTTGCTAGCTAGTAGTTTAGAACTACTACTTCTAAACTTATAGCCTTAATATACTAGTAGTTATTAATATTAAGATATACTAATATAATAGTACTACTATAAGACTAGACCTGCCGAAGACAAGCTTAAGAATAGAACTACTACTATAGCTTTCCTAGAAGTCGACAAATCGATACTTACTCTTATATATAGCCTATATAAGTTCCTTGTCTATAATACTAACTATCTAGTCCTTCGATAGAGACTAGGCCTACGGTATTTCCTTACTTAACTTATTAAGTACTATCTATATTCTAAAGCCTACTAGCTAGTATAAGATATAAGCTATAGTAATATATATCTCGGCTTTTCTAGTAATTAGGTTACCGACTATTTAGAAGTTACTTAAGCTACTAAAGACATACTCGTATACTAGTAAGAGGTTACGGCCTACCTTACTTAAGAACAAGCTATACTAGCTCTTACTTAAGAACAAGCTAGACTACCTCCTATACTTAAGCTATTTATACTAGTCGAGTAGAGCGAGCCTACTAGACCTACCTACTCTAGTATTCTTACTAATACTATAGTAGCGACTAATGTTCTATAATACTACTTTTTTAGAGTATTTAATAACTAGATCTATAGTAATCTATAATAGTAACTTGTCGACCGATATTAGCGCTAGCGCTCTAGAACTATAGAGCTATAGAATATACTTTAATAGAACTTACTAGTCCTTTCTTCTATTAAAACAACTTAGTCTTTCTAAGAAGAGATACCTATCTCTATATTTTAATAAAAGGCGCTAGCTACTCTAATCTAGAAGCTAGTATAGATTTAAAAACCTACTTAGTTAGACTATTTTAGTAACTTAGAGCTACCTCTTTCTAGCGACTTAGACTTAGATAGCCTCTTGTCTAAACTTCTCTATTTGCTAGAACAACTAGATATAGATATAGATATAGAAGCTTACTACAACTAAGCCTCGGAATTAGCTAGTACCTCTAGTATCCTAGTATATATACTAGAATACCTACTTTTAAAAATAGTTATACTTTGTAATAACTAGTAGTAGGATTAGCGCGCCCTCTAATACGACTATATAGAAGTATAAAATTAAGCCAGAGAGTATTATAATAGAGAGCTCTACTTCTAGAGAGGCCTATATAATATCGAGAATATTAACCTAGTCTCTCTATACTATAATAATAGAGCTACCTACCTTGCAGTCCGAGTAGGTCTATATAATATAGAGGATATAGATCTAGTACCTCTATACTAACTATATATCGAGGAGGTAATTAACAAGTCTAAGCCGATTACTAATCTACTAGTAGTCGAGCCGTTTACTAATCTATAGCTTCGAGTATTGCCTCTAGCCTTATCTATTTTTTTTTATTAAGCCTAGGCTAACCTACCTATATAAGAGGCTCGAGTACTACCTATAGACTAGATTGCCTAAGAAGCTATTACCTAGAATATTCCTCTAGCTCTAGTACCTATAGTTCTACCTACCTAGCTAGATATAGTAGCTATATTATAGAAAGCTCTTACCTAGTATACCTAGTATATAGAGGTACTTATATAGCAAATATAGGTATACTATAACTAATACTTCGACTAGCTATAGGCCGAGCTTTTATAGTAGTAGCTATAGGCAAATAATAATATTATAGAATACTATAGAGTTCTAGCACTACCTCTATATACTATAGCAAATCTATATATAGTACCTCTACTAGTATAACTATATATACTACCTCTAGCCTAGGCCAATCTAGAGCTAATAATAGTAGGAGTACTTCTAGTCTATTAAGCTAAGTAACGCCTTAAAGTAGGTAGATAGGAGCGACTATATATAGTAGGACTCGTAGTACTACTACTAAGATAGGTATCTTACTCTAGTTGTTTAGATAGTATATAATCTAATATATATAATATATACTAATACTATCTATAGCAACCTATAGACCTAGAGCCGTCGGATAGTAACTCTTCTAGAGATACTTATTTAGTAGTACTAAGCTGCTCTAGTTACTACTATCGACGTATATATAGATAGCCTACTAGACGCCCCTGCGACTTAGATTATAGTAATTTAAGTAGCTCGGATACTAATAGTAGAGCTCTATATAGTATTAGAGACCTAGGCCTAGTTTATAACTAGCTATTATATAATTAGTCTTACTACTTATATAAGTCTATATAGTATAAACTCTACTAATATAATTTCAAAGTAGTCGATATAGAATATTTCTACCTAGATACTCTAGAGCCTAAGTACCTACCTAGTAAAATATTCGATAAAGGTAATAAGTACTTTTTTAGAAGTATATACCTCTTCCTTAAGGTAGCTAACGACTATGTAGCTACTAATAGAGTTTAATATACTACTAAGAATATATATAAATACTTCTATAGAGTAGCAATCTAATAGTATATCTATAAGCTTATACTTACTAATAAAACAAAGTTTAAAACAAGTATATAGAGTATATACTACTAGTTAAAGGCTCTATATATATACTTTTAAGTCTCGATTAACAAAGTATAGAAGCGACTAATAGTAGAATACTATAACTAGAATAATATCTAGGTAGAATACTAATCTAGTAATTTTATTCTTTTATATATATAATAGGTAGCTAAAGCCTAAGTCGAAGAACTTACTAGTTATCTAGTCTATATATAGATAAGATTAGAGGCCGAGTTCTAACGCGATATTCTAGAGCCTACGAAGTATACTATACTCGTAGAGTTCTAATAGTAACTAAATTCGAAATACGAGGCTTAGTAATATCTACTATAAAGTAAGTATTATAGTAATAGTAATATAAGCTAGCAAATAGATAATCGGTTGCGACTAGGTTTCGATACCTATAATTAGCAAACCGATTACTTTAATAGTAATAGAAACTCTCGCTCTAGTAGTTTCGATATAGAACGTACTAGCTATACTAACCTATTTTATACTTGTTTCTAACCTAACTCTTACTAGTAGTTTAATAATAGTAATAGTCGTAGAAATATATAAGATAAGAGACTAGCTTAGAATAATAACTATATAAATATATATAATTCGAGAAACGACTAATTAGACTACTACTATAATAATTAAGATTCGGATTATATTAAGCTTAAAGAAAACGTTCCTATAGACTAATATACTAGGTAATACTAGCCTAATATATATAATAATAATGCTCGTAGTAATTGTCGCAACTACAATTAAGACTATTATACTAGTAATAGGTATAATAATAATAGGTATAATAATAATAGAGGTAATAATAATAGAGGTCGAGATAGAGACTATAGATAGAACTACTATACCGACGTAGGCGACTCCCTAGAGCTACTTGTTTGTAGTAGATATACCTTCTACTCGCACTTATACTTATACTTGTAGTCCTACTATTCTCGCTCTCGATTGCGCTCTATATTAGTATATAGTAATTATTTTAATAATATTCTATCTAAGATAGCTAATAAGCTAGACCTAGAAGCTACTCTAGATACTTAGAACTACTTTCTTTAGGTACCTACTATAGCTACTAAGCCTTTTATAGTTATACGCCTATAAGAGCAACGCTACTATAACTAGTTATTCTATAGCGACTCTAAGTTCTATAAGTATAAAAAGGACTACTATACTATAGCTAGTCTAGCAATAAGTAAGATAGTAGTAGCTCTAACTAACTCTATATTAGTAGAGCTACTAAAGATTATTAAGTCGATAGTAATAGGCGAACTAAAGAGTAGCTTTAACTTCTAACGATTTTATTACTTATATATACTACTCTAACTTATAGTCTATATAGGCTCTAAGATCTTTACTATCTACCTAGATACTAGAGCGACTTTAAGTCTTATCGATTTAGCCTTCCTATAGCTTATATAACCTAATCTTTAATACTATAAGCTCGCTATACTACTAAGTATAGAAGGACTTAGTAGCTCTACTCTATATATAGAGTATATAAAGCTAGACTTTTAGATTCTATTAGTTTATAAAGGCGAGCAAGTTCTTACCTACTACTAGTACAAGGTCTATATTATATAGCGCCTACGCCTAAAGCTACTTATAGCTATAGATATTCTAACTCCTAAACTTATTAAAGTCGATATTAATTAAAAGATTGCTATACTTAGAGCCTACGATAGAGCGCAATTTCTACTACTAGTATCTAGTAAAAATACTATCAAATTCTATATAATAGCACGAACTATATAGGAAACTAAACTATAGCCTTATATAATTACAAAGGTACCTATCTTCTATAGATAAGTCCTTCCTACTAACTATAACTTAGAATTCTTGCCTAATAACTAGCGCCTTCTAGTATACAAAGCTAACTACCTATCTATATATACTATAGTAGTTAACTATAATACTAATAGTATATTTATATATAATAATAGTAGCGACCTATTTACTTTGGCTTCTAATATACGACTTAGTATAGTAGCTAAATACAACTTCGATAGCGCCTACTATATATTAGAAGATAACTACTACTTAGTAGCCGAACCTAATAAATAGGACTTCTATAAGCCTAATTAGTAGAATTTTTATAGGTAGGTACGCTAGTCTATAAGCCTAACCTAGAGTAACTAATCTTAAATACTTTATATAACTTAGTAACCTCGAATACTATATAAGACCTAGTACCTAATCTTAAAGCTATATATAAGGCGCTAGAGCCGCTTCCAGAGCTAGTAGTACTAGATCTATAGTTCGAAAGATAGCTACCTTATAGAATTACAATCTATAGAGATACTAATAAGTAGTACTACCTAGTAGTATTAATCGAGAAGTACTAGAGACTCTAGATAGACAAAGGTACGACTATCAAGGTACCTAAAGAAGATTATATACCTATTCTAATTAAGAAGGGCTATAAGTACGACTCTATACCTACTACTATCTACCTACTTAGCTAGACTAACTAAGTAGTAGTAGATGCTACTTTCGACCTACTATATACTTAGGGCAAGATAGACTAGACGAGGAGACCTACCTACTATAGCTTTCCTATCTTTATAGTTTGGAAATCTATAATTATTAAAAACAAATATATTTATAAAAAATATATAGTTATTAATATTAGAGGCCTTAATAAGTAGGCTATTAAGAACTCCTATCTACTACTCTAGCAAGAAAATATTATTATAGCGCTATATAGCAGCTAGTATATTACTATAATCGATATAGTATCTTTCTTCTATTAATAGCTTGTAGCTAAAAAAAACTATAATAAATTTACTATTAATAGCTACTATAGGTAGGAGACTATAAATATTATAGTTATAGGCTATATAGGCTTAGTTCAATATATATAGCGCTAGCTAGACTATATACTTAAGGCTTTTAAAGCCTTCTACCGAGCCTATATAGATAATATTATTATCTACTTCTATATATTCTAGAAGTACTTCGAGTATTTAGATTAGGTCTTTATACTTTTAAACTCCTTTAATATTAGTATTATACTAAAGAAGTCCTTTCTAGCCTACCTATCTATAGTACTCCTAGGCTAATATATTAGTAGCCTTAGCTTTACTACCTATAAAAAAAAGATTAAGGCTATTCTAGAGCTTCTCTTTCTAGAGATACTTAAAGATTTAGAGTTCTATATTAGACTAACTAGCTAGAAGCGAGAGTATATACTATACTTTATATATATTATTACTCTCTTTAAATAGTATAAGAAGATACTTCTATAGCTAGTATCCTCTAAGTAGAGTAATAGAAGATATTGCTTTATTAAGCAAATAGTAGCCTAGAACAAGAATAGCAACTTAGAACAAGCTAGACGCGCTTTTAATATAATATATAATCTCTACTAATTAGTAAAGTTCTTATATTATATAGATCTAGAGCGAAACCTTTATATCGATATAAGAGTTAGGTCTAAGGATATAGTATCTTGACTCCGAAAAGGGAATCTAGATTGCTAGGCAATTCTATATTCTTAGTCCCGAGGGCAGAGCGTATATAGTACGCAGTTGCCCTATAACTCTAAAAGCTCCTATATTCTTTATAGAGGTAAGAATTAGTTTATATAACTAATACTCTTATTAACTAGCGCTCTATATATTACTATATACTCCTACCCTTATATTTCTAATCCTTTAACCTTTTTAAAGAGTAGCGATCTATAGAGGCTATAATAGCTCCGAGGTAGCGTCCTATACGTAGCAAGTAGCTAGGTTGTATTAAAGACGTTTCCGACGAGACTTAGCGACTAGACGAAAGCAACAACGTCGATATAACTAGCGCCTCTAGACAAGCTAATAATAGCAATAACGACGGCTTTAATAAAAAGGATACTAAAGCTATAGCTATTATATAGTAGCTTCGTATTAACTTCGAAGCTAAGAACGCTATTCTCTAAAAAGAAGCTCGTATATTGCAAGCAACTTATAAGAATAAAGCTCTCTATAGAGAACTCGGTAACTTAAGTATCGCACCTACGCATACTTCTACCGAGCCTCTTCTAGACGATAACTTTAAAGAGACTGCGAGTGGCGCTCTAGTTACTAGCGTTTCGGGTGCGCATTATAGTATTAAGATTCGCGACCCTAAGCTATACTAAGGCTATATAGACAAGAAAGCTCAAAAGTTCCTTTATACCTATAAAGTTAACTTTGCTATTACTAAGTATAACTTTAAGTCTAATTAAGAGAAAGTTCTATATACTATTATATAGCTTGTAAGCAAGGTATAGAAGACCTAGTATAATAAGTATAAAGACTTGCTTCTAGCTTACTATACTTGGAACTAGTTTAAGACCTAGGTCTATAGTATTATTAGTAACTAGGCGAATTGCCTAATACTTATTATAATTAAGTACGACTAGGCTAGGTAGGGAGACAACTAGAGTATTTGCTTCTTCGCTACTAACTTCGGTTATATAGAGGCCTAGCTAGGGGACTATAGCGAAACGTAGCTAGTTTGCTACCTCCTTGCAAAGCTAAAGCCGTCCCTCTATAGAAAGATTATTAAGAGCTATCCTATTCTACGCAAGCAAGCCGATCTTATTATATTAGTAAGGCGCTTAGAATAGGCCGATAGTACTATTCCTTGCTAGGGCAACTCTACTTAAGGTTAAGAGCGCGAATATAAGAAGTTAAAGCGCAAGCGCTCCGACACTAATAAGTATAAGTAGCATAAGGACAAGAGCAAGTCTTGTTATACTAATAGTACCGATTAAGGCAAGGCCTTATTATCTAAGCTAGACTACTCCTACTTTATATATTATAGCTATAGAAAGAAGGGTTATATTGCTACTAACTCTATCTACCTAAATAGCAAAGTAGATAAGAAGCCGGCAGTCTATAAGGTCGCTATACCTAAGAATAAGAGAAAAGCAAAGGTATTAAAGAAAGACTACAAACTTTAGATGCCGAGCTAAGTAGTAAAGGCTACCTCTCTATTTAGGTTAATAGGGCAAAGGCTATGCGAGTAGTAGTCGAGACGCAAGATAATTAGTTTATTAATATAACTGGCTTACTTAACGACGCTACTAATATTAATATTATTATAAAATTCTTTGTCTTATAATACAACCTTCCTCGATAGCCTAATATAGTATTACTACTAGCAACCTCCTATATAGGAAAACTAGGTTATTGCTATAGGGCATACTATATCTATATATAAATTATAGACTCTATAGAGGTCGAACGCATTACAAGTAGTATGTTCTATATATATAATATACCTAAGCCTAACCTCATTCTCGGTCGGGTATAGCAACGTGCTTAGTAGGTATATATCGATAGCGCAATAGACAAGTAGTACTATAGAGATAGCTTCGAGAAAGTTACTATCTATAATACTAAAAAGTTCTTTAAGAATCTAAAGAAAGCACCTTATATATATACTATACTTGTAGCTAAAGATAGTATAGTACTACCTCCTATACTAATCGAGTTCTATTAGTTTAATAATGTTCTTAACTCTATAAAGGAAATAAGAAGCAAGCCTATCGATAGCGCAGAGTATATAATTAACCTGCGCGATAGTACTATTCTACTATTCTAACTACTATATTACTAGTCTAGGAAGGAACTTAAAGAGCTCTAAGCCTATATTAAGGCTAGGCTAGAATATAACTAGATTAAGCGCTCTATAAGCAAAGTAGGTGCGCCTATTCTATTTGTTTCTAAAAAAGATAGCAAGCTTAGACTATATATAGACTATAGAGGTCTTAATAAGATTATAATTAAAAATCGATACCCTCTACTACTTATTAGCAAGATGCTTAATTAGCTTATAGGTACTAATTAGTTTATAACTCTAGATCTTACTAATATATACTATTATATTAGAATTAAGCCGAGCGACTGCTAGAAGACTACGTTCTATATGCGTTATAGTTACTTCTAGTATAAGGTTATACCTTTTAGGCTTACTAATACCCCTACAACCTTCTAGGCTTATATTAACTATACTTTAGTAGGTTTAGTCGATATTATTTATATAGTATACCTAGATAATATTCTTATCTATAGTAAGATATACAAGCAATATATACAAGATATATATAAAGTACTTAAGCGCCTCTAGAAGTTCGGTTTATATACCTAAAGGTCTAAGTGCAAGTTCTTCTAGCAAGAGGTTAACTTCCTTAGCTTTGTAGTTACTACTAATAGTATAAAGATAGATAAAAGTAGGGTAGACGCAATTGCTATATAGCTAAGGCCTACTACTTTAATAGAGGTTTAATCTTTTCTTAGATTTACTAACTTTTATTAAAGGTTTATTTTCGAATACTCGCAAATTGTAATAGCGCTTATAGCACTATCTAAAGGAGTAGTAAAGGGCAAGAAGCCTAGACCTATCTAGTAGGGCGCAGCTAAAGAGTATATATTCTAGGAAATTAAGAAGAGGTTTCAAATAGCTCCTCTATTAAAGTACTTTAACTCTATACTATATTTATATATTAAGAGTAATACGTCCAAGTTTGCAATTGCTAGCATTCTTAGCTAGTTATTTGGATTGGAATAGTATCCTATCGCCTTCTATTTAAGAAAGATAATTCTAGTAGAGTATAATTATAAAATATATAATTAAGAACTACTAGTAGTTATAGAGTTGTTTAAGGCATAGCGACTATACCTTGAGGGCGCTCTATATATAATCGATATACTTATTAACTATATAAACCTCTAAGGGTTTATAGGTATAAAGAAACTAATAGGTTATTAGGCCTACTAGGCAATCTTCCTTATAGCTTTTAACTTTACTATTATATATTAGGTAGGAACTCGCAACCTAGCTAATATACTCTTAAGATATAGTAACTATACTATAGAGGAGTAGCAAGTTACTACTCTCCTACCTACTTTATAAAGCAAACTATAAGTATAGGATATACTTATATACTTACCTAGTATATAAAATATAAGTAATTCGAGTATATATTATATTTGTACTATATATACTATACTCGGCGAAGAGCAAATATCCTATAGAGGCTTTATTTATAGTATAAGATCTTTTTCTACCTACTTAGAAATACTAGTAGAATAAGTAGTACCTACCTTATAAAGGCTTATTTACTAACAGCTAGTAGAGAAGCATATAGGTATATCGCTACCGGCTTGTATAGCGGCCGCAATTGTAGCTTAAGAGCAGCTATATACAACTAATATTTCTAACTTAGTACTAGATTAGACAAAGTTACTTGTCTAGTTAGAGCCTTTGGCTTAAGAGGCCTACGACAAGGCTATAAGTAATAGTAGTATAGGCAATATACTTGTTGCTAAAGATAGGAACTTATAGTTCGAGGAAGCTCTATATATACTAAAGGACTATATATTATATACTTAGGTAATATATATATACTATAACAACTCTCTTACTAGCTACTTTAGTAAAAACAAGACTATTACCCTTATATATTAGAAGTACTAGTAGCTATATATAAGTAAAGATATTGCTAGTTATATTAAGATCTATAGTTGTTACTAGATAGCTAAAGTATATTACTATTATCTATATAGCGAGCTAACTGCGCTACTACTACTAGATAGGCTATTCTAAGAATTAACTTAGGACTTTATTATAAACCTCCTACCTAGCAAGTAGGATAGCTACGTATATAATACAATTCTTATAATTGTCGACTACTATACTAAAATATATATTTTCGTACCTACTACTAAGAAATATATAAGTATCGACTTTGTCGACATTCTATATAGGAAAGTAGTTTGTTACTATAGCATACTATCTAGAATTGTAAGTAATAGAGGTTCGGTTTTTACTAGCTAGTTCTAGTCGGACTTCTACTATAAAGTATAGGTAAAGCGCAGGCTAAGTATAGCCTTCTATCCTTAGACTAATAGTTAGACTAAGTATACGAACTAAATACTTAAGATATATCTATATATCTACTATAGTAAGTAGTAGAACGACTAGGTAGAGCTATTAGTATAGGCTAAGTTTGCCTATAATAATAGTACTTATTTGCTTTCTAAGAAGTCTCTATTTATAGAGCTTTATAGATTCAATCCAGAGCTAGTAGTATATATAAGAAAAGCTCGGAGCGCGCTTCCTAAAGGGGAGGTGCTAGTAGCAACTAATATAGCTCGAAGATTAAAGCAAAGCTATAAAAAGCTAATATAGCGATAGCAAGAAGTAGGCAAAGCGCAAGCAAAGTACTTTAATATAAAGTATACTCTAATATAGTATAATATTAGATAGTAAGTCTTGCTCTCTACTAAGAACTTAAGGCTAAAGGTGCCTTTAAAGAAGCTTGCAAATAAGTTTGCCAGACTATTTAAGGTTATTAATATAGTTAGAAAGTAGGTATATTACCTAGCTTTGCTATCTAACTTATATATCTATAATATCTTTTATATATCTTTTCTTAAGCTTTAGAAAGGTAATAAGTTGTAGGTAGAGAGCCTACTACTTATAGACAAAAAAAGTATATATAAAGTTAAAAAGATTCTTAATACTTAAGTTCGAAAAAGAGTCCGATACTACCTAGTAAAATAGTAAGAATAGCCTAAGAAATATAACTAGTAGGAACCTAAAAAGTATATTAGAGAATATATAGTACTTAATAAGTTCGAGTCGTAGGCAGCGAGTATCTATACTATAAAGAAGAAGTAGAAATAATCTAAAGCTATAGGGTTAGTAGGTACTAGATAGGAAAGGTATATTTAAGTTTATAGGAATATATTTCTATTTACTACTTGCCTATAGCTAAGGTAGTTAGTAGCGCAAGTATAGAGCACGACAAGCTTATATAAGGCTACTATATAGGTTCAAGAATAATCGACTTTATACCTAATTAGAGCCTCCCTCTCCTACTAAATTATATTATTAAGGTATAACCCTAGGTAACTTTATACCTACCTAGGGCCTCTCCTCGCAGAGTATAGGTAGAGAGTAGGCAACTAGATAGCGTTACTATTATTAGCCTTATCTGCCTTACCTATCTTATTATCTTCTCCTTCTACTACCTCCTCTTCCTCTCCCTCTCTCTTCTCTTCTCCTTCCTCTACCTTCTCCTTCTTTTTAATATTAGAGAGGCCGCTCTCCTCCTAATTACTACTATCTAGGTAGGTAGTAGCAAGGGTAGTTTCGAGGGTAGAAGTAGTAGCGCTATTTATATACTAGGCCTATAAGAACTATTAGTATCGGGTATAATATATATATATTATACTAGGGTAGAAGTATAGAAGTATATTATACCTCGAAGGAGAGCTCGAATTAAGCTTAGGTAAAGTTAGCTATAGTCTAGTCTAAGAGGAATTTGCTAGCAGCTATACTATTACTACGACCTACCTATATAGCAAATGCGCCCTTCTTAGGCATCTTAAACTCTCCGAGTAATTTACTACTATTAGCCTAGATAAGGCGCTTAGTCTTATTAATAAAGAGGAGGAGGTAGGTAAGGCGGCGCTCGATCTAATTCTAGCGTGCGCCTAGTATAAGGCGATTAAGCTTAGTGCGGTAGAAAAGTACCTAGCGCGCCTACTAACGTAGGTTAGCGTCCTTAATACAGACGTAGGTATAGTAGCTATAAAAGTAGCAAGTATACTTTCTTGCCTTACTAACCTTTATTATACTATTATAGGCCTCTATAGCGGCTATAATATATATTTAGTTAGTAGGCGACTTGTAGTAGATTCAAGTTTACTAAGTATATATATATAGTCTATTATATATAGAAGGTAGCGAGAGTATACCAAAACATCCTATTTAAAAGAGAAGGTAAGATTATTAGAAATATAAAGTAGGTAGTTAAGTATAGCGTAAGCGTAGCGAGCGGCTATTATACTTATAGGATAGGTATATAGTATATATATAGCGAGTACTAATATATAAGAGATAGTACTACTATAAGTAGTAAAAGGCCGATTATATATATATATATATTTATAAAGAAGAAAAGAAACTAAGAAGAAGTTCTAAATATATATTTATTATAGTCGCTAGGTAGTAGCGACTAGTAAGTAGCGATTGCGCGTTATATACAAGTCGTATAGCAACTCTTTACTATTATTATAAAGTAAAGCTAAAGTTGTAGGGATTAGGCTAATACTAAGAATACTAAAACTAAAGCTAATAATATAAATTATATAGAATATTATAGAATTCTTATATATATTAGAAAGTACAGTCTAGTTGGACTATCTGAGAGATAGCCCCTAGGGATCAGAACATATAATATAGGTCACGTGACAATAGGTCGCGTGACTCATCTGATACTCTATATCTTAGGAGGAGATACAACCTGTAACTAACTAACTAACTAATACAATTAACACGGTTGGTTCCTATCTGACGCTTCTACTTCTATCGCATATTAAGACCCTTCCTACACGTCGCAGGCGTGTGTATTATCGTCCTATTTCGATAGGTTATAAGCCCGGGTTTGCGGAGGAAGTATTAGATAGTAACAGTTAGCCTTTTCTAATAGTAGGACACGAACCTGCAATAAAAGGAGCATCGGGAGACTCGAGGTATACCTATCTGTACTACTAAGAAGATATAGAAGATCCCGGCGAGTTCCGGACGTTCCTATAGGTAGATAAGATAGAGAAGAACCTAGTAAAGTATACTTGAGGAGCGGAGCTTAAAAGGTATAAAGAGGAAAGGGTAAGCTAGAGGCCAAAGTACTATCTTATATAGATAAGACTTAACCTCTATACTAGAGTACTACTAATACCTTAGAAAGGTATATCCCTCTAAGAAGAGACTATTCAAGTCTATCTGCAAGTATAGATAAGTAGGAAGCATAGGAAACTATACTAAGCTTATCTAAGAGAGAAGGAAGAGAGTCTTAGACTAGGAAAGTAGCTATCTAGAAACTGCTACTAAAATTGTTTGAAAGAGTATTAATTTTTAGAGTTTAGTTTTTAATATTTTAGGTAAAATAGATTAAGAGCAAGGAAGTGGATTTAGAGGCAAGAGAGCTGCACTAGTCCTATTAAGAGAGAACTAGAGGCTATAGTTCAGATTGTAGGAAAACAACCTAGAGGGAAAGGAGATCTTCTAGGTAATCTCAGACCTAAGAGATACTAAGAAGGGAACATTATAGACTCCCTAGTTAGAGGAGTCGTCCTTATTATCTATAAAGATACCTAATAGTTTCCTAGGGCTAGAACACTTAAAATTCAGCCTATAGTAGAGGAAAGCAAATACTTAGGTAATCTATAAGCTAACTAAGTACCTAGGGCAGGATAATTAGAATAAGGTAATAGAGGAGAAGAGGGCCTTTAATATCTGGACAACTCTGTATAATAAGTATAGCAAGGTCTAGCAAGCCTATATAATAGCTATTATCCAGGAGTATATAAACTTTAAGATAGGACTAGAAGATAGAATTAGAAGCTTATAGGTCCACCTTAGGAACCTAGGTAGAAGGATAGTAGAGATTAACTAGAGAGAGTCTTACTATAAGACTCCAGAAACAAGGATTAAGCATCTGCTCTTCTCCCTACTAGATGGATATAAGAGTACTAGATAGACTATCCTAGCTTAGAAGAACCTAATACTAGAGGATATCCTCTAGATACTAGAAGTAGAAGAGTCTATAGACTAAAGAGAGACAGCTATATTTGCTAGGAAAGGTGCCTAGCGACTACTAGAATGTTTCCTCTATAAGGGACTATATACCTAGAGGGAATACCCTGGACTCAAATAGGCAAAGAGGGCTACTAAGTCCCGTCGGGCCCTAGGGACCCGACCGAATAGGGTCGAAAAGAGACCCTCTCCAATACGAGCTAGGAGGAGTTCTTCACTTAACAAGGATAAGCTGAAAGTAGTAGTAAAAAGACTCTAGCTCAAAGTACAATCTCTTAAGAAATTAAGTAAGAAATACCTGAAAAAGGCTTTTATAGCATAAGGTATAGGGTCGCTAACTACTTCAGACCTATCCTAGACTCTATCTAAGGATAAGGATATTAATAAAGTAGCCCACTCTACTATAGAAGCCAAAGGCAAGTATAGACTATTAGAATAGCTACTTAACTCTTATACTTCTACCTATATAACTAACTAAGAATTACTTTTTAGGGAACTAAAGCCTCTTTAGGCTAGAAAGTAGATTAAGGTTGGGGGTGGCTATCTAATAGCTATATATATAGGAAGAGCAGTAATAGGGGGCAGGAAGGGCAAACAGATTGTACTAAGGGATGTTCTTTTTGTACCTAGACTTGGAGTAAATCTTGTTTTATAGAATTAGTTTAGTAAGCAGTTCGGTGTTTAACTACTAAAATTCATACTTGTTTCAGCCTCTAGAAAAGTAGTTGTCTAGACAAGAATGTTAGGAGGAGTCCTATTTATTAAGGAGATTAATAAGAGTCTAGCTAAGTCCGTCGGGCCCCAGGGGCTCGACCGAAATCAAGCATACTTCTTATAGGAATTAATAGATAAAGCATATACTTTCTATATATTAGAGAGTACCTAGGATTAGTAGGAGCTCTAGTATCGAAGGCTTGTATATTTTGGGGAGAAGGTAGTAAAGGACCTTTACTAGGTCTTAGATTTAAAGAGCCTAATACTAATTCCAAAAGAGTATAGAGTATGTAGGGTCTGTGCAATAGCAAAGATAAAGTAGCATAGAGGGAAAGAGATATAGCGGAAGCCCTAAAGGCTAGCTTTTATATCTATTAATATCTATAGACCCCTACCTATCTTAAAATTAGAATTCAAGTAGTAGCTTAAAATTGTTAACAACTTCTTAAGAAAGAAGTGGGCCTTTCTACTAAAGTTAAGAATAGATGCACTACCTACCCTCTGCTAATAGAAAAGGAAGGCAGAGCTTCAATCTAGAAATTCTTTCTAAGTAGTAAGGAGTAATAGAGCTAGGGAGCTTCTTGCTATACTAAAGTAGTAGGAGAGAGAGAATAGAATCTCTTTCTATACTACTAAGGCATATAACTCCATTTAGAATAGAGTTGTTAAAAGGTCGATCCAGACCTCTAAAGAAAGAGTAAGGGCAATACTAGAAGAATCTAATATACTAATTAAGTTCTGGCCTAAGGTACTAGAAGCAAGCATTGTTATTAGGAATACTCTTCTAAATAGGCTAGATATTAATAGATTCAAAGTCTTACCCGAGGAGGTATTCTTAGAATAGAGACCTCTAGTATCACACTTTAGAGTCTGGGGCTGCAGAGTAGTAGTATATATAAACCCGAAGTCCTAGCTAGCTAGAATAAGATTAGACAAACTAATAAATAGAGGTAAGGATACTATATTCGTCGGTTATGTTCTAGATACTACTAAAATATAGCTTTTCTAGGAGCCTGACATAGGGGCTATTAAGGCCTATAGTAATGCTAAGTAGTTTAAGTATAAGAAAGGAGGAGATTTGGAGTTGAATGTTCCCAAGCTCAACTAATCTAGTAGCGCACTAGTTAGGAAACTAGTTAGGAGACTAAAGAAGTAGGAGGAGTTCCAAAGTCTATTAGGCTCTAGGGGCCCAACCAAACATTAACTACTATTTGTGCAGCTTAGACCTCTACTAAAGGATAAGGAGGAGTACTAGAGGATAGATCTAGAAGAAGAAAACTCCAGGAGTATATAGCTTTAAGAGGAGAAAATTGGAATAGAGCAGCCGACTAATTAGCCGACCGAAGTTCGTTAAGGGACTAGTAGAAATATATATATTAGAAAATATCTAGATATTATATAAGATCTACTAGAAGCAAGAGTACAATTCTAGAAGAGAAGGAGATCTCTCTTAGATAAAGGGAAAGGACCTAAACCTAAGGCCTATAGTATAGTTATAAGGCAGGTCCTCCAAAAGAGGTAGAGAGATAAGGAAGATAATATACCTAACCCAAAGTATTATAAGGCATTCCTTAGCCTAATCAAAGAAAAAGGGGATTATATCTAGAAAACCTTAGTAGAGATTAAGGAGGTTGCATTTATAGTACTCGGACCTAATATTGCTTTGAAGCAAGAGGTCCCTATTCTAAAGTCCTATAAAGAGGCAATATAGAATCCCAAATAGAGCTATATATAGGAAGAAGCAATCTAGAGAGAACTAGTAGCTTTAGATAGCAACTATACCTAGAAGCCGGTTATGCTACTAAAGGGTGCAAACCTTATAATATCCAGGTAGGTCTTTAATATAAAAAGATTAATTAGTAGAGCTATTAAAAAGTTTAAGGCAAGACTAGTTACTAGAGGGTTCTCCTAGAAGTTTGGAGTAGACTTTAAGGACACCTTTGTACTAACTATAAGGTATAATACTTTAAGGGTGTTTATAGTAGTTATTTGCGAGAAGGACTTAGAGATGTACTAAGTAGATATAAATAATGCATTTATAGAGAGCTCTCTAAAAGAAGACATCTATATAATCCTACCTCTAGGAGTAGAGGTCCTACCAAACTAGGTCCTAAAGATCCTAAGGAGTCTCTATAGACTTAAGCAAGTAGCAAGAGACTAGAATAAACTCTGCGTCTCAAAGCTAGAATAGATAGAATTCGATTAATTAGAGATCGACCTATACCTACTTATCTATAGGGAAAGAAGGATTATAGTCCTAACCTACGTAGATAATATACCCGTTATAGTACTAGAGCTAAAGGATGTTCTCTAGTTTAAGGAACAGCTTGGCAAGGTCTTTAAGATTAAGGATCTAAAGGAGCTAGAAAAGATTCTTAGGATAAAGATAATAAGGGATAGGGTTATAGGAACTCTAAAGCTTGATTAAGAATACTATATCTAAGAGAACCTTATAAGGCTAAATATAACTAAGGAAAATACCTATCCAACTCTCTTACTAATAGACAGTTATAAAAGCCTTACTAAGGCAATTCTATCTAATAAGAGATATACCAAATAGGAGTACTAAAGCTAGATAGGTACGTAGATATAGCCGATAGTTATAACAAGACTAGATATTGCTTTCGCTCTTAGCAGACTAAGCTTATATATAGCTAACCTAATAAGGGGATATATAAATGCTCTAAAGAAACTAGTAAGATACCTTAGGTCGTCCCTAGACCTAGGACTTATATTTAGAAGAGGTAGTAGAGGCCTTATTAGATATTCAGACTCTAACTATATAATAGATAAGGCAGACAGAGTCTTAATCCTAGGATCCATCTTCTTCCTCTGCAGAGTACTAGTATCTTGGATAAGCAAGAAGTAGAAGTCTATAGCAACATCAACTATAGAGGCTAAGTATATAGCTCTAAATATATATACTAAGCAATCTCAATTCCTAGCAGCACTTCTAAGGGAAATAGACTATGCAGAGCTAGTAGGAGAATGTTCTTTTTAACTACTTATTAAAGCAAACTCTAATATAGTAAATAAACTCAGACCTATTCAGATTATAAGAGACAACTAAGCATCTTTAACTCTTATTAAGGATGCCTATACCTATAAGAGATCAAAGCATATTAATATTGCTTATAACAATATTAGGAGACTTTAGTAGTAATAGAGGATAGTAGTAGTATATGTCCCAACAAAAGAGATAGTTGCAGATAGGTTAACTAAGCCAAAGAATAGTCCCCAATTCTAGGAGTTTATAAGACAACTCCGGCTTGCTTAGCCTCTATCGGGCCCCCGGGGCCCGACAGGTTTGTATAAGGGATAAGTGCTAGAATATAGAGCAGAAGGACTATCTAGCCTAAGTAGGAGTATTGGAAAGTATAGTCTAGTTGGACTATCTAAGAGACAGCCTCTGGGGATCAGAACATATAATATAGGTTACGTAACAATAGGTCGCGTAACTTATCTAATGCTCTATATCTTAGGAGGAGATGCAACCTGTAACTAACTAACTAACTAACACAATCAACACGGTTGGTTCCTATCTAACGCTTCTACTTCTATCGCGCATTAAGACCCTTCCTACACGTCGCAGGCGTGTGTATTGTCGTCCCATTTCGACAATATATAATATATATAGGTAGTAATAAGCACATTATACGATATACTACTATAAGGAGTATATATATTTCTCGCTAGAATATTACTAAGAGTAGCTTCTTAGAGAAAGGAAATAATTATAAGAGCTAGGTCTAAAAATATAGTATCTTAACTCCGAAAAGAGAATCTAGATTGCTAGGCAATTTTATATTCTTAGTTCCGAGGGTAGAGTATATATAGTGCGTAGTTGCCCTATAACTCTAAGGGCTCCTATATTCTTTACGGAGGCAAGGATTAGTTTATATAACTAATACTCTTATTAACTAGCGCTCTATATATTACTATATACCCCTACTTTTACAATCGATATCGATTTAAGCTACAAAGCAATTATAGTTATAGTCTATATAGTTATAGGCGACTCTAATCTAATACTAGAGGATAGTAGAAGTATATAGTTCCTAGCAACCTAGATCTAAGTAGTATACTATATAAGTAAGGCCTTAATAGCTACTAAGTTGTAGTATCTAGTAATAGAGCTCGAAATATCTAGCCTTATCTAGGTAGCTAGAAAGATCTATAATACTTTTTAGACGTACTATAAGACTATATATATCTTTACTAATTATATTACTAACCTTAGTATTATAGACTCTAGTTCCCTAACTATATCTATATTAATAGACAAGCTAAATCTTAGGCTAGTTCGAGCTAGAGGCTACCTATCTTAGTACCTATATATTAAGTTCTATTATAAGAAGAGAAAACTATATATAATACCCGATACCTTAAGTAGGCTTATAAAAGAGATTAATATAGAGGCCGACCTAATAGGAGATATACTTAATCCTTTAGTATATAATAACTCTAATTCTTAGTAGAATATAATCGATATACTATATATATATAGCTATATAGAGAATAATAAGCTACTAGCTCTCTATTATTACGAGGTAGCCTACTATAGCCTCGAAGAGGAATACTAACCTAATTAACTTAACTAGGCTAACTAACCTAGCTAAGATTAGTAATCTTATCTATACTACTTCTATACTACTATAATTAATAAAGCTTCTAGTAGGCTATTTACTTTTTTAGAGCTACTCGTTTTCTACTCCCTTCTAGTAGAGATGTCCGACAATTTCAAAGCTAAACTAAGGTAAGAATATTTTAATAATCTAGAATAGACCGAGTATATTACCTAATTCGATTATAAAGACAAACTTAATACTAAGGCTACTACTATAGAAGCTACTAATATAGACTAACCCGGCACTTATACTATAGAGCAACCTTATTAAGGCGAGCCTAAGAGCGTACTACTAGGTATACTATTCTTCTATCAAGATAGCCTAATCTACTTCTATAATAATAATAGTAGAGAACAACTTGCTATCTCTAAATTACTCTATAAGGAAGTATTCTAACTCGCCTATAATATATACTACTATATAGAATATTATAGAACCTATACGAGAGTCTATACAAGCTTCTATATATAAGAGCTAGTAAGAGAACTATATAACTATATTAAATACTACCTAACTTATATCGAAAATTAGATATACTAGTACAAACTATATAGCGAGCTATATTCTATTATAGCGATACCTATTCTATTCTTTGCTATAATAGCTAACTAGGTATATAGCCTACTACCTACTAAGAATAGCTTTAATAGATTCCTTACTAAGATATATAAGTTTATAAAAGCTGTCCTACTATATAAGGTAAAGTCTATCTAGATAGTATAAGATTATACTATAGATTAGATCGAAGTATATATTTTGTATAAGCGCAACCTACCTATAGTAATAATTAGAGATTGCGATACTATATAGCTTAGCGACTTTATATAGGCTACCTTCTATAAACTAGGTACCTACTTCTTTGCAACTACTATATACTACCTATAATCTAATAGCTAAAGCAAGTAGATAAACTAAACTATAGAGATTGCTATATACTTCTATACTACCTACTTCCCTAATACTAATTAGATAGCTAGTCTACTATATATCTAAGTAGAACTAAATAATACTAAAGCTACTACTATAGGAGAGATACCTAATATAATAATTTAAGGCTTTAAAAACAATCTAGACGCTCTAAACCCTCTAGTAGAGCTACCTACTACTAACTATATAGCGCTCTACTAATAAGTATAAGATTATACTATAGATATACTCGTATAGGTAGCGGCTATAATAAAAGCCTACTATAACCGAGAGTACTAACTAGTCTGTTTTAGACCTAGTTAGCAAGTACTACTTAAGCTCTATAAGGGATATAAGATTCCTAGTTAAACGAATTGCAAGTTTAACTATTAATATATAGGCCTATTTAAGATTCTATAATACGTAGGCCGACTTATATATAAACTAGACCTACTACCTAATATATATATTTACCTAGTTATCTCTATAGCCTAACTCGAGCTCTACTCTAATAGTAATAACCTATTCGATAGGGAACCTATATAGCCTAGTCTAGTCTAAATAGAGTAAGATAACAACTTAGAACTTATACTCTAAGTACCTTACTATATAATCGAGAGACTTATAGACTATAAGTTCTATAGAGGCGAACTTAAATATCTAGTAAAGTAGGAGAGCTACTTCTATATTTATAATTTATAGTATTTAATTAAAAATCTATATAATACTATAGATCTAGTTACTAGATACAACTAGGTATATTCTATTAAGTAGCTAGCTACCTATAGGAGATAAGTATATAATAATATAAGAGCAAGACCTATCGATACTCTAGTTGCAGAGTAACCTAAACCTCTAATAGTTATAAAGCAACCTAAATCTCTAATAGTAGAGCTAGCCGAACCTATACCTATCTATAGACAAGTATACTCAAGACCTATCGAGTCTACTATAGTAAGGCAACCTATAGAATAGTAGTATATAGTATGCCGAGCTATATTACTAGTACTACCTACGAATATAGCTACCTAAGAGAGTATAGTATTATAATTCTAGTACTTAGAATTGCCTTTTTTAGGCTAGCGCTAACTAGTATATATACCTAGACGACCTAGTCTAAAGCAACTCTAAGTAGCTACTATAATACCTTATACTAGTATTACTTTATTATAAATAGTTATTATCTAATTTACTACTATTATTACTTAGAGCTTTCTATTATTATAATAATATATATAAGTTATATATCGAGAAAAATACAACTTAGCAATCTTTACTTATTTATACTACTCGAATTCTATTACTACGATTTATAATACTAGTAGTAATATTACTACAATTTATAATACTAGTAGTAATAACTTCTACTACTAACTTAATAGTAATAACTACTACTCTACTAACTTTTACAAACCTATACCGACTCCTCTAACTTGCTCTAATAGCAACTCTACTATGCCTTATAGACTTATACTAACTCTATCTCGCTCTAATAGCAACTCTACTATACTAGCGCTCCTCGAGCTACTAAGAATATTATTAGCCTACTTAGACAAAGGCAATAATCTAGATATACTAAAAGAAGTTCCCTAGTATTCTACTTCTAAATTTAATATATATATAGAAAAGATAAATAGTAGGCTTGCTACCTACTAAACTATACTCGCTACTATATATTAAGCTTTAACTAAATAGGTAGAGCCTAACTTAATCTCTATAGTAGTCGAGGTAGATATAAAAGAGATTAATATAGAGACTAACTCGAGACTTACTCTAACCGACTAGAAGCTATATACTCGGACCTCCTAGAAGTATAAGTAAAAGACTAATATAATAGAGGACAACTTCCTACTATAAAATAACTAGGTATATAAAGACTTACTAGAGCCTATAATAATAGGAGTACTACTATAGGAGGTAGTTAATAAAGAGCTAGGCAAAGCCTCTTTAGTAACTAAAGAGCTAGGAAAGGCTTCTTTAGTAATATATAAAGATACTTATAAAACTAAAAGCTTTTTCGAGCCTATACTAGCCTAGAGCCTATAACTAGACTAGATAGTAATTAGCTACAAAGTTACTATTTATAAAGCCGAATAAAAAGCTACCTACAAAACGGCCTATAGTAATAATATCTATATCGACTCTAACTTAGGTATATAAGTACTATATTATTAGTATATAGGACCTATAACTACTAAGTAGATAATTAGTACTAGTAAGAGAAAGTATATCTTTAACCTCCTCTATACTAACTTAGTATATAAGGCTAATCTATTTGTAATAGAAGATATCTACTAGTAATAGTACAACCTAAAAGATCTAAAGTTATAGATTATAGACTAACTCTTAGGCTATATAGGCAAACTAGAGTAGCGACTAGAACTAAGCGGACTTAATTGCTCGCCTTATTATCTAGCACTTTACCGAATACTTAATATATAACCCTACTTTTATACTTCGCTTATATAAGAGTACGACTAAGCTCTCGAAGAGCTTACTAGTATTATAGAAGGTAATTTTAGCTCCGTAGTAGTATAACTAATCGCTACCTACCTCGTCGAACGCTATACTATACTTATACCCTTCGATAGTATTACTTAAGACCTTAAGGTCTATTATAGTATCCGAGTACTAGCTACCTACCTCTAGAACTTATCTTAGTAAAACAAGTTTCCTTTATAACTAGCTCTAGTCTTAGATCCTACTAGATACGAGTAGTAATATACTAAAGGCAAGTACTATAATAATACCTATAATATATATAACTATTTTAGCCTAGAGGTACTTTTTCTTATAGGTATACCTAAGTATAATATAAAGAACTATATAGTTATTCTACTAATAGTATAGTTTATATAGATAGCTATAGAGCTAATATAAAACTAAAGCTACCTCCTAGCCTATACTCTTTATATTATACTAGTAGGCTTATTTAGTTTTAATAATAAGGCTAGATAGATACTTACTAGTCTAAAGCATATTCTATTTGCCTACTACCTAATTTCTAAAGTAGTTAGCTAGCTAATAACCTACTTGTTTAGTACTAATAATACCCCGGTTACCCTCGCGCGACTTATCCGAGAAATCGAGTAGCGACCGACTTATAAGCTACTAATATATAATATAGTTAACTATAGTATCCTACTACTAGACTTCTCTTATTAGTAGATTCAAGTATAGTTAGTAGATATATAATATAAATTAATAGAGTATAATATTAATCTACTAGGTAGGCTAGCTCCTATTAAGACGTACTAGATAGCTCTATTAGTATAGCTATATATAGTAGTTCTTTACTAGCCTAGCTATATAAAACTAGTTATAGACTACTAGTATAACAAGACCCGTCTTAAGCAAATAGAAGCCAAATAGACAAATAGTAGTATACCTAGACTTATAGATACTATCTAGAGCAATACCTAACTAGCGCCTCTACTCGTTCGAGCATTAGCGTCTATAGAGTAATATATAGAAGTATTAGTCTCGGCGCTACTTAACTATATAGCTTTACTACCTATAGAAGTAATAAATATACCTACTAGCCCTACTATACTAGGAACCTCTTAATAGCCTAACTTTAGATAGTCTACTACTTTACTAGCTACTATACCTATAGAAGTAACAACTTTACCTACTAGCTCTACTATACTAAGATTAGTATCTTAGCAATCTAGAGCCTATATTTTACTAACTCTAGCCGAAGTAAGAATTAAGTAGATACTTGCTCTAGCTATTAGAAGAGCTACTATAGCTACTACTATAATAGTTAGGTCCTCTACTATAGTAGAAACCTTCTTATTAGCTAGACTTAGTATACAAACTAGTCTATTTATACTAAAAGAAGTTCTAGTTATTACTATTAATAGTAATATCGAGTTCTTAGTCCTACTAGAGGACAATTAAAATAAGAACAACTAGGACAACTTATTATTTGTTCTTTAGGAGCTTAATACTACTTTTAGAGAGAATAAGCTATTAAGAGAAAACAAGCTAGAGAACGACTAAGATAAAAATAAAAACAAGATTCTTTATAGAGTATAAGTTTATTACTATTAGTAGACTTAAGCCGACTACTTCTACTTTTTAATAGTACTACCTACCTTACTCTATAGGCCCTCCCTATCCTCTATAGCTATTAAGAATAGAGTACTAGCTATATTAGAGCCCTAGTCTAACTCTCTAAAACTTCTAGAGCTATCTAGATCTCTAAAAAGAGCCTATAGTACTAACTTCTTAGACCGACCTATATAGAGAATTAAATAAGAGTATAACTCTAAATAGTATAATAAGAACTAATATTAGAACTCTAAATAGTATAATAAAAACTAATATTAGAACTCTAACTAAGCTAAGCTATTAATAGAGAGCAAATAAGAGCTCTATAGCCTAATCGATAGAGTAACTAACTCTATCTAATACGCCTACTAATAGTCTAGAGTATAGTACTTATACTTTATAATATTAGCTTATTAGATATAGAAGAAGTTAGTATACTAGGCCTTAATACTACTAGCTAAAGCCGACTACTAGAGTATAGATATAATGCGCCCTATACTAGTAGAGCTTACTACTTTAAGCTCTAGTATACTAACTACCTTCTAGAAGAGTATCTAGTAAGACTTCTATAACTTTGTTACTCTACTAGATATATAAGAATTTGCCTATAATATAAGTATAGCTTTAGAAGTAGTAGTATATAGTATTCTAGCTAATAATATTATTATAACCTTCGACAATTCTACTCTATAGGTACTCGATAACAAGTACTATAGAGCTTTGCAAATTATTATAGAATGCTAGAGAATATCGCTACTACCTATAACTACCTATACTACTATAGGTACTCAAGATAGTCCTTCTATACAAGTACCTAAAGCTACTTAAAACAGTCCTTCTATATAAGTATAATAGGTACCTAAAGCTACTTTGGACGAGCTCCTAGTATATATAGAGGACTCTTAGAATACTATAAACTTTATAGATACTACTTAGAATTATCTTTCTACTACTAGTAATAATATAGAGAATAATCTTAATATAACTAGCCTCGAGGAATATATTAAAAAGGCGTATCTAAGTATAGAAGAATATACTATACTTCTAGTATTAGAAAACAATACTATAGTAGTACTTCTAGTATTAGAGAATAATACTATAGTACTACTTCTAGTATTAGAGAACAACGCTATAGTACTATTTACTATACTAGTACTTACTATAGCTATCGTATAGGTTAATATAGCTACCTAATAATAGAAGATACCTATACTAGCTTAGAAGGAGATACCTATACTAGCTCCGAGACTAGCCTACTCTATATAAGTAGCTACTATCTAAGAGACTAGCCTCCTAGCTTCTAAACTAGCTATACTAGTATCTTACCTAGCTACTCTATATATACTAGCTTCCTAGATAGCTACTCTATAAGGCGCTATACTTATACTTCTATAGATATAGATTCCTACTAACCTTTTTAATACTTTTTAATAGAACCTAGCTACTATAGAATACTACTATAGTCTATAGATTACTAGAGAGTTACTTTAGTTTTAGTTAGCTATAGGAGCTAGAGCTAAGGCAAACTATTAATATATCTCGATCTTCTATATATTTACTCTAACTACTATAGACTATATACTATCTAAGAGCTACTATTTAGAGGATAAGGAAGTAGGAGTTATCTACTACCTAGTTAAGAAGGGCATACTATCTATTACTATACTAGGCTTGTGCTATAAAAGCGACTTTAATACTAATAGAGCTATTCGAAACTTATAAAAGCTATATAGCCGACTTTCGATCTTACTAAATATAGAGGGCAAACAAGTATATAATATCGTCTATAGAAGAACTATTCTTATAGAAGAAGGTTACTACTACTAGAAGTACCTAGATATAGTAGACCTAAAAGTAAACCTAACTAAGGGATAGAGCAATCTAATTATAATAACTTAGAAGATTAATTGAGACTAGTTCTATATAGCTAAGAATAATACCTAGCTTATTAAGCCTAGTAATATAAAGTCTAGAGACTCGATAATTATCTAGCCTATTAAGATTAATAGCTATACTTTTATAGCTACCTAGCACAAAGAGCTACTTACTATCTACTAGAGCAACCTAACTAACAAGGGCCTATAGTACTTCCTCTAGATAGTCGAACTATAGAACTATGCGATCTCTCCTACCCTACCTAATAATAGATTAGTTCGAGTAGTATATAGCGAGAATAATATACTATATAAGAAGATTCTACTAATACTTTTCGACCTTACTAAATACCTAGGCAAAATAGATTTTATAAGCTATACAATTACTTAATACTACTAAACTATTATATAGTACCTAGGCTTCTAGTAACTAACTAAAGACTAATATAAGGACCTGCGTTTCCTACTTAGCCTACAAATTTGTAATAGGCTACCTCTATAAATCTACTACTATACTATAGTAGAGCTACTACCTATCCTACTAAACTCTAAGTCTATAAAGAGCAAGACCTCGGTTACTCTACGACTACTAATAATAAATAGCTTTATAGTTTAAGAGGTCTAGGACGACTTGCCTATAGCCAAAAAAAGTATAAGAAAGTCTGTAGCTACTAAAGGTACTAAGACGCCTATAGCTACTACAAAGTCTACTAAGCCTAAGGCCTCTATATCTAAGACTAAGGCAAAAAGCAACCCCACGCCTACTATACCTCGCTCCGATAGCAAACAAACTCCCGAGGCCTAGACTTCAAATAGTTATATATATACTACTATTAAGTATAATACTATTATATATTACTAAGTATAGTACTACGACAACAAGTATATATATTATTAAGTACGACACTACTATATATACGTACGACGACTAACGCACCTACCTACTAATAGCTTCTATAAGAATAGAAAAGTACTTAAAGTAATATAGCTAAGAATAGCTACTTTTTATTAAAAAAGGGGAGGGGCATACTATTATAGTATAAGCTACCTAGTAGTATAAGCTACTTGTAGAGCTACTAGGTATATACCTTCTTAGAGACCAACTTAGATAGCTTCTACTAATTAATAATCTACTAATCTACTTTGTGTTCCTAGTAACCTTAGTAATAGCGCTCGGTTATATACTCTAGTATCTTATCGAGAGACTTAAAAGAGTCGACGGTAGCTCGCTTATTAATATAGGAGGGGATACGTAGGTTAAGAAGTTACTATATATCTAGCTTAGTAAAGCTATAAATATAAATAAGTAATAAGTTAATATTATAGAAAGTACTACTACTAACCTTATTTTTAATATTATATATCTATTTATTAAAGGCTAGCTCTCTATTATTATCGAACTTGTCTAGTATATAGATATCGCAACTACTTTTAATAGTAAGGACCTATCTATTATTATACTAAGTAAAGTTCGGTATACTAGATTAGGCGCCTAGAGTATTACTATTATTAATATAGTAACTATGTCCTTGCTAGAGGAGGTCTCTATTAGGACTATAGGTATCTTCTTTATAGCATCTAATATAAAGTAAATATAATAAGCTATTATAGTAGCTATAAGGTCTAGATTGCAAGTATAAATTATAGTAGCCTCGACCTTTAGAAGAATCTCCTCTACCTCCGCCTCTGCCGCTACTACTAGTACTAGTACTAGTACTATTAGCTAGTAGGCGGCTACGCGAGAAGAGGCTCAAGTTATAATAAAAGAGCTACTAGATATACTTCTCGAGTTTCTTATTCTTCTAAGTAATATCTATAATATTATTATATAAAATACTAAGCTTAAGTAAGGTTTCTTAACTAGCTTTAGCTTCTTAAGCCTCTAATTAATTAACCTTCTTTTATAGTTTATTAGATAGATTCTTATAGAAGTTCTTATATTACTTAATACTTTCTATATTCTTTTTTAACTCGGCTATAAAAGCTTTACTATTATTATTAATAATATTGCCGAGCTCTCTATTAATTATATCCTATAGTTACTATATCTTAGTCGTAGCTATATCCTTCTCTATAACTAAAGTATTTTTTTTAGTACTTAGTATCTCTTTTTTAGTACTTAAAGTATCTCTCTTAGACTCGAGTTAGTTATACTAAGCAACTATATCTTTATTCTTCTATTAATTAAGTTCGTTAGCTTTCTAAATAACTACTAACTAGTTTAGAGCTAGCTTATAGTTATAGAAGATATTATAGAGTATATTATATATACCTTCTAGTACTATTTTAGTAATATCTCGAAGCTTAAAGAAAGATAGACTTTTAAGAAGAGTAACTTCTAATATAACTTTCTTGCCGGCTATGTTAGCGAAGGTAATCTAAGTATAGTTTTTATTAAATAAGTTATTATACTTATAGGTAATATACTCGAAGAGGTTAAAACTATTTTTAAATTTAGGCTCTTCTTTAATTATTAAGAGCTTATTAGTAATTTCCTACTACTATTAGTAGAGTATATTAGCGTGCTAGTAGAATACGTCGCCTTCTAGTTAGCGACTTTAGGTTTACGAATCTATATTAGTAGCTCTAAAGAGCGACTCGCAATTAAGAATAGATATATATAGGTTAAGACTATAAGCGCCTAGTAGATTGCTATTAAGTCTCGCTATATTAAGGTAGCTCGACTCGACTAAGAACTAAGGTCTATAACTACTATAGTAACTATAACCTTAACTAAGAACTATAATCTTACTATAGGCGCGCTCTTACTCGAGCTACCTCGAGTTTATACTTTTAGTATAAAATATATTCTAAATATAGTAGTAACTATAACTATAACCGGGAACTATATACTATAAGTAAGGTCTACAAAGTATAATATTATAAATAGTAGTATAGTAAATTAGGTTATAGACAAAGTATCTAAAAGGAGTATAAAAGTACAAATAAGTAAGTATAAGAAAAGTGCTAAGCGCGCTAGCCGCATCGGGCCTAGCTATATATATATAATAGTTATAAGTAAATATAGGTAGGTAGATAGGTATCGAGTTATAATAAGTTAGTACTTCTATACTAGATTATATCTTTTAGATCTACTATTTTATAAGTATTTTTTTTAACTATTTATTTTTTTTCTAGAGCTTTTTTTTAAATTTCTTTTATAATAGTTTAAATAGAGGCTCTCTATTAGATATTAGTATAATCCTATAGTCCTATTTCTAGTATTTAGATAGAGCTTCTAGTCTCTCGACCTTTTTAAAAAGTTTCGACTACTTTTAATACTTTTTAGAGATATCTAGTTCTAAGGTAGTATCCTTTAATAGAGCGTTACTTCTATTAGTACCTATAACTTTGTAACCCTCTACTATTATTAAAGTATCTATCTAGAGTAAGTCTACTCCTATAGCTTATAGTAGCGCAAGTTCGGTCTAGTTAAACTATTTAGCCTTATCTACTAGCAAATACTACTACTATATAGGCTAAATATTAATAATATAATTATATTCCTTAAATATAAGTACTTCTTTTCTCTAGTCGATTACTAGATTATACTTTCTTAACTAAGGTATACCTAGGACAATATTATAACTAGCTATATTAGTAATATCTAGGACAATTATCTCGTAGTACTATTAGATAGTAAGTAGTAGTAGTATTATCTCTCGCTCTATACTAGGTAAGAATAATCTATCTACTATAATTAATTTATACTCTTCTTTCTTATACTAGGTTATAAGTCTATAATATTTTATAAATAACTTAGAGGCAAAGTTCCTACTCGCTCTAGAGTCTATTATAGCTAGTAGCTTATAACTATTAATAATAATTTTTATATAGAAAACTATTATTAATACTTAAATATTTATATTATAGAACTCTCTAGGAATACTTATTTCCTAGGAGTTAATTCTTTTTCTAATAGAGTAATAGTAGCTTCTTTAGTAAGCTACTTATAGATCTATTATTCTATTTCTTTAATTATCTAATATAGATTTCTTTCTACCTATATCTTATTATAAGTAGTTTTAGATTAATATTACTAGGTAAAAGTATACTTTCTTTTAAGTTTTTTAATAGCTTTATATATCTAGTTTATAACAATTTCCCTATTTGGAGTAATATACCTAAATAGAGTATATATACTTCTAATTAGAACTCTTTCTTATATAAAAGTATCGAACCTATAGTTAACTTCGATATATTAGTAATTCTAGAATATATATCTTATTCTATTAAGTATAGTATCTAGCTTAAATAGATAGAGGTATTGCCTTCTTTTAATCTTTAGAAAGATATATTTATAATTCTATACTAGGTTTAGAATAATTTATTTAATTTAACTTAGTATATCTATAGTAAAGGTTATAATTTTAGTATCTATATCTAATTTTTTAGAACTTTTATTTTTATTATTTTTATTATTTTTATTATATTCGGAAAGTTGCTTCTTCTTAGAACTTTCTTCTATAGACTAGTCTTATTCTTCCTTTTTAGATTTGACTTTAGAAAATTTTTTTTATTATAATAAGACTTATTAATATCTTTTTTATTAGTAAGCCTTAGCTCGGAATAGAGTTCTTATAGCTTATTTAGAATAGGTAGTAGTTTGCTTCTATTTCTATACTATTAGATTAGCTATAAACTTATACTTTTACCTAGAGGGCTAGGCTAAAAGTTCGTATTCCTTTTAGAAGATATATATATCTAGTATAAGTCGTCGTAATAGAATTGCTAGTAAAGGCTTCTATATTCGACTTGTTTCTCTTAGTATAGGTCGAGGTTTACTTATTATTCTATTATACTAAAGAATCGGACTTTTTTATAAAAAGTTATAGATTTATTATAATTTCTTTATCTATTTCTCTTCTATTATATTATATTAAAAAGCTATTACTATACTATATTCTTCAAATAATAGTTTCTTTTTATATAGCTTTCTTTACTATATTTATAATAGATTAGTTCTTTTTACTTCTTATAGAGCTTTCTTTTACCTTTTTTTTTAAACTTTCTACTTTTCTTAATATTATCGAGCTCTATTAGTTGCAGACTATAGTATAGCTACAACCTTAGTTGCTATCGTTCTTAGTACTTGTCTCTAGCTAAGAAGTAGCTAGTTCTTCCTTATTATTTAGTAGTATATCTAGCTACTCTAGCTATTTTAGAGTTGTACTATTTCTTAAGAGCTTGTTTATAGAGGCTATTATCGATCTTAATAGTTTCCTTAATTAACTAGGTAAGGTTCTTAATAATAACTACTTGCTCGGTATAGGCTAGTTCGTCTTTAACTTAATTCTTAAAACCTCTATAGTATATTACTTAGAAGGCTTCGTTATTCTAACTAATAATATATATATACTTCTAGAACTTAGCTATATACTTAGATATAGAAGTAGTCTATTTAAGATACTATATAATATAAATAGTAGTACTTGTTAGATTTCAGGAGTGTAGCGGACAGAAGTGCAAAGGGAACCCTTCCGGCGCAAGTAGTTAGAGAAGGTTAAGTAGCTACCTAACCGATAGAAATAAAAGATATACTCTACTACTAAGGAGTCTCTAAGCCTAAAGTACTATATACCTAAGGTATAACTATTAGATAGAGAGACATAGTATTCCCTAGAGTACCAAAATCCGATACTCCCTCTAACACCCTGTCTCTTAATAGCTAATCAACCCCTTTAGACTTACTCTCTTCTAAAGAGATATATACCTTTCTATAGGTCTTCTCTATTTCTATAAAGGCTAAGACTATGCTTCTTGCAGGTTTAAGATACTAGTATATAGATAGGATGTGTCCCTTATCCTAATATAGAGTATACTATCTAGCTTTGAACAACTCCGAGTTATTTATTCTACCTATTATCCTCTTTCCCTTAACCTGTTTCTATATAGCTCTTATAGTATAAGCTAAATGCTCTGCATCCCTATCCTATTTAGGTTGCTTTAGCATCCCTACTTCTTTCTCTTCTAGGATAGAAAGGATATTATTAGGTAATAGATATAGTTAGGTATCTATAGCATCTCTAATAGATAACTACGAATTAGGTAACCTACTAAGAAGAACTTGGATTCTGTTCTTAGCTTTAACTGCTTCTGCTATTACTAGCTAAGCTTCTCTAATTCTTTTCCCAAGTATAAGTAGGCCTAACTATACTTGTAATATACTCCTACTTGTTATCCGAAAGGTGAAGTACTATTATACTAGCTTCCTTCCTAATGCTTTATTATCCTTATACTTCTTCTTCAACTCTTCCTAGATAGCCTTTGCTATCTCCTTCTCTAACACAATCTCTTTATCTTCCTTACTAATATATAGTTAAATCTAGTAGATTGCCTTATAGTTCGACTTGTTAGTAATTAGGATAGATATAGAGGTCTTAATAGTTAAGAAAAGATCCTCTTCCTTTAGGAATATAGCTATCTTTCTAAACTACTATTCCGAGTTCTCTCTAGAGAGGACTAGGTATAGCCTCTTAACATTTGCTAATATGCTACTTATAACTGCTACTAAAGTTTAACTTGTAAGGTATTCTCTTTTAGCTTTGTTAGTTCTTCCTAAGTACCTTAGCCGAGAATCGAATTTTCTATGTTTTGGACTAGAATATAGTTCTTAGCTTAGATATATAGAGAGAAAATCAAACCTTAAGCTAGACTATCTAGTAAAGGATTAATAGTCGCTAAGACTCCTTTCTCTTAGCTAGAGCTTCTAGGATTCTATCTTCTAAATAGCTATAGGGCGAATATGCCCTATGTTACTATATATAGCACGTGTGTATATAGCTTTAGGAACATGCCCCTATAGCACCCTCTAGCTTAGGAACCTCCTAGAGCTACTATATACAAGATGAAGGTAGGTTTATAACTCCTCTTAATCTTAGATCCCTTTGGACCCTAGGGGTAGTAAGAGGTTTAGTTAGTCTCTAAAGTATTATTAGCTAATAGCAGGCCTTAGCGAACCTGCCTTGCAACTATTCCTCCCTGAATATAACCTACCTAGTATAAACTAGTCTTCTAGTTTCCAAGATCTTCCTTTAAATAGTTAGGTAAGTCCTATCTATATAGCCGTCGTTAGAAGCTAACTCCCTCTAACAGCCTAACTATTCTTCTAATATTGTCCTCTTCTGCTTTCTAGTAGCAGGAAACTAGTCTAATCTTCTAGTGTTAATAGACTATAGCTGTATTTGGCTAGGCGCCTAACCCGGCGCCCTATAGAGTTTGTTCTCTATCTTTATATAGTCGTGTAGTAACCTTCTACTTGAGACTAATATGCATTCTGGGACCTTCCTATCCTAGTATATGCTATACTTTCTGCTATCTAGCTTGTGCCCGTAAGACTACTTCTCTTACTACTAACCCTCTTGAATGCCTTAGCTTAGGTACTACCTTTTGCTCTTCTCCTAAGGTGCCTTTACTACTACCCTATAGCACTTGCTGTTTTAATCTTCCCTTAGTGCTAGACTATCTAGCTATAATTGCAAACCCGGGCTTATAACCTATTAGATTTCAGGAGTGCAGCGGATAGAAGTACAAAGGGAACCCTCCCGGCGCAAGTAGTTAGAGAAGGTTAAGTAGCTACCTAACCGATAGAAATAAAAGATATACCCTACTACTAAGGAGTCTCTAAGCCTAAAGTACTACATGCCTAAGGTATAACTATTAGACAGAGAGACATAGTGTTCCCTAGGGTACCAAAATCCGATAGTACTAACTTTATTAGAGATTCTAAATAGAGTAGTTATCTAGCTTCTAAACTAATTATACTTAGTAAAGATTCTATTTTTATTTTTATTATTATAGAAGTAGAATTCTAGGTATAGCTTAAGCTAGTATTTAGTATATCTATAAAGGAAGGTAGAGGCAAATAGTATCTTATTTTTATTCTTAACTTTATTAAACCTAAAGTATAAAGCTAGTTAATTAAACTAGGTAGATAGTTTGTTATAGTCTCTATAGTAGAGATCTAGCTTAGCAACTTTAAGATCTTTAAAGTCGAGTTGTCTAGCGTTTGCCTAGGTTTGTAAAGATTAAATAGTTCCTACTTTACTAGAAGTAGAAGTTCCTCTAGAGCTTCCTATAATAGATATATTATAAAAGTATATAAAGCTATTAGGTTATAGAGGACCTAATAATCTTACTAAGTAGAGGCTAAGCTTAATCTAGTTAGAGCTTATTAATATATCTATAAGAGAGTAAGTAAAAAAGGTTCTTATATTCTAATTAGTAAAATAGAATAGTAAGTTATATATAATAACTATCTATAACTATAATATTTATTACCTATATATATAAAGGAGATTTCTAGTTTTATTAATTACTCTAATTACTCTAATTAAGGCCTACTTAGTATAATTAGAGTACTTAGTATAATTAGTAGTAGGCCTAGTCTAAGCGCTACTAATTACTTCTATATATAATATATACCTAGAAAATCTATAGAGATATTCCTATAGTATACGAACTATAATACTCGCTTCGTATCTAGTACTCTATAAAAGTATTATATATATATATATATATTTTAAAATTTTTTTCGAAGTAGTAGGCCTAGATTATATTACTACTTTTTATTAGCTTATTTAGAGGCTAAAGCTAGTAGTACTTATATATATACTTGCTCTTGTCGCACTTGTATTTGTAGGTAGATAGAATAGTCTTCTCGCCTAGAGTATAAGCCTTAGTAGCCTCTATCTCTTAAGCTACCTATAGTATTAGAGTACCTTCTTTAGCTTTAGTATCTTTTTTATAGTTTATAAATATATCCTTATTATATTTATTATAGAATATAATATTACTTATATATTTCTAGCCGACTATAGCCTAGTAATAGAAGATAGAAGTTCTAGACTATTTCTTGAACTATATATAGTTCTAGTAATAGTACTTATTAGATAGCTATATTACCTATATAGTACCTCTCAATTCAATTATAAAGTAGACCTCGTCTATAAACTATACCTTCTTCTACTACAACTAAGGTAGTAGTCTATAAATATCTATAAAAGTCTATTTTTTTTTAATATTATATACTTTTAAATATAACTTCTAACAAGCTTTGTACTTATAATATCTAGCTATATTTATAGCCTCTTTGACTTGCTATAGACTTTTTAATCTAGGTATAAACCTCTTTTTTAACTCCTTCTATATTATAGTTCTATACTTATAGTTCTAGTAGATATATTCGATTATCTTTCTAAGTAGTTTTTTTATAATTATAGGCTTCGGACCTCGAGGGCCTTTATATATATATTTTGTGCCTTTCTTATACTTCTTAGATATCTATTATTTAATACTATAATAGCTCTTATCTATCTAGTTCTTAATCTCTTATATTATAAGCTATATATCGAATCTAAGTATCTAAACGCGACTAATGCATTCTATATCGGCTTCGCATCCTATAGGGCTTCGCTTCTTCTTCTTTTTATATAGTATACTAGGCTACTATCTACAAACAAAAACTCCTATATAAAAGCCCTAGTTCTTAGCTTTATAACAGACTATAAATAATATTAATACAATCGATATTTGCAGTGTTATACGAGTTGGCGCTAAGGCGGTGTGGGAGGGACAGTATGCGGGCTGGCCCGCCAAACAACTTTGCACCGAGCCTCGCTCGGGCTTTGTTCGCATTATGGGACTGGCTGAGCTCCCACTCTTCGCACATGTCATCGTCGCTGTCGCTGTGCGTATCGATATGTTCACTCGCAGACGTCGCAGAAATCGAAGAAACGGCAACAACTCATGGCAACTGTTCACTCAAAGCACAAGTCATCGATATCATCTGAAACTCGTTGACTCAACTGTACTCTCTACTCACGATCAATCCCTCTATAGATCGCCAACATTGATCAAACGACAGATTGGAGCCGTCTGCTTAGTCGGAGTACCCATCTGACATCCTTGTCGTCGTCCCGCAGTTTTCGAGCAACCTTAAGATAAGAGTTCATTTCGGATCAGGCTCTCGTGTTGTTACAGCACGGAAAGGTTCGGGACTGGTGAACTTGATGTTCGCACGCTTCTCATACCGGTACTCACAAGCCACGGCAATATGGTGCGAGCCATGAGCAATATGGAGATGCCATCACGGAACAGAGAGTGATCTCAGTCTCTGCAGCATGCTTGTGTGGAATCGCAACGCGATACGTATGCCGAAGCAGAGCGCAGTTTACAGCAGGTTAATCGATTCTCAATGGGTATAGCAAGCACAGTTGACATCTGGCTGTCTTACCATTGATTGAAGACCTCATCATGGATTTTTCAAATCAGCTCCACAAGCACACAGAATGGCTTTTGGCTGCTCCAGCCCTGCGGTGCTGCGCCAACTATAGAGACCGGAAACTTGGATGTGGAGTTCCTCACGTGTTTGGTACCAGAGATGTCACGAGTCGAAGAGAATTCCACATCTTGGTTCTGGGTCCGGCAGCAATATATGGTAGAACCGAGACAGACACGTAAGGTCGGGACGGCTTGGCCCCTGACTCTTCCCTCCGCTTGGAACTCGGAAAAATGCGAACGTCGCTTCTCTTTGGTACCGCTGCGGCAATCAGACCGAGACATGTCTTGTGTTCCTGAATCGATTGCATGGTACCGTGAAGGGAGCAGAACCAGGGAGTCAGATGTCTAGTCGGCGTTTGATGAAGGATCTTGGTCGACTATACTGTACTATAGCATGCGGGTCTAGTTGGCATATTGGCGATCTTATGTTGGTTACTGATGACTTCAGTGAGTGGCGTGCATGGGTTAGTGGCGCTGTGAGGAGAAGAGTCGGCGGTGCGCATATGGATCAGCATGAGAATGTCCTGTTGAGGTGAGCATCGCGCAGGCTGTGCATAATGAGTTGGAATCAAGGCATATACCGGAGGCATGCATCTACGATCCAGGATGGTGGTTACTTAGCTAAGAAGCTCTGGAAAGCCTTATTGTCAATGGCAACATTGCCGACTGCGCGCAGCTTTCGTCGACCCTCCTTCTGCTTTTCCAACAGCTTGCGTCTTCGGCTAATATCTGCAGCATGCAGCTTCTGCAGCACATCTTTCCTGAACGGCTTGATCGTCTCTCTTGCAACAACTCTCTTGCCAGCCACAGCTTGTATGACCACTTCAAACATTTGCCGATCGACGTGTTCCTTGAACTTGGTGACCCAAGCCTTGCCGAGTCTCTCGGCTTCAGAGTAATGAATAACTCTGGCAACAGCGTCCACAGGCACTTTGTTGACGTTGAGCTGAAGCTTGATGATGTTTGATTGTCGATAGCCGGCGTCCTCATAGTCTAGACTAGCATAACCCTTTGTCGCACTCTTAAGCTTTCCGAAGAAATCGTCGACCAATCGCTCCAGGGGTAGCAAGTACTTCAAGATGACTTGTGTGGAGGTGAAGAACGAAAGAGATTGCTGTTCACCTCGATTACCCTCACAGAGCTTGATTATGTCGCCAAGGTAATCCTGAGGGAAAGTGATCGTGCACTCGACATATGGTTCCTGCAACTGTGCGACAGTCTGGTGTACTTCTTGGTTCTCCGGAAAGTGGTTGGGGTTGGTGATGATCTCTTCTTTGCCATCTCGACGTATCACCTTGAATGGCACTGAAGGCGGCGTGATGATGATGTTGGCGCCATGCTCCTGCCTCAGCCGATCTTCGAAGACTGAGCAATGCAGCGTTCCCAGAAAGCCGAGTCGCCAGCCGGCTCCAAGTGCCTCGCTGCTCTCCTTCATGACAGTGACAGATCGATCGTTTAGCGTGACCTGGTTGATACTGTCCTCCAAGTGCGCGTAGTCACCCTGATCTGTAGGGAAGGCGGCCACGAAGACCATAGGCTTTGGCTCCACGAATCCAGGTAGCGGCTTGACCACATCCCACGCCTTGTATGCCACGGTTGTATATGTATCACCAATCTTCGCCTCTTTACTTCGCTTCATGCCTGGGTTCATGTAGATGTAGCCCAGCTGACCCGCTCGCAAGCACTTTTGAGGTATTTCGAGGGGATACATGATGCCAACCTCTCCTGCGATGTACTCCAGCCCGGTGACATAAGATACCAATCGATCTCCAGCTTTGACCTTGCCCTCGAAGATCCGCACCAGCAGAATGACACCCTTGTAGTTGTCATACCAACTGTCGATAAGCAGCAGCTTAAGTGGTGCGCTCTCATCGCCTATAGGCGCTGGTATCTCGGCCACGATCTGCGGTAGTAGCTTCGCCACATTCAGCCCAGTCTTCGCAGATACCATGACCGCATTCGAAGAGTCCAGCTCGAATGTACCTCGCAGTTGCTCAATGGTGCGCTGCGTGTCCGCAGTAGGCAGATCGACCTTGTTCAGTACAGGCACCAGAGTCAGGTCCTGCGCAAAGGCAAGATAGAAATTGGCCACCGTCTGCGCCTGTATACCTTGCGAGGCATCAACCAGCAGCAGCGCTCCTCCACAGCTGGCGTAACTTCTACTGACTTCAGCGCGAAAGTCGACATGCCCAGGCGTATCGACCAGATGCAGCAGGTAGTCATCGCCATTGTGATTGTAGATCATCGAACATGTCTGTGCCTTGACAGTAATGCCACGTTCTCGTTCCACATCCAGCTTATCCAGAATCTGCTTGTTGCCGCCGGTGGGAATAGTGCCTGTCAGCTCGAGGAGACGGTCGCTGAGTGTGCTCTTGCCATGGTCGACGTGCGCGACGATGCAGAAATTGCGGAAGCGCTCGATGGGGATCTTCGCAATGCGCTGCTCGACAGCGGCAGGATCGTGGAGCGAGTGCGCTGGTCTTCTCTGTCCAGCAAATGCAAGCGCATATTGTGCTGCCGCGAAGTTCGCGCGCAGGGTGGCGGACGACTGCCAGGAGCGGCAGAAGCCAGCAATTCCTCTAGTCGCCAGGAAACATTGTCGCATTGATGATGATGAGATCCGGTACCATCATCTGCTTGGTGATGGCTAAACAGAAAAGAGCTCCCGCAACTTCTGGAAAGTCGCAGTCTTGGCGTTGTCCTTCGCGACTGCCTCTTAGAACTCTGTATAAACAAAGCGTGACAATCTCGTGAAGACCAGCGTATACCACACCAAACACACTCAAGATGGTGGCCGCAGCTCGAGAACCATCAACAAAGAAGGCATCGTCCTCGAAGACGTCGGAAGATGCGAAAACGCACAAGCTCTCGCTCAAAGGCAGCTCGAAACAGGTCACGGAGTTCTTCGAATATGCCACAAATACAATCCTCTTTCAGCGAGGCGTCTACCCTCCAGAGGACTTCACAGCGTGCGATATACAATCGTAGTCTAGACGAGAACCGCACTGATGTTGTCACAGAGTCAAGAAGTATGGCCTCAATATGATGGTGACGCTAGATGACCAAGTCAAGGCCTACATCAAGAAGATCATGTCACAACTAAGCAAATGGGTTCAAAAGTCCAAGATCTCGAAGCTCGTAATCGTGGTCACGTCCAAGGAAACTGGCGAACATGTCGAGAGATGGCAATTCGATGTCAACATCTTCAACGAGGACAGCAAGAAGAAGTCTCGATCTTCTGCCGGCGATAAGGAGAACTCTACACCTGCTGCAGGCAGTGAAGCTGCTCAGCCTGAGAAGACAGAAGCAGAGATCCAATCCGAGATTCAAGCGCTGTTTCGACAGATTACCGCATCTGTCTCGTTCTTGCCGATGCTGGATGGAAATTGTACCTTCAATGTGCTGGTATATGCAGATGCGGACAGTGAGGTACCTTTAGAATGGGGTGATTCAGATGCAAAGGAAGTGAAGAATGCGGAGAAGGTGATGTTGAGGAGTTTCTCGACGCAGAATCACAGAGTTGATACCGTGGTATCTTACAGGTATGCTCTTTACTGCACAGATCGGATGTTTCTCCGCTAATACCTTCCAGGCTTGCCGACTGATTCGATATGCTTCGAGTATATAACGTTGCGAGCGATGATGGGGTAACGTCGAAGGCGTCAATGGGGTTCTAGAGACGGACAAGTCAACCTTGTGATGGCAATGCCTTGGGCAGGAAAGTGATGCCGGATGTGATGACGGAGTCCATGGAGTTCTTGAGGAATGATATTCTGCCTCTTGTTCGATTAACATGCACTTCCCGGTTTCTCAAACAGCATGTGGAGATGTGTTCGAGGTCAGAGACGAGAAGCAGTTGGAATACTCGGCACCGGACAACGCCGCAGAGGCCGTTCGAGGTGTATGAAACACGAACCCGGTCGCTTGCACGTGTCGTGGCTGTATAGCGTGGCGCCATCTTTGCAAGGACAAGCTCAGCAGTAAAGGGCTTATCTGGCTGAACAAGAGGCCGAAGCAGAAAGTGTATCTCTCATCTTCGACTCGTTCCAGGCAGTTCCATGCAGAAGCTACCTTTCTTCTGGTGCGATTGCGTTCTCTTCTGGCGCAAGTTTGACGTCTCGTCACAAACTCCTGCTCAACTAGGCACCTTCTTGCCAATTCAGTATTGTGATGAGGCATACATACGCTCCGGAGACAACCGGTAGCCACAGGATGAAGCACAGTAGGCTGCATGAAATGTACCAGGTAGCCATGTGCGATAGCACAAGCCGCAACGACAAAAGCAATACATCCCTGTGATACGGCCACGTGGGGGTCAACGTGAGGTCGTACGTTTGGTGAGGCACCAGCGTTGTTTATTAGTTGATATGCTGAGAAGTATACCTTGTAATAAGCTCGAAGTTTCACATGAAGACTTGAGGCTCTCGGCAGTAAGTTCGATAGACACGGGTGTGGCTGCGTGCCTGCAGAGAAGCTTTGAAGAATATGCGCGCAATGCGGATGGGCCGAATCCGATAAGAATGACCTTGCTGGTATCTTTGTATCTATGTATCTTTTAGGGCAGTCAATGAAGTTCAGCCGAGTCGAATCTTCACGTGTGGTACAGCTGCAGTAGAGTTGACGTGGGTTGATCGGTGAACGATAACATCTCAAATGCGTAGTCTAGACGTTGATGAGGCTCTTTGTCGTCGTTGTTGATCGGTAGCATGCTTAACCCATAGCCATAGGATGCAGCTTGTATAAGGCCCAATTCAGAGTGCAATCCGACCAATATAGTGATGTGATACTTGGGATCTGGGCGCGTAGCGAACGCTTTGCATTGGAGGTGGACGCCCAGGTCTGTAGTTGTATCGATATTGCTGGCGAGGACTGTGGTAATGATCACAGTTGATCTCGAAACTCTGGTCAGCCGGGCAGACTGTGTTATCAACAATGCTGATTAGCAGTGCGAGCGCAATGTCCCAGATGTTGGGAGCGTGAGCGGATGCGCGCTTGCCGTTGATCAGACCGAATGATGATGGACTCAGTCTGATCTTCGTCGGTGAACAGTACCTATCTCAATGCTAAGCTGGCCAATCGATGATGACGATAGGTATACCAGTAGATCGACTCGCTCAGAAAGAGAAGAGAGACGTTCTGCTGAGTTCAAGCGAATAGCACGGCCCCTCGTCGCGCACGTGTTGAGGTCGGAGTGCACGACTCCACGCATCGCTTACAACAGGCAAAATCAGTTGGGCTTTAGCCAAATCATGCTGACGCTGCTGCTGAACATATGCAGAAACTGCACCGTGAAGACCACGCCACATTCGCAGTCGCCTGCCATCGGACATCGCTAGGAGGGGCCTTCCTCATGCTCGAATAATGGTGGTCCAAAGGCCAGATATATAACGTTGAGAAGCGGGTCCTACGCAGGTTGCAGACAAGCATTATTCGATAGCTGGTGGGTCCGTACGCACGCCAGACCGGAAGTGAAGACTGCCTCTAGGCCCACTTTCATGATCTTCTGTACAGTAGTGCCAGGTACCGGAGATAAGATATCCACTGGATACCACGATATCGTTGATTGAGGCTTGAAAGATCTGCTCAGAAGTAATCGCGAGCCCGCAATGCTCAGCAGGTCGTGATGTGTTTGCTGGATCATCCAAGTGCAGGCAGGCGGGACTGATCAGCATCACTGCGCGAGTCTGTGCGAGTGGTACAGTTGCACAGACGTATCGGTGCTTGCGATGGACATAGTCTGGACCTGCAAGCTGTAGGGCTGTTCATGACTAGGCACAAATCTTGTCACTACTATCTTCATGATATGCCACTTCGGAGTGCCAAATTCTGCGACTCCGCACCGGTCATGATAGCTGCAATACTGTGCTCAGGCGCAGCGTAAAGTGTCGCAGAATTGAGGTCTTGGTCATGCCTTCCGGATTGTAGTCTCTTCGAAGACTGGTTTCATAGCCGGTTGTGATTTGGCACTTGATACGAAAGAGGCGTCCACGCTACACACGAAGACGACTAGGATCATCGCGTGAGAGGACTAGAACACAAAGGTTGGTATGCACTCACTGTGGACTTAGTTTTCGCGGTGTCCGCTTGTAAATCAGGTCTGAACATGTTGACGTGAGGTGTTGAAAATGCAGCACCGCAGAGCTGTTCCATCCGAGACAGCACCGCTGAGCTGTCGCGCACCGAGACCACGGCTGCCGGCAGACAAGTTCGCTACCTGAGATCTGGCGCCATGCGTGTCTCAGCTGAAAAACGAGTGTTGAAAGTCTGGTAAGCAGGAGAAGGAGGCAAAACTTGCTGCTAGTCGGCATGGCAAGAACAACGGAGTCCAAGGATGGCGCTTGCCGAGCGCCGACAAGGCTCCGATTTCTTCCAACAACACGTTCTCCCGAGACAGCTTCCATGAACTCGCTCACGCAAGCGCAATAGCCCGGAGTCCTACACGAACACTCGAAGCGAACCCGAATATCCTCATCACTCTGGCGAAAACACTTCAAAGGAAAAATCTCCACTTCGCGCGCCGCTTGACTCACGAATTTGGAACAAAACATGCAGCTTCCCGCTCTCAAGATAGGACTTCAACCGACAAACCATGCTGCTATCTGCATATCTTCGCCTGCGGAGCGGCTGCTTGCATCTACGATATGATCCTGCTGAATGCCAATTCCAGGAGTGTACCAATGCTATCTTGGGCGAACGACCGCTCTGCAGCAGCGGCGATGCGCTTTGAAATAAGCTTCGACTCGTCTCGGAACTTGCAGCTCAGCGCCTGGTAGTCGGTCTGCGCCAGATGGCGGCCGACCCAAAAGCAACCGTGGCAATGCAAGCTAGGGTCGATCACCCAAAAGCTCTCACCAAGGTGCCAGATCAGGCAAGTGATAGGAATCCTCATGCCACAAGGGGACTGCCGATATGCACAGTGACTGCACGTCTGCGGCTGCAACTTCACCTGTTTAGTTGGCAAGACATGCTTGATCTTGGTGTGTTGAGGACATTGCTTTGAACGTGCGAAGTGCGAAGACGGCCGCACATGTCCGACTACTTTTGCAATCATTTCGCCTGAGTGCTTGGCACAGCCCCGAATACCGTGGCCGTCAAGTCTGCGCTATTCTGTGCCACCTCATGGCCGACTTTTCGGTTCCTGCTCTGAGAACCTTGCGATGGTGGTGCAGTCCAGTAGTCATGATTGTTCTAGCTGAACTTCCACACCAGATTCGCCATCCTGTCTCTACAAAGCGCCACCGTAGCGACCCTCGAGACATGTGTGAACTGCCTTGCCTTGCTGCGGACGGCGCTCTGATTGAGGTGGGCCGGTGTCAGAGTAGCGGCGAAGGCAGTCGATCTGTTCATCCTGCGATACGGGCCTACTGCGATTCAACGCAATACAACGAGTACTTGGCATCACAGAGGACGACAGCACGATTATGCAGATGGTCGTTTAGGTTCATGGCTGCCAAACTCAAGATCAAAATGGAGTTTAGCTGCGACTTCATCGCAAGCCGAGCTGAGACTAGCTCGTACGGCATTGAGTAAGGCACTAACAACCTTATTTGGCACCGTGAGCACGAGCTCTTCCTAAAGCGACCTAGCGTTTCTCATGATACCGTAAACGGATCCGTGTTAGATCTTCTAGGATATGGGATGATGGCTTGCTTCTCGACTCCCGCCAGCGATACAAACCTACCACCACGCTATTCCATGGTGGCGGTCGAGATGCCTCAAGGCAGGCGATGCGCTCGGACCCATCGAAGAAGGTTTCGTCGAACAGCCAGGTAGCTGGCAGATCCAGCGCTATGGCATTGATATACTACCTTCAACGCCCCTACTTGCTAAGGATTCTATTCTTCAGTTGTTTGCTCGTCTTGCATCCCGGTTACTAGGCATCTTGCCTTCCTTCACTCGCTCTTCAAGTGTTCGTGGTCCACATATCTGGTCCAGCACTATCACTCTTCGCGGTATACAGAACATCACAGCATCGATTCGACAGTACATATATCGTGTCGACCCTACCACACTCAGGACGCTTCAGCTCTGCTGATCTGTCAACGGCGTCACTTTCAAGATGGGTCTCCTATCGTATGTCAAGCCCAAGAAGGGCAAGAAAGAGGAGGAGCAGAACAAGCAGGAGATGACAGAGAAACCCTCCATCGATCAAAGCATCGTCAGCACAGCTGCGCCAACACCAGGCAATGCCACTCCAGGATCATGGTCACGACCAGCATCACTATACCCAGTGGGCGACTTCCGCAACTCACAAGCCGACGATATCAACGAGATCAAGTGCGATGTCATGGTCAACTGGCTGTACCAACAACAAATGGAGCGTCTCTGGACTGCAGGTGGGATGGATGAAGGTGTGGTCTTGAAGAAGTCCCGAGGGCAATACGCGTGCTGCCCTGCCGATATCATCGAGGAGCCATATGGTTTCTGCAAAGCCATTGAGACTCTCAACGTTCGAGTGAGTACCACAAGCCATTACAAGTGATATCGATCAATACTAATTTGTTCTTCAGGTTGCCATGACTGTCAACACAAGAGTCATCAAGCTCTTCCTTCACAACAACGACCGACCATACGTTCCGCTGAAGAACGGTCTTCGACTCCAGGTGCTTCCTGATATCTCATACCTCCCACGTTGCCAGAAGCATCAATTTGCCGCCTTCATTGCAGACCGTGGTCTCCTGGTCGTGTGGGACGATGAGCCTCGCCACCTCCTCGATCGTGCCCACAAGATCGAGAAGTCGCTCATGGAGATGATCTGGGATGACAGCTCCTCCATCGATGAGAAGAAAGAAGGCAGCGTCGCCGTCCACGAAGTCGATGGGTCCGACAGCGCTTCCGATCTGGAGGCCAATGGTTTGGAGAAGCCCAGAAACGTCGTGCTATACCAGGCCATCCTTTGCGCTCTCACCATCGCCTTGTCCATCTTCTGTCTTGGTCTCGGTATCCGTGTGCTGGTAGTTGAGATGATGAACGATCACAGCTACATCCGCATGGCCCTCCTCTGTGTGCTGCCTCTTCAATTCTGGGTTGGACTCTTCTTCTTCCAATCGCTCATTGGTAACCTTGCTCAACTCATCGGACCTATCTCCCAGATGGGCACCAACACCAAGTTCTACTCGGGATTGAAGCCCAAGCGTCTTCGACGTGGCGAGGGCGGCCTCCCACACATGACAATCCAGATGCCTGTATACAAGGAAGGTCTTAAGGCTGTCATTGAGCCAACTATTGCTTCCATCAAGAATGCCATCTCAACCTACGAAATGCAGGGCGGCACTGCCAACATCTTCGTCAACGATGATGGTATGCAACTCATCAGCGAAGAGGATGCCCGCGCGCGTCAGGACTACTACGATGAGCACAACATTGGATGGGTCGCCAGACCAAAGCACAACCCAAAGCCTGCTGAGGGCGAGGAGGTCTTCCTCCGCCGCGGAAAGTTCAAGAAGGCCTCGAATATGAACTACGCCATGTGGGTCAGCAACCGCGTCGAAGACAAGCTCGCTGTCATCGAGCGTCGTCAAGGCTGGACTCAAGAAGACGAGGCCAACGCATACCGCGATGCTCTCTCTGAAGTTGTCGACGAGGACGAAGGACGTACCTGGGCTGATGGCAACATTCGCATGGGTGACTACATCCTTATCATCGACTCCGATACTCGTGTGCCTACCGACTGTTTCCTTGACGCCGTCTCCGAAATGGAGGCATCGCCACAGGTCGCCATTATCCAATACTCCTCCGGTGTCATGAACGTGACAGACTCTTACTTCGAGAAGGGTATCACCTTCTTCACCAACCTCATCTACACTGCCATTCGATTCGCTGTCGCAAACGGCGACGTCGCACCTTTCGTCGGACACAATGCCGTCCTGCGCTGGTCTGCGGTCCAGTCTATCGGCTACGAATGCTACTACGGCGACGAACGGGAGAAGTTCTGGTCTGAGGACACTGTATCGGAAGATTTCGACATGGCTCTTCGTCTGCAAACCGCTGGCTACCTCGTTCGTCTTGGTGCCTACCAAGGTGATGGCTTTAAAGAGGGTGTTTCCTTGACGGTTTACGATGAACTGGCACGTTGGGAGAAGTACGCTTATGGTTGTTCTGAGCTTATTTTCCAGCCCTTCCGTTACTGGCCAACACGTGGACCCTTCACAAAGCTGTTCCGCCGCTTCATCTGCTCCGGCATGCCACTTGCATCGAAGTTCACCATCATGGCTTATGTTGGTACCTACTTCGCACTCGGTTCTTCCTGGATTTTGACATTTGCCAACTACTTCCTCCTTGGTTGGTTCAACGGTGCCCTGGATCACTACTACCTATCGTCTTGGAGCATTTGGTTCGCCATCATCATCGTCTTCTCCGGTCTTGGCAACGTTTCTCTTGCAGTCCTGAGATACCGAACTGGAGAATGCTCCTTGATCAGGGCGCTTTTCGAGAATTTCTCCTGGGTGCCACTCCTCATGATCTTCCTGGGAGGTGTCTCGATCCACGTCTCGCAAGCACTCTTGTCACACTTGTTCAGCATTAACATGACATGGGGAGCCACGAGCAAGGAAGCAACGGACACGACCTTCTTCGCAGAAATCCCAATGCTGCTCAAGAAGTTCAAGGGCACCTTCATCTTCTGCTTCGGTTCCATTGCCATGATGATTGTGTTTGCCACTGTTGTGCCTTACTTTTGGAAGATTGATTCGTTCATCGCGATCTTCCCACTCAGCGCGGTTATTGTTGGGCATCTCTTGTTGCCTATAGCACTCAATCCGGGTCTGATGAGGTTTACATGGTAAACTCATCTGTACATTCTTTTTTATTGCATCAGAAGCGACTAGACACATCCCTAAGCAAGGGTAATATAGAGACAGCATTATTTATGACACGAATGGACGATGCACATATTGCATGACTACCAATCATCGATACTCTACCTTTCTTTTGTCCTGTCTACACTACACTGCTCACTGCCATATCATCTTCACCCACATCAAAGCACTGCAGATTGATGATGTCTGTGGATCAACATGATCTTCGGAGCGCGACTCTTGCTGCCGACGCCCATGTGTTTCATGCTATATCCGGAGCCGACACCGTCGTATCATGATGTGCAGCGACGTTGCGATAGCTAGCGATGGAGATCTACCGTATATTAAGTAATGGCCGCTTATATACCGTATAGTATGCAGGTACATACCGGTATATATACTCCGGGCAGGACTCGAGGTGGCCTGGATACGGCTGATTACCATAGATTACCACGCTTGCTCATGGTTATCGACGTATTGCATAACACTCCAGTGCGTATATACTCAGATCAGCCCGCCGAGAACGTATATACTGTCTATTATACGCCGTATATGGTATATACCAACTGGTACACTCCATCCCTAGCGATAGCATGCTTTGCAGCGCCGTTGCTGTCGAAGATACTGATGATGGGTCGCCAAGCAGCTGACAAGGCATTCGCTTGATCCGGTTAACGAGAGCATGATTTCCACCTACATCACCAGACGAACGGGAGATTAGATAGTGGGCCAAACAATCTGTAATTCGGATCTTGTTTCTCGTAAGGAGTCATGAACCAAAAGCCGTCGTGTGCCTGATTCTGGCCACAGCGCCCACATGTTGTCTCGAGCTGGAACCTGAAGAGCGAGTACAATTATCTGTCATAGCAGCATCAGTGGCATACAGTATACAGCTTAGCATATGAGGAGCAAACTCTGTGTGTGTTTTCCTGACTCGCCTGTTATGGCAATATTGCATCGCAAGATCTATGCTGCAGCTCATGCCGCCGCTCGTCTCAATCCCAAACATAGGAGCTTCCGTAGCTATCATCCGTCTTCATCCCAAAGGTCGTAAAATGCACACGGCTGGTAGTGCAAGCATGTGCAATGGACGGCAGAAAGCGAATTCGCATTCGATAGCGCGCGCGTGCTGCGGTACGCGGCGCGTGCCTGATCTTCGACCAGGGTGATGATCCGGCAGAATCGGTCCAAAAGACCATTGGCGCTCGTCAGACTTCAGACGCGCAGAAGAAGTGCAGAAGTGCAGCCTGCATGCATACGACAAGACGAAACGAGACAGCCTCGACAGAATTCAGCAGGAACGTGGCAACGACAGACGAGGTACAGCCAGAAACATCGAAGGAAGAGAGCCACGCCGCATTATTGCAGAGAGAGTGCATATGTGCATATGCCACGTTGGCAATCCTTCCATTCACGGCCACCTCATTCGATGCGCGCTCGTATCTTCTGACGCTGAGCCTGCACGATGGACGAACTGCAGGCGCGGCACAGGAAAGAGCAGCAGGACCTGCAGAGTCGTGTCACGCAGAAGAAGAAGCAGGCGAGTAAGAAGACGCGAAAGGCTGTAAACGATGAATGCGACCAGCTGGAGCGCGACCTGAAAGCCACTCAGGCTCGCGAGATCGCAGAGCTGCATGGTGAGGCAGTGGTGAGCGATGAGCCTTCTGCTGAAGAGCTGGAGAAGCTCACCCTGCAAGTCGACGACGATGATGAGCCTGCCACAGCGCGAGCCAATGGCGCAGCTAATGCTTCTTCTGCAGACCCAGAGCTTGTTGGAGAGGACAGCACCGCTTCTTCCACTGCGCCTGGCAAGAAGCGCAATCGTCAAAAGGACAGACTGGCCAGACGTGCAGCGGAGCAGGAAGAGATTGCGCGTCAAGCAGCAGAAGAGGCGGCCAACCTGCCCGACTTGAAAACGCAAGAGCGCACACGTATGCTGGAGTCCATGAAAGAGCACAAACTGGTCGAAAAGGAGATACGTGCCGATGGACACTGTCTGTACTCTGCCATTGCAGACCAGCTTGAGCAGCTAGAGATCCCACTTGGCTCAGAACCAGGTGAGCAGCCTGCTGTACCATACAAGGTCGTTCGAGCCAAGGCTGCAGAATACATACAAGAGCACCAAGATGACTTTGTGCCGTTCTTGGAAGAGCCTCTGTCCGAGTATGTGCACAAGGTGCGAGATACTGGCGAGTGGGGTGGTCAGCTTGAACTCATGGCACTTGCGAAGACGTACGGCACCAATATCAGTGTGCTACAGGACTTTGGACGTGTTGAGAAGATCGAAGGCGCCAATGACAAGCATGCGAAGACCATATGGCTGGGATACTATAAGCATGGATTTGGACTTGGAGAACACTACAACAGCTTGAGATGTATGCCTTGAAAGTTCTCGCCTAAGCTTCCGATTTCTTCTGGTTGTCATCTGGAGTGTACACGAACCCGGTTCTCCTCCTACTTCGCACAAAGATCATCACTGCATATGCTAGGCCTGCCCAGAACGGTAGACTGGACGACAATATCAGCCTGGCATGCTCTTCTCAGCTGCGTCGACTTGAGGTACTTACGGCGTGGAAACGAAGTGCGCAGTCAAAAGCCAGTGTAAGAAGTACGGCCGCAACTCGTATTGCTGGAGTTGCCACAGACTGATGGGCGTAATGGTAGTCCATAGCAGCGCCTTGAAAACCTGCGAGCCCAAGTACACGGACGGCTGTAGTAGATGGTGGGACCAGAGCACTATCTCGACTGGTGCGGCAACGAAAGCCAACAACTCCAAGGCCAGCGCGAGGGCGTGTGTACTACATATGGTCAGCCGACTGCAAGATGAGTTGTCCAACGTACATACGCGACTACTTTGCGACCAGCGCCCGTCTCGTCCATCATGAGGTACACGAGCACCCAGATGCTACCGAGGATGGTAGAAGTCTGAAAGAACCAGAGCAACCATAATGGAAGAGCATGGTAGAGCTTACGAGGATAGTCTCCGTACATACTGACTGATGAGTTCTGACGACGAAACTGCCTGTGGCAGTGGCCTTTCCATATCTATGCCGCAGATCCTTCTGCTGTGCCATACTGGTTGCAGACGAAGAAGTCCTCTAAGCAGACAATTGTCGGAGTGCTTCACCAGGCGCTTGATGGGACGAGGCTCTGAAAGTCAATATTGAGACGAAAGGCAGAATACCACGACTGTACGCGCTTCCGGACCTATGGCTGCGGCGTGGAGTTTCACCTCGCCGCATTGGGAAGGGACGAAGCGCCTGCCAAGGATTTAGCACAACTCCAACAGGCAGTGAATTTCACCGCAACGCTTTGCATCACGAACCTTGCCAACGCGATGATGGACATACGGTTTTATCTTTAACTGCTGACTCTTCGGAGTGTCGTTTCGATGATACCGAAACCAGTGCGAATGGCTTCACGGACGAGAAAGATGAAGTGAGGCCAAGACGAATGTGAATAGATCAATGGCATCTGCTTTGCAGGCTATGCTGCTGATCGTGGAGACAGGAAGATTCAAGGATAGTAGTAAGATCACAAGTTCGCTTTGCTTTCCCTCGCCTCCAAGAACTTCTTCGGTATCGGCACATGTACCGCTCTTATAAACTCACCAAAGCCTTTTCCAAGTGCATCAAGGATTTTGCTACTGGTTACACCCCTGCCTAGCGGACCATATACTACGAAGTGCACAGCCAAAATATTCGGCATCTCGACACGCTCGATGTGGTACCAGTCCTGCCAGTCAGAACCCATCATCTCCTTCACTTTGGCCTTGGTGAGGAGAGAACGCAGCCACTCCCACTCTTGATCTGTCTGCACGAACAGGCCGAGGTTGACATTCGCACCTTTGTCGCCGCTACGACCCAAGGCAATGTCACCTATTGGTGCCATTACCGTCTCGCCGAAAGATGATAGGTCGACTGCAGATGTTGGCTCGTAATCCTCACGAGGAGCGAGAGCTTCTGTCTTGCCTGGAGGTCCTACTGCGTGTCTCGAGATATTCGAGGAGTCTTTCTCGATGATGGACACCCCTTCGTTCAACACTGCTTGTTCAATGATGCCGGGATAGAAGGCAATGTACGGCTTTGGCATGGCAGTCCTAAAGTCAAGCGACGAGTGGAATCCGGCGAAATGCTGCATCGAATTGATCGCAAAGGCAGGCAGGACCTTCGCTACAGCATCTTTGTCCTGTGCCTGCGCAAATACACGCATGTACGTGGTCGATGCCAGTTGGCAGGATGGATCCTCTTCTGGCCGGCCCACCCACTGGAAGTCCAATACATCAAGTTTATCGATCACTGACCATTCTGTCAATTTGGCTCGCATCTGAGCCTCGAGAAGAGCCCACTTCTTGGCTGTAGCATAGCCAGTTGCGTTGAAGAGCATCTCACATTGCCATCCACCTTTGTAGAACACTGCTAGTTTGGTTGTTGGTGGTGGAGGATAGCCTTTCGTCCCCGAGACTCTGACGCGGTCCTTGCCAACATCTTCAATCCTGATGTGCGTGGTGTCGGCCTTGACATCAGAGTTCAGATAGATGTTTCCCTGCAACTCATACAGAAACTGGCACTTCACCGTGTCCGCAGTCACAAAGCCATTCAATGCCTCGTGTTTCGTCACGATGCAGTCTCCGTTCGCCTCTACCTCAACGATGCCCAACCCGAGATTTAGCAGCTGAGGTATATCATACTTGTAAAAGCCAGCAAAGTTGGCTCCGGTGATATAGCTGGAACACTCGATTAGATGACCTGCGATCAGTGCACCAGCCAGGGCATCGAAATCATCGTCTTTCCATTGATGCCACCAGGCCGCAGCACCAATGACAGGACTCGCATCAGCTACACGACCGCAGATGACAATATCAGCACCTTCTCCCAGGCCTTTGCGAATAGCGCGTCCTCCAAGGTAAGCATTTGCGGATGTGATAGGATTGCGATCAGGATGGTCGAGGAACACTTTGGAGTCCTTCTCAAGCTTGATGTTGGCATTGTTCTTATCAAGATGAGGCAGATCGACATCGTCTGTTGTTTTAGACAGAATCTCTTCAATCCTTGGTAACAAGTTGTCGCCTTCGACATAGGCAACTGTAAGATCGAGATTCTTGGACCTGACGAATTCGTGGACTTTCAGCGCGAGTCCTTTAGGATTGAGCGAGCCACCATTGATGACGACCTTGATTTTCTTCTTAGCAAGAAGTTCTGCAGACATTTCTATGCCGTCCCAGGCAGTTTGACACCACCCAGAATGTTCGCCCTTCGTATATGCTTCGGCATCTGCATTCGTTAGGACACAAGCTATCGCCATATCGTCATGTCTCATCGCGTGTCTTGATATGGGTTGTGCCCAAGGGAGACTTACCGTTGCCTAGGTTGAGCTCTGCGAGGTAGTCGCCGGTTATGACATCGACTGGGCCATACTTCGCTTGATTATACCTATTCACAGATCAGCACGAGAAACCGGAATCGATGCTATGCTCGAGAGCTGTACTGAAGATCAAGGATCACCTACATATGATACCCGGGATCTGGTACTGCACCACTGCAGTTGGCTATGCGAACTGGTCGCTCGGTCGAAGCCATTGGAAGTTCTCGAATGTCGTTGATGGTGCTGTGTTGTGCTGCAGGACGGAGAACTAGTCATTGATAGTGTCAGCATCAATATTTAGCTGACTAGCGGCACCACTCAACTTTAACGGCAATACATAAATTCTATAGCCGCTGTTGGGTACATGATAAGTTGACAGTGGATAGGCGACAGCGACATCCGAGGTGCTCTGACTGACCCCAACAACAGCTCCAGTGTTTGCGGGGCACTAGGAATGTCTCTTTCACAAACGATGGGAATATGCTGAAAACGTAAGTGCTTTGTACTGCTCTACAATCTGCTACGTTCTGAACGTAAGTGAACAAGTCGTCTGATGCTGTCGACGAAGCTCTGTCATCCGCTCTTCATAGGCCTTCGGAGGCGGGTGGACCAGTATAGCTTTTCCTCGAATGGACAGCGTACCACAACGCAGCAATCACACCAAAGCCGACCAACACCACACTCGCGTAGTTCATACTTGCTGGTGTCACAGGAAGCGCTGTGGGCATACTGAAAAGCACCAGCTCGAAGGCAATCCAGGCTAGGGCGAGCGCATTACACGCAAGTCCGACCAGGTGAGGCATCCGCCAGCGGGCTTTGTTGACTTCTCTCCTGCCTTGCCAGAGACTTATGCCAATTGGTATAGCGTAGCTCAATGCTAAGGCTTGCACGCCGACAGAGACGAATGCTGTGAAGGCGGACGTACTTCCAAGGTTGATCAGGCCAAGCAACATCTGCACGACAGTGACAAGTACCAATGACCACACTGGCACACCGAGTCCAGGGTGCACTGTCGCCCATAGCTTTGCTCCAGGAATGGCGTCGTCTCGTGCGAATGCCCATGTCGTTCGAGAGGCTGCAACAGTGATACTGATAGAGCAGAACACTGTGATACACAGAACCAGGAAGATGAGAGCTAAGCCGCCACCCGGGCTACCCATCACCTGATGGAAGATGAACGGCAACGCCTGTCCAGCTGGAGCGGCGATAATGTCTGCCAGAGGCCCCATGGTGAAACAGATTGGGAGAATGAAGAGAAGTCCCCAGAAACCGCCGACAGGAATGCAAAGACTAATGGCTCGTGGGACCTTGATCGTTGGATCTGCGCACTCCTCAGCCATGGAAGAGATCATGCCGAGCGCACTGAAGGTGTATGCGGCAGGTAGCAGACCGATAAAGAACGTGAAACCTCCCCATCCAGAGAAAGATGTGTCGTAGTTGCCCAATGCAACTGCTGCAGAGTTCCGGCCAACATCAGCCTTGACTGAGAGAGCGATCAGGATGACCAGAATGGATACTGCAGTGAATCCAGCACAGATAGTATCGACCATTGGTAGAAAACGGTTGAAGAAGACGCAGATGACGAATGTCAGTAGAGTGATGGCGTAGAATACTAGCAGGAGCTGCCAGTCATTCAGGACGAAGTCTGGGTGATACATGGCTATTGTGCCAGACACCAGTGACGCAAAGCCAAAGTTGACTACGCCATGTCAGCTTGCTGTAGTCGGACGCCGTGATTAAATGCTCACCTGAAAGCGTGATGGTCCAATTGCCTATCAGCCAAACCCATCCGGTAATCTGCCTGCGATCAGCCAGTTCCGTACCATTGCTGTCAAAAAGAGAATGCTCACATATGCAAAAACAGTCTTGTACTTTGGAGCCACTCGGAACGCCCAGTACTGAGGCCCGCCAGATGTTGGCCACCTCGACGCGAGCTCTGCCAGCGACACAGCTATGCACTCATCCAGCACCAATATAACCAGCCAACCCACAAAGATGGACAATTGTCCACCTCCGTAGATCGCTGATATCAGAGGACCTCCTTCACCATATGGTATCGCGGCAATTGCTAAGCTCTGGAACAGTAACGTAAACATAGACCGGTTGCGCTGTAGCTCCTGCTTGTAGCCCAGCACCTCCAACGTGTCGCCTTCATCTAGGCTGCTCGGTCGTCCTGACGAATTGTTGCCATCTATGGCGATCGGAGTCTTCTTCTCGTCATCCGCGTCCATATTTGCGATTGTCGCGTTAATATCAATGGCGAGGATAGTGCTGCTGATGCAGAATCGGTATGCCGTCGCATCTTATCCTACCACTTGAGTCCGACATGGCAGGTAGAGCTTCCCCATGGGTGTAGCACCGTGCACACCTGGTGTTATCTTGCAGGGAGCTCAAATTGATAGGCTTGTTGGTGCTACGCATTCTTCTTATTGGTGGTTCGTGTATTTCGCTATCTGACTTGCGCCTCGTCATGCCGAAACAAGTCGTCGGATGCGTAGTGTAAGCTTTATTGACGCGATGGACAAATTTCTACAGTCTGTCACAACGACGTGCAGGACAGAATTAGTACTGATCCGCTATGTCGAGAGCGATCAATAATGGTAGGAACACGCTCAGTGATCGAAGACAATATTAGTAGACATAGCTATCCTTCTATTGCGGCGCATACTCTTCTATCACACTCTTAGGCTCCACGTACTCGCCCAACGGCTTATACTCAATATCATATCCAAACGCTCCTGGACCTCCAATCTTCAAGCCCATTTCAGTATCGCTCCATCTCGGACTACAAGTGATGCCAAGAACAGTCACTCTGAAACCATACTTGAACTCCGGCACTCCTAGATTCCTGCCCGAGACAGTGTCGAGAACACAGATCAGATCTGGCACAGACGCAATGATGGATTTCGTTCCACCATCATCTGTATGCTCGGCATAGATGTTCTCATTCTTGAAGGGAATCAAGAGTGTTCCAGAAGACTTCACAGTAGGTATGCGCTTGGCCTTCGAGTCTGAAGATTCGTCTTCTTCGTCGCCGGAAAGGCTTGCAATCGTGATACTTCCATAAGAGTGGCCTTTGAAGAGACGACGTTCGACGTTGATAATCTTGCCACGAAACAAGATCTTGGCACTCTTCTCACCTCCGACTTGCTCTACGATTTGCTCGGCGACAGTCGACAGCGTGTTCGTCGCTTCAGCGAGCGCAATGCAGCGGCCCACACGCCAAGCAAGAGAGACTGTGTTGAGAACGCTGAATTTCCTCACCTTTTCAGTTGTGGTAGGTCGCGAGGCCATTCCGACTCTGCTACCCATTTCCGAGCATGAAGCACGAAGTGCCCGATCGACAATCTCATCGTTGCTGGCTTTGATCATGAGAATGGTCTTGCCATCTCCGGAATCGATCGAGCAAGGCACAAGTTCATTGGGAGCGTGCACAGCGAGTGTGGTCTGCCAATAAGTCGGGTATGCGCGACCCATCCAGTCTGCATCGATGATGGGTCTATCGAAGAAGCGCGAGGATCCAACGAGCAATGGTTCAAGACCATTCGCACCTCCAATCTCCAGGCTCATCACGGCGTCGAATGTCGTCTGTCCGAGATACTCGAGAAGGGCGTTGAACGCGTGCACTGTCTCGATGGACTGTAGACGCTCGTTGGATGTTGCTGGCGACCCCATGTGTCCTCCCCAGTATACGACCGCGTCTTCGGCGAGCGAGGAGGCGTCAACGACTTTCATCTTGTGCCCGGCACGGAGCATATCGCGGATCTGGATTCGTGATGCTTCGGGAGAGCCGCCACCAGCACAGCCCAGCACATAACAACCATCGGCCAGGTACTTCACATCAGTCTCGGTAATGTCCCACTCCAAGTATCCCTTGACCTTGTTCCGGATGAGTGTTGGCTTGTATGTGAGTGGATCCACGGGAGGCTCGTCTATGATCTTCACCGCGAAGTCCTTGTCTGCTTCGTCTTCGATATCAGTTTCGTCTTCGTCATCATCGTTGAGCGACCCAGCTTGCTTGTTGATATCTAGCTCGCCAACAGCTTTGACTACTGTGCGTAACTGATTCGCCATGTATGTTACTGGATAACTTTCGACTTCAGCAATAATGATGCTGTCCTTGATCGCCCCTGCGTCAACTGCTCGCTGGATGGCAATGGACTTGGCGCGCTCATTCGCTTGCGTCTGAGTCTGATCTGACACGCCTTGGATGATATCGACGATACCTCCAACCTTCGAAATAGCGGCACCAACAGCATTTGCAACGTCGTGGTATATGGGAAGCTTGAGTTCTGATGCGCCTTTCAATGTGGAAGGGGCCAGTACGGCACCACCCCCAACGAGTAGAACTGGGAGAGGCTCTGGTGATGTCTTGATGATGTCGATTGCTCCTTCGAGCAACGATTTTATCCTCTTTTGAGCTTGCTCGACCAGATCTTTGTCCAGATGAGCCACAGCTTGAGTCTCGCCAATCTCTGCTCTGCCTGCTGCCACAGCAATGTCGGAAGCAGTTATTACCTTGCCACCAAACACCAATGCATCTCGTGTCAGGTAATGGCCTACTGAATCTGGGCCAACAGTGACTTTGCCTTCCACTTCTCTGACAATGGATCCACCTCCAAGACCTATCGAATGCAGAGAAGGCATTGAGTAGTTCACACGCACTCCTGCTACAGTGACATATGCAGACGCCTGCCTGGGAAGTCCAGAGGGCAGCAGCACTCCTACATCTGTCGTTGTGCCTCCTATATCCGCAACGATGGCTGATGACTTGGCCAGATCGTGGCCTGTGAGGTAAGCAGCTCCTCGCATCGAGTTTGTGGCGCCAGAAGAGAATGTACGGATCGGTATCTGAGCAGCAGCTGCAGAATCCAGTAATGTGCCATCATTTTGCGTCAGAAAGAGTGGACAAGTCAGTTTCAAAGCTTTCATAGCTCTCCGGAAGCCTTTGACAGTTCGTCGAGCATATCGTAATATAGCGGCATTTAGTATTGCTGCATTCTCGCGTTCCATGAGGCCGATGTTCGCACACTGCTTCCGTTAGGACACAAGCCATTGCCTTATCATCATGTCTCATCATATGTCTTGGGATAGGAGAGACTTACCTCATGTGAAGCAATCACATCTGCACCCGGGATTTCGCGCAGGACGATCTCGCGCACTCTGTCCTCTTGCTTGAAGTGCTCATCGATAGGAGAGAACACTCCAACGATCACAATCGCAGTCAGGCCAAGCTTCTTAATCTCGTTGCATCTTTCAATGACCTGTGACTCCACCACTGACGCCTCTTCAGAACCATCAATATGTAGCCCACCGTCTGCATAGCCGACATATCCTTTTATGATGCTGGTAAGTCCAGGAGGAAACTCTGAGAATGGCGGGACTTCTCGTAAGAAGCTCTTTGACAGACGTATGATCGCCACTCTTCGCAGGCGCCTGGCATCTTGCTCCACAACAGCATTGATGAAGTGTGTCGTACCAACTGTGACGCTCACTATCCTGTCTGATGGCAGCTCAGACTTATCGAGGACAGTTCTGACTGCAGCCTCAATTCCAGCAGTGACATCGGGTGTGGTTGGAGTTTTATGGTGAGCTAGAACTCCACGAGTGGGCGTATGCTGCTGCGAAGGGTCGATCGCTACGGCGTCTGTGTTTGTGCCTGCTCTTCGTCAGCCATATTTCATTGCGGTCTGCTTGATATGTCTGAGGACTTACCTCCTACATCAACGCCAATGCGCACATTCTTTGCTGTCTCGTTAGCCATACTAATGGTCAATCACTCGCAATCCAAGGCAGATTCTTCAGGATAATAAGAGAAGACCTATCTCCCTGCTCACTGGTATAGCATAGCTTCTGCTGCTGCATGAGCTCTTGCGCGAGCTCGGCCTGGCTCTACGGCGCGTTTGCGATCGGGCGAGTGTACGGCGAGGCCATATAGCCTGTATAGAGAATTTTCATGCGATTGCCGCGTCCAGGACAAGGGCAGCAGTGTCGAATGAGCCAATACGATGACAGGTGCACCTCGTTGCTGATGATGCTGTTCCATCTCATCAAACGCCAAGGACAACCAAAGTTCCCGCTCACCAACAACATCTTCCTCTCTTTCTTATCGGCCGCCGGCCAACTTCCTCGATTTCAAACACTTTCCATCGATATCAATGAATTTGGCAGCGACATGTCAAGGATTGTACCGCACTCGGCAGATGGTTGATTACCAAAGATGCCTATCGTGGCTACTAGGATGACTGCTGGGTCTACATGTACAGTACATGGTCGTGCAGCATGATGTAAGTCAGGTTAAGAAGAACACAGTCTCACAAACAGAAGTCCTACTAGGCAATACCAACTGTCTGGAAATCTCACGATGGGTATCGAAGCAATCATCGAGTACTGCAGACTCCCGTCCGATGCTCGAAGTGTGAGTAATGTCTGGATCAACGCCGACATAAGGCCTCTCCCACCTCACAGAAGAACATGGACAAGATGGGCGTACATCTCCTTCTGGGGCATCAACCAGATGTGTCTGTCGAACTGGCAGCTGGGAGCATCCTTGGTGGCAGCAGGTCTATCAGTCTGGCAGGCTATTATCGCGACCATCATTGGCAAATTCATCATTGCGGCCGTGGCAGTCACGAACGGCTACGTGGGAGCAGAGTGGCACATTGGCTTCCCAGTCGTTAGTCGTTACATCTGGGGTAAGGCATCCCTATTTCCTCCGTCGCGACGAGCTCAAAGACAAACCTGCCGAGATACATTCGCATTATTCAGAGATACTTGCTTACCTTCTACCTACTACTTTTGCAGGCATGTATGGCCACTACCTTGCGCTTGTGCAACGAGTAATTCTGTCCTTGGTCTGGTTTTCGGTACAGAGCTGGACAGGAGGATTGTGTGTACAGAACATACTTGCGTCCATCTTCCCGAGCTACCAGCACATGGGCAATCACTTTCCGGAATCCGCGAATATGAACACGAAGCAATTCATCGGCTGGGTGCTCTTCAATGTGCTCATGGTGCCCATCCTCTGGATCAAGCCTGAGAAGATGCAATGGGTCGTAGCAGGCATGAACACAGTCACAGCGGTTACGCTCATATCCATGTGTATCTGGATCATGGTCACAGCCGGTGGAGGAGGGCCTCTTCTCAGCCAACCAGCAACAGCCTTAAGTAGCTGGGAATTGGGCTGGGACATGGTTCACGGAGTTACCACTGTAATCGGCGGAATTGCTGTTGGTCTCACGAACCAGATGGACTACTCCCGCTTCGCCAGGCGTCCTGGAGATCAAGTCATGGGTCAGTGGCTTTCGATCATAGTGCTTGGAATCCTGATGCCCGCCCTCGGATGCTTGAGTGCATCTGCCTCACAAGGGGTATACGGTGAAGCTATCTGGTGAGTGTAATTCCGGTCCCTGTGAGCTTGTAGACTGTGGCTAACGACACCAGGAATCCGCCAAACTTGGTACAGAAGTGGCTTGACACCGACTACACCTCTAAATCAAGAGCTGCAGGCTTCTTCGCAGGCTGCGGGCTCGTCATATGTCAACTGGCAATAAACTCCATTGACAATGCTTTCTCTGCTGGCATGGATATGGCTGGTCTCTGCCCAAGCTTCATCAATATCAGGCGTGGAGCCTATATTGGTCTTGTCCTCAGCATCGCGATGTGCCCCTGGCAACTCCTCAGTGCCGCAAGTACATTCATCAGTGTTCTAAGCGCCTATAGCGTATTCCTAGGGCCAATGGTCGGTATCATGATCTGCGACTACTGGATTCTACGCGGACGAAAAGTCAAGTTGTCAGACCTCTACCACCCGGGCAAAGATGGCATCTACTATTACTGGCGTGGCATCAACTGGCGAAGCTTTGCCTCTTGGGTCATAGGATGGTGTTACCTACTGCCCGGTTTTGCTCATGCTGTTACTCCCAATGCTGTCACGGTTCCAGAAGCCTGCACAAACCTCTATTACCTCGCCTTCCCATTGGGCTTTGCTGTCAGCTTCAGTGCGCACTTCTGCGTCAACAAGGCTTTCCCTCCAGTTGGTCTTCGAGAGATTGATGATGTGGATTACTTTGGCACGTTTACTGCAGAGGAAGCTGCGAAGATGGGTGTTGCAATACCTGAGACAATTGAGAGTGAAGATAGTGGCTCACCTCCGAATGAGCCTGAGAAGGGAAACGGTAGTACGACGAAGATTCGGAATGTTTGAGCTGATCATAGACATGTCTCAATCATATATCAGTTCCATATTGATATCTTTATCTCCCTCCTGCGAAGTCTTTAATAGAGGTAGTCACTCTCTATGGTAAGATTCGACCTGGATTGCGTTGGAGCTTAACTTCAGCTGCCAATCGGAGTCACCCGACAGAGTGTAGGAAATAATATCCTCCACCTTGCAACCATTCCATCAGCACGTTCCCCAAACATGTCCACCAACGCAGAAAAAGTGGCAGCCATAACTTCTCACCTAGAGGCCATAGAAAAGGCCCGGATCAATGCGTTCAACACCCGAGACTTCGGTCCTCAATCGGTCTTCTAAAACAACGTTCATCCCGACCTGCGTGTAGCTGACCCTCGGGATCAAGGCAATGGAGTCATGCCATTGGTAAGCCAGGAAGGGCTCGTCGAGGGGCTGGCACAGATATGCGAGATGTGGCCCGAATTGCAAGTGCAGTTGCTCGAGATGAAGACTGTTGTGGAGGATGATGAGAAATATGCGACTATGTGGACGACTTCAACCTATACAGGCGATTTCTTGACAAGTCGATCGCGTTTGCAGGTTACGAGGTTTGAGTGTGTGGGCGGGGAGTGGTTGATTGTGGGATGTGAGGATATGTACGGCGGAGATCTCACATGAAGGTTGATAAGGGTGGTAAGGCTGGACTGCTGTCGCTTCGAGTCCTGTCTTCGAGCTTTCACACTCGCTCATGGTCTGGGAGTCCTGTGGTTCTGCGCGTTGAGTCAATTGGTTTGGTGAAGACAGGAGTGATGGATCAGAAAGCGCTTGACGGTCTGGACGTGAGAGAACATGAAATTGTCTGAAAGGGTATCATCATCAATGTTCGTGCATCTGGCAGTAAGCCTCATTTTGATCATTCGCTAGCGTACTCCTCCGTAGCAACGCCAAAGACTGCCAGCCAAGGCAGTCGCGACCCGTCCCAGCAAATGCACAATAACCACGAAACATCTAGTAGAAGGTGTTTGGTCGGGTAGCGGCGAAGACCTTCTTGCCACGCTTTGGTGGTGCGCGGTGAGGAAGAGGGAACTTGAGGTTCTTGGTGGTAAGCTGCTTGATGTATGGGCGGCGGATCTCATCGGTCTTCTCAACCTCAACGACCTTGAGGATCTGTATGGGATATTAGTGCACTGTTCATACTCCAAGAAACCGCTCAGACGTACGTGGATAGTCCTGAAGCGAGCGCGGTGGCGGGAAGCCATGTCCTGGTAGAGCGACTTGACGGCGTCGGTGCGGGACATCTCACGGTACTCCTTGTACATGTTGTGGGTGCCGGAACGCGAGTCGTAGCGGATCCAGATACCGAAGTTCTTGACCTTCAGAGGGTGCTTCTCGTGAATCTGTTCACCATATATCAGCACTGCTGTCCTCCACAACATCTTCCAATATCCCTCTTCTTCATCCTACGCACCTTGTTCAAGCTGACGATCTCACCGTTGGCCTTCTTGATCTTTCGCAGCTTGGCGAGGAAGTACCAGAAACGAGACTTGGCAACGACATCGTTTGGTGCAAAGATACGCATGCGGTAGAGCTTTGGGGTGGGGTTGGCGTCACTTGGGAGGTGACGGCCAATGACCTGGTACTCAACCAGGCCCTTGTAGCCGGTGCTTGCAGACTGAACTGTTGGAAAACAATATCAGCGCTGTCTTAATAGCGGTAGAGAAGTGGTGTGTGTCCAATGCGTCTCGACCATCTCAGCTCGTGCAGTCCACTCGACATCTCTCTTTTGCAAGAGGAGTACATGGCCCTATGCGCAATGCTATACAGCAAGTGCGCAGTGCAATTCTGCTCCGGTCCTTTGCATGTTCATCCCTCCTCTTTCTATCCAGTCGAGAACGATGGAACTCGTTGCGCGATCGCAGACGAGGTGGAAGTCGGAGCGTGCTTACCCATCTGCAGCACACTGTTAGCACCTCATGGCATACACACGTCCATCGCGCCTGCACTCACTGTTGCTGTTCCTGCCGGGTCAGTGATTGTCGTCGTGAACCTGGAGAGTCGAGAAGTTTGGGCGTGTGCCATTTTTGCAAAGTGGGTGTTCCTTCCTTGCGGGATGTGCCGCTAGTGCCGTGAAGTCTTGGCGCTCTCCAGCGACCTCAAAGCTGACCGTTGCTGTTGCTTCCCAGACAAGTCATCAGATACATCTACACTGCGACTAGAGAAGGAAGAGCACAGTCGCAGCCATGGTCAACATCGACACTCTGTTCGAGGACTTTGCAATCGCCCACGAGGATCCGTCTGGGCCCAATGGCTATGTTCTCGCGAGTTGCATCTCACCAGAAGCACCCAAACACGACCAAGGACGACTCTATCACTTCCGTAATGGTATCAGTGCCGTCAACGCACAGACAGATCTTCGCTACAAACTGCAATACAATCCTGCGCTTCACCTTGACAAGAAGGAGACAAATACATGGATCGAGATCTTCTCCGCATACCACAAGTTCGTGGGCAGCCTGCTTGCCGCAGAAGAGCTACAAAATGTCGGCAAGACCAATGAAGCAGAATGGGCGCAGGTGTATGATGAGTGGAAGAAGGTCGTCAACACCATGTATCAAGGCTACACGGCTCAAGTATTGCAGGCCTGGACAATTCCTTGTCTCTACGTCGGCGTGAAATACTTGCGGATCTTCGCTATCAAGGCCGACGAAAAGTCCGCGAGCCAGCGTGAAAGCGGACCAGTGTTCGGTGGCATCGCAGAAGAAGACGCCTTCGACCCAGCTAGCGCCAACGAGAAGCTCGAAGACGCCGCACGCCAGATCAACCGCATATTCGGACTATGCATTGGCGATCGGTAAGTCTTTTTCTTTTATGCCAGCTTCACGATCACTCAAATGCCACTGCTGTTCACTGTTCTAGCATAGGCTCATGGTAAGTATAGCAATCCTGTCGAGGACTCACGCAAGTGGGCGCTCTACTACATCGCCTCTGCCCTATTCAAAACCCACTTCAAACTCAACCACATTTCCTTATCAAAGAACATCCTGAAATCGCTGCAGTCACAGGTTGACATGCCACTTCTCTCACACTTCCCCAAGAGTCATCAGGTTGCATTCAACTATTACCGCGGAGTCATACACTTTGTCGATGAAGACTATAGCGCTGCTCAGGAATGTCTGGAAGAGGCGTACCAATTGTGTCATGCGAAAGCCACGAAGAACGTACAGCTTATCTTGACTTACCTCATACCCACGAAGCTGCTGACCTCAAGTAAGCTGCCTTCTTCGGCCCTACTGTCACAATATCCTGGCCTTGCAAGGCTCTTTCAGCCACTTGCACAAGCGATGCGGAAAGGCGACCTGGCAGCATTTGACACAGCCCTTGAAAACGGCGAGGAGGAATTTGTCAAACGTCGCATATATCTCACTCTCGAGCGTGGACGAGATGTGATACTGCGCAACATCTTCCGGAAAGTCTTCCTTGCCGGTGGTTATGAGCCACCAAAAGAAGGCGAAACAGGATCTCCAGTGAGAAGGACGAGAGTGCCATTAGACGAATTCGCAGCTGCACTACAGATGGCAGGAGCAGAGGTCAGTAATGGTGATCAGGGCTTCGACTACGATGAGGTTGAATGCTTGATTGCGAATGCAATATATAAGGTAAGTCTGCATCTCTTCTCCGGGCGCTCGGTGCCTGCCACGGAAGGCATCGGCTCTGTCCAACACTCAGCGCTAATATTCATTGCAGAACCTGATGAAAGGCTACATTGCCCGAGAACGACGAATCGTCGTATTGGGCAAGAATGGCGCCTTCCCAGGCACGGGAGTATGACCAAGACCAGCAGCAACACCGAGCATCGTCCGCTCCATATTCGCAGCTCGAATAAAGTATCAACTCATCAACACAGCGAAGGCAGCATGTGGTACGCGCAGCATACTTTGCCTGCTCTACACGCGAACGTGGTGTGAATCAGCCACCAGCCCACACCACCTTCGGCACTCTTACCCACCGGCTAGATCTCCGCATGAGTCACAGCGTGTGTATGGCACGCTATTTGCCCTTGCGCCCAGACGGCACTTATCGGCAACAATCGGAGAACATGTACCCTGCGCGCAGGAAACATGGCTTTATCGCAACCACAAGTGTCACAGGTCGCTATGATGGTTGCTGGATGCCCGCGATGTTTGAGGTAAGATAGAGATAGAGTAGTCTTGGTCATAAAAGGAATAATTTTATGTTCTACATGTCTTGTGTTGTTACATCCTCTCGCTGCAGATGTGGCAACGATCAGTAGCAAGCTGGACTCCATTGCTCCCCTCCATCGATATGACAATCTGATCCTGTTCCTGCTTGCAATCCGATTTTCGCGGCCGTCCGTCGAGGAATAATAGTACAGTTGTTTCGTCCAGTTTCTTGGTGTTCGATCTCGCCATCCCATGTACGCCCACGCTAAAAGTATAAATGCTCCCAATAGTATATACAGAAGGGTATCAATAGTATGAGATGTAAGGCTGCGACCGGGCACGGCCGGGAGCTCAGAAGATGAAAAGAGATGCGATCGATAAAGTTGTGAGCCCTCTGGGGTCTCTGGGTCATGTGCTATTCGCTGTAGGCGGCAGCATGGATGCCTGTCTCGTGGGCTAGGTTCGTGGCGAGCGGGCGGAAGAGGCAATGTCGTCGAGGTGATTCACTGTCATGAGTTAGCTTCCTATGCCGTGAGGATCGAATGAGGGGAATTGGCATACCCATCGCAACGAAGAGGTCGAAGAATAGAGGCGAGCCGCCTGTCTCCATCTCCATCTGCATAGTCCCGCTACGCTTGAATGTGCTCCGACTTCTGATGATGAGTGCGAGATAGTGTGCTCGTAACTTGGAGTCCGTGGCGGGAGTGTTGGCGTAGGCATACCGAGCCGAGGATAGAATCGTGCTGCATTGTACACCCGATTGAAGACCTTGTTTCTTGAGCGCAAGGCGTTGAAGGTCGGGAAGGCCATAACGATGGGCAGAGCACTGTGAGAGGTCAGCATGTGTTCATCGTTCGTTGAGAATATGATATACGTACATAGATCACTGTATCCTTGAGGATAACATGATTGTTAGGCGTGCATACTGTGCTCTCCGTCATGCCACTTGTTGCATCGCCATCGTCAAGGAACCAGCTCTGATGCTTCTTGTCGTACTCGAGCTTCGGTGAGTAATCGCCCTTGTACAAATATTCAAGTATGGCCGACAATACCTCGGGCATCTCGTTCGGTACGTCAATACGCTTTCCACTTGCATCGGATTCGAAGAACTGTTTGCGTATCTGTTGAGCAAAGACTGGTGATCTGCAAAGGACGTCCTCGTGAGCAGCGAACAATCGTTGTTCTGGACCGATGGCTATCGTAACGATCGCTGAGTTGAGGTTACTGTGAAGTGTGAGCAGTGAACAAGTGGGATGTGGCGACATTACTTACGGTGATGTAGGTGAACTGGCTGTCCTGGTGGGCGAAGATTGAGCGGAAGGTTGTTGTACAACTGGTTGAATCGTGCTAATCCGTTTCGATGTACCATACTCCTTGAATGATTTCTGTCTCTTGCTACTCATCGACTTTCCAGCTCGATGCGAAAAGCTGTCTCTGTAAGACTTGTCTCTCTTGCTCACAGAGAACATTTTTCCTGTCAGTCAAAGCCTGATGACAGTGTGCAGATGCCTGAGTACAGAGTTGAGCAGCCAAAATAGGTATGAGAAGGTTGGATGAGACGCGGTATACTTATACATCCTGCGACCGGTGCTGTTCAGGCAGCACTGTCTGCGTAAGCTCAAACGGGGCTCCAAACCAGACCAGGCTGGCCTCAATTTGGAAGTAATGCAAGCAGTTGCCCTGGCATACGAGGCGACGGGCGTGAACTCAAGAGAGATACGCTGCAGGGTCACGAGTCGACGTGAATGGCTCGCGTAAAGTGATGCAGAGGGAGACTCTCTGTGACTGGCGGGCAGAAACCCGATACTCACGCGAAACCCAAGCGGTGTCACGGGGACATGCGTCCAGGTTGCTGTTTTGAGTCAAGGGCGACCTAGGGCGACCTCTTGTTGAGGGGATCGTGGCTTTCGCGGGCGGAGAAGGCAAGGGAGAATGTGTTTCGCAGCCAAACGGATGCTGTGCCCTAGCTTTGACGGAGCATTAATTCCGCTGGTTGTGATAGCGATCGGGCAGCGGACACTCGCCAAGCAACTCAGTTTCGTTGCCACCTTCAAAGCGCTCGCATGTGTCGAAGCAGAAAAATGGCAACAGCGCAAGGTCAGGAGGACGTCGGGAAATGTAATTGCATGCAGCAGAGAGTACGCAGATGCAGGTGTGATGATGTTCGGTGTCGAATGGAAGAGGTCGGCTTTTTCTAACAAAGCTAGTGAAAAGCTACTAAGGCAGGTACGGCACACATCCCTGCAAGTTGGTATCGCTATGAAAAGAGGCATATGTCTTGTCTCAATACAAGAAACACGTGTACCGAAGCGAACTGATTCTCATCTCGTCAATCATCATTCATTCATTCCTTCATGGATCTATATCTGTCATCACCCCAAGAAATGTCGACGCGTGGCCATTTCGAGGTCTGCTAGCGACTGACTCACAATTATGCATTGGCACGAGGACTGTCTCCAAACCGTATCGACGCCTTCCTTCCGCTTAGGTCATCTATCAGTGCACCCCGTTCAAGCCATTCACACCGTTCGTCGCCTGCGGTAGCCGTATCTTCAACAGCTTTTCCGAATTCTTGTACGCTATCATTTCGAATTCTTCCGGTGTCACAAGACCACTCTTTTCAAGCTCGTTCATCCACTTGAGGCCATTCTCGTTCTTCTCGAAAGGATAATCCACGCTGAACAAGATGTGGTCCACTTTGGTGTTCCCAAGAATGCACTTCAGCGGATCCAGGGACCACACTCCGGAGGTCGTGATCCAGATGTTCTCTTCCCAGACCTGTTGAAACTTTTTATGCTGATCGCCCCACCTGGAGCTCAGATTGGACACTCGCTGCAGCATGAAAGGCAGCATTTCCCCAAAGTGACCAATGATGATCTTCAACTTTGGGAACTTATCAAAGAGCCCGGCAGCGTAAAGTCTGAGAATGTGCAGGCCAGTCTCTGAGTGCCAGCCCCAACCTGATGCACTCATGCTCATAGTGGCTCCAGAAGTGAAGTTGCCAGTATATGAGTGCATCATGTTCCCTGCGGGCCACGTCGGATGCAGATATATGGCCACATCAAGTTCTTCTGCCTTCCGCCACATGACATCGTACTCGTCGCCATCGAAGTACTTCCCGTCGACGTGGTTGTCGATCAATGCACCAGGAAAGCCCAGCTCCTTGACACATCGCTCCAGCTCGACTGCAGACTCTTCTGGGCTGGCCACAGGCAGGACTGCAAAACCTGCTAGTCGACCTGGATTCTTTCGTACTGCGGCAGCTAGCTGGTCATTGCCTTGCCTGCACAGCTCGGGACTTGGACCACCTGGGACACATGCGTGTGAGACGACTTGCATTGTTACTCCGCCCTTGTCCATCTCGCTCAGTCGTAAGGCATCTAGGTCGCCGAGCTTGTCCTTCACACCAGGTATAGCTTTGAATTGTTCCCTGAACTGATCATCGTAGGCATCGAGAACAGCCGTAGAGAGGAAGTGCTCTTCGAGAGCGATCATCGGGGGAGCCATCTTGGTACAGCCGTTGTGTGGGTATCTTGATCAGGCCCTTGGAAGGAGAAGCCACACCTCGTGGCATTGACACTGGACCTATTTAGTTCATCAAGACTTGCCACCTACAGAGCAAGTCCTCCGAGAAGAAATAAGACTCGGTAACGAGCGGAACCGACCAAGTCTACAGAGTTGTCTGGAAACACAGCTTGTACGCCCACAGGCGTAGATCAATATGCAATATGACCGGCATACCGTTGACGCAAAAGGGTCTGATAGACCTGTTGCCCGGCATGAGGAGCCGAACTTTGTGAACTAGCAGAAGAAGCTCTACCAAAACAGCGGAGATCGTCGTAGTGGTATCTTCATGTCACGAAGACACGTGTGCTCGCGACTGACTTGGCGATATTGTCAGCATTGTCAGCACCACCTCGGCAATCCTCTTCTTACCACAGACTCGAGATCATCGAGTAGCTTCGAGCTCCGCCAGATGCAGCAATTGCCGTGGTTAGTCAGTACTATAGATCATTACGATACTACCATTGTCGCCGTAGGTGTTTTCGAGATAAATTCTATCACTTACCTTGCAGAATATACCACACGACCGCTCGATCGATCATCATGTCAGGCTCCGGCAAAGGATCGCAATACCTCGAATCACCCTCGCTGCACGAGATCCCAATCCCACGAAGCTACTCAGACATTGGCTTTACAGAAATCAGAGTGACCAATGTGCCCGAATCGTCAAAAGAAGTCACACCTGTTCAGCTTGTAACGCTGTACAGACCAAAGAAGTACAATGCCTTCACACCTACGATGATGCGAGAGCTTGAGCATGCATACACACTGTTCGATATTGATGACCGGGTAAAGTGTATTGTACAGACTGGACATGGCAAGATGTTCTGTGCTGGCGCAGACTTGGACACCGGGTTTGTTGGAGGAGAAGAGGCCGTGAGAGATCATAGAGATGGTGGAGGACGAGTTACAATGGCGATCAACAGATGTAGGAAGCCTACAATTGCTGCGCTCAACGGAGCAGCAGTGGGAGTAGGTGTGACGATGACCTTGCCCATGAATATCAGAATCGCATACAAGGACGCGAAGATTGGATTCGTCTTTGCGAGAAGAGGACTGGTTATGGAGGCAGCAAGCAGCTTCTTCTTGCCACGTCTCATTGGGTCAGTATGAGACATACCTTGTGATGGTGGTAAAGCAGCTGACGTGAACCAGAACATCCAAAGCCCTCCACCTCTGTACAACAGGCTCAATCTATCCAGCCTCGCATCCTCTCATGTCAGACCTCTTCACCGAAACCCTACCTACTCCCGATGCAGTCCTTCCCAGAGCTCTTGAACTCGCCGACGAGATCGTGAAGAACTGCTCTGGTGTCAGTCTACATCTGATCAAAGAATTGATGTATCGCAACCCAGGCACTCCCGAAGCTACACACTTGTTAGATAGCCGAATTGTGTACGAGCTCTTTACTTCGAAGGACAACAAGGAGGGAGTGAAAGCTTTCTTGGAGAAGAGGCAGACGAATTTCACAGGCACGATGCAGAATGATGCTCCTGCGGCGTGGCCTTGGTGGGATCCGATCGCCGTGGGAAACAAACCTGTGCAGAAGGGATACAAGTTCAAGCCAAATCTCTAGATTCATTTTATGTATCTAAAGACCGAGCTCATTTTCTCCCAAATCATTGTATAAAAAGTCATCATTTCATCATCGTCTCAAGTCGCATCGGTAATATCATCGCAGGCTTTTGTCGTGTGGCATCGTATCAGATCGCAGAGCAGTTCTGTGGTAGTCCTGGGTCTATGGACCTCAGAGAACAGCTTCTCATAGTGGTATCGTGGAGCTGGGGCATAGATGGTGTGGGGTGGAGTCGTAGTCGGTGAAGTATCATATCGTATCGTGTCGTTCCGTGTCTTGTGATGATGGTACAAAGAGAATGTCGTAATGTGTATGGTTGTGACTGGCAGTGCAGGTCTAGTCGCCGCCAGTATTGGCCATAGTCGCATCCTCGGGAGGAGAGATGCTCGCTTCTCGCATGCGATCACTAAGATCGCGAACATGGCGCTGAGCACTGCGGCTGCGACGACCAAACTTGGTTGGCTCGAGGTCACCCATAGTCTCGAAGTCGGAGGGATTGACCTGCTCCGGTGCGATGACGGTAGAATTAACCATGTCCAGATACTTCTTTCCCTTGAGGAACTTGTGACCTGCGTCGCAAAGGCCAGGCTTCGCCTCAAGTTCCTGCTTGTCCTTCTCGCCGGTGAAGTCAACCTCTGGAAGAATCTCAAGCCCCCTCACCATGACGATGTCACCCGCTGGGCCAGAGGCAGCGAGACTGTATTTAAGCCCGCCAGTACTTGTGCCTGAACGCGCCTTCTGGATCTTGCTGATTTCTTTACGCTCGCCCTTGCGAAGCGGACGACCTTGGGAACTCTTGACTTCTTTCTCGACCTCCTGGAAAATGCGCTTGCGTGGAGCTTCAGCGAGCTCCGGGCGGGAGATCACGCTTCGCATCGTCCGCAGAACCTCCTTCTTCGCACGTCTGCTCTCCTTCTTGACACGCGAACTCATGTCCTTCTTCGTCTCACCAGGAGCTTTCGTGAAGCGCATCTTCTTGTTGGCACGTTGACAGTCCTGAATGGCATCATCAAAGTCTGCAAGGGTGAGCCCATCGCGGTTTTCTCGGATTACTGCTTCCACGACATTCGCTTTCGGCTGCTTGCCGACTTTCGTCGGGATGGTCGTGAATGTCATGGACAAGTCATCGACTCCAAGAGCTGCTTCCACAGCGCGACGCTCGGCGAATTTTTGACGCAGCAGCATAACTGCTTTTCCGTGGTGCTTGGGAGTGAGGGACGACAACTGGTCAGTCCTAGCCTCGATAGCGAGAGACCATGGGGTCTTGGCTTGAATTTCTGCCGGAAGACAGTCCACTGCGAGATCTGTCTTTGGCCAATTTCTCTCGATCCTATGCGCGAAGAGAGAGTGAGCCTTTGAGGCTGGGGGAATGTCTGCGACCTGATTGGGCAGGTACTTCTGCGGCTGTGGCACTATCCAGTCGGTGTGAGAGCCGGTGACCTTTGGCTTTTGGTGGAATTGCGAGTCGTTCGGGGGAATGACGGTCTGGTCGTTGGCTGCGGCCGTTTCGAAGAGGGAGCCGTGACCAGAGAGAACCGGCACGAGACTGGCAGTAGCTCCAAACTGGTGCGGGAACTGGGAGATGGTCAGTATGTTGCGCGTGACCTGCACAATAGGATTGTACCTACCGCACCAGAGTCCATCACGTTATCAGACATGATGGGTGATGTGATGTTGGGTCCTTGGTTGGTATTGTGGTCGAGAGATAATTGTCCTCAAGTCGGAAGGTGAGAGTCCAAGAGACTAATGGTGATGAGTGTTGGTGTTGTTGTAGATGAAGAGGTCAAGCCTGAGTCGGAGTTGGAGTCTTCTTATACGTATTCAGTCGGACCCTGCGATGAATGGTAGTAAGTGAATGGGGAAAGTGGTGAATGGCAAGCGCTGTTACCTGCGCATACATGCGTGCGCAGGAACGAGTGAGGAAAAGGGCTCGAGCAGTCGATGGGACTCACAATGTCTAGGTGACTGTTGCGAGCTGTACTTGACGACTGTCGCGTTCCTAGCATTCGGGTAAATGGAGGTATTTATGCAACTGTTCTGTTCGTCGTAGTGCACAGATGCGCCTTGCTAATAGGCGAACGAGAGTGGATGTCCCAAATCCTCTGTAGTAGTAGTCGTGTCTACCGAGTAGCGGCAGGAAGACTTGTAGTCGAGGTTGGGGGGTGCTCTGGTGTGTGGATGTGTCAAAGAACTGGTTGAGGATTGGATGTTGTGGTTGGTAGGTAGTCAAGAGTTGTGTTCGCCAGGAGAGCACTTTTATATGTAGGATCTGGGCCCGTGCTCAGTCCCGTGGGCTATTGCGATCACGCAAGCAGGCAGCAGGGGTCTTCGAGCTTTCGAAGTGAAGTGAAAGTGTGGTGAACGTTCCTGCTGTCCTTGAAGATAAAAGGGCCCACGGTCGGGGTTTGCACCGTTTAGTGGGAGACGTGCTTCGTCTTGGACATTTCTCCCGTAGCGGGCATCGACACAGAGGAAGGCCATGACTTGACTTCGTCCGCTTGCTTACTCTCTCATCGCTGAATCAGTCTGAGCCTCACGGCCCAGGTCGGTGGAACGAGGCGAGGTATCTTGCGCAAAGGCGCTTTGGTCAATCGTAAGCGTACCTGTGCTTACATACATACGAGATCTATCAGCTATCAACGCTGTCTTCTGGGGTATCACTTATAGAAAATCATAATAGAGATCGCGCAGCTTCCCTTCAATGCCTCACATATCACCTAGCACGCTCTCCAATGCAGTCTGGTCGAGACTCTTCATTATTGGCGGATGATGGATCTTGATCTCTGGTCCAAATCCTGGTATCGGACCCATCTGATTGATCCCAGGTGGCCGCAGCTTGGGTTTCTTCGGCGTCAAGTCAGGATCGTTTGCGGACTTATTAGTACTGCCAGAAGCGATACTAGCAGTGCGATTCATCTTTGTTGCGGACACAGCGGTGGCTGCAGCATCAGTCACAGTCACCGTGGGCATTGGAGAAGCGCCCCATTTCCCGAACATCCAGCCACCCACCCTGCTACCGAGTCCCTGTTTATTCGACGATGCCTGCCGTTGTAGAGCAGCGGGCGCCATGCCACTCAACAAACGATGACCACTATCCATGGGGCGGGACATCGATGCGGAGACGGCGGCATGTGCGGTCGTGTCACCAACGACAGCTTGTGGGGTGTATGAGCGGCCACCATAAGGCGTGAGCAGTTGCGAAGGTCGAGATCTGAGGGTATGGATATCCATGCCGCGACATGACAAGATTGACTCATGCGATGCAGCTCTTCGCAGGTTGCGAGGCCTCTCAAGCGCTTGAGTGATCTCTTCGGAGAGTGGTGAGATTGCATCAACGAGATCGTCGCCAGGCGGTGAGTCGGACGTCTCCCAGTCAAGTTCGTCTTCTTCTGGTATTGCTCCCTCTGGAGCTAGTTGCGGCTCCAACTCGCGAAGATTCTCGGAACTGATATCGAGGATCGAGTCCAGCGACGGCCGTCCGCGATGAGAGGATATTGATGGTCGTTGTGAGTGCATGGGCGCAGACGTAATGCGCCTCAGCCCGAGTGGTGCAAACATTGGCGATCCAGGATCCTCTGTGTCAGGTGTGGTCGGTCGCGATGAGTCTTGACCAGCATCGCTGAAGACTCTGTCGAACATTGAAGATGCCCGATTCGTTGACTGCGGCGAACTAGGTCCAGAGAAGCTTTGCACTGATTGGGCTGACATGAATGATCGATCAGACATGTACGACCACCGATTGCTGTTCTGTCCAGAGCCGCCTCCTGGTAAAGTAGCCGCGGTTTGCGACAATATCGCAGCAGTGTTAGAGGGCGTAGAGAACGAGTGGCGAGGTGTGCTCATGCCAGAACTGGGTGTCAACGATCCATATCGCTTCTTCTTCGGCCGTCGAACCAGAGGCGTCTTTGGCGTGCTCGGTGCGTGATAGTGGTGGTGAACATGAAGCTCTTGGGATGTGGCGGCTCGCATCTCCTCCTTGAGATGTGGTCGTATAGGTGAAGACGTCGGCTGGACAACCTCTGCTCCTGTAACGACGGGTTGGTGCACAGAAAGCTGATTCCTTAGCGTCTCCACTTCCTCGTTGGAGCTGTGCAGCATGTCTCGCAGCTCGACGATGCCCATCTGGAGATTCGCGTTGTCCTGTAGGATGTCCTTGACGAAGTGCGACACCACATTGTCATTACCAGCAGTCTTCACAGCCGCTGCACCCTTCAACCTGCCTGCAGCTGAGTCCAGTTCCTTCTCCACGATATGCTGCCGCTCCATGCGACCGAGCACTTCGACATGTCGCTCTTTTTCTTCCTTCGCTTCCTGCTCTATGCGCTCCATCTGCTCCTGTAGACTTGCAAGTGTACGCTGAGCTTCCTGCCATCTGCGCAATGCCGACTTTGCGGACTCATCTTTCTCCTCCAGCGCATATTGCCATGTTGCTTGTTCTCGCTCAAAGTCGGCGAGCTGTTGCTCGAGCTTCTCAGTTCGCGACTGGAGATATGAGAGCTTGTGTAGTTCCTGCTGTGTACTACGCAGCGTGCTCTGTAGATTGGTCACCTGCGTGTCGGACTCTGCGACTGCACTATTGAGTGATTCCAGTTGGTCCAGTAAGGTCCGATTCTCCTCGATCGTGTTCGCGTTACGCCTTTCCAGCACCTGCTTCTCGACTTCCAGCGACTGGATCTGCGCCGCCATGGCCTTGCGTTCTTGCTCGGAGTCGTGGATGTAAGCTTCATGCCGCGTCAACAGCGCCTGCAGCGAGAAGATTAGCGATGCCATGTTGTGCTTCTAGTCCTCGCCCGTTTCTCATTCGCCGTTCACGTCCACATTCCCTCTTCAACGCTGCATATACGCGACCACGGAACACTGAACTGTCGCGTATGCGCACACCGCCGGACCGCACCACTGTAAACTACTACTACTCCAGGTACAATAGTCATGAACATACCTTGCCAATCTGAGCGGCATTACGCAGATCACGCTCCAGTCCCGACAAGGCTGTCTCTGTGTGCTGAAGGTATGCGCACGTTGTTGCGCCGCAACAGCAGTTAATGGCTTGCCGCGCTGGAATGCTCGGCGATTCGTAGGTATCGAGGAATGTGTTGATCGGATCTTGGCCATTCATCCTGGCGCTACCCTCACTATAGGCGAGGATGGAGTCTTCATAGTAGAGTAGGTGGACGGAGCAGTAGATGGTACCAGAATTGTTTGTGCTTGGGCGCTCGGGACACACTTGTTTGTACGAACTGTTCGTGAGATGGCTGGGATGTCCTCGAACCGGACCCCACGAGGTCTATGCGTAAACAAACCCTAAACAGCCAAGACCAGTCTTGGGACCTGTCGTCTGCGCCACTTGGTCTGCTTGCTATCGTCGACAAGCTAGCTGTGCAGTAGGCAGCACGATGTCAGGTCATGTGCCATGTCCAGGCTGTCACTGGTCTCCCGATCATGAAGGAAGACCAGAGGCAACGTCAGACCCGAGGCGCTGTTCGCAGGGAAGAAGCATGGCGTGCGAGAGCAGCCGAATCTACGGGCGTGCATGAACTGGAACTTGGTTGTCCGAAACGGCATCCGTACCTGGCGGAGCGGATTTTCCGGCAAAGATGGTCCTTGTATGCGGCGCAGACTTTGCTGCTATGACCGTCATGGGACAAGGACATCGCTGCGAATGCGTGCGAATGGGCGCAGTAACGCGAAAAGTCGCGTCATTACTGACATAGTCGATGATGGCAGAGCATGAGGAGTCCTAGGAGGTACATGCATTGCGACAAGTTGCTTTCTGGGAGCTGGTGGAACTAGCCTGTCGTGACTGTGAGCAAAGACGTTTCGTTAGATGACCACTTACTGAAAATGGTAGCTGATCAGGCGACACTGAAAATGATTTGGGGCATTAGCAAAGATGCATATGAAGGACGGAGACCTCATGTGCAGAGTACGGCGAGGTGCTGTCGCAATAGGCTTCTGAACTTAACAAAACCGCAAAGTGGTCTTCCAATGCTGCTTCTGGTTCTGGCAAACTCTCCCAGAGTCAACAAATCCAGGATAGCGTACATCAACATTCAAGACCTGCTGAATGGATGACCCTTTTGCACGCCTTCTCAATCATGCGAGAACAGAGGTCCGACACTCTCCATCTCGATTTGACCTTGTCCCAACATACAAGCATCGAAGAAGTCCTGCACCCAATTTTCCTTCAAGCCGTGTCCGTGCAAGAGTGGCAAACGGTTCCTACCCAGAGTCCAAGTGGTCGTGTGCAGGACATTCGCATGGTGAACTCGAAAGTCGTCTGGACGAACAGTCGGAGCTGGCCGTGATGAAGCTTGGGTGATGGCGCATACAGGAAATGCCATTAGCCAGTAATTTCTGGACCGGCCAACCTGTGCCTCGACTTCACTGAACTCAATGACGAACCAATCGAGGAAATTGGTCTTGTTGTGCAATACGAAGTGCATAGGCATTGATGACACACTCTCGATCCTTGCGTGCTTTGAGATGGTCATCCTCGTCATCTTGAGCTTGAACTTGGAGCTAATAGCTCTACAGCCTTCAACATGAGTGCGATTGACGTTGCGGAAAATTATTGCTGTCAGATCGGTCTGTCTGGAGTCTGTGCCGGGGTCTTGTAGCCATTCGCACACTTGCTGGGTGAGGCTTGCGTTCCAGTGGAGACATCCGGCGCGCTGCTCTTGTGATCCGGACGCGAGTGGTGGTGGAGAAGCTCTGTGATAATGTGGTAGAAGTGGAGGGAGAATCGGGTTGCGCTGCGGCCTGAACGACGGCTTGAATGCACCGGGTCTTGATTGTAGTGAGGTGGGCATCGGTTCCTCTGAACTGAAGGCCACTGACTCTTCAAGCGTTCTTCCCAAGAACGTTGCTTGTTGCTGGAAGTTCCTCACATTGTAATGCTGATGGACTGCGGGAGCGACTTCTGGAAAGCTCGAGCTGTTGTGATGTTCCCTTGAAACACTCAGTGCGTGTAACTTCTCGCTTTTCGGCAACGACCTGTGTAGCTGCGGTGGTGGAGCAGCTTCTGAAAGGCTTCGGTGACTGCATTGGTCTCCAAAAGCACTCAGGGCGTGTAGATTGTCGCTTTTCGGCAGTGACTTGTGCAGCCGAGTGACGCGTTTGCGGTCCTGATTCGTCTCCAGGTGTGGTCGCTGTGCGCAAGGCTGCTCGAGTCGTAAGGAGTCGTCCGATTTTCTCTTCAGATCTGGACGTGGTCCTGGCATGGGCATCAAAAATTGCGCCGGGCTTTGGCTGACGACAATCTCAGGAATGGCGGGCATCGCGAACAGGCCGTTGGTCACTGGCGCGTATGCAGTGCTTCGAGAAGAGCTGCGCTGGACGTCGTCTTGTTCTGGCTCTGCAACTCGACGTGGCATCTTCCAGGTTTGAAAGTTGTTCTCGTAGTCACTCATAATGCTGTCGAGCTCTAGCATCGGGCCCTTCTCGTGTCCTGTGATGCAGTCCAATCTTCGCGCGCACTCCTGTGCGCCTGGCAGCCTCGCAGCGAGCAGAGAAAACCTTTCAATTGCGTCCTCTTGTGCTTCCAGAGAGTCCAATCGCATCTCAGCGGTTTCCTCAGATGTCCATCTAGTGGTGTTCGGTGTCGAGAAGGCGTTGCGCCGCAGGTGAGGCATTGCAAAAACTAAATCGAGGTGAGGTAGGTGTGGACAAGGATGTGAAGATGTGAAGCCGTTGAAGTGCAACCAGAGAAATGCGGCAAAGTGGGGCCAGACTAGACTGTCACATGAACGATGGTGAATGGTGAGTATTCGCCCCTCTGCAGGCTGCTACCTGAAAGCTGCTCTGGACAGCACGGAAGGCCGCTATTGGCAAAGCCATGGACTCAAACACAGTATTACGATTCAGCCTCTCTGTTCTTGGCTTCAGCTTTGCTAGCAGATCGAGCCTACCGTAGGAGCAAAGAGGTTACAGGATCGCGGAGATGCCAGTAACCATCCTTCTGGCTAGCTTTTCCCATTATCGTTCGCTTGTGTGCGCGCACAAGCAAGGCGATCTGATATGCTCCCCGAGACGGCCACGGGACCGAGTCACCTTCTCTAGACAGCGTTAGCTGTGTCCCTCATAATGACATATCCCATCTTGACTTACACGAGCTCTTGGTACTCTTCCAGGTCTTCGCCAGCTCATGATTCAATGAGAAGTCATATCTGGCTTGCAGCACGTAAGGATCATCCGCGGGACCAAAGATCTGTCTTTTGTCTCTGCCCCATTCTGGATGATTGATGCCATCTATCCAGTCCTCCACTTCAATCACAACACAGCCGTACTTCTTGGATACGCGAGGACGCGACTTGTCTTTGAAGAAGCCTTGCGTCTCCTTCAGTGCAAAAGTGCCTACAAATTGTCAGTCACACCATTCCAAGATAGCACACAATGAGGTCATACCGTTCATGTTATTGCAGGTATACACTTGCAGTGCTTGTTGATCAGTATGCACATCCACCTGGATCCCTGAGTATGGACTTGCTAAAGTCGCAACAGGCTTGTCTCTCCAATCGTAGGGGCCAAGCTGATCACGGTTGGTCAAGTAAGCATTGTCGTAGCCGGTGCAATTCGTGCCGCAATTGCCCGTCAGCTTCGGATTGGTGAAGTTGGCACCGAGCTGTTTGGGCGATGACCAGAAGTCATTGAGACTATACTTTTCGTTCGACAGAATATTGCCAGTAGGGACAGAAATGCCGTCGATGTCAATGCGTTGACCAGCGTAAGGCATGTGCAGGGTGTAGTTCAATGCCAAAGGCGTATCTGGGTTCTGGTAGCCATCCCTACATGTCGTTAGCACAATTCTCGGGAAGCGTATATCATGGTCTATGTCTACGTAGACTCACAGATTCCAATAGTCATGACTGCTCAGCATGATGGGGGTCCGTTTCGTTGTAGAAAGAGTTGTCATTCTCAGATGCCATGCATGCGGTGTAAGCGTATATGTGATATGCGCAACCACTTCGCCTGGGAAGCCTTCTTTACCATCTGGATCCACGAGCGAGAATGTGATTGAACTCTCTGTGTGAGCAGTGACTGTGAAGTTGCGCCAATCCCAGCCATCAACACCGCCGTGTAAGGTGTCTCGTCCTCCATTGTCGTTGGCACTGATATTGTAGGTAATGCCATCAATATCGAACGTGCTGTTCTTGATCCGGTTGGCATATCTGCCAGGAACCCCATTGAGGTGAGGATGGAGCTTCGAGATGCTGTAGTAGGATGCATTGTCGAAACCTAGCACGATGTCACGCTCCACGCCATGAACGTCGGTATAGAACAGGTTCGTGATCGAGGCAGCGTATGGGATGAAATGCGCTCGGATGCCCGTACTCTTGATCTCGTACTTGCCGCTCGGCAGCACTTGCGAACCATTCCCGGGTATTTCTGCGAGTACTGTTAGAGCGAGCATCGCCAGCGTGGCTAACACCTTGAGTCCGAACACCATGGCTGTAAGTCTGTCACGGCTTAGCGAAGTAGTGAAGAGGCATGGCATGATCTTATACGGGCGGCCCGCTTGAGCGCCTTCAATCTATCTTGCAAGATTCCTGGTTTCTCACGCGGTTCCTGAATTGCGAAGAGGAGTTGCATTTATCCACCTTCGTGCATATATTGCTCGCTCTACGCGAAGCAAGGAGGCTGGAAACCACATGGCTTCGTCCCAAAGACCTGGCACGGGCTTTGGCTTGTCTCTGGCTTGTATCTGCTCAGCAGCTGCGAAGACGCTGGGCTAAGCTCTTTGCTGATCACCCTGTACCTAGGATGTTGTCATAAATGACCGGTAGTGAGCAGTTGAGGTTGCGGAGACCGAAGAGATGTCACATGTCATTTCGCTTTCGGCTCATCGGCATTGGCTCTCTTCCTCAACTGAGTCAACTGAGCCACCACATCATCTTACTGCAAGCGGCCTTCATCCACGCCCTAATATCGAGTGCCTTGCTGAATTGCATAGGAGATTTGCAGACATCAAGAATTCGTTCTGACCTAGACTCCCTATAGCTTGTGCAAGCAAGCCAGCATGATACGGAAGCAAGGAATGGTGGTCGTCGCCCCCCGCTCGAACAGGCTCTGTTGGCAGAGACCGATCCTCTGAAGTCGGCTCTGAACCGGCTTGGTGTCGACGAATGGCCACGGAAAGGTATTTCTGGCCACCAATATGCTGATCCGTGCCTTTCGCAGCACAAATTCTCTGATAGTCTGCAGAAGGATTTATGCCGAGCGAGAGGATTGGTGACAAGACATCATCAAGTATCTTCAAGCGTTGCAGACATCATTGAGCGATCTGTCCAGTCTGTCCAGCATCGCTTACGATGATCTGATAGTCTTGGAGCTTCCCGGCTGCTTCGTTGTGCAGAATCGCCATCTGCATTACACAAAAAGTAGCAGACTTCGAGCCCTTGGTTAATATTCAAAAATATCGCTGACGATCTGCGATGGACTTGACGCACGCCATGGAATCCTGCATACCATAACGCTTGGCAACTCATGTTCATTTTTGGCAAAGAGGGCGAACATGCCTCTTGCTTTAAAGTCGTCTGATCTTCTTGTCTGCATGTACTTCGAGGCAACGGCATCATCAAAGCTCGACTTTCGACCTCGCTATCTGCAGCAAGGCAATCATGGCGCCCTTCATTCCCGCACGCTGGCCAGCAGGCTCATCTCAGGTCAAGTATATCCTGGCCGCGCTGTTCGTCCTGGCTTTGGTGACTCTAGCGCTGGGCATCACAACCACAGTACAAATTTCCACGAGCAGCACATATTTGTATCAACCTGCTGTCAAACCACCTTCTACAGCGTAAGTCGCTCTCAGTGCTGCCCATGCTGTCACTCACGTCTTCTAACGCAATCATAGTGTCATCTTCTTCTATGCGGCTGGGCTGCCTCTAGCGACAACATTGGCGCACGCAATTGAGCTAGTGCTCTTCTTCACTGGTCTGCTCCACCCCATCATCTCGATCGTCTGGTCCATTATCGCCCTGGCGGTATGGATCTCCGTGGAAGTCATGTGGGGTGTTTGCGAGTATAGCCCAGACACATCTGGAGAGGGTTGCCCCAGATTCTACGCGTATAGAATGTATCCTGGAGAGAACTGGCAGGAGGGAGTGTGGATTGCTCGATTGGCTTTCGGAGGTATCTCTGCTGTTCTTCTTGTGGTGTACCTGGGTTATGCAGGAAGAGCTATTGATTTGATCAGGCGGGAGAGGAAAGCGCAGAGAAAAGGGTTGTTGACGAAAGTGTGAAGGTGCATTGAGCTCTGAAGAGTGCAGCTGATGGGAGGAGTAATGTCTAATGTTTGGTGAGCAGCAATGTAGCGCGAGATGGAATACGAAATGGTGGTCGTACAGCCGTCTTTCGAAGAAGACTTCAGAGGATACTCAGATGCGAAGAGCACAGGTGAGAGTGCTTGTAAGTATGAGAGATAAGCTGACGACTTTCCGATATCGTACCTGAGAGGCACAGCAGATCAATAGTCTGGTCGCACCTCCATCATCGTGGCCATGATTTGGCCTTAGCATTCGTAGCACTGCGACACCATACTTGTCCAGTGAACAATGGTCTTGCAATGTGCTAGTGGCAACCCAAATGCACCAAGTTCTAGTTCAGTAAGAGATGAACGCTCTGTAGCCATACATCCTGGTGACCTGTCTGCCACAAACGTCACGAAAGCGGCGGGAACCCAATGGCAGATCGTGGCGAACAGCTTGAGGACATGGTATGCATGCTTTCATGATTCGTGATGAGACAGCCACGAGCAGATCTCCAGTCGGGCGGGTCCAGGGTCTCCTCCTCTTACACTGGCGCGGTACCAATATGGCATCTTGTAGTGTGGAACCTGATAGTGAAGTGTGAACACTCGAAGAGGAGACGATGTTCGTGGAAGGAAGACCCTCTCGCTCGAAACACTTTTGCATATGATATCGAGGGAGGGAGGATCGGCCCGCTCACAAGTGCTTTCCTCGGAGTCCCGCGTCACACAAACGAACTCCACCGAACAAGTGTGTTCGCGCGACTACGGCTCACAGCTGTAGGAGATCGACATCTCAACAACACTCTTGCAACACATGATCCTGTGTAGCCGGAACGAGTGACAGTCAAAGAAACACGATCTGCCACAACCGACATCCTCAGCACATCGAGTACAGCCAGCCAAACAACCACTTCCAGGACAAACCCTGCCCGTCTTCACCAAGTCTGCCTCACATGCGCAGCAGCAGAGAGGCGAGAAGAAGCAAGCACGACCGACTTCTTGCCTTCTCGCAACTCGACACCGAAAACATCACTTCCTCAGACATTACACCACGAGGTCTACTTCATATGCCGTGACACCACCAAATACCAATTTGCTTATGCCAACATTTGCATATCTGCACAGCTACTACATGTCTTGACCAGCTGCGGCCTTAAACGACAATCATGGTCAAGCCAGACCTGAAGCACAACTGTATGCCCGCTCGCAAACATCACCGCCTTTTCTGTCGATATACGCTGACTCGACCTCACTTCCAGATTATCAGGATCTGGATCTGCCGACCACTGCCTCCGTCGACGATGTGCGTAAAGCTTACCGAAAGCTCGCCCTGCAGTACCACCCCGATCGCAATGCTGGGAGAGAGGAAGAATGTGTGCCGCGCTTCCAGGCCATTCAGGCGGCGAATGAGATCTTGAGTGATCCGACGTCAAAAGCGAAGTACGATGCAGATCGGCGGAAAGTAGGACTGTCTCCTTCATTTGGCAGAACCACCGCACCTGGGCCCACTGGCAATCCATATGCAGCACGATCAGACTTTCCTCCGCCTCCGAGGCGCACCCAGCCAGGTACATGGCAGCGACCTGGAGGACCGACCACGCCTGGGCCACAACCCACTGGAGCTGACAGATTCACAAACTTTCCGCGACCCGGTGGTGCTACACCTCAGAAGAATCCCGCGGCGGACAGAACCCAGCAGTTTCGTGCGTGGCAGAATATGAAAGAGCCTAACACTGCGCATCGTCCTCCGCCTCCAGAAGTGCCACCACGTCAGCAGGCACCACCTCGATCACCTCAACCACCCACTCCAGGCGCTGCGCCCACATCAGCTCGACCGCAAGCATCTAGGAAGAACACGAATATGGAAGAGAGGATAAAAGCGGGAATGAGATATGGCACAACACCCGCGGAGGATGCAGCGAGAGGTCCATCTGCGTGGCAATCTTTCCAGAAGAACAATGCTGGCCAGCCTGGTCTGAGTAGTAATGGACAGCGCAGACGGCCTCCTGCAACACCTAAGCGTCCAGGCGGATTTGATCCTAGCGCACCGGGCTCGGATGAGAGAGCTGCGCCGCAATCGAGTCACTATGTGCACAGACACAAGTCGGAGGATCTCGGGAGCGATGGCTTCCCACCTCCACCACCAGGACCTCCTCCTGCATCTTCGCCGCATTCGCCAACCTCGCCTGATGCGCAGCGACCATTCGCGGATCCATTACGGCCTTTTCGCACTAGACCGTCCAACGAGGATGCGCCGTATGCGGAAGGGAATCGCACCAGTACACCGTACTCGTCTTACATCGGCGAGAAGACTGCATTCAATGCTGCTGGGCTTGCACGATCGGCCAGCGTGCGTGATACGGCGAAGCTATCGCCTCAGAGTGCTAAGAGTTCATCCTCCACACGTGCACGTAGCGTCGATCCTGCAACGCGACGTAAACAAGCCAGCAGTGGCAATTCTACTAAACCATCACGGGGCAACGGATTTGCCGCCGGGATGTACAGCGACTCTAGCTCAGCATCGCAGGAGTCCTCTGACGATGAAGATGTGACCGAAACACCCGAGGAGATGCCCGATTCGGGGCACCCAAGCACGACCTCTTCCAACACTGCACAGCACGGAGGACCTGCTGGGAAAGAGAGACCAATCAAGACACCGAAGCCTCCGAGTCGACGCGTTCCCAATAGAAATGGAATCGCGAATCAGTACCCGCAGCCAAGCAACGATGGCGCTGCGCATACTGATGGCGAACAGCCGAGCATGCAAGAGCGTAAGAAAAGCGAAAACATGTACGACCCCCCTTTCACTCAACGTGCTTCAAATCCTTCTTCTTTCAGCCGTGGAACTTGGGTTGCTAACCAATTCGGCACTGGCAATGCAAAGGGTGGTAAGCCGAGCAAAGCCAGTATCCCGTTTTGGGCAATCCCAAGTTCCGTTTCACCAGCAGCAAAGCAAACGAACACGCACGCCACTCCGAACAGCAACATACCTAGCACGACACCCGTACACCCAAAGACAGGTCCTTCCGTCTCACATTCGTCCGGAGATCAAACATCTCACGACGAGCTTGCTCTGAGAGCCTTCCGAGCAGAATTTGGGAGGCGACGCGGGAATGTTGAGCAGCTCAACCAGCTTGACATGACCATGTTTCAGAAGGCAGTCACTCTTGTCCGAAGTGGAACTTCCACTGGAGATCGAGAATTCGATCTTTGTCTTTGCGAAATTCTCGCCCGCTTTTCACTTGGTTCTACAGCATCACCCCAGAAGCTTGCTGACAAGGCAATTCCAACTCACAGTTTCACCTTCGGAATCGATCACGATACCTTCACGCAAACCAAAGGCAAGAGTCGAAGCGTTGAGGAGATTAACACGACCTTCTCTCCGGGAGGTTTTCATGGAAAGTTCGAAGGGTCAGGGGATTACTTTGGATCCGAAGAAGCACGCAGACCATCTCCTGCACAGCGCCAGTCATCACGGCACAGTCGACGCGCTGCAACCACGGATTCGACACCTGTCAGCAACGGCCCATCGCCTATGCCACCTCCGCCACGACCCACGGGCAGCGATACTTCACAGCCAGGCTCGAACGGGCCGTTCAGCCCAGAAGCATGGCAAAAGACATTCAACGATGGCGGCGCGTTCGCATGGCCGCCGCCGCCACCCAACCCACCAGGTTCGAAAGCACCCAGCAGGAAGAGCAGCCGTGTGACGAAGGCAAACGGCACTGGACCAGCCCTTGGCACAGCGCAGCAGCCACATGTAATCGATGACGGTGACGATGTTGTTGAGGTGGACAGCACTGGTCGTCCACTGAATGGCACTAGCTCTCTGGACGATGGAGACGCCATGGACATTGACACGCCACCACAGGCTGGTAAGACTCTACCGGCCGAGCAGAGCGCACCGTCGGCGAAAGAAGCCCGTCTTTACTCTGTGCCGCCATCCGAATGGCGGCAGCAACAAGCTTCACAACAGCCACAACACCTCCGACATACTTCCAGCTCGGCACGACGAGCAGAACGAAAGTCGGCCAGCGAGTCGAGCTTCAATGTCAACTTAGATGATCTGCGGCACACAGAGCCATTTGCACGAAACAATGATGGGTTGAAGGATCTAGGTGATTTGGGTTCGAGCTTGCCATTCGCTTCCAAAGCATCATCGACACTGCCAACTCAGATGCCGCGCCCCATGTCATACCTGCAACAGAGCACACCGCTACCTAATCCACCAGAGAGTCCTACGAAACTTACCAGGATAAGTTGGGAGACATATTATCAGAAGTTCGCGACCTATCTGGTTGCTTTTCATATTTGGAATAAGACCTATCTGCAGCATTTTGCAACTTGTGAAAAGGAGGCAGAGGATCGCATAAAGAATGGATGCGGATGGCTTGCACAGAGTGGCGATACTGTCGATGGCTTGGGAGGATTTGGCAGCTACTTGCGTTCACTCAAGAATGAGAATCAAGCCCGGGAGACTTATGGCGTTGGACGTGATAGGCATTTGGAGGCTGTCGAGAAGTTCGAAAAGGTACGCGAGCGTGTCAGAGCATTGACTGAATCTGGTACTTTGGCGGATGTATAGAGTTTCAAGCGCCTCTGTGCGAGGCTGCGGCATCGTGAGCGGAAGCTTTGAATTGACGAGAGATGAGAATTGCATGAGCTGCTGAAGACCTGCAGCTGGTTTCCTGCATGAAGATAGAGCTAGTGTGTTGCTTTATACCCCAGGAACAGGAACGTGGTCCTCAAACCACTTGAACATTGCATGGTGCTATCCCTGTGCCTTGAGGTCTCTTACACAGTCATCCTCTCGGTGACCATTTTCTTGCCAAGGTCAACTCCTTTATCGAATCTGTTCTCTGGGTGTATTTCTTCTTCACCTCCAGCAGTTTCTCCCAGTTCTCGCCGTATACCTCTTTCAAGTCATTCCACTCATGCAAGAAGCCTGCATGGTACTCTCCATGAAAAGCGTTCTTGCCGCCAATCTCTGGCCCGACTTTCGCAAACTGTTTCAATTTCCTCAATATTGGCCGGTGCAGTCTCTGAAGACGTGCCTAGCAACACTTGCATCACATGTCTGCGACCACGTGCGTGTCGCCAAGCCGAGCTGGTCGGAGATGGAACGCTGTTGAACGCGGCATGTTGCATGAACTCCAGCAATACAGTGCTACCAACGCCGAAGCCAGGATGGAGATTATACGAGTCCTCATACCATTTCCAGGCTCGAACCAGAGTCTCCTCATCGATATCTGAGATCATAGCAGCCGATGCCCAGAACTTGTTCACGCCTTGATAAATCTTGAATGAATCTGCCATGGAATTGATTTGTTGTAGGGTCTGCTCGAAGGCTACGACCTCGACGGCACCTGGCAAAGCGAATGCCCAAGCGAAGCCTTCTCTGCTTCGTGCATGACTTTCTCCATTGAAGTCCATCGCTATGATTGCGATATCTGGTTTGGCTCCCTGGTCTGGTTGACCCATGCCGGGCCCTTGGTTACAGACATGCATAGATACCTTGGGATCTGCTTCTCGGAGATGCATAGCAGCCACTGCCTTCGAGGTTTCCGCAAGCGAAGAGTACGGTACCAGAATGATTGCTCCGAACAGCTTATTCGATACACGCTTGAGGCGGAGTTTGAGAGCCGAAACGACTCCAAAGTTTCCACCTCCGCCACGTAGACCCCACATCAAGTCCTCTTCACCATCTTGCTTCGCCCAGACTGTTCGTCCATCGCGGGGTACAACTTGAGCATCGATCATATTCTGCGGATCAGATATCATACCGTACTCATGAGACAGCCAGCTTAGGCCTCCGACTAGTGGAGCACCTGTGACGCCAACCCAGGTACAGCGTGCACCTACTGCACCATACCCAGGAGCACGAGCCTCAACGAGGTTATCCAGCTCTCCCCAAGCAAGGCCTGCGCCGACAGTGGCGATCTCGGTGGCAGGATCGAATTCGAATTGTTTGAAGCCTTGCATGCTGACGATAACATCCCGAGCGGATGAGCCACCAGTACCAGTGTTGCGTATAGCAAAGTCCAGCTTCGAGGTGTAGAGATACTTCACGACCGCTTCCAATGTCGAAAGATCTGCCGGAGTGACAACCAGTCTTGGTTTACGATCCGCCCAGATGGACCACGGTGCTGCTTCAGCTTTGAACTGTGCCTGTTCTGGTGTGTAGAAAGTTGGGCATATCCTTTTCAGCTCAGAGATTCGTTTCGCGGTCGAGTCTGTGAGGTCGCCCATGATGCAGTCGAGTAGAGTGCTGACTACGAGTAGGAAACGAGCTCAGGTGGAGAGGTAGTATATATGGGCGTCGATCGTGAAGGATTCGGTACCGCCCGCACTGATTACAAAGAACCAATTGCTGACGACGATGCCGTTCTTCAGTAGCTACGAGGGAGACCAAGTGCCTTTTCGCTGATGAAGTTCATGATCATCTCCTACATTAGTGTCAGCGTTGTGCAATGAGAAAGGGGGAGTTGTTACTTACGCGGCTGACCGGAGCAAGCCTTGGCACGAAGCACTCTCGCAGATACCGCTCGACATGATATTCCGCAGCATATCCCATGCCACCCATGCTCATAACACTCCTCTCGCAAGCAGTGTAAGCAGCCTCCGCTGCGACATACTTGGCGGAGTTAGCGGCCACACCGACTTGATGCTGCGTAATGTTCTCATCATAGTCTGGGTGCTCAGGCGTGCTACGATCATACAACCTAGCAGCGTGATAGGTCGCGAGTTTGGCAGCTTCGAGCTGCATGTACGCCGACGCAAGTGGGTGCTGAATAGCCTGGTTCTGGCCGATGGGTCTGCCAAACACAACACGCTCACGAGCATATGCGGTAGCCTTCTTCAGTGCTGCATAACCGAGACCAAGGGCTTCTCCGGCGAGCAGACATCTTTCAGCATTCATGCCATGTAAGATGATCTTGAAGCCTTTGCCTTCCTCTCCTATCAAAGAGTCCTTGGCAACGTAGTAGTTATCGAAGAACACCTGATTTGCATCCACAGCTCGACCGCCCATTTTCTTGATTCTCTTGATCTCCAAACCTGGATCTGACTTGTCCAGATCGATATAGAGCATACTGAGTCCTTCGCTCGGCTTCTTCACTTCTTCAATAGGAGTCGTCCTTGCAAGCAGGACCATTTTCTGTGCTATCTGGGCATTCGTGATCCAAATCTTCTGACCAGATATGCGGTAGCCGTTACCATCTGGTGTAGCCAGAGTCTTCAACTTCAGAGTATCAAGCCCAGTATTTGGTTCGGTCACACCAAAGCACGTCCGCCACTCGCCACTGACAATTTTCTTCAAGAAGCGATCTCGTTGATCGGGTGTGGCAAACTTGGAAACAGGCTGGGTAGCATATACGTTGGCGTGTATTGACTGTGCGCCCGCCATACCAGCGCCTGATTCTGCTATTGTTTGCATCATCATCGTAGCTTCTGATATACCCAGTCCCGCACCGCCTAGGCTCTCTGGGAGAGCAATACCAAGCCAACCATCTTTAGCAAGTGCTGCATGCAGTTCTCCAGGATATTCGCCACTGTAGTCACGTTCCATCCAGTAGTCATCTGTGAAATCTGAGCATACTTTAAAGATGGACTCTCGCACAGTCATCTGCTCTTCTGTGAAGCCGGATGTCTCCATCAGTCGCTTATGCGGCGTTATTGAGAAGTGTCGTGCTGTACATCTTGTTGAGCGGACTAGGGGCAGCGAGTGACGCGATGCACGAGAGGCAAGTCGCAAAGATGAGACGAGATTAGAGGCCATATCGATCGGGTGTGAAAAAATGATGACAGGAACAAGGAAAAAACAGAATTGGGTATTCGATATACTTATTATGCAGAGAGGGAGCGATGTCGCATGTATGTCCTCGGGAATAACAAGGTTGGTGAATGTGATGGAAGAAGTGAGGAGTCGTGCGGTCACGTTTTTTTGCGAGGGGAGGTCGGGATCGGCTCCTGCGTGTTCATGTTGTTTTGAATGACGGTCAACACGCGACAACGACGACCAGCGACACCACCACTTCTTCACGAACACACCCAGCGACAGCGACGACGACTTGGACCATGTACAGCTAGCGATCACTGACAGCATTGCACGATTGGGGCGCATCTTGGCCACGCGACGACTGGACTACACAGAGCATAGCGACGCGCACAACAACACAGCATAATTCGACACAATGGCCACAAAAGGTAAAGCGATGCCGGTGGGCTCATCGCAATGGATACAGAACGAGCGAGATCAGGCGGCGGAGTTTGTCAGTCAAGACGTCGAGGAGTTCTCGTACAGTGTGCGGAACGAGCTCGACTGGCTCAATGAGCACATGGCCGACATCTTTAGCAAGACCCAGGTGTATGTACCAGCCAGGATGTACTGATAGCCCAGACTGACAGCTGCAGCAACTTCACGGACATGTTCAAGACTCCTGGGAAGCTGCGCGGGAAGACACCTCGAACTGCTCGCAAGGTCAGTGCGCTTGCACCACGACAACCTCTTACAGACATATTCGCGCCCAATGTACAGCCAGCAGCAACATCGCCTGCCAAGAATACTACGTTTCTTGACAAGGTCGCGCAATTCCATATGCCCGCGGACGACGAGAATGTAGCACCACAGCAGAGGCCGGCAGGACGAGGGACGAGCCCACAACGCGTGGGTAAGCCATATCCATATACGGACTCTGGATACCATGGAATGATGACCGAAGACGAGATGGACTTGGATGCGCAACGGAGTGAAAGTGTCGCGTCTTCATCACACAATGACGTGCAGACCTCGAAAGTGCCCGTTCGAGATGATCGGCAACCCGCTCGACGAACATCTGAACGTACTGGAGACGATCATGTTATCAGTGATGACTCATTCGTCTCGGCAAAAGAACAGGAAAGCAGTGCAGAAAATGGCGCGGATGAGGAGATGGACGACGCGCCTAGCGACACACAACCATATACACGAGAAGAGGAGGCGGATCTGGTCGCCGAAGCAATACAGAACGAGAATGTCGTACAAGTCTACGAAGATGAGCCCATGGAGGATCAAGCAGTGGAAGTCGTGGAATCTCAACCTGAACCCGAGCTAGCGCAAGAGTCAGTTGCACAGGAGCACGATGTTGATATGGACGCCGAGGCTGCAGATGTGCAGTCAGACACATCAAGTCCTGAGAAACCGCTAAACCGCAAGAGTAGCTTCACATTCTCTTCTTTGCCCGCACGAGAACCGCTCACAGTGAAGCGCAGCATGGGTCAGATGGAACTGCACCGAAACAGCGTTTTCAACAAGTCTATTGGTGCACGGCAAACGGAAAACCACAATGCAGACGACGGGCAAGAAAAGTCGAATGAGGCGAGAGCGCCTAGTAAAACCACAGCACAGCTCCTACACGACCGCATCAACATGCTCGGCAAAACGAAGGAGCCTCGACCATCGAAGAGCATTCATCAGATGGCGTCCCTCAATCAGTCTGCATATCCACAGCTCCCTACAGCAGAGGAAGCGGTTGCTGATCCAAGTCGACCCTTGGATTTCGAGTTTCCCAGCAGAAGCGAAGAGAATGTTGCACCGCCTGTTGAGGACGATGAGGACGATTGGATAGCACCAAAGAAGCCAGGACAAACACTGCAGCACAAGGCATCGGAAGGCGGTCTCCAACCGACCCCAGCAAAGCTAGCCTCACCACGGCCGGCTATGCATACGAAGTCGATATCGACGACAGATATTCCTTCGCCATCACGGGCGGACATTGGTGACGCCAGGCATCAGAAAGCTATTTCAGTCTCTCACCCTAACCTTGCAGAAATTCTGGAATCTACTACACCTCATGGATCTCCCTCAAGAAAGGCGAATGACGGTCCGCTGAGTGCGTCGAAGAGTAGGCTATGGTCGGCGCTGAAATCTGCAAAGAGCATATTTGCTTCGTCGGCTAGCACTAGTGCTGCAGCAAAGCTCGAGGCACATAACAACTCGCCCGCCTTGACTCGCTCTCCCACTCGGGATACTGTAGAGCAATCGCACAAAGTCTTCAACATGCCCGGCGCTCTATGGTCTACAAAAGACGTGCTGCAGAGTCCAGCAAGAAACAATTCAGTGATTTCGTTCAACCCTAGCAGAAAGACCCGCCAGTCCAACGAAAGCGAGAAGAAACGCGAGAAGGAGCTCAAGGCTCAAGAAAAGGCTGCAGCTGAGCTTGAGAAGGCACGAGAGAAGGAACGTCAGAAAGCTGCCGAACAGCAGGCAAAGGAGGTCGCGAAGGCGGAGAAAGCTGCAAAGGCTGAAGCAGTCAAAGTCGAGAAGGAAAGGCAACAAGCGGCGAAAGCTGCGGCAAATGCCTCACGGCCACAATCTGCTGACAGCGAAAAAGCCTCCGAAAATGAGATGGCACCTCCACCTCCACCTAAGACTAGCATGCTGCCAGCTGGCAAGCTCAGAGCACCTGGTCGACTTATGAGGCCTACCAAGGAGTCTGCACAGTCTAGGCCTGTCGCAGTGCGAATGCCGTCTCAAGCACAACGGCCGGGCCAGGCATCGTCTTCATTCAACAAGTCTCAGCATGACACGCTAGCATCATCTACGAGTAGCCATGCAGGACCACGCGCCGGATCTGCTATGGGTCACAGGCCGGGAACTGCTGGCGGCAATGCTCGCGTGAAAGCGCTGGAGAGTGCGGCCAGGAAGAAGGAGGCGGACGAGAAAGCGGCTGCAAAGAAGGCCGAGCAGAAACGCGAGCTCGAGCGCAAGCGTGCTGAGAAAGTAGAACAGGAGAAGCGTGCAGAGGAAGAACGCAAGGCTGCTGAGCAACAGCGGATTCAAGAAGCCAAGCAAGCTGCTGAGCGCAAGGCTGCAGAGAAGCGTGCTGCAGAGATGCGAAAGCGTGAACATGACCGTGCTGAGCAGCAGAAAAGAGAGCAAGACCGTCTTGAGCACCAGCACAGAGAGCAGGAGCGTCTCGAGCAACAGCGACGAGACATTGAGCGCCTCCGACAGGAAGAAGATGCTCGCAAGGCCAAGGAGGCGCACGACTTGGCGGAAGCTATCCGCCGCGAGCGCAATCAACAAGGCCAGCAGCATCGAGGTGACCTGCCTGGTACTCTACGCCAGCTCAGCAAGAACACTGTGCCTGCTGCAAACCCAGCGAAGCCTCCAAAGCGACAATTCCCGATGGAAGAAGATGACCATCCTGCTCAGCCGCAAAGACCTGGTATTCTCCGCAATGGACCTTCCTTTCAACAGGCAGACGCAAAACGACGACGAACGAATGAAGAGCAGGATGAGCCGCATCAGCGAACGTCAGTCATGGCGCCGCCCAAGCGGCCATCGACAATGCGCAAGGTGTGTATATGCGAAGCTTGCCTGCTGACTAGCACTGCTGACTTCTCACAGGAAACATTGACAAAGTTCTCTGGCTACACGCACGCTCCTCCTCCTGCTGCGCATCACGCTAGCATGTTCAAGTCGACTGTTACTGCTCAGCACCAAATGCAACACGGAAGCAACAAGCCTATGCACCCAAGCCAGCTTGTACAGACATCGAATGCCCGCATCCCATTCGCTGAGTCTGCGAAGACGCCCGGTCAAGCTTCGCACTCACAATATCAGTCCGGCTACGAAGCGAACAAGTTCAAGACTCCATCTCGACCACAGCAGGCACCAAAGTCTGCCAAATCTACACCACAGTATCCCCAAGGTGACAACATTGAGCTTCCAGACATCGCCACCGACTCCGAAGACGAAGAAGATGATGACGATGAGCCTGGCGGCTTCCGTGCTCCCTCGTGGACAGCTTCGCCGGCTCTTCGTGCTCTTCTTACCGAGCAGCAGCTCTTGGATCCAGAAGCTGTGTTCGGGCCTATTGGTGAGCTCAAGATGGAAGAAGTCTTCAAGAATGGCAAGAACCAGGATCGACTGAAACGCTTCCGTGAGCGTGGTAGCAGTGCTATGTGGGTCGAGACTGGTGATGCTGTCACCAGTGCAGAGAAGAGAAGGGACATGGAGCTCAGGGAGAGAGTTGTGAGAGACGGTGGTTGGAGGTATGAGCCAGGAGCTTGAAGGCTTTGTATAGCTCTTGAGCTTGACGACCTTGATGTTCACTCATGATTGGCGCTGGGCTGGCTGGGTTTCTGGACTGTACGACGGGGTTGAGGGCTGGACGGTATCATCCCTACAACTTACCTTTCGTATCTCAGTATAAGTGAAGACCCCGTAGATACGTATTAGACTCTCGCAGGAGAGGAGTCATACATTGCTTTGTGCACAAGCTCCTGATAAATCGTGCCAAGCCGTGACGATGTCACTTGTCTAACCACACTCGCCACACTGGACATGGTTTGTAAAGCTTATGCATCCACTGCGAGGCGTCCGAGCTGAGTTACCTGGCTACTATAACCGTGCTGCTGACGTACAACTTCTCCAAACGTCAACAATTCAGTCACGGCACCCAGGAAAATATGGTCTCGATCAGGCGACTCGCCATTCTAGCTGCATTATCAATCAGCCATGGTCTGTCGACGCTATCTCCAAGTGATCGTGTCTACACTGGAGACCAAACAAGCAACACAATCACTGTTATCAGACCCAGCGACAATACTGTACTTGGAACGATTGCCCTTGGAGGCGATCGCTTGAGCAATGCATCGAATCCACAAAATGTCGGGTCAGTCAATGTGCACACGGCCTAGGCTTCTCTCGCGACGGGAAATACATTGTGTCGCTGAGCACACTTTCCAACACTGTTACAGTAATCCGAACTGCGGATAACAAGATCGTACATACATCTTATGTGGACCGAGGACCACATGAGGCGTTTTTCAGTCCTGATGGTCTTGCGGTATGGATTGGAACTCGCGGCGTCTCATCGGTCAGTTGCATTGATGCTATGAACGGTACTCTTCTCAATCGGATATATACTGGTCAAGGACCGAGCAAGGTCCTGTTCAGTCCTGATGGCTTGACTGCATATGTGAATCACATATTCGAGCCGATTCTCAGCGTCATAGATGTGCCGACACAGACTGTACGATATAACATTAGCGGCCTGGCTGATAAATTCTCCTCCGATATGATGATATCTCCGGATGGCGGCTCAATTTGGGCAGCACACAAGATGACTGGTCAGGTCTCGATCATTGATCTGGCTGCGAGAAAGGTCATCGGTGTCCTGGAGACTGGACCAGAGACGAACCATCCAAATTTCGTCGTCCGGGATGGGCTGACATACGCATATGTCACAGTCGCGTCTATGAACGCGACTCGTGTATACAGCCAAGCCACACCGGATAGCGTTCCTGTCTTTGTCCAGGATAATCACATGACAGGAGTGCAGCCGCACGGACTGTGGCCTAGCGCTGATTACACTCGCATGTATGTCATCAACGAACATACAGACACGGTGGACGTGATCGACACCAGCCGGAATGACATTGTCGACACCATGAGAGTCGGCCAGGAAGGCCAGGCTCTGATCTATGTGCCCAATGCTGTGTCCAACGCAACCAAAGGTATGAAAAATCTTGGTCAACAAGGCTTGGAACTCCGGGCAGAGAGCAGAATGGTTCCGGTGTTCGGTAAGACAGGTGATGTGCCGCACAACTCTTCTTCAGCTGTCGTAACTGTTCGCGAAGTCGCCGGACTGGAAATGTTCCAAGTTATTGGACGTCAATTGGTTCTCAATGGCACCTCGTACTGTCTCTGCAGTGCCCAAGGCTGCGGCAGGCATCAGACTTCCGCTGGCGACGCTCAAAGCTGCGACTCGTGCAAGAAGTGGTTGCGGTGGTGCTCCGCAGGTTCTTGCTTTCTTTAAGTTCTTTGGCGTGTATGATATGAGTACTGTGGAGGTACGAGAAGGTCCGTTGTAGATCAGTAGAAGGTCCAGTCTGGTATATAAGCAACATAGTGTCGTGCCTCATATTGAGCCAGATCTCCATGCCGTAGAGCTAGGGTTCTGTTCCAGTGTGCTCTAGACGAGCGGGTGGCATTTCGTCCTTGACATGCTACCTCTGCGCCAGATGGTCCGAAGTGCTCGACTTCCAGTCGTTGGATGTGGAACGTTGTCATTTCCTGAACTCTCGCCTGCGTGGATGACGATCTTCCATCCTGCTTCGCAATCCGCATCCTAATCGCGTCCCAGTTGTGGCCAAGCACTGCCTGAAGATGCACGCAGCAAGGGAATGTTCCTTGACATCGAGCTCTCATCTCGCCTTGACCTGACCATCTGTGCTGTCGCTCACGTTCTGCAGTTTCCTATACTCTTCTTCCAGTTGTCTTTGCATCTCAAAATCGGCCTGTCGTTCTCTCTTGACTTTCTGTTGCTCCATATCGCGTATCACGCCAGCGTGCATTAGCTAGAATCCACATCAGCAAAAAGGTCACAATGCCTCAATTCAGTCGCGTCATACTGCCTGATCGACTCTTTGCTGGCGATGCACGAGGATCACGATGCCAATGGTTCCAAGGATGGTGCCTCCGAGAGTCAGTTTTGCAGCAGTAGACATGTTGATGGGTGAGAAGTGAAGTTGATGGTCATGGTCATGCTGAATTGTCCAAGAAGTTCATCCTGTCATCGCCATCAAAGTCTCGGACGCTGCCGATCCACAAGACATCACTGCTTCCCTTCCAAGCTCCCAGCTTGCCTGCAACTCGACACCACTTCACAACATTCCACTCTCTCTACCACTCGTTACGTCGCAAATCTCGCAAGATGGTATGCTTCAGAAGATATCGAGATATATACAAATACTGACAGTAAGGCAGGCGGCTCAAAACTCAGCAGGCATCCAGACACTGCTCGATGTAGGCGCATCCAATGTCCACTCATACCACGGATAGCTCTAACGGAATGTGTAGGCCGAACGTGAGGCTCAGAAGATTGTACAGAAAGGTGCGCGCGAGAATCATATCCTTATCAAGATGAAATGCTAACTCGAAAACAGCCAGAGAATGTATGCCTCCACCACGAACCACAGCCACGAATGCGCCTACCTCCTACTGACACCTCACAGACCGAACGAAGCGAGTAAAGGACGCCCGAGCAGAAGCGCAAAAGGAGATCGAAGAGTACAGGAATTCAAAGGAAGAGGAGTTCAAGACATTTGAATCGCAGGTACATATCGCCCAAAGCGCAATCAGGATACCACATACTTACAGCGTCTGCGTAGCACACATCAGGCAACAAGAAAGCCGAACAAGACGCCGAGAAGGAGACGGAAAAGTCACTGGATGAGATCAAGGGCATTGGCAAGAAGACGGGACCCAAAGTCGTGGATGATCTGTTGAAGGCCGTTATGGATGTGAGACCTGAGGTGCCGAACCGGGTGGATCAGCCTCAGGCATAAGAAGGAGACATGAAGGGGAGAGACTGAAAGTCGAACGAGGTGAGGCGTAGAGTGTTGATACCATTACCACGAATAAGACAAGTACAGATCATGTTCCGTGCCTAGTCAAAGCAGCATCTCCATCTCGGGACTGGACTTGGCTTGCAGATCGAGGCTGCTTATACTGGCATCGACAACGCACGATCTTGGAGAGACCAGCAACGATAATTCTCAGCGGCCAAGTTCGATCGAACTCTCGTCTATCTGCGAGCGCATGGGTAGGGACAAGAAGTCATACACGATTCGCAACCACGAACATTCCACAGTCGTCCTTCGCTTAGCGGGAAGCATTATGTTAACAGGACTCAGACCTCATCGCTCTCTTCGATAATGGAGAGCTGTGAGCCACGCCAAAGCATCAGATGTTCTGCCATACTATCGCACATAACCAATACTCTGCTGACTCCAACAGAAGTCTGCTCCTCATCTCTGCTCCTCTTCTACCCATCACGCCCACGCGATCCAAGACCATCCTTATGCTCGGAAGCTAAGAGCTGCAGAAATCCACCACCTTAAATCTTCAAGACCATCCCCAGAGGCTGTTCACATGCGCCAATTAAGCACTCCGCTCCCGCTCCTCTCCGATTCTGTCCATAATCGAGTCAAACATTGCCATCTGACCCTGGAACGACAATCCCATTGACTCAAGCAGATTCTCAACTCGACGTCTTGCCATCTCGCGCGGACCCGGCTGCATATATGGACCGTCCGGAGGAAGTGACATGAATGCTATGACGGCGTTCTTGAGAAGCTCCACCAGACGCTCGATAGAGACTTGCGTGTAGATTGATTGAGGCATGGTGATATGGTGTGTCGGATAGTGGGTTGTTGTACGATGAAAGGCTTAATGTCCGTTGTGCTGTTATAGTTGCATCTGCTTATGCTTATGCGATCGTAGTGGTTGTAGTGGTAGCTTTGAAGAGTCTTGCGTATAATGTATGGTCCTGTAAACTGTGTGGAATTGCGAGTAGTACATCAGTGAAGAAGAAAGCACGCAGAATAAACAAATCCTACTTGCCACATGGCATACGTCCGCACTTTCCTGGGCTGACAATCCACCATCTAGAGAAAGTACCAATGTTTCGACACGGGAGAGTCCTCTGATGGGTAGCAAGCCTAGCAAGCCGAGAGTCGTACCGCTCGAGGACATGCTCCTCAACATGCGACTTCTCTCAAGTAGGTGGTACTTTGAGTCTTTGCAGCAAGGGCAGGTCGGCGGGCACAATGCTTGATTCTTGAGATCAAAGCAACATGCTTAATGTGCGCATAGACTTGTGTCCATATGATACTGCAGGTGTATAAGCACTACTACAGATCTACCTCGCTCCTCATCGGCCGTGACCCGAGAGATCCCAGTACTGGCGCGAGCATCCAAAGTATAAGTCTGTGAGTGCCGATTCTAAACGTGCCAACTGTATTCGGCTGATGGCGAGGAGATCAGTGGTGACACGACCTCACTGCCTGGAGCCAGTGAGCCTGTTCTACTTCGAGGAGCGCTGAAGCGTGCTAATCTTTCTCCGCTGCGAGGATTGCTGATTGCTGCCCGTGCCAAGATCTCTGCCTCTCTGTCTTCGCACGCCCGTAGATGGGCTTCTCCGTGCGATGCGCATGTTCGTAGTCGGTTGCAGAGCTGGGTATGGTCTTCCGCTTCTGTTCTTGCCTCTCCCGTTCCACTCCTTTGTTCTTCGAATCTGTGGCATTGCTCTCTGATTTTGCAGATCTGATCTGTGCACCGAGCATTCATAGTCCTTCCTTTGCAAGCATGTCTGCGATGCTGAGGTAGAACGCGATTGCATTGAAGCTAGACCTAGTCAGCAATAGCTTTCGCAAGCTCGTTTCGACACATACTTTTTCTCCTTTCCAGTCAACTGCCAGAAATACCACCTCAGTCGATTAGTCCAGTTGATCAGATCGAGGTGACTGACGTGGTTCAATGTGCCTTTGTATGTTCCCCAGCGACTACTTTCCACACTGACCATGCCGTCATTCGGCCCTTCCACAGGCTCGATCACATTATGCGACTTGCGAAAGACAGATGTGAAATGTGGCTGGAATGCTGCTCCGTAGCTGTAGTACTTCACGCCTTCCAGATCGGGTGTCCTCGGGTTGAAAGACTCGGCCATGTACTTGAGTGTCAGTTGACGGAAGGCCCCGGTCTCCATACCAAACGCTTCGAGTACTTTGTATATCTTTGGCACGTTCGTGTAGCCAATCTGCTCAAAGATGTAGTCTGCAAAAGAGGAGCCACGATGAGGTGTGGCAACTGTAGTAAGAGACAGTACTTTCACGTTAGCTGGCTTGAGACGTGATACCATATGTCTTGCGTCCAAACCGCTATGCATCGTTAGTCCTTAGCTCGTCTGTCGTTCAAGATGATCATACCCCTGAAGAGACGCGTTAGTGGGTGTTCGACGCATGCATTTGCTCAGAATAACGACTGACCATGCTGTGTCTGCGGGATAAGTTAGTACACGGTGTAAAATAGGCCATTCAGAAGAAAACATACGCTATGATATTCACCGCCTTGCCACCAGCCTGTCTCTCGATGGACTCCGCCAGCCTCTGTGCCCGAACTTCGATGCGACCAGACGGCGGCACGGACGCCGTGATGACCTCTACATTCTTCGCTGCCAGCGCTTCTTTGATGCCATACCAATATTCTATACCACGGACTGGTAGAAGTTTGCCAAGTGGTCGCAGCTCGTCGAAGCCAAGGAGTCCATGTGCTAAAATGATGGGGTGCTTAGGCGCGTCGTAGCTAGACTTCAGTAAAGCGAAGTCATCTTCAATCAGCTCGCCCTTCTCATTGACAGGCTTCTTCTGGTCTTCGACGTCTGTGATACGTGGGTCTTTCGTGTTCTCTGGGACTTCTGTTTTTTTGGCCTGATCCCGATGTGTTGTTGAGATATGTAGACACGCTCTTCGCTTGGGGGCACTTGTTAGAGCAGATAGAGCAGTCTGACGCGTATGTAGAGTCCGCCGCAAGATGAGCATAGCTCGATGTTCATCGTCGCCCAGTCTGTAGCACGCGTAGAGAGAAGGATGACGTTCGCCGCCGCCAAGCACTGTCACGATTTCCTCCCTCGATCGTGCTTGCGGACTTCCGCCCATCAACAGTCAATCATCAGCATAGCATAGCATCGAGTTGCGGAGATGCTACATCAACGAGCCTGTGCAGCGTAACGACAAGAGCTATGCGAGTCGCTTTGAGGTAACAGACGACTTCAGCACCACCCGACCGAGGTTGATGAGCACTGCTATGGGTACGCCCCGCTCGTTCAGGTTGTGATACTTGTGCGACCTCTTCTTATAGTAGCTGTAAGTCCTTCTCGTTCTTTATGTTCTGTGCAGACAAGTATTCCATCAGTTTCAGCCATGTCCGAAGGTAAGCAGCAGACCATCATACAGAGCGCGAAAGAGCGTCTATCAGCTCTTTCAGATTCTCTTGCAGGACAACCACATTTCGTGTTTCCAGGCTTTGATCAGCTCCCACGTATCGAAGGCCAGCCTCAAGGCTGCGCATGGGGACTCTTTGACAAGAACGGCGTCAAGGACGAGGTTGGCACACTAAATCTCTTGACCCAAGAAGTCGTCCAGCAGGCTTCAAAGGAGATCAAGACTGGTCAGCATGTACAGCTAGACTGGAACTTATCGGACAATGTCCAATTCCCTGGCTTTGGTCGTAGAAAGTTGGAACATAAGGTGTTAGATGCTCGTGCCGCATCGAATGGCAAGCATGCAGGCTTCGACGATGAGCTCCACCTCAACACCCAGAGTGGTTCGCAATGGGTAAGAGCTTACAGAATGTAGCTTTTACGTGAGGATAGTCGCTGACTGATCCATACCATCTCTAGGATTCGCTCAAGCACTTCGCTCATCAGGCAACGCAGATGTATTACAATGGTCTATCGCATGATGAGGCACTCAAGTCCGACACGAATGGTATTCACAATTGGTGCGAGCGAGGTGGAATTGTAGGAAGAGGTGTGCTTGTGGACTGGTTGAGCTGGCATGAGAAGAAGCATGGGAACCCCCCATCTGCTGTTAGTAGGCATGAGATACCGGTCAGCGAGCTCGATGCATGCTTGAAGTGGCAGGGCACTACAACAAGGGTCGGCGATATACTTATCGTTCGCTCTGGCTATACTCAGTGGCACGAGTACGCATCTCCGGCAGACAGGAAAGCTGGAACACAAGACAACTCAATCGCTATCGGACTGCAGAGCAACGAGACAACAGTAAGGTGGCTGTACGATCACCACTTTGCAGCTGTAGCTGGTGATACTATCGCCTTCGAGGCATGGCCACCGCCATTTACCTCCGGCTGGACTTTACATGAGTGGCTTCTTGTGCATTGGGGGACACCTATCGGAGAGCTGTGGAATCTGGAAGAGCTGAGCAAGATCTGTGAGAAAGAACAAAGGTGGACATTCTTCTTGACAAGTGCTCCTCTGAACGTTCGAGGCGGGGTGGGAAGCCCGCCTGGGGCGATAGCCATATTCTGAGCAACGATTTCCATATGCCTATCTCAGTTCCATTGCCATGCCCCCCCTTCAATTGGTCGCCGTCCATGGCGAGAGGCACTGGCTCTTTTTGAAGCATCTGCGCCGTGCTGATGTTTCCTCCTCATATCGGACCTGAACCTTCAGCTAACAGCCTCTCGAATCAGTCGTCCTCGGAATCCACTCCTGCGTCGGTCTACTTCGACTTTGATGGCAGAGCTCCTTGCGCCACCCACCGCTCACGTTGCTCCATGATGATACTCAGAAGCTTCTCCACATGCGCCTGGTCGAGGTCCTCCCCGTCTTTGCGCGCGATGAGCACGCATCCGACATCATCAGACCACCGCGCTGGTGTAGCGCCGGTCTTGACATCCATCATCAGAGTGGCCGCGGTGTCGTTGTCGTAGTACTGTGGACCGACTAGTGGGTTCTTCCAAATGGCCTTCTGGTTCCACGACGATGGCCGCGGCTCATCTCCCCGTTTGAGTGATGGTCGGAGCATAAGCACGTTGAGAGGCACGCCAAGCAGCTCAGACACTGGGCTCACCTCGCCATCGGTGAATACGGCGTGGTCAGGCTTGACATTGTAGTACACGTACGGCTGAATCTTGTGCCGAGGGTTCCTCGTCTCCTCGTTGCAGGCGATGCGAAGCACCTGGACTGTGGGTTGTGGGACCATTGTGACGGTCTGGCCGGAGGTTGATACTGTTGACGACGTTGTTGAAGGTGGAAAGAGAGTCGAGGAAGTTCTGGTTATGTCCGCGTTTGTTTGCACGAAGAAAGGAAATGCTTGCTGCCTGCCGTCAGTATGCCACCCCAGAAAGCAAGCACGGCCGATGACTTACTTTTCAGTGTTTGTGCGATGGGCGATGCACGTGAAGATGGGAAGTCGAGTCTCGATGGCTTTCGTGAGTGGCTCGGAATGCGCAGAGTGTTCGTGTGTTCGTGTTGTCAGGTAAGAACTTCCGAGAGCGTTGAAGTAGGCGCGAAACCTCACTTTACGACTTCATTACCGGAGAACAAAAACAAGAATACAACTGATTGACAGAGAAGATATCTAGCACGGCCAATTCGACTATGACCACTGCAAGAGACGACAGCCTGGACGAGTCAGAGCAGATCATCGGGCTCGGAGCCCAGGATGAGGTGTACATCGTGAGGTTCGTTGAAAACAAAGTCCTCCACTTCACCGGCCACTGACACAAAAGGCAGCATCTTGAACGCCTGAACCTTAGAAGAGGCCTGCGAGATTCCCCAAGACCGCACCAATCTCATCAGGCTCCTCCGAGTCTCCGCTGCGCAGACAGTGGTTGCGTTGCATACAGCTCAGATGGCGACAGAAGAGACCGCGGCTGAGATTAAGCAAAGCAACATGTTGCAGAAGGAGATTGCCGTATTGCTCGAAAGACCCATCACGAAGAAGTACATTGCATTGTTGAAGAATAGAGCTGGGGTTGGTCTGGGCTGTTTCTTGGGAGGACTGTTGCTCGGTATCACGCTCAGCGTCGAGCCGGACTGGTTCTTGAAGAGAATCGGCAAGAATTGAGGGATGAGTATCATACACATGGTCGCATGGGAATATCTTCAATGCCACAAAGAGCGCTGAACGAGTTCGGTCTGCGGACGAAAACAACGACTGGAGAACGAGAGAAGTGATTATGGAGTTCACATGTGTTGCATTTATCTTGAGTCTGCCATGGTGTACATAGCGAAGAGCATATACAATACGACATGCGGCTACAATGAATCTGAACTACTGGGAGTGAGAAGAAACTACTTCACGCTTCAATCGTACGAGTATTTCATTCCGACAGCACTGCCAACCGTGACCCGCATCATCGATATGTCAAAGGGAATCTGTCATCGCGTAGCCATTTCTAGACAGCCTGACGTGTCGACCGACGTATGCCAGCCCAGACACAGACTGCGATACACATCTATCTTCTCCGCTCCCGCTTCTCAGCCTCGTAGTCCAGATTTGAGCTCATACCACTCTGATCGTATGCCGATGGTGTCCTCGTAGCGGGATACTGCATTGGAGGCCCTCCATAGCCTTGGCTGCTACCAACACTAGTATACCGTGGTGGCGGAACATCCTGCGAACCTGCACGTCCAGGGTAGTAAGTTGGAGGATATCCGCCTGGATTGCGCGCATATGCACTAGCACTTCGATATACAGGCAACTCCACATCTCCGTCGGACTCGCGTCTGTACCCTGATGGGCGACGAAGGCCGTTCGCAAAGGGATCGTAGGGATCGAATGCTTGTGCTGAGAGATCTTGGGCGCCACGACGACGTCTGAGTGGTGGAGTTGAAACGATCTCTGCAGCAGATGGGCGGCGAACAGAAGAGCTGGGACGACGGGCCATGCTATATGGATCTGGCTGTGACTCGTATAGGGAATTGCTCGGGCCTCCACGTGAAACCGGAGTGTAGCGGGAGTTGCTGCTGCTGCTGCTGCTTCGACGGAGCTCAGGCTGGCTGTACGCGTTATTGTATGACATAGGAGGTCCGCGGTTTGAGTCTCGGCGTTGACGTCGTGCTGGAGGAGGTCGAGAGCCGTTGCCTCCTGGCGATCCGGCTGCGAAGTAGTCTGGCCCTGGAAGGTCCGCAAACTGGTTCTCTTGAGTGCTCGGGGCACGGCGACGACGTTGGGAGTTCCCGGTACTGCTAACAAATGGGTTAGTGAAGGAGTTCGACATGATGTTTCGGGATGGTGCGAATTTTACCTTAGTGTTATGTTTTGAACTCTAGTATACCTCCTGGGTATCTCGAGCGATAGCAAGATAGTTCTTCGTCGTTCCTAAGTTGGTTGAGAGTGTGATCGAAACCAGAATGTAGCGGATTAGACCAGGCTTTTTAGCTGGAGTTCCTCTGAGTCTCACAAAGGCTTTGTAATCAGGGACAAAGAGGTTGTCTGTAGCTACGAACAATGAATGGCACAAAGATGCTCGTGTCGTTGTTTGGCTCGTTGTGCAGGAACGGTCTTTCTCCAGCCTTGGCCGGACTGGGGGTGAATCCCGTCCAGCGCCTTTGCTCGAGTGTTTCAGTCTCTATTGAATTATAGTCAGCATGGCTGTCAGCTCGTGTATGTGATGAGAGACCTTCAGAGTGAAATGTTGCAGGAACAGCTTGATGATCAAGTTTCCTGTAGCTATGCACCGAGCAACAGTCTGTCTGTCCTCATGAGTGCCTGTGGTAGAGCACATAGCATCAGACATGCACAATGCTCAATAAGTTTCACTACCCTTGGCATCTGACTTCCAGTCGTGGCGGTGAAGTATTGCTCTGCCACAACAGCAACATTTGGGTGCTCAATATGCATCCTGGCAGGCAGTCTGAACGCAGAAGCAACAGCTTCGCCATTCGCTTTTTGATCATACTCATTTCCCATCCCTCTTCATTTCAAGCTCAGTCATCACCGCCTTGGCCACCCGCAGTTCTCGCCTGCTTCGCGCCGACGATGTCATCTACTCTCAGCAACAAGCAGGCACTCTCAATCGCAGTCTTGACACTTTGCAGCTTGATGGCTTGAGGTTCCCAGATACCGAAGTCCTTCTGATCCACGACCTTGCCAGCATCTCCATCAATTCCCCAGGTCGAGCCACCCTCAGCGTGCTTCGCGCGCAGGGCTGTGAGGATTCTGATCGGCGATGCACCGGCGTTCTGGATCAACGTACGTGGAATGACCTCCATGGACTCCGCGATAGCCTTGTATGGCCATTGTTGCACACCTTCGATCGACTTTGCGAGCTGGCTGAGACGAACGGCGCAGGCCATTTCTGTAGCACCACCACCTGGTGATAGGTATGGGTGGAAGATGACGTTACGTGCCACAGACATGGCATCGAGCAGGTTGCGGTCGATCTCGTTGAGAATGTCCTTTGATGGTCCGCGTAGCAAGATCGTGCAGGCCTTGGGGTTCTTGCATTTCGTCAGGAAAGTGAAGTACTCGTCTCCAATCTTCTCGATCTCAAACAGACCACACTGCGTTCCAACATCGCGCTCTGTAAGGTCGTAGACGGAGTTGACGATCGTAGCACCAGTTGCGCGTGCAACACGATTGTTGTCGGTCTTTCGTACTCGGCGGATCGCAGTGATGTTGGCTTTCTGGAAGAAGTGCTGTGCCAAATCTGAGACACCCTTCTCTGTGATGACTAGATCTGGCTTGACTGCTAGAATGGCGTCGCACATGGCCTTGACCTGCTCCTCCTCAAGCTGCAGAATCCTGTTCCAATCTTCTTCCTTGCTGATCTCGATGTTCGTTTGTGACTCGCCCTTCTTGTACTCTAACGTGCAGTCAAGCAGCACTACTCTTGGGTTCTCTATCCGTCTCCTCATCTTTGGGTGTGTGATGTCCTTGTTCAGCATAACGCCATCCAATACACAGCTGTCCTCGATCTCGCCGCCTGGTACTTTTTCCACACGCGCATATCTCTTGATGTCCACTTCTCTCTTTCCACCATGCGCATCTGTGCTGACTGTCCGGACTGCCTGCAGTGCCAGGTCGCACATGAGATCTGAGTAGCGCGAAGTGAACTTTGTGCCGATGGAAGTAGAGATCAAATTCCTCATCACGTCGTTGTCGTTGATGTCTACTGGGATCGAAACATCCTGAATGACCTTTAAGCAATCGGCGAGCGCGCGCTTGTATGCCTGTATGATCACAACGGGGTGGATATTGCGCTCGAGCTGCGGTAATGATAGCGCAAGCATCTCTCCAGCCAGAATGATGACAGTCGTTGTGCCATCTCCCACTTCCTCGTCCTGTGTTCGTGCCAGCTCGATCATGCTCTTGGCTGCGGGATGTGCGACTTCGATTTCTCGGAGGATGGCATGGCCGTCGTTGGTTAGGACAATGCCGCCCATGGGATCCAGCAGCATCTTCAGCATGGCCTTTGGTCCCAGACACGATCGAATAATGTCGGCGACAGTCTTTGCGGCGGTGATGTTGGACAGTTGCGCCTGGCGTCCCGTCTTGCGGTCGCCAGTGGCCGTGTTCATGACCACGACTGGAGCCTGCATGGTGTCGGTGGCTTCAGGTGTGGTGTATGTTGATGGTTGATATTCGTGCTGTCTCGAACTTTTTGTCGAAACGCGTTGTTCATCAGAAGCTCTCCAAAGACAGGGTTCAAGATACTTAAGCGAGAACGACGACATACGGCATAGCTCTAGACACAGCCGGACCAACCTGACGACTGTCTCGCACGCGACCTCCTCGACTTCTACATATAATGCGGCGATAGCACCATCTACGCTTCTCCAACACCCTGCGACCATGAAAGACCCATTTCCGATTCCTCCGCCAGTCTGGCTCGTCGAGAAAGTCCAACCACTCGCCAACTCCATCGGCCTGCCAACTCTGGCCCTCCATGCTCATGAGGTGCTCTTCGCGTTCATACTATACACATTGATTGGCAGCGTGGTCTCCCCGATTCTCAGCACATGGCTTGTGCCTCAGAAATACAAGGCTCTCAACCACAGGACAAAGGTTAATTGGGATGTCCATGTGGTATCCTTCTTTCAATCGGTGCTCATCAGTGCTATGAGCTTATATGTCATCTTCTATGATGAGGAGAGGATAGCTGTTCGCCCGAGAGATCAGTGGGAAGGCAGAGTATGGGAGTATACGGGACTCAGTGGCCTCTGCCAGAGCTTTGCGCTTGGGTACTTCCTTTGGGATTTCATCCAGTGTAGTTACCATGTGGAGATCTTCGGGTTAGGCATGTTGGCTCATGCTATCAGTGCCGTGAGCGTGTTCGCGCTGGGATATGTGAGTCCTCTTCCAACTAGCTGTTTTCTTCGAAGTATACTTTCGAGGGAAGCAAGCAGTATCGATCATATCGATCAACATGAACTAACAAGTACTGCAGCGACCGTTCATCTACTTCTACGCACCAGTCTTCCTCCTCTACGAGCTTTCCTCACCTTTCCTCAACATCCACTGGTTCTGCGACAAGCTCAACTTGACTGGAAGCCCCATTCAGGCCATTAATGGTGCCTTTCTGGTCGGTTCCTTCTTCGGTTGCCGCTTAGTCTGGGGCAACTACTCTTCAGTCCTAGTCTTCATGGACATCTACAATGCAATCTTCAACGGTAATACCATGATCACGAAGAACAGCACTGGAGCACCCAAGCACTACTCCGCTCAAGATTTGATGTCGATCTATAGTGACGAACAAGGACAACGTTTAGCATTCGCCGGAGGTCAGGGTATACCGCTCTGGCTTGGAATGGTATATCTTGCTTCGAACCTTACACTCAACTCACTCAATGTCTTTTGGTTTGGCAAGATGATTCAGACGATTCGATCGCGCTTCGATCCTCCGCTGGGCACGAAAGGTGTTGGGAAGGAGGTCAAGCACTGGGAGCCAGAGGAGAAAGTCAAGGATGTTGCCAAGTCAGTTCTCGCCAAAGATGTCGACCCTATTGATGGCACAAAGAGTATGGAATCATCGCAGCGAACTCTGAGGACCAGACGTAAAGCTTAAAGCCTGGTGTTTTCTGGAGGGTGCTACTGTAGCGCGGCCACTGTATTTGGATGTTCTTGAGCGCTTGGCGGTTACAATTACTGGTACTGTACATATGGCGACATGCAAGGAGTGAACATATGCCCTAGGCTCTGATTTGATGGAAAGACCGTCTCGAATTTTCGGTCCCAAAAAGTTTTCAATAGTCTGTGAACGAGTATACGTGACATGATGTCTCACATCAGACAAAAGGCACATCGAGCGACGCATGCCGTACTCTCACCTCGCACGTTCTTCTATTGCGATCTCTCTCTTGCACCATTTAGTTCAGTCTAGGAAAGATCTGGACACCCATGTCGGCACACTCAGCTTCCACCATATGACCCCAAAGTTTGTACTTCATGATGAAGTCCGCACAGTCGCAAGCATGCCTGCGCGCCTTCTCGTCGGTCATGTCGTCGATCTTCTTGCCCAACAGCCAGTCTCGATCACTGTCCAGCAGTCTCTCCTCCCAGGTATCAGCGACCCAGGGTGCCAGTGGCGGCTGTCCCTTTCCTGCGGGGTCTCGAAGTCCTTGCAGGGCGCAGCGAAATTGGCCATCGTGGGACTGCACCAGTCCAGATACGTAGATTGCGACTCGCTTGGCAATGTCCAGTGGAATTTCGTCTCTGACGGGGGCAAGACTGGAATCGAGCTCCATGATCGCAGAATCGTAACGACGCTTGAGGCTGAGCATGGCAGTATCCTCTGGCGTGTTGTCAGGATTCTCATACAGGTAGAGGTCGTACGGATATGGAGAAGGTATGAAGGGTGTATCGTTCAACGCCTTCTTTGCAGCACGTTCAAGGATTCTAGTCTTGAAGTCACTGACAGCTTCCAAGGCTTCTTGTCTGGCAATGTTGATGTATCCGAATTGCTTGCCTCCCCCTTCACCTTCGGCTTTGCTGCCTGCGCCATCCTTACCAGCGCGGTTCAAAAAGGACAAGTTGACAGGCGCATCAGAAACCTCGAGCGGTGATTTCTCAGCTTCGTCATTGCTGGTGACTTGGAAGCCCCACTGTCTGTCATTCTCCGATTGTGTGGGACTGGCCTCCTCTGAATTCCCTGGATCCGCCTCGACGACGGGCGCCTCGTCGCTTCCTTCAGTGCCGTGAGAGCAGCCACTGTGGTCGACTGCGTCAATAAGGAGCTGCACAACATCTTCTGGCTCGGAGTTGCTGAACTTGCTCTTCTTTTTCTTTCGTGGCTTCGCCAGAACTGGTGCGTGCCCATCGGTGACGATGGTGACATCGCGTGGCGGCTGGACAGCAAGGCTATCCGTCTCGACTATGTGGACAGAATCGCTGAACGCATTAGAGTCAGTTTCGAGCGCGACGCTGTTGGAATTGTTCTTCTTCCTGTTCCTTCGTGGCTTCGAGCGAGTCGGCGTGTACGGCTCGGTGGCAATTGCGACATCGCATGGTGTTTGAGTAGCAGAGTGAGCTGTCTCCGCTTCGTCGACAGTGCCACCGGGCGTGCCCAAGCCAGTTCCCGTTGCAACGTTGTCAGACTTGTTCTTTTTCTTCTTCTTTCGTGGCTTCGAGCGAGCTGGGGTATGGGTTTCGGTGACGACAGGAACGTTGACAGCGGCATGGGCAGCAGTGTTCACCATTGGCTCGTCCACGATATCACTGAGCGTCTTCAGCTCGGGCTCAGCCTCGACATTGCTGAACTTGTCTTTCTTCTTTCGTGGCTTTGCGAGAATGGGTGCGTGCGTCTCAGGAGCACTGGTAACCTCGACAGGTTGCTGGACAGCAATAATGGTGACGGGCCTCTCGACAGGAGCACTAACTGGCAGCGGCTCGGCCTCAGCTTCGACATTGCTGAACTTGTTCTTCTTCTTTCGTGGCTTTGCCAGGATTGGCGCGTGCGTCTCGATGACGATGGGAACAACGACAGGTGGCTGAGAAGCGGGCGGAGCTGTCTCTGGCTTGTTGGTCGGGGGTTGCTCGCTCTGAGGCTTGCTGCTCTTCTTCTTCTTTGCCGCCATGTTGTTCTGAGCCGATGGAGTATTTCAAAGTGGTTATGTCAGGTGAAGAGCTTTTCTGTAAAGTAGAGGTGCAGGTGAAGTCGACGGCTCGCGCGCTCAGAGATGACGCTCGCGCCTTCCAGCAAACATGAACGCTTCACTTTGAATAAAGTTAGGCAACAACATAAGTAGGAGTTCAATGCTCAGCCGAAAGCGACGTTGCCGATCCAAGCTACATCGCGATTAGACAGAGACGAGAAGGCCGACTTGACGGCGCGACATGTGTGTCCCAATACCATTGAAAATGTTTGCTAGTCTCCACCTCCGCCAGCTCGCCGGTGTTTCCTCGTCTGTGCCATTAGCTGCACAGGACTGAAACTTGTGATGCGGAAATGATGGCTCTGAAATACATATCCTTGACGAACATTGTGCTTACATCGTCTCGTCACTTTCGCATGCTCGCGGAGAGATTCCTACTGATACATCCTGCTATCACTACTCAGCTGGCTGAGCTGGCGATGCAGCCTTTGGTAGTCCGCCTGCTTTAGGAGGTGGAGGAGGCAGGCTGCTCGCTTTCGGCGTCGATCCTCCATCGAGCTCACGACTCTTCTGCTCCCCTTCCGCGAAGTAGTCGTCGAGACCAGATGCTGGTGCATGATGAGCTCGTGCTTTTCTGGGCTTCCCAGCTGGCGGTGCCTTTGCAGTGCCATCCGCTGGTGGTGGCGGCGAAGTACCAGGCGTGAAGTTCATGTTCGCAGGCACTAAGAAGTCTCCTCCCACTGGCGCTGATTGCCCAGTATTGTCATCGTGCCCAGCCTGTGCTGGGTATGCAGAGGCGGCTTCGCCACTCTCGAACATCGTCTCTCCTGGGTCGGTGGAAGGCTCGCCGAGCGGCGCAGGAATACGATGGAGTGCACCGTAGCCTAGAACGCACCCAAGCGATCCTTCTCCGCCCCAGTTCTTGGCTGGTGTGATGGTCACCATTCTCGTCACATCATACTCCTGGTTATATACCCACAACCTAAGAGCAGAGTTCATATAGCTTTCAACTAATCGCCCCAACGCCGCATCACCTCGCAAGGTCGGCGCATCAGGACTACCGATCACGTAGTCCGAGTATGGCAGGAGACCAGCGACATCGGCAGGCGAGTTTGGCATGACATCGAGAATGTGCCAAACATCATTAACCATGTCAAGAGGAGCCCATTGTAGAGCGAGTCCCAGCGCGTCGCCCGCAGGAGGCACAGTGACATAGACTTCCCGGATCTGGCTTCCTTTGGCACCGAAGACTCCAAGACTGATTGTTGATCCTGCGCAATTGCGGACTTCAGTCATGAACAGGCTAGGATCCGGATTGTCGATATTATGTCCATTTATGCCAATGATGAAGTCAAACCACGGCTCTAGCAGGATCTGACTGTTTGTGTTGCGCAAGACTTGGAAGCCATAGTGGTTGCCAGATGTAGGAGCAGAAGATTGAGAGCTAGCGTTTGTTATGTTTGGATCTGAATCCAGACGCGATATGAAGCGATTGAGGGTGCCGAAGAGGTTGGCCATCTTTGTACCTGAGCAGTAAGATCCTTTAGTTTGATGTTTTCGGCGGCGACTGCGAGGTCTGACTGTCCGTACTGCGCAGAATGTAGATGTATGGAAGAGCAAGGGAGGGCAGGTGAAGATGGTCAAGGTTCTTCGACTAACCAAGAGAGCGGTTCGGTTCGGGCCTTCGCATTCCACTTTCGCACAACACCAGACATGATTCTCCGAAGGAAAGAGATTCAAGATGACCGGAGCTCATTACCAAGATATTGCTAGGTTTGTACTTTTCGTTCAGCTCACTGTCTCTAGACCGCCGAAGATATCACCACTCGACATAGGACATTGTCTCGAATACTACATGACTTGGATGTTATCGCCGTTCAGCTCAATAGATAGACCTTCAGTCCGTACAGACTTGCCACTGGACAAATACAGGACATGCTCGGTTTGGCTGCAGTTCCACCTTGCATCTACATTGAACACGACTTGCCTTACACTCTTCACAGGTCTGGTCATTGACCTCATGGCCTTTCACGACGTGCTCAGCCAGAACCAATGTTTTCGGTCTAGAGGCAAGAACCAGGAAACAGCAAAAGGTATATCTCAATGCTACTCAGCGCGACAAGTGCTCGCAGATTGGATCAAATTGCACCACCGCTTTCCTGTCGTGCATGTGAAAACGGCCAAGGATAAGGATCGTGAAAGTGGGGCCATCTCACAGGGCTGATGAAGGCTCCGTTTTCGTCTCACTCGACTTCTTGTTAGTTCGGCAGGATCTTGAAGGATTGCTGATGTTCTGCTGCCCGAAACATGCTACGTTTGTATCTCCATCGTTCTTTATCCCTTTCCATCTGGCCCCTTGTGGAACGCGCGTCCGTGTAAATGATCGTTCAGCGATGCGACAAGGACAACAAATGAGGTTCGAGCTTTACAGGTGATTTTATACATTTGCTTAGCTGGCAGTTCGACGGCGGCTAAGGGATCATAAATCTTTGACCTCCATCTGGCCAGTGTCAAGCTGCCTAGGGATCCGATTTGTGCGGGCAACCGTTATAGAGACGCAATTGGGCTTGCGCTCGGACTCACGCACAGCCAAACTCAGGCGAATGCATATTTTCACCTGTATATCGGTGCACCCCTGGAAATAGCACTGGTTTAGGAGGTACGCTTGTGATCTCAACGTAGCAAGCCACATCGGCCACAGTCTCGGACGGAGACACAGCAACAAACGAGGCTGACTACGGACAGCGCGACATGTGCTGCAACCCATCAGCAGGCTCGAGGCTCAGCTGTCTGTACACACATTGCTGCTCTCATCAGGCTGAGGATTCGATGATGATGATGGCTGCATCTGCGCACAGTCAGCAGTAACCAGCGATAAGCGAACTCTATTCGTTCAAAAAAGCTCTACCCGGATCGCTTCGCTTAACTCTGCTTGGTCTTTGAGCATTTTAGCTTCAAACTTTCGCTGGCAACACAATACCAACACCAGTCAATTGCTCGCGAGCAACCAGACAATCGCGTGCCTGCGTGCCTGTGCTGCGGCGCGGCTTCTGACAGGTCGAACAGGCTGAATACGTGAGCTACCTAGAATGAGGTGAGAGGGAGCACCACATTTCATTGTTTCGCATCGATTCTGCTGCCTTGTTCTTCTGCATCTCCTTCGTGTTCAGCATGTCGTCGCTCTCTGGGCCACTGCTACCCATGAAGTCGGAGTCAGGAGATTCTGGCAATACGAATACATCATTTCTGTCTAACGTATCTAGTCTGCTCACGAAAAGGACGATACGTGCAGCAGCTGTCGGATTTGGAGTTGTATCTCTTCTTGCAATCTTCAGTTCTTCCAGATATGGGCCAGCAACGTTCAGAGCCTCTCAAGGCGGCGAGCAGCTCTACAACGATATCTTGAATGAAACACTTGGAGTAAGATGCGCCATCCAGCTACCTACCATACCCCACTGACTTGTAATGTAGTTTGAGAAGCTATACTCGATCATCATGCCCTCTCGGACCGACCTGCGAGATTCTCTCCAGCTAGCAGCAACGTTGACAGACCTCAAGATCGATATCGTTGACGGCAAGGCTGCACCAGAAGACCAAAAAGCCTTCCCTCCACATGCAGAAGACTTTGGAACACACAACCCTGCCATGGGGGCCTGGTACCTGCTGAAACACACTCGCATTGTTTAGAGATACTTGCTTACCTTCTACTCACAGGCGAGCACACATGGACATACTGCGAACGATTGTCGAGCAGAACATCTCCTCAGCCATCGTGATGGAAAGTGATGTGGACTGGGACATTCGGATAAAGACTCAAATGCAAAGCTTGGCCAGAGCTTCGAGACTGCTGACACAACCTGGTATGGAAAACGAGTGGCTCATGGAGAATGGTGCCAACATAATAAGCTTGCCGACTACTTCACCCTACGGAGACGATTGGGACCTACTGTGGCTCGGACACTGCGGTGCAGACTTACCTGAAGATGGAGGTCACATTCCAATCGGTCGAGCAGTCTACCACGACGAAACCGTGCCTCCGATCAAGAAACTCAAGATACGAGGGCGATTCAGAGAACAGCTGCAAGAGTTCGGTAACGAGACGAGGATCGTCTCTCACACAAACGACAATCTCTGCTCGATTGCGTATGCTATCTCGCAGAAAGGTGCTCGCAAGTTTCTATACGAGATGGGTATCAAGAGACTCGACGCAGCAGCAGACTTGATGATCGCTTGGCTCTGTGACGGTGTGCATGGCAGGCCCATGCATAAGTGTTTGACTGTCAATCCTCAACTGTTCAATCAACATCGAGCCGCTGGGCCTATGAACAAGGCGAGTAACATTCAGAGTTACAAGGGCACTATCAAGCATTCCAGCACGGAGAATATTATGTACGGCACGAAAGTCAACTTTGAACCTCTGTTGAAGGGCAGTACCGATTACACCGATTATATTGAATGGGGCCACGACTGGAAAGCTGAGGAGGCAGCGAGGGAAGCGGCATGATTGGGCGAGCATGAATCTGGACATATCTTTTCTATGATACCCATGGACTGGTTGTAATGTACTGAAAGCGTTCAAGCGAATTGGAATTCCGGAGACGGACAAGGCTAGTAAACAGTACTAGAAGAAAGCCATATATCTATGGCAGGGAGGAATGTATACTATCAGTGTGAAGCTGACTATTCTCCGCGCAATGGGATCAGACCTTTCATTTCAAGTTGGCGGGTTGTATAAGGGCGTGATGAAGAGAACAGCACTCTAGCATCTTCGATGGGAAAGCTCTGCCAGATACTGTGTGTACATGAAGCCGATCATGGAAACCTGGCCGCGACGCAATGCCTGTTTTCAACATCTTCCTCGTCGTCTAGTGCTGCTCTTCGTCAACAGATTGTAGCCCACCTCCATCGAGTGTCCGGCTCCCGCTCCTGCGCATCCAAGAATATGTCGGTTCTGGTAAAAGCGGTGAGGGAGCAGTCCTAGCTGGACCGCGAGTTGTGATTGCCGCCTGCCAGCTTGCCTCCAGATCGTAGCGTTGCGCTTCTACCGCGGAATCTGTTCGCAAAGTCGGCTCGCCGTGTCTCCACGTGCCGGTACCGCTCGATTCGGTCGAACACGACTTGCTGCCCCAGCTCTTGACTGATGTCAGAAAGCCAATCTTGACCTTAGGCTCTGAATTTGGAGCGGCCAGCATTGGTCTCGCCGCGGGTAGCCTCCTCGGGCTTGGTTCCGAGATAGAAGATCTTCTCCTTGAAGGATCGAAGTCCCTCCGCCAAAAGGATCGATGGAACAGTGGTTTCAGGATGGGCGCATTGACTGCCAATATGCCAGTGATTTCTTCCCTGGCACCCCAGCGACTGCCATTGAGAGGCGAATCAAGCGAAAGTAACCCATTGACGATGCCTATGATTGCAGCTGCCATGACGAAGAAACCCGAGCAAAGGAAGACGGTCAGGATGATCTTGCGTCCAGTGGGGGCTCTCATCTGCCACAGCAGTGGCAACGGTACTGTCAGTATTGCGGCGTCCGTGAGAACATTGAGGACAACAGCGGCGTAAAAATCTTGCATGCGCTTCGAGCACTGCGCTGGAGGATTCGGCAAAATGCTCCAATTCAAATGGAAGGGACGACAGCTCGTCGTTATGGTCAGGATGACCGCCACGTATGTAAGACCACATGCAACTGCGAGAGCTTTCATCGGGCGATGTTGAGGGAGGCCTGAGGTGAGCCGATGAAGGAAGAACAAGACTTGTACCTTCAGCCCCCAAATGAGCGTGATGTACGAGTACCACGTTACAAGCTGATGTCACATCAGCTCATGTATGTAGATCGTGGTGCTAAAAACTCACTTGTAGCTTCTTGCTAGTGGTGATAATGTCAACCTCACAGGGACTGAAGTCTTTGAGGTCATCTCCGGTGTAATCGGTACTGCCACAGTAGTATGTGGCAAGTGAGGTGGCCGTACAGCAAAAGAAGCATAGCAGAACGACTATGGCCATGTAGTCATCGCCTTGCAGCTGGAAGCCTCTCACGCGAAACCGGACGATAAGTCGAAGCGCAACAGCCAAAGATCCGATCACTGTCCAAGCACCCAGCTCCCACACGAAGGACTCATGGCGATAAATCTTTCTACACCGACACGTCATGTCTAAGTGCTTGCGAACAGTTCTACTGTCCAGTATCAACTGGACTTTTTGGAGCCTGGTCGGTCGGTGATGCCAGAGATCGCTGTGTGCGTCCTTGCGCTAGGTGTGACGAGCATTCCCCTTCGTTAAAGAGCACATATAGCTCAACGAGTAGTGTCTTTGGATGTCTGATCGAGTTGGTACTGCAAGCAAGCAAGTCAGGTGAAAATTTAGTCTGGCGGTTTGAGATATGTCAGGATTGCGGCTGGTGATGCTAGGTAGAGATGCAGGTTCATCGTGTTCACGATACATATCCTGACCTCTCTCATCCGGACATGGCTTGCTACTGGTGTTGCGCTCGCCTCGTGAACTCTGTGAGGGCGTGCCGACTTTTTGCCAGTGAGCATCGCTGTTCGACCGAAGATGCGATGACTGTGCCACGCATGGCTCCATGATCTGAGATAAGTCTTCATGCTTCTCGCGTGTCAAACGCAGGAAGAGACCAGGACGCCGCAATGGCCACAGCCAGTCGGTGAGTGTGTCGAGTCGCAGTGGATCATGGCCATATACAAAGCAAATAGTCTCTAGACGCGTTTCAGAAGATGTCAGACGCGACTTGTACTTGTCTAAGGCTTCACCTCACAGAAGGTCTCCTACCTTGGGACGCGTGATTTCGCACCTCATTGACGCGTCAAAGGCTGCTCAGTGTGCAATATCGTAGCGAATGGCTATCCCCGCGTTCGTATGCAGACCGTTCCTGTTCCTGGTGAAAGGGTTCCGGCTAGATGCTCTGGTGGAGCAGGAGAAATGTACATGTACTAGGCCGAAAGCGGGAGGTGACGAAAGTCACAAGTGAGTTTCCACGCATTGTAGAACATGCTAACCTACTGTCAATATCAATCACCCACGACTTTGCTCCCATACTGCACTCTCATCGTTGACTCCAATGTGAGCGTATGCTAGGCTAGCGTGACGATCGGCTTAGCACATCTCTTGCTACATCATCAGACTCGACTAGGAAGCTCGTCTTCCTCTCACAGCTGAAGCATCGCTTCACCTTCACGACAACCACTCACCCACACCTACACCACTTGGTACGCCTGCAACGAAGCATACATACGATACAATCGACCACCGGTGCATTGTGACACCGGCTCTTGATTGTTATTATGGCCATCAATCACCGAGACGCCTCGATTTTCGACCGCTCACCATCACCGCAACTACAGCAGCAGCACCGATCGAAACGTGATGTTCGACGCGATCGGATCATGGACAAGCTGAAGTTAATGGTCGATGGCTTTGCTGCCAACCAGGATCAGCACTATAGAGCACAGCTGCAGGGCGTCCAGGTCGATATGACCTTGGTACTACGCGCTGATCCTTATGGCAGTGACGAACCACTGGGAGAAAGCCATGAAGAGATTCGCGAGTTGGTCGAACAGGTCATGCAGCCAGATGCTCAAGGCCAAGGAGGCATTACTCTAGCGCCTGATGAGGATGTCCAGACGGATTTCTGGGCTACTGCGGGCAAGCGGTATGGCGAGTTTGCCAGGGACGTCAACGACTCGATCGAACAACGAGACGCCGATCTTACCCTTCTCCACGTAAGTGGACGATATGATCATACGAAATGAAGATGTGAATTGACACCCGGATGTAGAACAACTACGATGCTTCGTTGCAAGAGCTCGATCGATTACACCAGCAACGCCTTCGCCAGGCCGAAGAGGAGCACCGCGAGCTCTCGAACACGATCCGGCAACGATTGATAGGCACATTGAACAAGAAACGCCAGCAATTGTTGAGAGACAAAGATCAGCTAGACATTTCCGACAGCAATGCCATGCTACTTCACCCGAACCACTTCAGCATTGGCAACAACGTTGCATCTCCGAGCCAGAACGGCATTGGAGTCGGCAAGCGAACGCGGTACCTACGACATCACAGAGGAGCGAGTCCAGGACCAGCAGGTGCTGAAGGTGAGCATGGCAAGCGGAAACGAAAGCTAGGACAGGCAGAGGACGATATCGGCAACGAGTCGCCTCTGCCCAACTTTGGTGGCAGAAGTCCGTTCAAAGAGGCGAAGAGCTCCCGAGAGTATGCGCAATTCGATGCACCGGCGTACAGCTTGGAACGACTATTCACGGAGAAAGAGCTTGCATTGGCGACAGATCTAGCCAAGAAGGCGACATATAAATACTTCTACCAGAAAGAGCAAGAACCCTCGTCGAACAGCAATGGAACTGCGGTGCCATCGTTGGATGGTGAGGTTGCTGAGACTGGAGACGCACAAGGCGACGAGACTATGGCGGATGCGAATGGGACAAATACACCTCCACCATCCGAGCCGCCTGCGGCTGTTGGCATGGAACGTCAAACTTCACATCAAGTGCTGACCAGAGGTGGAGCCAAGGCCAATCCATTGGCAGCTCTGTCAGATCTGGCCAACGCGGCTGCTGCAGCTTCTAGTACGGAGCCTGTGGTCAGACGCAATCCTTTCACGCCAGAGCAGCCCAGCTTCCACGCCACAACACGAGCGGAGAAGTCAGGTGCACCAGCGCCTGCTCCTGTTAGTAATCTGGACATGGAGAACGACTTCCAAATGATGCATGACGCCGGTGCAGATTACCACAGTGCAGATGTCGATGGCGACGTGGAGATGGACTACCAAATGGCAGCTGACGAAGCCAAAGAGCTCCGCCGAAGGCTACTCGATCAAGCTCTTGGCGTCTCTGGCGTACAAGCGCCGTATAGATTGCCACAACTCGAACCTGGGCCTGGCGCGCTTATAGGAAGAGGTGTTGATCGAGAACCTCGAACAGGATTTGCTCCGGTTCAGCCAGTTGTCGTACGTATCGAATCAAGACTGAAGAATCACGCCCCGGCCGAGGTTCTAAGTAATACATCTGGAGGCGCTATGGCTGCTGCGTTAAGTGGAAGACTAGGCGCCGAGCCGATGAGTAGAACTACTAGTGCGGGTGGCATCAGTGAGCTTGGCGAGCCTTCGACTTCTAGGGGAAGAGGAGGGCGAGGGAGACTAGTTTGAACTGAAAGAGAGTTGCTTTGCTTGCTTGACTTTAGCGTGGCGTTAAGGTCTGGTTCTTGGCTGTGAACCGCATGGGTCCTTCTATCTTCTCTTTTTTGAATAAGCTTGGTCTCGCGACGTATGAGAGCCAAGTTGTACTTCGCTGAAATCACTCCTTCCAGCTCATTGCTGACTACCAAGTCAATTCGAAAAGGGAGGTATACGTACTCGGACGAAGTCTGCTGATATGGATGGATAGGCCTTTGTTCGTCCGCTCGCACAAATTTCGGCATCTTGTCCAAGCGTCTGGCTTCATGGACACGGCACATATATCAACTACTTACTGCACGTATATCTGTTTCACGGACCGCTCAAGAATTATTGGACCAGAACATACTTCAACGCGGAAGCCAAGCCACAATGAGAACGATCAGCTTCTGGACAACATTGCTCCTCCTCATCACATCTGCCACTGCGCAATGCACGAAGAACCCCAGCGTAGCGAACTCCTGCTACGTTTGCTGCGCAAGCGCCTATCGCGATACTTGCCCACCTGAGGGTTGCTCATACGTATGTGAAGATCTTGTAAGCATTGGTCGAAGGAGGTGTAATCTGACTGTGTGTAGGGCGTGGGAGGAGAGTTTGATGGGTGCTTCAGTGATTGTGTGTTGAATACATGATGTCTTGGAGGTATCGCGAAGGAGGGGAGCTTGTGAACAGAGATGACAGGTAATTGCGTCTATCAAAGCATTGCTATTGTTTTTCAGAGCATGGGCGAGGCGTCGAGGAGTGGAAATCTTACAGGAAACCATAGTTCGCGAGAGGACAGGGACCGCGGTCTTCGATGTTTCCCTGGACATAGTAGTGGCTCTTCCATGCCATAAGTGTGTGGGTCGGGGCTGCTTGACGAGCGTTTGAAGAGGGCTCTCGGAAGGTCAGCGAGCCCGAGGAGCATCTTTCTAAGGGAACGTTGAGGTGGCTGATTGCTTGAAGTGCTAGACAATGAAGTTGAACAACATTGAAAGCGTGCAGCGACGGGTTCCGGTGTGAAGACCTGGACCTGTTTCTTTCACATGCCCGGCAATATAAGGATTGCGCGTGCATCGCTGGGATGAATTGACCTGCGTATGCATGTCATCCCACCAACGTAGGCCTCTCCTACATGGTGACCAAGCTGCGGTCAGACTTAGCGCTGACAGCATACGCGTTGAGAGGAACGCTTGTGTAACCATACCTCCTTTCAGCTGAGGCTGATCCCGATGCTCGCAGCTAGACTCTGCGTTCGAACAATATATGCTCACTGGAACACTGCGGAGTCCTTGTTGACCACCTCGCTGTCACCACAATGGACTCCCCAAACTTCAAGCCCACGCTATTTTGAAAGATTCTTCGTCAACGTCTTCCACGTTGTCAATCGTTTCATCCCTTGGCATCCCTGGCCTTATCGGAGCATTCAACCTCGACTTTCTGAGAGTCGAGCTACGACAATACAATCTCCACGATGGCTATGCGTCCGCAGATGCTCAGGGAAAGCCTGCAGAGATCACGGGGGCGGACAAGCGATACATCGGTACGCGTAACTCAGACGGCACAGATAATTCCCTCGAGTTCCGAAAGATGGGCTGCGCCGGTATGAGATTTGGCCGCAGCTTCAATCGCAAGCATTGCCAGAAGCCAACAGAAGATGAGCTGTGGAACCCAAGTCCTCGAGAAGTTAGCCTGGCGTTCATGGCAAGAGAGCCAAAGGAGTTCAAGCCGGCAACAACACTCAATCTTCTTGCTGCAGCGTGGATCCAGCTTCAATTCCATGACTGGTTTAACCATGAAGACGTAAGATGCTCTGTTTGTGCTGAGAAATCATAAGCTAACGGTCATCAGGCTGATACAACATACGATGTCCCCCTCACTCAGAGCGACGAGTGGCCAGCAGACCACATGAAGCTGCTCAAGACTGATGTCTTGGATGAGTCAGATAAACAGTGCCCAGGCTATCGCAATGTCAACACTGCTTGGTGGGACGGCTCGCAGATCTATGGCTCGAGCGAAGCTGTTACATTATCTCTTCGGAATAGTCGTCCGCATGGAAAGCTTGCTCTGGAGAAGGTTGGCAAGGAAGATCGCTTCCTGCCACGAAACAGTGATGGTACGCCCAAGACTGGCTTCAGTGACAACTGGTGGCTTGGGGTAGAGATGTTACATACACTCTTCGCGCTTGAGCACAACGCCATTTGTGATAAGATCCAGCAAGCCCATGCCGACTGGATTGGGTGAGTCACTCCGTCTCAAGGCCTTGAAAGTATGCTTACAATATTCAGTGGCCAGGTCTTTGACAAAGCACGGATTGTCAATTGTGCACTCATGGCCAAGATCCATACCGTAGAGTGGACACCTGCTATTCTAGCTCATCCTGCTCTCAAGATTGGGATGCACGCCAATTGGTGGTGAGTGCGCAACTTTGCACACCATGTTCCAGACGATCACTGATTAGTATAGGGGCATCGTCGGTGAACAGCTCACCAAAGCAGTCGGCCGTGTCTCGAAAACAAGCGAGGCCATCAGCGGGATTCCTGGCTCCGGAGTCGACCACCAAGGCATTCCCTATTCGCTGACCGAGGAGTTCGTCTCTGTCTATCGCATGCATTCGTTGATTCCAGGTAAGTCCATCTTCAAGGTGGCTGTGTTCCATGCTGATGGTCGTCAGACAATATCGCACTCTTCGGCGTGGACAGTGGCAAGCACATCGCCACTGTTCCCACAAGATCTAATCTTCACCAAGTCACTTGATGCCATAAAAGCAGGCGCTAGCTTTGCTGATGCTTTCTACTCCTTCGGTATCAACTATCCTGGCGCCATCACCAACAATAATTACCCCAAGGTACTGCAGCGTCTTCCGACACCCGATGGCCAGCTTCGAGACTTGGGCACAGTCGACATCTTGCGTGATCGTGAGCGCGGTGTTCCTCGATACACCACATTCCGGCGTCTGCTCCGTATGACAGTCCCCAAAACCTTCGAGGAATTGACTGGCGGCGACAAGGTGCTGGCTGCGAGACTAAGTGACGTCTATTGTGGAGATATCGACAAGGTCGACACTCTAGTCGGCTCTCACAGTGAGCCTCTACCACAAGGGTTTGGCTTCAGTGATACAGCCTTCCGGATCTTCATCCTGATGGCCAGTAGACGTTTGAAGAGTGATCGCTTCATTGCTGGGGCGTGGAACGCTGAGATGTATACCCAGGAAGGATTTGACTGGGTACAGAACACCACTATGAGCGATGTTCTGGGTCGTCACTTCCCAGAGCTGACGGCCTTGTTGCCCAAGAAGACTAACGTCTTTGCGCCTTGGGAGAAGTTGCCAGAATCGAGGGCGTACCCAGGCATTGAGACGAACGCCCCTCGAGCGTGAGGCTTCGTGAAGTCTCAGGCGGAATCGCGTTTCGTCCTGATCGTTATCGTTACGCAAATTGAGATATGGCAGGCTCTCCAAATTCATGTACGCTTCTATTCGTTTCTGTATCACGACTGTCATCGTATATCGCCAGTCGTGGCACGATGGCAACTTGGCATCGCCCTCATCGCCCTCGGGTCTCGCCGGCTCGTTGTAATTTTGACCTTGTAGAACTACTCCTGTATCAGACCATATTCTTCGTGTACACACCTTCTTGGGCCATACGCCTTTCACACTATGGCCGTGCCTGCGCTTGCATTCGGTGGACCGATTCGCACAATAATTTGAGCAGCACGCCCGCAGTAGTGTCCGAAGCTGCAGCACATCAAGCCTCTGCGCGTGGCATCAAGCTCTCGCCGAGTGTTCAAAGGTTGAACCTCATGGAGAGCTGCCGGTCGCGTACTCTTGCTGGATAAGAGCTAACACGCAATACCGGCTCCGGCAGGAGCAAACTCAAGCATCAGGTTTTGGTGGTGGCACGACGAGACTTCTCACACCACGCGCTTCCGGCCTCGGAAATCGACTTTGTCCTCATCTTGGGCGCCCAGAGCGCAGTTTGAATAGCAGGATGCAGAGATAAAGCCCATAAAGAGCTTGATAGAGACATTACAGTGCCAGAGGTGGGACCTGGGCGAGACAGGTCGCGGTCTGGACGAGAGACGCGTGAGAAGAAAAAGTGGGCACCCACGTCACGGTGCATCACTGCACAAATATTGACAATGGCGCTGCCGACAGCTCCGGACAGCATGAGATTATTGTTTGTTGGGAGTGCATCATAAGTTCGAGATTTGGATGATAAGGCCGGCGCTTCTCTCTCCACCTCCTTCCTCTACGCAACACCAACAATCTCTTCTGCTATTGGACCCGAAGTTCCGATATGGATTCCTTACCAGCTCAGTCGAAGAGCGATGTGCCCACAGATGGAGCACACAGCTTGACTGAACAGCAAGACACCTGGTCCGTCTATACCAAGACTCGCTCGACCATTAACGAGCAGCCATTGAGCAAAGATGACCTCGACAAGATGACGAAGTGGTTCCATGCCTCTATGTATCTCTGTCTCGGCATGCTCTACCTGAAGGAGAACCCACTCCTCAGAGAACCACTCAAGAAGGAGCACTTCAAGCCTCGACTGCTAGGACACTGGGGAAGTGATGCCGGACAATCCTTCACGTGAGTTGTGTGAAAACAAGTATTGAAAGATGCTAGTACTAACGATCAGCCAGATACATCCACATGAACAGACTGATCAAGAAGTACGATCTCGATGCGTTTGTCATTTCTGGTCCCGGCCACGGAGCGCCTGGACTCATCTCCAACTTCTACTTGGAAGGAGTATATAGCGAGGTCTATCCACACAAGAGCGAGGACATTGAGGGTCTCCAGAAGTTCTTCAAGGCCTTTTCCTTTCCGGGGGGCATTGGCAGCCATATGACGCCAGAGGTAAGCTTTTAGAAGGAAGCGGTGATGCGCAGGCTAATCTTGAAATAGACTCCTGGTTCAATACACGAGGGCGGAGAGCTCGGCTACTCACTCTCCCACGCTTTTGGCGCCGTCTTCGATCATCCAAACACGATCGCTCTTACAATCGTCGGCGATGGCGAGTCCGAGACTGGCCCGCTCGCAACAAGCTGGCACAGCAACAAGTTCCTCAACCCAATCGTGGATGGAGCTGTGCTTCCTGTGCTGCATCTGAACGGCTACAAGATCAACAACCCAACAGTGCTTGCACGTATTGATGAGGAGGAACTGCGAAGCTTGATGGTAGGATATGGATGGACACCGTACTTCGTGGAGGGCAATGATCTCGAGACGATGCACCAGGCAATGGCTGGAACTCTCGAGCGTTGCGTCACGGAGATTCGTGCATATCAGAAGCAAGCTCGCGATTCGGGCAAGGTTTTCAGGCCAAGGTGGCCAATGATCGTTCTGCGCTCGCCAAAGGGCTGGACGGCGCCACGTAAAGTTGAAGGGCATTATCTGGAAGGTTTCTGGCGTGCTCATCAAGTTCCTCTTCCAAAAGTGCACACGGACGCAGAGCAACTGAAGGCACTCGAGACCTGGATGCGCGGGTACAAGCCAGAAGAGTTGTTCACAGAGGAGGGCAAGCTCATTCCCGAGCTGAGAGAATTGGCACCAGCAAAGGGCAAGCGAATGAGCGAGAACCCAATCACGAATGGAGGCCTGCTCAAGAAGCCTCTTCGCATGGAGAATTGGAAGAACTATGCGATCGAAGTCAAGAAGGGAGGCATCACCAATACCTCAGGAATGACCAAGTTCGCCGAATTCTTGCGGGACATCGTCAAAGACAACATGACCAACTTCCGTCTGTTTGGTCCTGATGAGACCGAAAGCAACAAGTTATCGGCCGTGTACGAGGCTGGCAAGAAGATTTGGGTCAATGGCATGCTTCCTGAGGATGAAGATGGCGGTAACCTTGACCCGAACGGACGAGTCATGGAGATTCTTTCCGAACACACCTGCGAAGGCTGGCTAGAAGGTTACACCCTCAGTGGTCGCCATGGCCTTTTCAACTCATACGAGCCATTCATCCACATTGTTGATTCGATGGTCAATCAGCATGCGAAGTGGCTCGAGAAGTGTGCCGAAGTCGAATGGAGACAGGCTGTTGCATCCCTCAATATCCTTCTCACTTCTACAGTCTGGAGACAAGACCACAACGGCTTCACGCACCAGGATCCTGGCTTCCTCGATGTTGTTATCAACAAGTCGCCGGAAATTGTCCGCGTATACCTACCTCCTGATGGCAACTGCCTTCTCTCGACGATGGATCACTGCCTTCGCAGCGAGAACTACGTCAATGTCGTCGTGGCAGACAAGCAGAATCACCTCCAGTACCTCGATGTAGAGCAAGCTGCTTCGCACTGTGCTCGTGGTGTGGGAATCTGGGACTGGGCCTCCAACGACTACGGCTCTGAGCCTGACATCGTCATCGCGTCCTGCGGTGATGTTGTAACCCAGGAAGCCCTGGCTGCAACCGCATTGCTGCGCGAATACCTGCCGGAGCTCAAGATCCGTTTCGTCAACGTCGTTGATCTCTTCAAGCTTCTGCCGAACGGATACCACCCACACGGTTTGACTGCTGTTGAGTACGAGTCGCTATTCACGAGCAACAAGCCTGTGATCTTCAACTTCCACTCCTACCCATGGTTGGTACATCGCCTGACTTATAGCCGTAAGGGACAAGAGTTGATGCACGTTCGTGGCTACAAAGAGAAGGGTAACATCAACACGCCTCTCGAGCTCGCCATTCGCAACGAGGCCGATCGCTACTCCTTGGCTATCCTGGCGATTGATCATTTGTCCGGGGCGCTTGGTAACAAGGGCTCTGGTCCTCGCGAGAAGCTCGTGGAGAGAAGATTGGCTGCGCAAAACCACGCCTACGAGACTGGACTGGATCCAGAGGACTACAACACATGGCAGTGGCCATATTGAGTTGAGGAAACCAGATCAGGTAAAAGGCGCAGTTCGCCACGGGAGAGACACATGGTAATGAGACGAAAGCTTCGATAAATGAATGTAATGATATGAATGACATGCTTCTCGCACCGGCCCACCATCTACTGAGCATACGAACGGCGACACAGTCATCACTCTGGATGAGGCGGTCTAGTAGATGGTAGATGATGTTCGATGTAATGACGAGTCAGAGTGAAGAAGTAGAACTCCTGTAGTCTGTAGAAAGTCAGGCTGCGGCTACTCGGACATTTTCTCGTCTCGTAACGCTCGTATCCACTTCTGTCCGACTCCAAGAAAAGTAGCAGCAAATAAGTGTTCTCTTCACGACACTAACAACACAACACAATGGTGCCCAAACCGAGTATACCGGCAACGGTCAACGACTTCCTCGTCCTCCCTTTGCTCCTTGCGCCAACACCTGCATACCAAGAGACCGCCACTCACTACCTCTACATAAGACCGAATGCGCCCAAAGTGCCTACCGAATCTACACCTCGCGAACTCTTCCTCGTCAATCTCCCCATCGATACCACCGAATCACACCTGAAGCATCTATTCGCCTCACAACTCGGCGGCGCGAGACTAGAAAATGTCGCATTCGAGGGCGCACGAGTAGGAAAGGGCATTTCTGCGCCAGTTGCGCCAGTCCAACAAGGAAAGAAGCGAAAACGAGGAGCAGAAGAACCACAAGAAGGAGGCGACTTGCCAGAGACATGGACGCGAAACGTGCTGCGAAGTGGAAGTTCAGCCATCGTGACGTTCGTCGATCAAGAATCCGCGAAATTGGCGCTGAAAGAAGTGAAGCGGGCGATCAAGTCGCAGGCTGAAATCACCTGGGGAGAAGGACTGCGAGACTTGCCAGCTTTAGGCAGTGCGCGATATAAGTCTCACCATGAGCTGAGATTCCCAGATCATGCTGTGTTGCAGCAGAGTGTGGATATCTTCATGGCGAACTACTCTGCACAAGAAGAAGCGAGGGCGAAGCAAATGGCGAAGCTGAGGAATGAGCCTGATGAGGATGGATTCATCACTGTTACGAGAGGTGGGAGACAGGGGCCTGGGAGGGCGGAGGAGGCTAAGGCGAAGGAAGAGGAGTTCAAGAAGAGGGAGAAGTCGAGAGTCAAGGAAGACTTTTACCGCTTTCAGACAAGGGAGAAGAGGAAGGAAGAGCAGATGGGACTTGTGCACCAGTTCGAGGAAGATCGAAGGAGGGTGGAGGAGATGCGGAAGAGAAGGGGTAAGATGCGACCAGAGTGAGGAGATTGTCAATTTTGGCGAGATGTCTATGCCTATCTCTGGCTTCTCCTGAAGTGGTCAAGGAGCGCATTCAAGAATGAGATATATGAGATTCGGTGCAAGTCGTTTGGAATGACTTTTAATTTTCTCTACACTCCACGGACAGAGCATTATGCGGAACAAAGAATCGAGCATGCTTTCTCAACAAGTCAGGATACCGGATCCGGCGTTCTTGTCGAATTTCTTCGTTGCCATCCATCAGACAAAGACGTATCGGGCGTGAAGTCTCCAAATCTCCAGTCCAGCTACTCCACGACCTCAGATCGAGGACTGCTTCAAGAATGGCTACCGGTCTCAGAGCGCGGAGTACTGCTGGGGCACCTTCCGCGATAGAACAGCTCTGGATAGACCTCGAGACGAAGGCCTGGTTAAGTGGCGGGCCTGCGAACCGCACAAGGCGCATTATTCAAGCTCGTGAGTCGTCAGTACATTTACCGAAATATTGCGTGGTCTGACACTGTCCACTAGCCATAACAAGCATACGCAGGTCTTGGGCCCGGATGACTGACCTTCAGCACACCGCTATTGACCTGCTTCTCACTGATTACCAGACACAGAACGACGATTACAACACACTTGATGCCGCTCTTCCTGCTGAACCAGATGACAACGAGGCCTGGAATGACAAGGTTGATTTCTTGAACAACCTGCGCCGGCTCAGAACAGCCATCAAAAGGGTCGAGCGTTCTCTTGTGCGACTGGGACAAGAGCGCATGCTTCATGCCGATCCATGCAATACTGCCGCCTGGCTTCAGGCGCAGCGCACAAATTTCCAGGCTCAAGACACTACGTACACTCTGAGGATAAATGACCTTTGGCTCGGATTGCTAGGCCCTACAGGCACGCCACCACCTTCGCCGGGTGGCAACGCTGCAAGTGCTGATGCTATGGCGATGGCGCCAGCTCCGACCACTTCTTGGGTTGGCGGCTTCCCACTCGGAGGAGGCGGTCAATCGATACCTGGTGTATACCTGAGACAGAACAGAAACGGACGAATCATAGACCGCGTATGTGTCAAAGACACGGAATGGCCCCTGCCCCTAGCCTCATCGCTGTGGGATCCCGACTTTCGGCCTAACGATCCGAACTATGATGCAAAGCAACCCTGCGAGATTGGCGCCTTGACCAGATTAAATGGCTCGAGTAGCATAATCCAGCTACGAAACTGGCATCGAGTCACCCGGAATAATCAGATAGAAGCGTACCGCATGTACCAGGAGTGGTGTAGCTTTGGGGATCTGTATGACCTTGCGAAGAAGTATACACCATATCGCGATATCCTTGGCGTACCTCAACCAGCTACACAAGCCGAAGAGGACTGGCTGCCGGAAGCGTTCCTGTGGTGTTGTTTAGAGAATCTTGCTATCGCTGGACAACTCATGGAATCAGGGAATCAGAACCTGGTTGGGCCTCAGCCATGGGCACAGATCATGTAAGGTGGTGCAGTCGTCAAGTCGACAGACGTAAACTGACCCCTTGCACATTAGACATGCAGATCTCAAACCTCAGAACATATTCTTGGCGTACAACAAGAGTGGCCTGTACGCCGGCTACCCGCAAATCAAAGTCGGCGACTTTGGTCACGCCACGATCATATCACACGACCAGACCAAAGTCCTTGCTCCCAGCGAGTACAGAGGAGGAACGCCCAAATGTCAGGCTCCCGAGCAAGTCGATGCTACGCAGCCATGTACCGAAAAGACCAATGTTTGGGGTATTGGTGTATGCATGTGGGGCCTGATGAACTCAAGAGGCAACGCAAACGCGTTTTACACGCCTATCGGAGACCCGGTAGTCTGGACACCTACCAATCCGCGAAATCCTAACGTCACTTTCTCGGACGACCACGTTAGGATATACAGCGATGCACTCATACAATTGGTTCTCGAATGCTTGAACATCGATCCTGCAGCTCGACCTCCTTATGCTCTCATGCTAAATAGGATAAGAAGCAATACAATAATGACAGCAAACGTGGATCTCGCCAACGGGCTGAGGTCAGCAGGCAAAGATGATGTGAAGTTTCATGACGAATATGGTTTGAGGCTATCTTCTGAGAATTTTCCGATGTATGCAGCGCTTGCGGCGTATTGGGATGATGCTCCAGCGCCAGACAAGACTATAGTCGCCCCGGGTCCAGACGTGCCAGGTGTCCTTGGGCCTGGAATAGGTTCAATAATACCCGGGTAGACAACTCTCCAGGTAGAAAGACGGTCTGCGGAGAGAGCGAGGCACCCTATGTTCCCCAGCGGTGGCCACTTCTATCAGATCATGTCGAGAACATGGGCATACGATGCGATTATGGAAGAAAGCGTTACAGGCCTTCGTTCCGAGACCAATTCATTGATCAACATCTCTGGTAGGTCAATATGGAGACTGGTCTAGTTGGGCCTGCGACTCCTGGTACTATTATTGATGCTGAAAGGACAGCGATATCAGCTCAGCGCCGTCAGATCTAGATCGGATGCAGATGATGGAAGGTAGCACCAAGGAGCCATGTGCTTGTCGCTGTGGTTGCATGTGGGTCTTGGGAAGATGGCTTGATCCTCTCTTTGGTATCTTCTAGTGGATGCTCAGCTTCAGTGGCACGCCGTATCAACCCAGAGGCATCGATGAGAGTGATGAGGTGATCGTAAGGACGAACGGACGAACGTTGATACGAATTCCAATAGAGTTCATTCCAGAAAAGCTTGTACCACGAGCCTCGGACCTTGAATCAAAGCTTGTCAACGACCTCCTGTGCCTTCATACATACACATCAACATAGCACAAGAGATGATGTAGCTTGGGTTATGCGTCTTTGCTCCAATAGACCAGAGGGCTTCGTAAGTCTCATATCACAAAGGAACGTCGACGCGACTGACGCGAGCAACAAACAGGGCCCTCACTCCCATCGCCACTCATCCCTCCCCACAACATGTTTCATCGACATCATCGTAACACCACTACCAGTCTGGATCTATTTCTTCCTCCTGCTCTTCCTCCTGCCATATCTCTTCCTACGACGAAACACTGCGACCACCAATCCATACATCGATGAGAAGCCGGCACGTCGAGGTCGCAATATCTGGCGCATAATTTTCCGAGTGCTATACTACTTCTTCGTCATTGCGCTTATAGCAATGATAAGTCTCGAGATAGCGCGTCTCATAGACGCAGAATTGGGAATTGGGTTGATACCGTTCTTGTATGCTGGGATCGTTATTGCCGCTATATTACATTTCTTTGTCTGTAGGAAGAGTTACGGAAACGAGAGAGGTGTGACCATGGTCAAGAGCGTGAATGTGCTTTACTGGCTCATGCTGGTCGTTGTATTCAGTCTCAAGGTCGCGACTTATGTGAAAGAGGGGGTGCACAGTAGAGATAATGTTGAGCCAGTTGATCGATATAAAGTTGTGGATGAGGTAACGGACGTGGGAGTTATGATATTTCTTGCTGTTATATCAGCGATTCTGGAGTGGGTTGCTAGATGATAATATCTAATCAGTAGTAATGTGGAAAGCATGAATGAGAGTCTACGCGTGGGACCAGTTGCTATGCCGTGGCAAGAGAATGAGGATCATCCGAGACTTCTCGTGCACATTTCAGATGAAGTGTCCCGAATGAATAGAGCTGGAAGTGGAGTGACGAATTTTATAAGAAGATACTACACACGTTCCACGCCTCTGCTACCCAGCTGAGACTACATCAACAAATCAAACAGGTATCGACATACACATCCAAGAAGAAATGCAGCCATAGTTGTTCAAAACAACAACTTGAAGCAAAATACTATCGTCATACTCCGTATAAACTCCACATCATATATTCGGACTCGCTTCATTAACGAGTGATATATTCAAAAACAAAAGCTTGTCCTCGCCATGCGCCCAGCCCGGTTGTTCCTTCCGCCTGCTTGCGGGCATATTATAAACACAAAAAGGTATCGAGGTGTTGAGGAGGTCGGTAGTCGCACACATATTGCGGCTGAAGTAGCTGCCAGGAGCGAGAGAGGGAGCCTTTCATGCCGGACAATGAACTCCTCCTGATTGGGTATCGATATCGAGTGATAAGGAAAGTCGTCGTGGTTGCTACCTTAGCGCATTGGTTGTGGCTTTCGTGTGCAGGTCCAGGCAGGCTCGGGTGCATCCAGGCGACGCAGAAGCGAGATCTTACATGATTGAGCAGCCTGCGCACAGCGTCGCAACACTTCGCATCAATCAGGCTCGACTCGGTGCTGCGTCAACCGCCGTACGGGAAGCGCAGAAGTACAGCAGACTTGGTTGAGGTGTGCGCATTCTCCCGTACGATGGTGGAATGAACCCAACTCACTTCGATGAGTGAGCTTAGGATGTGCCTTGACTAGACGTTTCCGTTGAGTAAACAACGAAACATTGTAGTTCCCGCAGAGTCGTTTCCCAGTACGTTGTATCACAGGCAGTACGAACCTGAGGATGATTCGGGTCCAGTTCCTAATTGAGCCCATCTGTCTCCGTCCCTATGCCATCGCCGAAAGCAAAATTTGCATCGAATGCAAGTCCTCCATCATCGGCGCCAGTATTGTTGAGGAAGCTGTCAAAGTCGAAGTTGTCGAGTACATCTCCAGAGTCAAGATTGGCGAAGTCCATGCCGTTGAATTGGTCCGGTCCACTCAGGTCGCCAAAAGGCTGGTTATTGATATCGGACACTTGAGGCTGTACATTATTTTGCTGGCCATTGTGTTGTGAAGCTTGGCCAGGAGCACCGTTTTGCGCAGGTAGGTTTCTATTATTTCCAAAGGCTTGTGCGTTGCTGGGTGTGACCGGGGGAGGTGGCGTAGGTGTTGGAGGGGCATTTTCACTTTGGTTATCTGCACCCTTCTTCGAAGCAGGACCCTGAGAATATGTCAGTGTATCCAGAGCAGAATCACATTTGCGTTGCTGGCCTACCTTCTTATTGTCGGCAGCTTTCTTGGCTCCAGGCTTCGCTTTGTTCGCTTGATTCGGCGTTGGTGGTGCAGCTGGCTGTGCGGGACTGCTGGGTTGTGTACCAGATTGACCTGCGTTCGTGGGCGCTGGCGGAGGTGGCATGTTGTTCGGTCGAGGCGTCATATTCGGCGGTTGGCCAGGAGCTCCTGCTTGACCAGGTGGCTGACCAGGCATCATTTGACCCTGCGGCCCTTGCGGACCACCTTGGTACATCTGCCCTCCATTTTGCATCATGCCTTGCTGCCTCATCATCTCCATCTGCTGTGGGTTCATCTGTCCTGCCATCGGATGTGACGAGGGAGGTTGTCGCATCATCGGTCGGCCGTCAGGTCCGATCGGCATACCTGCACGCATTTGTGGATTATTCGGGTCCATCATGCCAGGTTGTGGCGACCCTCGGCCTGTGACATTGGTGTTAGGAGACATGCCCATGTATCGAATGTTAGGCGTGCTGCGTTGCATGTCCCCAGGGTTAGGAGACGGAGGCCCCGTTCTGGGTGACATGTTCGGCGCATACTGACCTCCATTAGGACCTGGGACACCTGTTGGGTGGGCCATGCTATCTTGCTCCTGACGAGCCATGAGCAAGCGCTTCTTATTCTGCTGCTCGAGCAACATCAACTGCATCTGATAGTCTTGCAAAGCGTGATTGCCGTTGTTCGCTTGGGGTTGTCCGCCAGTTGCAGGAGCAGGGCCGTTCTGCGGTGGCATGCCCATTCGTGGATTGTATTCGAATTCACCACCTTGTGCGCCGGCATTCATGTTCTGCTGGGCCATTGGACTCGATTGTGCACCAGGCATGGCTGGGTTCTGAGGCATGCCCTTGTTGGTATTAGCCGCTGTTCTATTCAAAGCAGTCTGCATCTGCTGCTGCATGGCCTCCGAGTAGACCTGAACAGACTTCGCTTGTACGTTAGTAGGTTGAACGGACATCCTCTGCAATTGCTCTTGTGACATATTGTTTGGGTCGAGGTTGTTTCGAGCGATGATCTCTTCAACCTCTTGGGGACGGGGCGTCGATTGGGGTGGAGGGTGAGAAGAATGACCGACCTGATTTGCGCCTTGCATCTGGCCTGGCTGAGCACCTCGTGCCTGATTCATCGCCGCCTGCTGCTGCTGTTGCTGCTGTTGTTGCTGCTGCATATTGCCCTCGAGACGTTGTCGTTTTGGCGAAGGCGCGGCATCGCCAGTGTTGGGAGAGCCTGACATCTGTGATCCTTGTCGCTCCATCTGAGAACCGCCCTGCTGCAGCGGGGCGTTCCTTTGATTCTGCTGTCTGATCTGCTGAAGTTGCGTCGGCGTCCTACCAAGATGTCAGTATATGCCCGCGATTTGTGTGCAGATATGCCAGCGCATTTGTACTCACATTCCGTTACCCATGGCTGTCTTTCTCAAGTCATTGTTTGCTACCCCGTTCATCGCGTTATACTGCTGCTGCTGCCGCATGCCATTCTGATCCATGCCACCGATCGCACTGATGCGTCCCTTCATCTGATTGCGCTGCTGGCCAACGTAGTTCAACGTGGTCGGCTTCCCTTTTGAACGGTTCCCTTGCCATAGCTCCCAGAACTGGCACCACCAGTCCTGTAAGAAGGGACTGTCTTCACCCGACATGGTCACCGGGGCCGGTAGATCGTGCGGTCGCTTCTGAATGCCGGCGTGTTCCTTGCTGTCCACGTCCATATTGCTATCGATGCCATTTGCCTGATTTTGTCGCTGGTTGGGCGACTGCTTTACGTTATTCGTCTCGATTTCGATCTTCTGATGAAAGACGCGCGCGACATCGTATTGCTCTTGACATAGTAGATAGTCATATATGGCAGTGTTGAGCTTCTTGATTATGCTTTCCGGCGTGTAGGTGGACGAGGGCGTTCCAGCATTGGCTGGCTGACCAACTGGACCACCAACAGGCCCGCCTATGCCGCTCATTTGCATCTGCTGGCTCATGCTACAGCTGCGAGGGCGACGCGATGGTTAGGCGTGGGGAGATCCAGGTCGCGCAGCAGTGGCCAGTGGTGGAGGGTGCGGTGGAGCGCGGGGGCGGTGGTTGGGGCTGCGAGCTGGAGACTCGACAATGTCGCCGTCGCAGGACTCGCACTGGTGTCGCGCAGCCGCGATCAAATCGGCGGCGCGTTTGCAAGGTGGACTCGAGCGTGCCGGCAGGACTCTGTCAGCACGCGCGCTGAGGTGGGCTTGGTTGGTATGGTGTCGACGGGCTCTGGGGGCGATGCTGTTTTGCGACGCCCGTTCGGGATTGGCACTGGTGTCTCCGCCAAAGCTCACACGTCGCCTGTCGCTCGGTCGTCGGTGGGCAGGCAGGCAGGCTTGCGCCTCTTGTCCTCGGCGCGATGCGGTATGGTGGGCGGTACGGTATAGATTATTGTGGTTCCTGGCAGTAGCTCGAAGGTACACTGCGACGGGAAGTTCGACCACCAAGAGTGTTTCTTCGGATGTCTACCGTGGCTGGGCTGTCCAAAAGGGACGTGCGCTCAACGCGATAAAGGGTTTCGTTTCGCGTGAGCGATGGCTAGGAGTCACAGTATCCAGCTGTTTCCTTCGTCTGTCCAAAAGGCGTCCTCCTCGGTCGCGATAGTTGTGTTGAGGGAAAGAGACGGCAAAGGAAAATGTGTGAGCGAGTCCAGCATGCAGACGAATTCAGTTAGTTGAACATGATGCTTCAAGCACTGGAAACACTTCGACCCCTTGTGTTCGCCGAAATTGGGCTCTACTGCTCTCATAACTTCTATATACAGTGCATTTCTACGGTGCGGATAGTGCCTCTGATCTATACACAACTCCTTCGCCACTGCTGCCTGATAGATAGAGATGGTTGTAAGAACGATGTGCTGGCCGGACCACCTGATCTAGTTGGATGCGGATGATAGGTTAGGCCCGCCGAGGTGTAAATGACAAGGGCTGATCTCAGCTCGACCGTCAATCCAAACAGAGTCATCACTCGCTTTTGTAGGAAAGACTGTACAAACCGACACGTCCTTGCTGTGTGCGTTTTGCACGGTCAAGCATCGGTGAGTGAAGTCTATCTTGCTGCCGGTGCAATACCGACAAGCAGAGAGGTCGATCCGGCTTCCTCCCGTGAGGCAACACGTGGGATATGTGGGCGTGGATAGCTTTCCCAGCAACTCGGAAAGCGGTATCAAGATATGCCAGCACATGGGGAATGATAAGGATGAGATGCAGTGAAGATTCGAATGGTTTGCGTCGAGAACGGCTACTTGCACACTGTGACTCTTTTAACAGCCATCTGTAGCACTATTTTGTTTCAGGTGGTAGGGCTGTGAGACCAAAGCTATTGCTTGCTGCGTATCGCAGTTTCCTTGCTCAACAAGCGATATCTACCCACCATTTTGCGCGTATGTCGTCGCTGCACATACTAGCTGACGCGGCTCTGTATGCCAAAGAGCACTTGTCACATCTCCATAGTGTGATACAGAGATGCGATGTGGCAAGGCAAGGAGCTAGCCACGCATGTACTCCAATAACCCGTCTTTGCAACTGGCAGCGCTTCGACACCTGACGTTGACGGAGCCTTATGCATAACCGCATACTTTAATTGTCGCGAAAGTTGGGAACCAACAGATGTGTTCTTTCTGAAGTGAAACGTCACTCATCGTCTGGCGGCAACTCATCCTCAATATATCGTATCAGCGTAACGCGCATCTCAGTCGTATCGTTCCCTCTCAGCACATCGCTGACAAAGTGTGCTTCGACCTGCATTTGCACCTATATCAAATTTAGCATCCTCATCACGATAGCTGTGGATAGTACTCACCATCTCCAACGCCCCTCTTATCACACCACAAAGTATATTACTATACCACAACTCCTCCTGGCTCCTCCCGTCATCTGGCAACTCCACAAAGTCGGCCAGGGGGTTCTCCTCAAACACCAGTCCAAATCCCTTCCCATCGGCCGTCCAGCCCGTCACAGTAGGCGTAATGTTCATAAAGATTTTGAACCCTACCTTACTGATGATCTCTGCTGTCTCCTTGAAACTCGAACAACTCCCTGTGTTGCTCTTTGCTAGGAAGTCTTCGATCAAGCGTTGTCCCATGTTACAGCCCATGCGATCGAGTTCAGCGTTGACTGCGACATAGTCTGTTTGGGCAGCGGTGTTCGGCAGCAGGAGATCTCTGCAGAGTTGAGCGACAATTGTGCCGTAGGTGAGAGTTACTACTTCGGCGTTGATCTTCTCGACCCGGGATTTCCAGACTCTAGGCATATGTTCAGCTATTGTTCGATGGGATTGAGAGGGATGCGCCTACTCCTCGCCCAAACGGGCTGCCTTTGAGGTCATGATCACAGTGTAGCACGTCCAGAGTGGTACGCGCGATTGTTCAAATTCACCTCATTGCTCGGGTCGTGTGAGTCGTGTTAGGTGTCGCCGAAGTATGCAAGGTGTTGTTGGAGTAGAGTGTTGTGGCCAGCGCCGAGCTAGTGGAGACCCCAGAAGTCAACTAAGTTATATATTTTTTGTGGATGCCGCGAACTCTGAACCACAACCACACACTTTCACCACTGTGTCGAACAGCTACGAACGCCAACGACCGATCGTATCAAGGAAAGCAGAAGGCAGAACTAGTTCAATATGTCGGGCGAAAAGCGCTCAGCGGACCAGTCATTCGGCAGTTCGCAGCTAGTGAAGAGACAGAGATCCAATGGCGACATGAACGGAGCTCTCATCCAGCGCAATGGAGTGGTGAGTATTCTATGGACAAGCTGGATGCGCAGACAGTGCTAAAGCGGCATGTGAAGGGAGGCGCAATGGCTGATCAGGACGAATGACTAGGGATTTGGCGCAAAAGGCTTGCAGTCTTCAGTTATGGAGCTGAGTGGTAAGCGAGCATTACAAGGGAAGTAAGAAAGGTACTGATGGCTAGTAGGACACTCTGGTGAAGTCTTCACGGCTCGATTCGACCCCTCTGGCGCACATATCGCATCTGGATCCATGGACAGAACAATCCTTCTCTGGAACACATCTGGTGAATGTGAAAACTACGGTATTCTGACTGGACATAAGTCTGCGATCCTGGATCTACAGTGGTCGCGCGATAGCCAAGTCGTCTACACCGCAAGCGCAGACAAACACGTTGCGAGCTTCAACGTGGAAACAGGCGAGAGGATACGAAGGCACGTTGGACACGAGGAGGTGATTAACTGCTTGGACGTGAGCAAAAGAGGAGAAGAATTCTTGGTCAGTGGAAGTGATGACGGCTCCATCTCGATATGGGATCCAAGGCAAAAGGCGGCACTGGACTACATTGAGACGGGCTTCCCAGTCACTGCCGTGTGTCTGGCCGAGGCAGGGAACGAGCTGTTCAGCGGAGGTATTGACAATGAGATCAAGGTGTGGGATCTGCGGATGAAGAAGACCACCTATGAGTTGAAGGGACACACGGACACGATAACAAGTCTCGCGATATCACCGGATCAGCAGAGCTTGCTCTCATACTCGCACGACTCGACAGTGCGGACCTGGGATGTGCGACCGTTTGCGCCGGCAGACAGGGCGATCAAGACATTCGATGGAGCACAGGCTGGCTTGGAGAAGAATCTCATCCGTGCGTGTTGGGACAGTGAAGGCAGAAAAGTGGCTGCTGGAGGTGGTGATGGCACTGTCACAATCTGGAACAGCAAAGATGGGAAGCTGTTGCACAAGCTGCCTGGTCACAAGGGTACAGTGAACGATGTGCGGATATCGCCTGACGGATCTATGGGTAAGTTGAAGTCTATTCCTGAATATATCGCCATGTCCGCTAACTTTGCTTCAGTACTCTCCGCAAGCACAGATCGTACCATGCTGTTAGGCGAGCTGCCACACTAGTCTGCTCATCTCGAGTCATGTCTTAGCGCAGAAGATCATCATGGTGCACGTCGTAACTTAGCAGGCTGTCAATCCGACTCCAGACAATCTCTGGATGGCAGGCCAGCGCCTGAGATGCCCTACAGTACAGACCCTGCCGCGCTTCGCCGCAGGATCCCACAGGGGAAGAGCTGCGAGGCATCAAGCTACACCAGCGGACAGGCAGGATAAGTCCCTCAAGGCGAGCCTCGGGCGCTTCACCTCTATTGCAGAGGCTGCTTCATGTCTATAACGAATTCATCCGCCATCCAACGGCTCTCTGTGGGCACAAAAGTAGCTCAAACAAGCAGTCACAGCAATGATCAGAACCAAAAGAACGACCAGTTTGCGAGACGTCGTCGATCGCTCAGCAGTCCGGACGCGGGAGAGAACCGGTCAAGCTAAGAGAGAGCCTTGTTCGAGTCCTAGATCATATCAGCTTCCACCAACGTCAGCGATGTTGACGACTTATAGACTCAGCTATCAAAGCAGTGACGACTTGTCGCAGGTCATACCACTGGAGTGCTTCATGTAGTCTGTTCGCTGCCTGTCAGCTACCGAAATATCAGTGCGAGCAGAAGAGCCAAGATGGACCAGAATGCAAAACAAGCGCCATTCCCAATGACTGACTGACTTGACCACTTGGTCTAGACGACTGGTTGATATGGCTGGAAGTGAATGATCTCATGTCCCTCATCCTGATAGTCAAATGTAAAGAGCTGAAAGTGCGAAGAGATAGCAGACGAATAGCAAAAGGCAATCGACACTCGGACTGTGAGCCCAGAAAAGATTTTTGGGATCTGCCGCATCAGTCCCTGTTTCTTCCCATGTCTAGCATCAGCTGTGCCTACGACTTACTAACTCAGCCACATAGCCTGTGCGATCGTGAAGTTGGCTGGTACGGGTCGTATGAATGCCTATATCGATGAGTGGTGGGTTGAGGTGATATAGGACTGCACCATTGTTAGTATTCGATGTGAGAAGGAATTGAAATAAGAGTCAATACTCTAAATATACACAAGAATCTACAATTCGTCCAGGCTCCACGAACGAACTACAGACTCGGGCCGCGGTGTTTCTATGAGATTACACTGGTGACTCTCTTATTCTTGCTTACACCACTCTATACTCGTCCCCTCTACTCTATGACATATTCCTGCTCATATCGTTTCGGATTCTGCTATAATCAAGAAGACCCTCAATCTGTCCCACGGCCGAAACAGCAATATCACGATCCCACAGCTTCTCCTGGGCAAATCTCATGACATCCTTGGCTGTGATGGCTCCGACTACTCGCTCAACTTCTTCAGGTGCAAGTCGGCGGCCAGTGGTGATGATTTGTCGTCCAATGTCCTCTGCGACTGCGGTGGTACCGTCCAGGGAGAGGAGGATAGATGCCTTCAGTTGCTGCTTGGCACGCTCTGTCTCGGCTTCGGTGACGTTGAACGATAGTCGAGACCATTCGCGGAGGGTGAAGTGGACAAGATCGTCGATGCGGGTGACTGCGTCGGTGACGAGGTAGATACCCCAAAGACCAGTGTCCGAGTAGGAAGTTGAGAAGGACATGAAAGAGTTGGCGAGCTTGTGGTCGTGGACGAAGGTGGAGAGCTTGGATCCGAGGTATGGCGAGTTGCCCATGCTGCGGTCCCAGTTTCCAACAATAGCCTGAGTGACGAGTGCGGTAAAGTAGTCGTCGTCCTTCCAGCTGACACCCTCAACTGCGATGGCAATGTTGGCAGTTGGCATGGTGTCGTCTCTTATCCTGACCTCTGATCCAACAAAGTCTGGCTTAGCGCCGAGTGCTCGGTCGAAGGCATTGTTCTGTGCGTTGGGGTTGTATGCTGGGACCTTGGAGAAGTACTTCTCGGCAAGCTGGACCATCTGGTCGTGAGGCACGCCACCAGATCCGACAAGAACCATACGGTCGGCAGTGTAGTTGGTCTTGATGTAGTTCTCAAGGTCGTTGCGCTGGATGGACAGGATGTTCTCCTTTGGCCCAAGAATTGTGCGGCCGAGTGGCTGTTGCTGGAAAGCAGTTGCGTGCAAGTGGTCAAACACAACCTCCTCTAGCTGCTTGTCCACCTCTTCCTGCTCGCGAAGGATGACATCTCGCTCACGCTCAATGGCAGATGGCTCGAGCTTGCTGTTCTGCAGGATATCGGCGAGGATGTCGACGGAGGCGGGCACATCGCTGTTGAAGGACTTGGCGTAGTAGACGGTGTTCTCGCGGGAAGTGTATGCGTTGAGGTGACCGCCCATGTTCTCAATCTCGAGCTCCAACTGCGACTGACTGCGCTTTTGCGTGCCCTTGAAGGCGAGATGCTCGAGGAAGTGTGCGGTGCCATTGGTCTTGTCTGTCTCAGCGCGCGAACCCGCATCAATCCAGACACCGACTGTGGAAGTTTGCGCATAAGGCGAGTATTCCGTGGCGATCTGTTACTCTCCATCAGCTATGCCATTCTTCGCACCTTCCTACCCATATAGATATCTATGCTCACTGTGAAGCCGTTGCTCAGCGTGGTCGATTCGGTGGTTGATCCATGGCTCACAGGAGTCGCGAGCGCTCGGCGGGTGATGGATGGTCGGACGGCATTGATCGCGCGCTGTGCACGCAGTCCAGTCTGCAGACTCAGTGCAAGTCTTCGAGAGGCCATCGCCGGGAGAGTGTGTGTGGGTGGGTGGTTATGGAGAGTGGTGAGGATACCTTATCGAATGGCTGTGGCCCGGTCTGCAATGCTTCAAGATGTTTTCGGCGGCTTCTCCCGCAGCTGACCTCAAATCGAGAGGCCGAGAGAGAGCGATTGAGAAATAATTGATACAGACGGCGAACGAAGATGAACATTCACTTCTACTACTACAGTAGTCTCTCTCTTCTGTTAGATTAGTCGTCATGCTTGGGAAGTTGATCGGTCCCTGTGTCGTCTCTTTTGCGCTTGTTGCCCTTTTGCTGCGCTCGTTCGACATCGACTACAGCTTTCCTCTCCAACCGCGACATCTACTCTCTTCCACAATCAACACCAGGAACTCGACTACTGTTTACCTGGCACCGTATACTCGTGTTACTTTCCATACTATATGATAGACAATATATAAAGCAGCAAGCAGAGCACATTTCACTACCAAAAGTCATGCTCGTCTATGCAGCCACTCACATGCAAGGAATTTGTCTTTGACCTCGGGCATAAGTTCACCGGCAATAGCGTCCAACCATCCTCGACGACCTCCAAACACAGAGACATCGTTGTCCATACCTCCACAGTCATGGCTTCGATAATGCGACCGACACTCCTTCGCCAGGTGCAGGCTGCATCCACGCAACGCGCCTCTTCCTCGATCATCTCCAGCCTGCGAACGAAGCAGCAATCCGCGTTGACGACACGAGTCTCACGATCCGCGTTCCAGACATCTGCCGCACGAAAGATCCTCCCACCGCTTCCACAGGTCATCCGAGGAGGCGTCAATGACCCTGCGCCTATCCCAGAGACACACCCGAGCCATGGAAGCTATCACTGGACTGCTGAGAGGTATGGAACATAGTGAAAGTGGAGAGGGAGGGTATGAACAAGAAGACGTGCTAATATGGAGGGTTTGTAGAGCTGTCTCGATCGGCCTCATCCCATTGACCATCATGCCATTCGCTGCTGGCTCGCTCAACCCAATCCTGGATGGCGCTTTGATCGGCTTGACCATTATCCACACATATATCGGCTTCGGGTGAGTACAATCAGCACACTTCCGGGCCAGTCATGACCTCGGCAACTAACAGCATTTGCTACAGCGCCGCGATAACGGACTACTTCCCAACATGGCGCGTGCCCAAGACCCGCAAGATCGCTGATTGGGCAAACGTGCTGATGGTCTTTGTGGTCGGCTGGGGATACTACGAATTTGAGACGAACGACGTTGGACTTACAGAGGGTATCAAGAGAATTTGGAAGGCTGGTGCGAACGCAAAGGATGCCGAGGCTAAGATCGCTGGCGGTCCTCTTGACAGACTGGCCAACTAAAAGAGAAAGAGGCAGTATATGGAGCCAGTCTCAAGCTTCCATGTGTATAGTTGACTTGAATTGGAAGGAGTTGCAAGAGAGGCGGGCAAACATACAGGGATACTGGTCGAATGGAACAGCTTCAATGCGGCCCCTTTCCTTACTCTTTCATTTACCTTGACTGTCAGCTGTGCTATGGAGAACAACCACAGATACAGCCTTCCGATGGATAGCTGCGTATACCCGTGCTGCAAATCTGCATTACAGATCGGAATACAAGACAGTGTATACGCCGCTCTAACGGAGACGGAGAGACATCGTGTTACGACTGTTCTGTCTGCCGGTTGCTTGCAAGTCAAATATCCAAGTCTGCAGCATCAGCATACTTAGCTTCTGGAAGAAGGCTATTTGCACACTGCCGAAGCGCCCTTGGTGCTTCAGAGAATCCCAGTCTGTATGCTCAATCTACAACTTTCTACAAAGAAGATCTCGTAACCCCGCTACGATCCGACGTCGCCCGCTAGGGTCTCACCACCTTGGTGTCTCAACTTTCTTTCACTTCATAGTCGAGAGGGCCTGCGTGATGGGTCGACAAAGGCATCGAATGACACCAAAAGCTCTTTCATACCATGAACCACAACCGCATTGTGCTCATACAAAGGCTCCTTTCAATCGAAGTCGTTGGGGAACAAAGCCGAGAGGAAGACAAAGCCATGTTCGCTGATGGCCAGCATACAAGAAGAGGCCCCAGTCAGCATCACAGCGGATTTCTTCTCCACACATTCTCTGCGACCTTGATCAATACTTTCCTTTCGTGCTTACTATCTCTCTAGTGCTGGCACTGGACGGACAAGACCAACCCACGATCAAGTCAGCAGCAGAGTGCAGTCAGGACATCACCACTGACGCGTCAAAAGACCTCGCTCCATGTATCAGTTCAAAGTTTCCGTGCCCGGAAAGGCCCACTCTACTCAAGAGTCACAAGACACGGATTCCATTACTGGCAGCGACTCATCAAGCGTCTATTCTTCTACTTCTAGCACAAGCCAAGAGACAATCCCAGAGGCGATGGACAACAGTGTATCAACGTACGTCGGTGGCGCACCCCTCTCTCCAATCGAAGAAGAAAAACAAGACGAAGAATGGCCACTCAAGAACATCAGACAGGAAGAGCACAACATTGACAACACAAAGCAGGAACACGAGCGAGCACAAGCGCTACACGCTCTCACCCGCGCAACACCGCCCTCTTCACCAACTGCCAAGTTTTCTCTCTTTCCTATCACTCCAGCGGTCGTCGCCAAGAGTTCCATCAGCGCACCTATCAAGATCAACGATTCTCGCTTCCGAGAACGCAAGCCTGATGGACCTTTCAACTCAAACCCTTTCTCTGCCAACGAGCGCCGCGATCTGTTCAAAGCCAATCGTCGCAAGGCAGTGAGGAACGACCAGTGGATCGAGAACATCTCCATTTGTCCACGACCAGAAGCTGCGCCAGCCCCTGCATTGCCAATATACCCATGCAACAAGGCGCCAGACTTTGAGGAGACGGATGTTCTCGACCTTTTCCCACAACCACCAAAGTAAATTGACAACTGCTTGAGACCAGAGTAAAGTAATAGACCTGGCTTGAGTAGGGCACGTCCGAAGAGTGCCATCTTTCAAGGGAATGGAGGTCATCGTATCCTAGCTGGAAAGCTGGGCTTCGGAGACTTTACTAATGCTTGGTAGCACCTCGTGCTTCGTGAAAGTGGTGCTCCTGACTTTTAGTTTTGGGAAGTTGTATCTTGACCGTGCATCGTAATTCATGCCCTCACGATAGCCGTACACTTAATCTCAACCAACAATCTCGGATTAGGCAAAGCTCTGACCTCAACAGTCGTCCTAGCAGGTGCATTTGCTCTGTCAGGCCATACTTTGTTCCACTCAGCATTCATTCCCGCATAGTCATCCTTCATGTTGACCAGAAATACTGTGGCATCAACGACATCGGCAATACTTCCTGTGCCGTTGGTACTGCCTTGAATTATCGTGTCAATATTGCGTAAGACAGCAGCTGTTTGCTCTTCGATGTGTAGAACTAGAGTGCCATTGGAATCTTCTTTGACGCCCTCCCACGTGCCATCGCCACGTCTTGATGAGGTTCCGGAGATATAGATGCTTCGTGTAGTTGGTTCGATGATCCTGGCGTGTGGATAGTTTGCGAGTCCTTGAGCACTGCCACTGGGCAGAAAGTATGGCGCGCTATTGCTGTTTGAAGACATTGTTGTTAATCATGTATTGCTCAATGCTGTGTCTATCTGCTTTTTTGGTAGAAATGTGTAGTACTGTAAGACGGAGCTCATACCTGAGCCAAGGTACCGGCCCGAGACCACTACCTGTGCTCTTCTTGACCAAACTCACTGGCGCTTCCACTTCCGCGCCATCCGATACTCCAGCATGACTTCCGTGTTGGCCTCTCATTGTAAAGTCTGTTTCTGACTTCCGGTCTGGATGCAAGCGGTAGGTGACAGGTCAGCAAGTATCTTCGAAAATGCGAAGCTGTCTGAGCGTGATCTATCTCTGAGTTTGTTGCCGTAGTAGGCTTCTTCTCGTTGAGACATAGTGATCATGCTAAAGACAGATCTCACATCGGAATGTGCAGTGTGCGAGTGACAGTGAAAACATCTCTGCTGTACGCACCACCTTCGCGTCCAGTTCCCGAGCTCTTCATGCCTCCAAACGGAGTCGCTAATTGCCGAACAAGCCAGCAATTCACCCACACCATTCCGGCTTCAAGCTGTTCACCCACTCGACGCATTCTGGATCCATCTTTCGTCAGCACAATCGCTGCCAGTCCATTCTCGCTATCATTGGCAAGCTGGACTGCGTGATCCTCGCTGTCGAAAGGACTGATTGTGACTACTGGGCCAAAGATTTCGTCCTTGATGACAGCACTCTCCTGAGAGACGGAGGTGAGTATAGTCGGCTTAATCCAGTAGCCACCCGCTGGAGTCTCTAGTGGCACTTCTCCAAGCTCGAAACAGACCCCTTCTTGTTGTGCTAGCTCCAGATAACGTCTGATTTTGGTGTAGTGCTGCAGTGATATCACTGCACCTAGGTCTTTGCCCAGCACGAAAGCCTCGCTGACGTGTGCGTTGAAGCGCTTGACAAAATCTGCGTATACAGATTGCTCTACATAGATTCTTGAGCCGCACAAGCATATCTGCGTGGCATTAGCACATGTAATTTATATCAGCGGAGGTGAGCGTACTTCGCCTTGATTCTCGAAGGCAGCTTTGGCAGTGAGCTTAACAGCAGCTTCCAAATCAGCATCTGCGAATACTAAAGCTGGATTCTTGCCACCGAGTTCGAGCGACAAGTGTTTCCCGATGTCTTCGACAGTATCTTTGCGAATTTGTAGACCAGTCACAGTTCCTCCCGTGAAGCTGACGCCACGGATAAGCTTATGTTGCACAAGTGCTGAGCCAGTGGGCAGACCAGGACCGAAGACGATGTTCATGACACCAGGTGGCAGACCCGCTTCTCTGAAAACATCAGCGAGCACTGCGAAGAGTCAGTGAACGCTGGTCAGAGATAGGATTTTGGAGTCTTACAAAAAGCAGACATGCTTGTCAGTTCACTCGGCTTTGCAACTCCTGTGCAACCAAAAGCAAGGCATGGTGCGATCTTCCATGTGAGCAAGTACAACGGCATATTCCAAGGACTTATCAGTGCGAAGACGCCGAGCGGACTTCGATGCTCATAGGTCAAGACATTTTCATCTGTGAACCTCGCTGCACTTTCGTCGTGCAGGATATAGCCGGCGAAGTATCGAAAGTTTGATTCGGCACGCTCAATCTCGACCTTTGCTCGGGCAAATGTCTTGCCTTGATCAATACTCTCCCAGGTAGCGAAGGTATCTCGACGTCCTGCGATGAAGTCCGCAATCCGATTGAGGATCTTTGATCGTTCGGACTTAGTGGTCTTGGACCAGGATTTGAATGCTTCGTGTGCAGCATGGACAGCTTGATCGACCACGATATGGTCGCTACTTGGTACTTTCGCAAAGACTTTGCCACTAGTGAATCCGATTCAATGTCAGTGGGTATCAGGAATGACTCGCATCGGCAGGATTGTCTGAATTCGTTTCTCGCTGCCTGACGCGCGCCCTCGTGTAGAAAAACCATCATCTCACATGCTTTATGAACTTACGTCTTTGGCTCGAAGGAGTCGATTGTATCCGCCGCTTGCTGTTCTTGAAAGCCTCCTTTAATGAAGTTCTGCAGCTTGATCGGGTCACGCTCGTATATCTCACAGGTATCTGCAACCGTCCTCACGCCCCAAAGCTTCTTGAGCAAGTCTACTGACGACATGTTTGAACTGTACACTTCAGTATATAGATGGATTTGCCTGAGGGAGAGTCCTGAAATAGTGTTGTGTTGCACAGAACGGTATCTCTACTATTGGCTCGATTGAAGTGTGCAGGATGGCTTCCGAGGTGCAGTATCCGAGACCTGGCCAGGGTAGTCTTCGTGATCACAGTCTTTGAAGCATTGCGTCTATGGTACTTCCTTTCGAGTTACTACATGTTGCCACTTAGGGTCATGATCGAGTCCGAGAAAGCGCAGAGTGTTTGTGGCTAGCATGCCAGCTCTCTCGCCGTCGTTTAGGAATCTCGCAAGGCTCTTGTCGGACGACAACATTCTGCCTGCTTCAGGAACCTCGCCAAGTGGAAATGGGTAATCGCTGCCCATCACAATCCTCTCATGGCCAACCTTCTTTACCAGATACTCGAGCAGGTCTGGATCATGAACAAGTGAATCAATCCAGATGTTCTGCTTCTCGCAAAGGTGCTGAATTGGAGTCGTTCCTGCGGCATCGAGCGCGACGAGGTCGGGTCTACAGTCGTAGCCGTGCTGGATTCTGCCTATCAAAGCAGGCCAAGCGCCACCTGCGTGTGCAAAACACATTCTCAGCTTCGGGAACTTGACAAATGTGCCGGCACATGTGAGCGCATGCAAGCACAATGCGGTCTCGCATGGCATTCCGACGAGCCAGCTGCTCCAGTATCGCTCCCATCTGTTCTTATTCTCCTTTGGTAACGAGTAGCCCAAAGGATGAACGAAGATTGGCATATCAAGATCCTCACAAGCACGCCAGAGCGGCTCAAAGACCTGATCGTCTAAGAACGACCCGTTGACTTCCGTGCCTATCTCGACTCCAACTAAGCCAAGCTCGTACTTGCAGCGATGTAGTTCTCGAATTGAGGCGTCGATATCTTGAAGAGGAAGCGTGCCAAGACCAATGAATTTATCTGGCCATCGTCGACACACTTGCGCAAGATCATCATTCAGGTATTGCACAAACCTGGTCGCGGGTTCGCTCGGCTTCTCATAGCAGAAGAGGACAGGCACTGTACTCAGAACTTGCACGTCAACTCCAGCTGCTGCCATATCATCGAGTCTTGTTTGAGGATCGAAGCAATTAGGCTCCACAGTCCTGAAGAAGGAATCGCCAACAAACATGTCAACCTTCTTGTCATCTTTGTGGTTCACTTTGAGCTGCGGCCAGTCTCGACTGCCGCACGATTCGGATAGCGATGCCAGATCCGGCAGTGTAGATGGCATGATATGCGTATGCATGTCAATCTTGAAAGGCCGCCGGCTGTGCTGCGGGCAGCATTCGTGGCCGTGAGTACCCATATTGGATAGCGACCGCGAGAAAATAATGTGTGGCCGTGTCGAGTGAGATGAACGAGATCTTGGGTTCTGATTAGTGAGATTCCGATTTATAGCTCCAGTGAACCTTGTCTGTAACGTGTGGTCGATGCACTATCAGACTTTGATTGATGCCAAAGATTGATGTAGGCACAACTTGTTGCTATAATTCCAGCAGGACTTGCAATCATGAGACCTGATATCAGCAATCACCTTTCATAGACGTGCTTCACTGGAGTGGTGTTGGTCGTGCTGCGCGCATGGGATAACTCGGGCCGAGCACCTGAAAGGGCTCACCAGGGGTCAGCTTATCCTGTGTATCCGTCGGTGCAGCGTTCGGAACACGGCCGCTATATGCGATAGGCGCTTCATCAGACATGCTATACAAGAAGTCAAGAATCAGTGCGAAGTTTTGAAAGCACAAAACAAATCTCTGCTCGCCATTGATATACGAATTGCAGTGTTTGCCGAGATACCAAACGGCGTGAACGAGGCACCCAGTTTGCGAAGGATTGTTGTCCAAGCTCAAGGCATACGGAGCGTGCTGCTTTCGAGACGAGAGCATGGAAGTCGTCAATGCTATACCAGATCCAACGCCATTTCATCACTGGCTGCAGAACAACAAGAGTTTGTTACAGCCACCTGTGAACAACTTTTGTCTGCACACAGGAAACGACTTCATCCTCATGGTCGTCGGTGGTCCAAATGCTCGCAACGACTTCCATGTGAACGAGACTGAGGTGAGTGGTCCTGAACTGGTGGCCAGACACATTGCTGAGCAGCACTAGGAATGGTTTTACCAGCTCAAAGGCAGTATGCTGCTTCGCATAGTTGAGAATGACCAATTCCGCGATATCGAAATACACGAGGGCGACACATTCCTGCTACCTGGCAATACGCCGCACTCTCCGATTCGATTTGCAGACACGGTCGGCATGGTTATGGAACGGAAGAGACCAGAGAAGAGCCTCGATCGCTTGAGGTGGTACTGCTTTAAAGGCGACCACGAGAGGCCTACAGTGATCAGGGAAGAGGTGTTCCATTGTACAGATCTGGGAACGCAACTGAAGCCTTTGATCGAAAGGTGGCAGCAGGATGACGAAAGCCGGAAGTGTCCAGAATGTGGCGAAACAGAAGATGCCCAGCTGATACTGACAAAGTGAGCATGAAGAAGTAGATGCCAAATACAATGCATCGAAGAAGTCCGACTTGTCAATAGCCCCAGCTTGTCGAGATGAGTCCAATTGAGCGATCAGCGAGGCGTCCAGGTATGGATATTGGTCATCCTGAAGACTTTTCTACAACATCGCGAATCCATTAGCCCTTTGATGCTGGAGACATCATCACCTGATTCACCCAATTGACCCTTTGACCCGTCGTTGAGAACAGGTTCTCCACGGCGACTCCGCATTGTTAAGCCCATGAGAATGCGAGAAGCTTAAGCTCGTGCGATCATCCTTGTAGCGATTGCCTCTTTTGGCGCCGAGCTAGCTTTCTACGAACGCCTCCGCTTCAGCAACCGCATGAAGTACACGCGCAGCCGCACGTAATAACCACATGGAATGTTCCATCCTTTCGCTCTTGTCGTGCTGATGTGTGAGAGTTGAGACTGTTTCGAGAGTCCGGACGCGCAGAAGTCTGCCGAAACGATGGTCAACAAGCAAGCTCAGCAAGCGGTGCAGCAGACACTCGACAATGTCACTGGAGATCCCAAGACTGGTATAGCAGGTATCGTCTTCGTAGCCATTGACAAGAATGGAGACCAGATTGCTGCTGTGCCTTCCGGCAAGAAAGGTATCGCTAGGAAAGATCCCATGAACTTGGACACGGTAAGTAGGTCCGCAGCTTCATACGGTGCAGCAGCACTGATGCGGCTTTGCAGGTCTTCTGGATCGCTTCCTGTACCAAGATGATTTGCACCATCGCTTGCATGCAGGCTGTTGAGCAAGGCCAGCTGCGACTAGACGATGCCCAGCAAGTGCATTACTTGTGTCCAGAGCTGAACAGCAAAAAGGTGCTCCAGGATGATGGCACCTTGGTAGACAGGAAGAACGACATCACACTCCGTATGCTGCTCTCGCACACTTCTGGATTCGGCTATGAGTTGTGAGTGCGTCGTTCGCGAATGACGCTGCCATAGCTAACAGGGAAGCAGCTTCAATGAGAAGCTCAAAGAGCACGGTCGTCCAGTGGGCTACGACGTCTTCCATGCGGATGTACGCTACAGTCGTGATAGGTCGGTCGTGAGATTTGTGCTGACCTGTCCATCGTAGATCCGAGACGTCCTCCGTATGCCACTTCTCCACCAGCCTGGTGAGAAATGGGAGTATGGCACCGGCATAGATTGGGCTGGAATCGTCCTCGAGAGAGCCACTGGGGTGCGCCTCAATGACTGGATCCAGGACAACATCATGGCTCCCCTCGATCTACACTCTGTGAATATGTTTCCAACGAAAGACATGAAGCAGAATCTTGCTTTCATGCACCAAAAGTGGCCTGGCACGTCAAACAAGAGTGAAGAGCGAGATCACATCTACCGAGAACCGATCCTCGCAGAGACAGCTGAAGAGAGAGCAAGACTTTTCCACAGCGGTGGAGCTGGGCTCTTCGCAAAACCGACCGAGTACGTTCAAGTGCTCGCTGCTCTGCTGAATGACGGCAAGAGCCCCAAGACTGGAGCTCGCATCCTCAAGAAGAGCACAGTTGATGAGATGTAAGTTCCATGATTGATCGGTAGCGCGCCTTCACTAACACGGGCACCAGGTGGGACAACCAGATTCCAGATATGCCAGATTTTGCCAGGCAGCCAATACCCGATGCTAAGAAGGAGCAGACGAACCCCATTCCGCAGCTCTACCCGCAAGAAGGAGATCCCCCACAGGGCTGGGGACTCTCCATGATGCTGACGCAAGAACCTGGCGCAACTGGTCGAGGCCGCAATACAGGTTGGTGGGCTGGCATTGCCAACTTGTTCTGGTGGTGTGACCGCGAAAGAGGTGTCGCGGGCATGATAGCATCCCAAGTCATGCCATTCTGCGACCCAAATGTCCTCGGAGCATGGGTCAACTGCGAGACAGCGGTGTATGCATCGGTATGAACCTCCTGTACGTGGCCTGGATATGCTCAAGCAAGACTGAGAGTATAGCTGCCACAGAAGTCGCTACTGAGTCCCGTCTTGGAGGTTTCAGACGGGCTTTCACGGCCAAGGAGCGAGACCGGTCAGGTGAGGAAAACGAGTGCTGGATATGTTTTGCGCCTTGTTCGTAAGCTGCTGCGGAAGTCGGATTGGTAGAGTCTGTCCATATTATGTCTTGTATCGTCGTTCATCGCTCGCGCGCCTGTGTCTCCTAGAGTACGAGTGCTAGTTGTGCATTACTGAAAATATGTTGTGGTTGCGAGAAGTTGTTGGAGTTCAAGGACGCGTCGAAGATCCTCTCAGTCTTGGTCTTGGCGCGAGAAAACAGCACATCTCGCGTGCTCCACGTTGCTCTTCTCGGCGCTCTGCATGCCACACATCTCATTGCCAGGCCCGAGCTGATCGAACAACAGAATCTCCGAGAAGGCGTTACATGGCCGAGTCGTCGATGTCTCGTGCGTAAGAACAGTCTGTCCAGCCATTTATGATCGGAGAGCAGCTTCATTTGGCTGCGCCACCGAACCGAGGTCGTCAGACGCCTTGAGATACCGGATTTCTCATCTACTACTACTTCACCTTGACATGTTCTTCCTTTCTTGTTGATATCTGCCATTCTCTCTCATTGCATTGCCATATCTTAGCTCCCACGAGCCAGACTAAACAAGTAAGTTCAGCAGCAGACATCATAGGAACTATCATCACTATGGCAGCACTTCCATCGACATACAAGTCCGTTCATCTGGCCAACAGGCCAAAAGACCACATCGAGTCCGACACATTCACGATCCAGGAGAACCAAACGCCGTCTACCTCTTCATTGAAGGATGGCGAAGTTATCTTTCAGCCCAATTATCTCTCCTTGGATCCAGCTATGAGAGGCTGGCTCAACGACTCAAGATCATATATTCCACCTGTCAAGATCGGCGCCGTGATGCGGGGCGTGGGTGTCGGCACTATCGTAGCAAGCAAGTCCTCGAAGTTTCAGATCGGAGAGACAGTTTATGGAGGTTCAGGGTGGAGTGAACTGGCTGTTCTCAAGGAAAAGGAAGTCGAGAAGTTGGATCTGCCACCGAATGGCAGAATGACTGATGCTCTAGGGGCTCTTGGTATGCCAGGTCTGACAGCCTACTTTGGTATTATCGATGTCGGCAAGGTGAAGGCAGGCGATTTCGTTGTAGTATCTGGAGCTGCAGGCGCGACGGGAAGTGTAGTTGGTCAGATTGCGAAGCTGAAGGGCGCCAAAGTGTTGGGTATCGCTGGCTCAGAGTCAAAATGCAAGTGGCTTGTGGATGAGCTCGGTTACGACGAAGCTCTGAACTACAAAGACAAGGACTTTGCCAAGAAAATCCGCGCAGCGACGAAGCAACTCATCGACGTCTACTTTGACAATGTCGGTGGCGAGATTCTCGATCTAGCTCTCGCGAGAGCGAAGGAACATTCCCGCTTCGTAATGTGTGGAGGAATCTCGCAATACAATACCAAGAACGCTCAAGGACCAAAGAACTATCTCATGATTGTCTCGATGAGAATTCGCATGGAGGGGTTTGTTGTCTTCGATTACGAGAAGCAGTACCCACAAGCGAAGAAGGAATTGGCACAGTGGATGGCAGAGGGCAAGATAAAAAGGCAGGAAACCATCATCAAAGGGGGAATCTCTAAGATGCCGGAAGCACTGAGAGCGCTATATGAGGGAGTGAATACCGGAAAGCTAATGGTGGAGGTCAAAGCACCCTCGGAAGCACGCAAAGCTAAGCTATGAGCATAGATACGATCTACAAAGTCGGATATTATGCCCTTGGTCGTGTTGGCAAAGACGAATTCGTTCGAGATATACTTCCTCGTTTCCACTGCAACCCTCACTCGATGTCCCACACTTCGTCATGGTCTTGTCTAATATATGGCACCGGCGCATCAGGTCCATATTTCACTTGCGAGATCGTCTTCCCATTACCAAGGAACTTAAAGATGTTATCTTCATCCTGATACTCGATCTCATAGTGTTCGAACCTTGGCCTCTTCATGAATTTCAAGTGGTGCAACATACTTCCTGGCCAAACGTAGACTCTGCCATCCTTTGTATTGTCCTTGTACCAGCTCTTACAGTCCTCCGCCCAGATAGAGTGCTTCGCATGCCAGGCATCTTCGTAGACGTTCAGCTGATCTGTGATTCGCTGTTTCGGATACATACTCTTGATCTGGTCTTCCTGCAGTTTCTTACAGCATTGAAGCATGTAATCAATCTGTGCCTCGTGAGTTGGCAGCGCGCATCCTTGAGCCCAGTTGCCTCGGGGCCCATTCGTCACGAAATAGTTTGGAAAGCCCGGATGAGCTATCGAGGCGTATATGTTCGGGCCGTCTTGGTCTTGTATGACTTGTCCGTTGAGACCTGTGAGCTTGAAATGTGGGAGATACTGTACTGTGAAACCAGTTGCACAGACCAGAACATCAAACTCAACTTGTTGGCCAGTTTCTGTGACCAAGCCGTTTTCTGTGATCTTGCTGATCTCGCCCCATATGACATCTACGTTGTCCTTTCGCAGAGTCTCGAGATAACCCTCCCCGGGAGTCAATCTCCTGCCTTAGAAGGATTAGCAAATATCTCTGGAATGGCCGGCAGTCTCACAAGTGTCTGTCCTCGAGCTCAGCGCCCGGATGAGCGCAAGCTCTGTGAGACACTGAGATTATGGCATGCCTTTGGCTTACTTACAACCAGGACTCCAAGAAGGAATGAGCTTGGATTGTAGATCTTCGCGATCTTTCAAGCGCTCACGCATAGTCTTCTGCACGTGCGCCTTGAACATCACATTGAGTTCGCTGCCACGGTAGAACATGTCCCAGCCACCAACGATCGACTTCTCCATACGTGTGCGGTAATCTAGCAGATAGTCTGGGTCATCAAGGAAACGACGTTTCTCCTTTTCCGTATAGTAATGATTCCCGGCAGCGGCGTCGGCTGGATCCATAGAGTCTGGGTCTGCTTCTTTGTTGTCGACGTTGGCGCCAAATTGTGGTGCGATATACGTAACATTTCGGGTGAATATTGATAGACGTGAAGCGGTTTCCGCCACCCGTGGTACAATCTGGATAGAGCTGGAGCCTGTACCGATGAGGCCTACTCGTTTACCTGCCCAGTCGAGATCCTTCGGCCACGCAGCTGAGTGTGCGAGTTCACCTTTGAAGTCTTTCAGACCATCAATAGCCGGCCACTTCCATTTCGTGAGGACACCTGAACCGTTGTGCAAAACGTTGCAAGTATCGTGAAAAGTAGTTCCATCGAGACAGTTTCGAAGCTCGACTTTCCAGATGCCCTCAAGGTCGTGCCATTCGGCACTTACAACCTCTGTGTTGGTTTTGACGTACTCCTGTAGGTTATGCTCGTCGTAGAAGGCCTTGAAGTATGCTTGTATCCTGCGGTATATTAGTACTCCTGCCATCGATCACGACGATAGATGTTCAAACTCTGGTGCGAATGCGTAATATGAGCTCCAGGTTGGGTTCGGCGCGAATGGCAGGGTGTATGTGTGCTGCAGACAGGTCAGCTTGGCAGCACGCTGGCTTCCATGGTACTCACCGCAGGAATGTCACAGGCACAGCCTAATGTTTGTGTCAACTTGCAATCTGTTTCTTTATTGCGGTGGTCTCTTACCTGGATATCTGTTCCCCCACCATGTCCCACCTACCTCCGGATTCTTCTCATAGCATACCAGCTCGTAATTCGTCAACAAGCGACGGGCTTTGAATGCACAGAGAATTCCACTGGCGCCCATACCGATATGAATGATTCGGGTCTTCTGAGGGTCGCATTGAGGATGGCCGGGCACCTGCATACCAGGCTCTTGCATATGGGTCTAGATGCGCACCAGCCTTATATAGCTATGCCACTGTTCTTTCGTGTCAGAAGCTACGATACGGCAGTCCGAGTTATGCGAGTTGTGCACAGCTCTAAGCATCGCATCCCCGCGAATGCCAACCTCGGGCACTCGGGGTGCAGGAAGGATGTGCGAGTGTATGGAGTGAAGCTAAGAAGGAGGGAAAGGAGAAACGAATGATGATTACTGTAATCGACAGCGGGATCGTCCGGCAAGGCTGTGCTGTGCAGTGCAGGTGTGGCGGAGCACAGAAACAGAAACAACAAACAACCTTCCAAGTCTCTGTGTCTGTGTTTCGTCTTTCACCCTCGACAGTCGCCAGATTCGGCAACATGCTCGTGCGTGTCATCCTGGACCAGCCTACTAATGTGGCCTATACGAACCTTGATCAGATCTCGGGCCATGTGATTCTGCGCACACCGAAGAGTGAGAATGTCAACGCTATTACCGTCAAGCTCGAAGGCGAGAGCAGAACGAGGTTGATGAGCCCGCCTGGGCAGAATGGAGAGCGACCGAAGCCCATGATCGAGTATCACAAGCTACTGTACAAAGTGCAAACCGTTTTTCCGGATGCGCATGTGGCCGAAGGACGAACTACTGCAACTGGCAGGACTGCCTATGGCCTGCCGTCTGGCGAGCATGTGTACCCATTCTCATTCAAGGTACCCTCGTGTACTCTGGACTCCCTGGCCTGGATACGATACTGATATACTGTAGATTCCGTTCAACAATAATTGTACAGCAAACAGCCTGAATCAGCCAATGCTCGTGGGCATGGAGATCGCAAGACCAGCAACTCGACATGTCAAGACAACGCTACCTCCTACGCTAAGCGGCTTCCCTGGCGAGGCAGAGATCAGATACTATGTCAAATGCACAGTCAATCGCCATGGCTTGCTCAAGGAAAATGCCCGAGCACAGATACCTTTCAACTTCTTTCCCATTGAAAATCCTCGTCCGCCACTCACCGGAGCAGAAAGCTTCGCACGACAGAAACACCAATTCGATGGCTTTCCGGGACCTATGAGTGAATCTACGAAAGACAAGATGAAGGGCATCTTCAGCAAAAAGTCGAACAGTACGCCCAATTCGCCAACTGTAAGTGGGCGAGCCCGAAGACTCATAGCGTACCTGAGATGCTTACTTACCCTAAACGTATTGCTCTAGGTATCAGGTGGCTCACCGCTCGTCAGCATCGATGCACGATTACCAGAACCTGCTATCCTGACCTGCAACCAAGACATTCCCCTCAGGCTGATCTTCAAGAAGTTGACCGAAATTGGCGACCAGGTATCCATGAACTCGCTGCAAATCGCACTCATAGGCCACACTAAGATCCGCGCGCACGAGGTTTATCGGACGGAAAGCCACAGCTGGATCATATGCAGCACCAGTAACACAAACATACTCCTAGGTACTCCGTCAGACGCAGTAGATGCAGAGAGCGTTCTCGACGATAGTCTATGGCGAGGCCCAGCCCATACACTACCTAACACGGTCGCCCCATCATTCGAGACATGCAATATACAGCGCACATATCAGCTCGACATCCGGATCGGTCTGAGCTATGGCGACAGAGAAGCGAAGGTACGCATTGGGCAATGGCGAACAGTGGTGAGAGAATGCGCAAGACGATCCGATCACCATTGCACGCACAACTTCAGTACACGCTAACATACGATTCTTCAGCCACAACAGGTTGTTCTGCCCCTTCGCATGGATTGCAAAGTCTTTTCCGGCATAGAACCACCGGCGGAAGTGATCGCACGTATGGAAGAGGCAAAAGCTGGCCATCTTCCTCCTAGAAAACCTTCGAGGACTCCTACCCATCCACTTCATGATAAGCTCAGGAATGAAGGAAGGATGGACTCAGATTTCGGATCCAACCAGATACCTGCCACTCCGACCGAGGCATCAGGCTCTCCATGGCCCGCGCAGCCTGTTGCTGGGAGTAGTGCTGTCCCTCAATACGATGAAGCACCGCCGCCGAGTTATGAAGATGCTATCGCGGACAGATCTGGACCCGTCACTGCACCGCGGCCGACATACGCGCCTCCTGCGCAGGTAGAAGATCCCCTGTTAGGCGGCGACGAGAAGAAGGGCTGGCATTAGATTCCACTGTGTTGCTGCTTTGACACCTGCTCTTAGATACCCTGGACATTATAGTAAGCAGTGTGTAGCACTACTATTTGAGTCCTCGAGCCCATGCACGAGCTCCAACAGCCCATCGTGCGATTCGACTTACTCTTTGTGATACAACAAGCAGCCAATATTGCTTGCGCACTCTGAACCTCTTCTGCGTCTCCCGATCGACCGCCACGGATTGCCTGTTATACCAGCGACCAATCAAGCTTTTCGCCCCGGACCTATCATTGACATGTTGTAATGCCCATTGCTAGAGGTGATGCGAACAGTGATTTCTTGGAGGTACCGACATTGCATGGGTCGACACATTTATGCCAGATGGGCTCAGTGCAAAATTCGAGGCAGGTACTGATTATCAAGCTCTAATTGACGACGACCAAGGCGACTAGCGTAAGGGCAACGAGCTGCGGAACCAATGAAATCTTGAACAATATGGAACCGCTACGGTAGTAGAGGCGGGTAGGCGACACTGGCAACACACATCGCAGTATGGAAAAGAATTGACACAATATACAGATATGTATGTTATCTATCGATCGACCTCAGCCCCTCCATGGTGCCCTCGTCCTCTCAGAACACACCAAGGCAATTCGCGGCCTGGTTGGGTATGCCCTCCTTCCCGATGTTGATCGTCCTGTTCTGCGTACATCCTTGCAGATATAAGAGTATACCTGTGTTATACTCGTAGTAGACCTTGGAGATCTGGTTCTTAATGGTATCGATGAAGAAGATTTGCATTATTCTTGCAGGAATGCCTCCTGGACGAAACTCGGCGTACCATGTGATTGTTTTACAATCATGGGCTGTGAATAGAGTGGTGAAGTTGGCTCCAGACTTGGTCTTGATATAACTGATAAAGTCGCCACGGCTTGGAAAGAGGGTGCTGTTGAGCTATAAAGTATTTTAGTTGTGTTGATGCTAGTGCAGAGGAACTCTTGACCTACGGGAGCTCGTTGTTCGAAGAAAGAATCGCTGTCCGAGACTGCTTGGAATTGATCGCTAAAGTATTTGTTCGCAGTCTGTTCGAAGCTGTGCACTGCATAAGCAAAGTCAACCGTGCTGTGTGACATCTGCTGTCATAGCGTACCCATTCGATTTGCTAAGAACCTGCTGGAAAGCACCAACATATGTCCCGACATCGGCGTCGCTGATGCACAACTTTGGCAAGCTGGTCCCCACAGCCAAAGCACACGATCCTAGACTTAGGAGTGATGAAAGCTTCATGATGACGTTCTGGTACAGGTTCGATACTTGATAGATGAATTTCTGGCGTTCCCTGCACAGGACTTGGACACTTATATGGTCTCCGGCCCAGAAGTTCTTGATCCGAGGAGATGGCACCTTTCAGCCCAGCAGCTCGAAGTGAGCGAATTCTAGAGCCCGACTTGCTCACTCGAGTCACTCTCGACAGAACTGACCTGTGGAGTGTTGACTCACGGAGAAGCGGACTGAAGTTCCGACGTAGTGTTACTCTGGAGCGATGAGCGACCATATGGCACTAGGCCTGTTCGCGGATGCAGTCGTTGCACATCCGCCAATAGGGTCTCGACAAGCTGTTAGCTGCCATGCAGCTCTTTGTAAAGCATGAGCCCTTTTCAGCCTTATAAAGCACCTCGCTTGTGGATCTACTGCATTTCTTCTGCATGTCTGCCTTCTTCCCGGTTCTAGACTGCAAGCGCACGTTCGTGCTTGACCTGGCGACGCCTCACCATGCCAAATGCAATACTCGTCGCTGATGACAGACGCAACTGCGGTGCTTTGAACCTTAGCAGACTCCATAGCATATCAGATACCTTCTGTCAGGCATCTTTCATCCCTTGAGAACATCATTGATTTTCTGCAGACCAAAGCTGGTGATCTAGCCAGCGGTCTGTATGCTCCACGGGGCTTCGCAAAGGCTCGGACATGGCCGCTGGTAGCTGCTAGAGCAGTACCTCGCATGAGTGCATTCGGGAAGCTGAGAGTGTACCTGCAGCATCTGCTTAGCTCGCGCAGTACAGTACAGTACGAGCAGAGCTTTCATCCTCTTCTTCCTCTTCTTCTTCAAACACACGCTGTCTTCCACAGTGACACTTCGTTTTCTCGTGCATGCAATACTGATGAGACTGCGTTGGCCGCGATTCGCACTCTAGAGCGGGCGCTCAATTCTGCCGGGTCTTGGGCATAGAGAGAGGCAAGTCAAGCTTGCCGATGTTCTCCATTCTACTGTGCTTTCACCATCAGGTCTCGCTTGTTAGCGTTCGAGCACTTCATCTTGGTCTGACGAGTCGTAGCTGCTTGCAAACAGCTTGGCGGCTTTCTCTTCCAGTTTTGTGCAGAGAAAGACGAAATGAAGCAGAAGATGGTGAACAGAAGACGGGAGGATGTGAAGATCAAGGTTTCGAGAGACCATCCGGGTTTCAGCTGCCTGCCAAGCAGGGCTTCTCCACTTTCCTGCGGCCGCTCTCCACGACCACCTCCATCTCTGTCGTCAACATCCTCACCATCCATCCATCATTCTCGTTGTCGTCCAGGTTCGATCCTGGCCTTGCTTCTTTATTTCCGGCGATGGGCCATGTAGCTGCGGGGCGACAAGCAGACACGCCCGTATCTGCGAGAACGCGATACTCCCAACCGCTGGCGCTTGCCTTGAAAAGGCGTCACAGCTAGCTAGTCGTAGCTGTGGGGACTTGGTCAGCGTCTTCGAGTCAATTCGCTAGCACAGCATCCTGCTGTTCCACAACATACAATAGAACAACACCCAAGATCTCTTCATATACGAGCTTTCTTCACTCAGCTCTGAGCAACATCCTTCTGAAGGTAAGCTGGTCACCTAGATCCTGGGCCCCGACGCCGACAACGACCTTCATAAAAATCCCGATACACCTATTGGCCTTTATACGGCCCTCTCGAGATCGCCTCTTAAAGGTGCTGGGACCTCATCAAGATGTCGAGTATCCTCCTTGCCTTCGCCGTAGGCATCGGATCCCATGTCTTCTACTTCAGAGTCGGCGAACATCACATGTATCCTGTCGTGTACATCCAGGCTTTCTTCGCGATCTGTGTTGGTAGTGTGCTTTACCTAAGCAACTTTGGCGGCATTCCTAGGGAAGAAGCAATTTCGACCATATCCACTCTGGCGTGCAGCTGGCTCGCTGGCGTGTACTCGAGCCTGGTGGTATATCGCCTATTCCTCCACCCTCTCAATGGCTTTCCTGGTCCCTGGCAAGCCCGAATTGGTAACCTGTGGCTCTCAAGCAAGCTCTCCAACCTGGATGGCTACTATCTGATCGATGGGTTTCACAAGAAGTATGGAAAGTATGTCCGGGTGGGCAGCAATGTGTTGTCCATTACGGATCCCGCTATAATGCAAGACACATATGGCCCAAACGCGAAAGCTGTGAAGGCTGACTGGTACGATGGCTCGTATCCGCATCATAGCATGCACACGACACGCGATAAAGGCCTGCATGATCGAAGAAGACGCGTGTGGGCTCCTGCTTTTAGCGATAAGGCGTTGCGAGAATACGAACCTACAGTCCAAGACCTTAACGACAAACTAATCTCGCGAATCGATGAGTATAAAGGCAAGCCCGTAAACATGACTACCTGGTTCAATCTGTATAGCTTCGATGTCATGGGCAGACTTGCTTTCGGAAAGGATTATCATATGGTCGATAATGGGAAGAGACATTGGGCGCTTGGTAAGAATGTTAGAGCCTCGACCTCGCAGTGCACCTGCTGATAAATGTTAGATCTGCTTACAGATGGTATGGCGATTAGCGGATTCAAGGTACCGACCTGGGTATTCCGTCTACTGTTGGCTATCCCTGGTCTTGCTGGTGGATACTTCAGATTCTTGAAGTTCTGTGCTCAGGAGCTCAAATGGCGGGTCGAGAATGACGGCAAGGGCGCTGGCAAAGACATCACCGGCTGGCTCTTGAAGGCATATGCAGGCGAGAAGCATGCCGATCGAGATCCAATGTTGCAAGGCGACGCTCGCCTGATTATCGTCGCGGGATCTGACACAACGTCAGCAACGCTCACCTTTTTGTTCTACAATCTTGCCAAGTACCCAGACCAGGTGGAGAAGCTACGCAAAGTACTAAGACCGTTGACGACTGGTGACTGGAGCGACAAGGACATTCAACACGCAGATCACCTCAACGGCGCGATCAACGAGGCTCTCAGACTTCATCCTCCAGTGCCATCGGGCCTGTATCGAATGACGCCGCCAGAAGGAATGCATGTCGGAGACGTCTATATTCCTGGTGGCGTAACCTTCTTCAATCCGCAGTACAGCATGGGTCGCGATGAAGACATCTACACCGATGCGAAAACATTTATCCCAGAACGATGGTATTCGAAACCGGAGATGATCAAGCATCCTGATGCATTCGCACCCTTTTCAATGGGCCCATTCGGTTGCATTGGCAAGAATCGTAAGGACGCTGCCATTCTAAACACAGTCAATACCATTACTAACAGAACTTAGTCGCACGTATGGAACTACGTACGCTCACCGCTCAGCTGCTGCTCAAGTATGACATTGCCTTTGCGCCTGGCGAAGATGGTTCCCGACTCTTGAGTAAGACAAAAGACCACTTTACGATCACTGTAGCCCCGCTGGACTTGGTATTCACGCCAGCATCAACTTGAGGCGAATGAGAAGTGCACTGTCAAAGAATGAGTCTCAGGGGACAGAACTGTTCTGCCCACGTATGCGGGACTGCTGTATATGCTCTACGAGACTATGTATGCCCTACGCATGCCCTAGACTGATAGCAAAAATCCTCCGGTCATCACTATGTGCTCACCTCACATCCCTGCACCACTTGCCATTTACACCTCAACTTCAAGTTCAACATTGAGCATGCTGGAGCCATCTCCGCGTTCTACCAGGAGTGGGTCGGGGCGTGAAAGCAATGTGCAGCAGATGACCTTTTGCATGGACATGAGTTAGCGACGGCCGCTGCCGTGCAAGTTGGTTGGTATAGCGAAAGTGCCGCATTTGCCGGGGTAATATGGTTGCGTCGTTGTTGTGACCTCGCTCAGCTGCAGGAACACTGGGCATCATTCTGAAGAGGGCAGACTTCGGGAACAACAGCGCTCTGCGACATCTGTGAAGTCTCATTCATGGGTTGGCGTATGTTCAGTGGGTCTGACACGATATGGTCGAGTCGAAGCTAAGCAGAACCCTGCATGGTACCCGGAGGTATGCCCCAGGCCCTCTTCCAAAGCTTCAACTCCATGACCTCGGGTTTGTCAATATGCAGATTTGAGGTATTGCGGCTGTTTGAAGATCTTCAGACCAAGACTCTCACATATGTTGTACCATCATCCGGCTATCTATCTATCGGTAGGAGAACAGACAGTTCATGATCTCTCTCTTCTATCTTCCTTGACCTTCCATTATACACCACTCCCAACATCTCAATTCAGCTACCAAATCCAACAGATCAATCCACATCAGCCACCAGCAGCGAACACATCTCTCGCCTACCATGGCAGCCTCCGCCACAGTCTCGACGTCTGTAGACGCAGCCAATCCTCTCCTCCAAGTGCCCTTCAGCGAACCACCCTACCTCCTCGGACTCCCCTCTCCATTCTACGCAGAAAAGCATCTCAAATTTCAAAAAGCCTGCCGAGCATGGCTAGAAGAGAACTTCCTCCCCTACTGCATGGACTGGGAGAATAGCGGCGAACTTCCCTCAGACCTTTTCGACAAGTTCAACCAATACAACATGCTACTCCCAAACCTCCCATCTCCACTCCCAGTCGAATGGCTCCATAAATCTGGGATCAAAGATATTCTTGGAACACCCGTAGAAGAGTGGGATTATGTCCATACGGGAATTTGGATTGATGAGATTCATCGCAGTGGTTTGGCAGGTCCTAGTAGTGGCTTGACTGCAGGTTTCGCTTATGCTATTCCTCCGATTGTGAAGTATGGGAGTCGGCAATTGCAGGAGAGGTTTCTGCCAGATTTCTTGAACGGAAAGAAGAGGACTTGTATTGCTATCACGGAGCCGGACGCGGGCAGTGATGTTGCTAATATCACTACTACGGCGAAGAAGACGAAGGATGGAAAGTTTTATATTGTTAATGGAACGAAGAAGTGGTGAGTCTTGAACACTATGAGCTTCGTGGACTTGGGCTAATCATGCGATTTCAGGATTACGAATGCCATCTGGAGTGACTATGCTACCACGGCTGTACGGACTGGAGGCAAAGGAGGAGGTGGCCTGACGCTTCTGGTTGTGCCGTTGAAGGGTGAGGGCGTAGATATGAGGAGGCTGAAAGTGACAGGAAGTAAGACTGGAGGAACTACTTTCATCGAGCTGGAAGATGTCAAGGTGCCAGTGGAGAACATCATTGGCGAAGAAGGAAAGGGAATGTTCTATGTGATGAACAACTTCAACCACGAGAGACTGCTGATTGCAATCGGAGTCACCCGTCAAGCGCGTGTGGCCTTGTCATCCGCCATGGCATATGTGATGAAGCGCGAGGCTTTTGGAAAGGCGCTTGTGGAGCAGCCAGTCGTACGCAATCGACTTGCTCGAGCTGGCGCAGAGCTGGAAACACTTCAGGCATGGCTGAATGAGTTCTTGTGGCAGATGAACCACTTGCCAAAGAGTCAAGCAGACACGCGACTCGGTGGTCTCACAGCGCTGGTGAAGGCTAAGGCCGGCATGGTGTTGAACGAGTGTGCACAAACTGGTGTCATGCTGTTTGGTGGCAACGGCTTCACAGAGACTGGCCAGGGTGAATTGGTAGCCCACATCTATCGTGATGTGTTTGGTGCTCGTATTCCAGGTGGCTCGGAGGATGTTATGGTGAGTCTGATCGTTCCCACCCTGTCTTGTGCTGTTATACTGACTGTTATTTAGCTCGACTTGGCTGTAAGGCAGTTGGTGAAGAATTACCAAAAGGCGACGAAGCAGCTGGAGCAGGAGGGCAAGTCGAGGTTGTAGTAGCCATGTAGATTCTGTGTGATGAATATGATGAACATGAAGAATGGCATGATGGGAAGGTGAATTATCTGTGCCTCCCTCCCTCACAAATTTAATAATGGACCCCTGCCTGCCACCTGCTTAGTCAACCCTCGTTTTGAGCCGCTTGAATCTCGACTTTCCGCCTCAACGAGTGCTCTTACCAGCATCACCAACTCGTCGCCAACCAACATCCCTCTCCTTCCTCGTCGTGCCCCTACTCTTGCCGCTGAGTCGTTGTCGACAATCTGCGATTCCGATACACGACATATCTCCATCCGCCAGCACCCCGCGAACCGCCCCTGTGGATCGCGTCTTTTGCGCTGCGCGTGCCTTGCCACCTGGTGACAGCGACATCATCAGCGCAGGCAGACAGGTAGGCGCAGCGGCATTCTGGAGGCGCGTGAAGTTGAAGAAGGGAGAGTGGCGAGCAGGCATTGGGAACAGGCAGGCGCAAGAGTAGTTCAAGATGTCGTATGCAGACGGAGATGCCATGATGGCCATGGCAGAGGAGGAGGAGGTCTTCGATGACAACGCGATCACGGCTGAGGACTGCTGGACCGTTATTCACTCCTTCTTCGACTCGAAAGGCCTGGTGTCGCAGCAGCTGGACTCGTTTGACGAATTTGCCAGCACGACTATGCAGGAAATCGTGGACGAGACTCCAGCAATTGTCATCGATCAGAATGTGGCTTCGGACGGCGACGATGACAGCAACATGCCGGTCGTGAAGAGGCGATACATCATTGAGCTGGGCATGTTGACCATCTCACAAGCTGCTATGACTGAGGGTGACGGTAGCACGCGACAAATGCATCCACACGAGGCGCGACTGCGGAACCTAACGTACTCATCTCCTATGTTCATCAACATGAGGAAGAAGATGATGCTTGCGCGTGAGCGCTCCATAGGCGGCCACTTGAGCGACGATGGCATGCACTGGATAGATCCTGTGGGCTTGGATGGTTACACTACTGAGACAGTATGGGAAGATGATCCAGAGAACCCACCGGAGGCTAAGGATCAAGTGTTCATTGGAAAACTGCCAATCATGCTGAAGTCCAAGATCTGTGCGCTGAGGAATCGTAGTGAACAGGAGCTCTACGCCTTCCAGGAGTGCCCGTTCGACCAAGGCGGCTACTTCATCATCAACGGATCTGAAAAGGTACTGATCGCGCAAGAGCGAAGTGCAGCCAACATTGTGCAAGTCTTCAAGAAGAAGGGCACGAACACACCAGTGGTTGCAGAGCTTCGAAGTGCGATTGAAAAGGGCACACGCTTGATCAGCTCTATGCAAATCAAGCTTCTCAATCAATCGGCACAGTCAGCAGTCTCAGGCAAGACCATTCGCGTGACGGTCCCATACATCAAGACCGATATCCCGATTGGTATTGTCTTTCGTGCGCTAGGTATTGTGTCCGATGAGGACATTCTCAACCACATCGTCGACAAGAGCGACACGCAAATGCTCGAAATGCTCAAGCCGTGTTTGGAGGAAGCGTTCGTGATTCAGGACAAAGATGTTGCACTCGATTACATAGGTCGACGAGGCCAACAACAAGGCACAAAAGATAAGCGAATACGATATGCCAAAGAAATCATGCAGAAGGAGTTCCTACCGCACATCTCGCAAGAGGAGGGCAGTGAGACAAGGAAGGCCTTTTTCTTAGGCTACATGGTCAACCGCATGCTGCAATGCGCGCTGGGCCGGACAGAGGAAGACGACCGTGATCACTTTGGTAAGAAGCGCCTTGACCTGGCAGGTCCGCTCATGGCGCAGGTTTTCCGCCTGAAATTCCAGCAGCTCGTGAAGGAGATGAAGCAGTATCTTCACCGCTGCGTGGAGACGGGACGTGAGTTCAACATCACATTGGCAGTCAAAACCAACATAATCACATCTGGTCTGCGGTACTGTCTGGCCACCGGTAACTGGGGAGACCAGAAGAAAGCGTCTTCGTCGAAAGCTGGTGTCAGTCAAGTGCTCAACCGATACACATATGCATCCACGCTCAGCCATTTGCGGAGAACAAATACACCCATTGGTCGTGATGGCAAGATTGCCAAACCGCGTCAGTTGCACAACACACATTGGGGGCTGGTGTGTCCGGCAGAAACGCCCGAAGGACAAGCTTGTGGTTTGGTCAAGAACTTGTCTCTGATGTGTTACGTTACCGTTGGAACTCCAGGTGCTCCGCTTATCGACTTCATGCGACAGCGAGGCATGGACTTGCTTGAGGAGTATGACCCTGTCATGAACCCACGGGCCACGAAAGTCATGCTCAACGGTACTTGGGTTGGTGTGCACCGCAATGCGGGCCACCTGACGGACACTCTCCGAGGATTGAGACGTAAGGGTCTCTTGAGTTTCGAGGTGACCATTATTCGCGACGTCAGAGAACGTGAGATCAGAGTATTTACGGACGCTGGACGAGTCTGCCGTCCACTCTTCGTGGTCGACAACGATCCTAAGAGCTCGAATCGTGGCCATCTAGTCCTGAACCAAGAGCAGATCACGAAGCTGCATAATGATCAACAGATTCTTGCTGAGCTCGAGGGTGTGACCGAAGAAGAACGCGAGCAGTCTATATACGGATGGAAGGGTCTCGTTGACGAAGGTGTCGTTGAGTATCTAGACGCAGAGGAGGAAGAAACAGCCATGATTACTATGACACCAGAAGACCTTGAAGAGCACAGGAATATGCGACAGGGTGTACAGTTCGAGGATGCTAGAGAGGATCCTCACCGCCGCATCAAGCCCGCACCGAACGTATCCGTCCGGACGTGGACACATTGCGAGATCCACCCAGCCATGATTCTCGGCATCTGTGCCAGTATCATTCCTTTCCCAGATCACAACCAATCGCCGAGGAACACATACCAGAGGTAAATTTGTATCGTCGCTGCTCGAGTATATTCAGAACTAACACGGTTGATCATATAGTGCAATGGGCAAGCAAGCCATGGGTGTTACTCTCACCAATTACAACTTGCGCATGGACACTATGGCCAACGTACTTTATTACCCACAAAAACCGCTTGCCACAACGAGAAGTATGGAGTTTCTCCGTTTCCGAGACCTACCTGCTGGACAGAACGCGATCGTCGCCATTGCCACATACTCTGGTTACAACCAGGAAGATTCCGTCATTATGAACCAAAGCAGTATTGATCGTGGTCTTTTCCGATCCCTCTTCTTCCGAGCATATATGGACCAAGAGAAGCGCGTTGGCATGAGCGTCGTGGAAGCCTTCGAGAAGCCTACCAGATCCGACACCATGCGCATGAAGCAAGGTACATATGACAAGCTTGATGACGATGGAATCGTCGCCCCTGGTGCTCGTGTCAGTGGTGACGATATCATCATTGGAAAGACTGCACCAATGCCACCTGATGCAGAAGAGCTGGGCCAGAGAACGAAACTGCATGTCAAGCGTGATGTCAGTACGCCTTTGAGGTCTACTGAGAACGGTCTGGTCGATCAAGTTCTTCTCACTACCAACACTGAAGGCCTGCGCTTTGTGAAAGTTCGAACGAGAGTGACCAAGGTCCCACAAATTGGTGACAAGTTCGCCTCTCGTCACGGACAGAAGGGTACCATCGGTATCACTTACAGACAAGAAGACATGCCCTTCAGTGCCGATGGTCTTACGCCCGACATCATCATCAACCCGCACGCCATTCCTAGTCGTATGACTATTGCTCATTTAATCGAGTGTCTGCTGTCCAAGGTTGGTGCTTTGCAGGGCCAAGAAGGTGATGCTACACCTTTCACGGACGTCACTGTCACATCTGTCTCGCAGATCCTGGCCAGCGCCGGCTTCCAGCAGCGTGGCTTTGAAGTCATGTACAATGGACATACTGGCAAGAAGCTCAATGCACAAGTCTTCCTTGGGCCCACATACTATCAACGTCTTCGCCATATGGTCGATGACAAGATCCATGCTCGAGCACGTGGACCTCTTCAAATTCTCACTCGCCAACCTGTCGAGGGTCGTGCCAGAGATGGTGGTCTTCGTTTCGGAGAGATGGAACGTGATTGCATGATTGCGCATGGTGCATCCGCCTTCCTCAAAGAGCGTCTCCTCGACGTTTCCGACGCCTTCCGAGTCCACATTTGCGAGATTTGCGGCCTCATGACACCAATTGCCTCCATCAAGAAGCAACAGTTCGAGTGCAGACCTTGCAAGAATAAGACGAAGATCGCACAAGTCATCATTCCTTATGCTGCGAAGCTCCTTTTCCAGGAGTTGGCAGCTATGAATGTGGCCACCCGCATGTTTACTGATCGTAGTGGCATCAGCATTCGGTAGAGCTCGAGTGATGATGCTCCCACTACGAGAAGTGCTGGGGAACCAGAGGCGGAGAGAAGGGACTCCGCAGTGAGGCAATAGAATGCCACAGATTCTGGGCCTTCTAATTCCACAAGCTCGCTTGACCGCAGCAGAGTGCATGTTCTGGAATCTAAAAAGCACTCGGTCCAGGTGAGAGTACGTTATCAGGACCCGTTTTTCAACCCTAGCAACAGAGAGCGAGTCCGTGGAACCCGAGACACTCGTAAGGAAAGCGAAGAGAGTGAGGAAATCTGAATCAATGGGTTTGAGTGAGGTCTGTAACAGTAGACAGTAATGAGGCTATCGCGTCTGCATATATTGATGAGTAGAGCTCTAGTGGCATCTTCAATCAGGCCGTTGTTCTTCTATTTCATTTTCATCACGTCCAAGCATCAGAATTTAGGGTGATGACTCCTCAAGGGTGCGCGAACCAGGCTACTCAGCTCGTGGCTAGACGCTGATATTCACAGGCTGCACTTTCGGAGATGCTTGCTTCCTCGTTGGCCAGAAGCAAGTGAAGTGAAGAAGATGTCCGACGAGCCGGAAGGATCGATCGAAAGGAATGACGTCGACTTCTGTTGAGGCTCTGCTCTGCTCTTCTTGGAGCTCTCTTTTATCTACGAGCTTCAGATCTAACCACATCAACACATCGCAATAATGTTTTCGACTCGTCTATTTCGTCCAGCTGCGCAGCTGTCGCAGGTATTACTCTCCCAAGTGCGAAAGATGATATGATGCTAACTCAATGGCATTGGTAGCACGTCCGCCGATACGCATCTGAAGCGCCAAAGAGTGGCGGCACCAATCCTCTCTTGCTCGGCGCTGTTGGTGTTGCCGCCCTAGGTGGAGGATACTATGCCTTCTCAGGCACGAAAGATCCGGTAGCAACGGCCATGGAGAACACAAAAGCGGCATACGAGAACAAGACTCCAGCGCAGGGAGGTCCTCCGGACAAGGTCTTCGTTGGTGGCGATCAAGGCTTCATCAGCCTGAAACTGGACAAGGTGGAGGATGTCAACCACAACACCAAGAAGTTCATCTTCGCCTTCGAGAACCCAGAGGCTGTCAGTGGACTTCCAGTCACTAGCGCATTGGTCACGAAGTTCAAGGGCCCCGAGGACAAGAAGCCCACCATCAGACCATACACTCCAGTGTCAGATGAGAATGACCCAGGACACATGGATCTGATCGTGAAGAAGTACCAAGGAGGTCCAATGTCAACACATCTGCACGATATGAAGCCAGGCGATACACTCGAGATCAAGGGACCGATCCCAAAGTACCCTTGGGAGACGAACAAGCACGAGCATGTTGCGCTCATTGCCGGCGGAACCGGAGTCACACCAATGTATCAGCTTGCACGAGGCATCTTCAACAACCCACAAGACAAGACCAAAGTCACACTTGTGTTTGGCAACGTTACCGAGGAGGATATCCTACTCAAGAAGGAGTTTGATCAACTGGAGCAAGATTTCCCGCAACGATTCCGTGCCTTCTATGTCTTGGATAAGCCACCGCAGGGCTGGAAGCAAGGCAAGGGATTCATCAACAAGGATTTACTTAAGACTGTGCTACCTCCAAGCGATTCCGAGAACGTGAAGGTGTTTGTGTGTGGTCCGCCAGGTCTGTACAAGGCTCTTTCAGGGCCGAAGAAGAGCCCACAGGATCAGGGCGAGCTTGATGGTATTTTGAAGGAGCTGGGATACACCAAGGACCAGGTGTTCAAGTTCTAGATCAGTCAAGCAATGGATTGTTGTACAGATAGATAGAAAGAGCATTGAACATGTTTCTGACCAAGCCATATGGCCACGACATTGATGATTGTATAAGTACACTCCGATCGCACGATTTGGACACCAGGCCAACTCGATATTCTCTACTTCTATGACAGATGCCTCCAGGCAACAGGACTGCCCGACCCGCAGCCACTCAAATTGCACGTCAAAGCCACTTGTTCTTCGGCGAACAATCAAGGACGACAAACTCATTGGCGAAACCCGTAGTGCCGCTAGTGACTGCCCGTTGCAGCCGTTGGTCTCCGCTGTTCATTACAGCAGTGGAAGCTCTCAAGGTTCTGGAGGTACCTTCATATCTCATCTCAGGTACTGATTGAACGCTACACAAGACCAGCTGTCGACATCCTACGTTGGACATGTAGCCCATCAGGAACTGCTTGGGCATCGAAGATTGACGCAGCTGATGGTTTCAGTGCCTAACATCTCACGAACTTTCCACGACCTTGGCGACACGAATATGGCACTATCTTGGCTCATAAGCTGAAGTTTGGTTAAAGACGAGCTTACGCTGCAGGAATAAGCTCCTGTTAAGAGTAATGTCGAGCAGCTTCTAACCGCGTCTTGAGCTGGACTCGCGCCCCTTCCTGCGCATCGGCGCGAGAGATCCTCCAACACTTTGCTATTGCTCAATAGCTCATTATCAGCATGACATATAATTTACAGCGGTAAAGGGGCTCCCTTCGACTCCGATGGCATAAGGTCACGGAGCTTATGCAATGATGTATCAGGAAAGGACTATGAGTAAACTTGGCCGGCGAATTTAGAATGCACATCATGTTGTTTCATTCAGCATGGACAACAGAGGCGGCACATCGAAAGTGAAGCAGACATACTCCGGCATGCTACTATCGAGGCACGGCCACTCATATCCGAACGGAGCTGTGACCAGGATCTGCATGTTTACTTCGGCCTCGAGACGAGGCAAATATATGTATTTCAGCAAAGCAAATCCACGTCATTTCTATTTTCTTCTTCCACACTACACGGCACGCCCATCCGAGTTCGACCCGTTTGTTTCTGGCGCCCTGCGGCATGTATTTGTTGTGACTGCGAACACGGCCTTCGGATTTTAGTAAGTATCTTGCTCGTGAATCATGCTAACTAAGCGTCCGTTGTTTGCACCATCTTCACAGACCCAATGTAAGTGGCGCATCTCCGTCCCCTTCTGCTTCGCCTCTACTATACCTGTTGTTCGTTCTCCTTCATCTGGAGAGGTCACGCAAGCATCGGAGGCCATTCTCGTTGCAGACAGTGGATGTTGGAGAGTCAATCCATCAATACAGACATATCTCTGTTCACAAACGATCACTCAGCCATCGCATTGCCAGAGCGCAGAGCCATTGGTTTGGGTCTGCAGGCAGGCTGTCTGCCATTGCTGCTGCACACAAGGCGCTCATCATGCAGTCCATACTGCAATTCAAGAGGTTCAGAAAGACGGTGGAAGCACAACTTGAACGAGATCGTCTCAGGTTAGAGCAGACCAGAATCACCAATATCGCATGAGAGTAAGCAGGATGAAGAGAAGGATGTCGAGCGAGGATCTGCGACAAAAGCACAACCACCAAAGGAAGAGCACGAGGAGCCGGCGGAGTTGCCAGGTCTCGACGACGACGATGAGGAGGACGACGACGATTTCGAGCTTCAAGCCAACCGCACCTTGTCAAGGATCAGTACGCAAAGGAGTGCAGGTGGAGCACTAGGTCAAATTCTGACTGGAGTCGAAGTACGGAGAAGAACTACAAAAGAGGGAGGCGACGGCAATGTCTTTGTGGTAGGGTACGAAGGGCCGGACGATCCCAACGACCCCCACAACTGGCCACTCTGGCAGCGAATACGATGTACCATGCTTGTAGCATCTGTAGGCTGTGTAGTTGGTATCGCATCTGCCATCGACTCCAGTGCTTTGACACCGGCAGCAGAAGAGTTCCACGTTGCTGAGGTGGTTGAGAGCATGGCTACAGGACTCTTCTTGATCGGATTCGGACTCGGAGCACTCTTCGCAGGGCCCATTAGTGAAACGGTCGGCCGCAATCCCGTGTATATCACAACGCTGGCCATCTACATGATCTGGATCATGGCCTCAGCCCTCTCTCCGAACATTGGTGCTCAACTTGCATTCCGATTTCTTGCTGGCTTGTTTGGTTCCACACCTCTCACCTGTGCAGGAGGCAGCATTTCGGATCTCTGGAATCCACTTGAGCGTGTATTCGCGTTTCCGGTCTTCGCAAATGCGGCTTTCACTGGTCCTCTTCTTGGTCCTATAATGGGAGGATATATTGCATCTACTGGTGTGCTCAGCTGGCGATGGGTGGAATGGATCACACTGATCATCTCTGGGCTTGTCCTCGTTCTTGTCGTTCTATTCCAGCCAGAGACTTTTTCTCAGACCTTGCTCAAGTGGAAAGCCCAACATCTTCGGGAGCTTACGGGAGATGACAGATATCGAGCCGCCATTGAAGTTCGCAGCGACTCGCTCGCCTCAAGGCTCAGGCGAGCTTTGTACCGACCATTCCTGCTTACTTTTCCGGAGCCCATCATCATTCTTCTAGTAAGTGAATTAGCATATGATCCACGGGCGTCTCGTCGAACTCGAGCACCGAGCTCAAAGGCAGCGTTCCCAACTTGCAGAGATACTTCCTAACTTATTTCTTTAGGCACTATACCTCACTGTCATCTATATCATCCTCTTCACTTTCCTGGACGGCTACACCTACATCTTCACAGACACATATGGTATCTCGGACGGACTGACGGGCGTTTGCTTTGTTGGCATCATACTGGGCTTATGTGGAGCAAGTGCACTTGTACCTTTGATTTACAAATGGGCCAAGCGTGATTTGGCAAAGATCCAGGAACAAGGTGGCACTCGTCTTCCACCAGAGTTTCGATTGTGGTTCTCTATGCTGGGCGGCTCTTTGGCGATTCCGGTATCGATTTTCTGGATGGCATGGACTGCCTATCCACACATCAGCATCTGGTCTCCACTGGCTGCGTCTGTCCTGTTCGGATATGGCATTTTGTGTGTGTTCATCACTTGCTACCAGTACATCATCGATTCTTACGAGACTTTTGCGGCGAGTGCTTTGGCATCCATTACTCTGATCCGATACATTGCGGCTGGAAGCATGACTATTGTCGGCATTCCCTTTTACGAGAACTTGGGAGTGCACTACACCTTGACCATTCTTGCGTGTATCTCGGTACCTTTGGTGCCAGTGCCATATATCTTCTACAAGTATGGGCCTTGGATCAGGTCCAAGAGCAAGTATGCTATCAACGAAAGTGTGGGTGGGAAGTAAAAACATTTCCCGGGGTCTCGCTGACCTTGAGGCTACTGGAACGAGTCGGCCATAGCCAGACCAGCTAAGACTAGGTCTATCTTTCGGAGATACTACTTGACACAATTCCTACTTTAGCGATGGCGTTGGAACAGAGATTGCAGAGATACCATTTCGACAGATTGCATAGCACAGTAGCATAGCATAGCATTGCGTAGAACAACTACCCCAGACCAGTAATGCCTCAACGAGCTAGAACCGCTACCTGACGGCAAGCTCTCCACGATGAAGAAGGCCCGACTACGGGTCAGCTCTGGACTGACGCCAGTGCATGCACTTCGTGCCTGGTATAGCGTAACAAATATCAGCATGAATAGCACTTGGCGGTCTTGTCATCGCTTTGTCTCGCATGCCAGCATTTGCGGCGAATTGGGAAGCTCATAGCGAACTCCAGAGCATCAGCCGTAACGTCAGTTAGCTTCACGTTTCAAGGACAAGTGAGAACATTGTTGGTTCACTTCTTCGAGATGTACAAAAGGTAGGAACGATCCCCACAGTAGTGACGCATCTAAAGCTTCAAGGTTCCTGGTCAGGTACAGCTGCCGGAAAGATGTTCTCACCTAACAAACTCCTCCAACTACTTCTTATCTCTACCATCACAACAACTGCAACAGCTTCTGCACCTCCGACGTACTCAACAACACCATACTCAATTAGTACAGCTGACACCATGGCCTACACTCTCGTCGTGCACCTGCACGCCAAAGAAGGCGAGGGAGTTGTCGAAAAGCTCAAGGCAAAGCTGCAAGAGGCTAGTCAGGTCTACTCGAAGGATAAGGAGACATTGGGATGGTATGTACAGTCAATGGCATGATACAAGCTCGCAAGGACTAATCGACTTTAGGTTCGTCATGCAGGACCACATTGACCTACGATCATTCACCATTGTGGAGAGATATGTCAACGAGAGTTCGCAGAAGTACTTCACTTCATTTCACTACTTGTGAATGTTACAGGACTGACATTCGATAGGTACCACCTCGAGAATCCATACTGGCAGACATTCGACCCATACGTCAAGCCTTTGCTTGACCGCGAGATGGACCTGCGCCGCTTCAATGAACTTGACACAAGCAAGGAGGTCAAGGTTGTGACTGATGAGAGCGTCTGGGCCAATGTTACAGAGTACCAGACTAAGAACTCTCAGAGTTAAGTGAGGAAGGATGTGAGCGGCGTCGAACAACTCCGGGTGACTTCTTCGTGCTGGTGCATATCTGCTCTGCTCTCTGCAGAAACGGCAGACGGTAGCTAATTGAAGCCTTCACACTAAAACAAATCTCATGGCCACAATCACCTCGTCCTCCTCGAACGCGCCAGGTCTTGTCTTAGCAATTTGGCGTTGAGCATTTCCCTTGGCATAGCTGATTACAGAACCATGGCATTCTTCAGGATGTCGGAAAGCAGCAACTGCTTCTTCGGTTGTTTGATCATCGAGCTTTCCTGGCTTGTGAGAGGTCTTTCGAGCGGACGAGGTACGAGCCACTGGCGTGGTCACTCCATCTCGCTGTGGTGTCCGCGCCACAGAGCTGCTGGATCCTAGTGTCGGTGTATCAGCACGTTCATCCACTCTCGGAGCAGAGTATGACGCGATGCGCTTGACCAAGCTTCCTCGTGGCGCAGCGCCATAGTCGACAGCTAGGCTGGTGCGAGAGTCTTGCTCGCTGCCGACTTGAGGCTGAGGCTGAGAAGCAGCTGTCGGCGGCGTGGGTGCTGCGCTGAGGTTGGAATTGTAACCCTTCATCTTGAGCTTGAATGGCTTGCTGGGGCGAGGTGGCGTAGAGTGCTCGAGGGGGAAATCTTGCTGAAGCTTCTCTACCATAGCTGCTCGATTCTTTGGAGTCATCTTCTGCAAGTCTGTGATTCTCCTGGTCAACGATCTGCTTCCCTTCTCGGTGCCTCTCCGATCCTGGAAGTTCTCAACCATAGCATCCTGTCGCCAGGCTATACCATTCTTTTCCGCGAAGTCCTTAGCAGCTTGCTCCGTCGCGGTCATCAGCTTCGACGGTCGAACTTTGGGAGCGTTCAGCTTCAGTTTCGGCTTGCTGGGCTGGATTACCGCCAGCGGAACGTCCGAAGAGGTGGAGGGCGGCTCGGGAGCAGCATATGGGAGTGGAGGCTTAGCTTGTGTTGCGCCCTGCCTATCCGCGAATGGATCTTCTTCTTCTGCTGGAGTTCTTCGCGGCAAAGGTGAAGACGACCTGCTGTCCATTACAGTCGAATCGTCGCCATCGGCACATCCGAGTACCCGCTTATGCCCTGGCGAGCTCTCATGCTGGGGAGAGGTTTGCCGTCCTTGAAGCATGTTGTCAATGCTGTACTTCTCACTTCTCAAGCGAGTCGGCCGTGCGATGTATCCAGCAGACCCAACGTCTTTGACACCTGAGCCAGCAACGATGATGACGTCTACTATACCCATATGAGCCTTGTTGTTCAGACATGTAGGAAGTGATATATCTGCAAGCGCAGCAAGGAAGTCGGCAGAAGGTTGATGGTCTCCCCACTCATTGACACCACGCAGGCGGACCTCGTTCTTGAGTGATGCAGACGCACTACTCCAGCGTTCCTCCGCGCTTAGCTTACTAGGTGGAAGCGCTGACGAAGGCTGGTAAGTCCACGGCTTCTCCACCTGTCGATGAATCCGAGTGCCGTCGGCAGTATAAGTGGCTACCATACGTTGCTTGCTAGAACTGAAGAGGTGGCAATCAGACAGCGCGCCATTCAGATACACCTCGATCTTCAAACCCTTGGTACCCTCGTGCGTTGACTCGTTGGTGGCCACAGCAAGGCGTAGAGCTCGCGGCTTTCGTGGCGTCAGTGAGACATAGCCACTCTTCTCCTCGCTCACCTCGAACATCATAAAGGCAATGTCTTCGTGCTCGCCAACATACTGGAGGACTTTATGATCGCTGCCACCGGCATTTATGGGACGACCAACGAGCGGTGTCCCGGCGGCAAGGACTTCGTCCACTCGTTGATCGTCGCGCGCCTGTTCCTTGCCCATCTGTAGTTTTATCGTCCTGGAGAGGCTGGTATCGAGGTCCGCTGTCAGGAGCGAGGCCTCCACGCCACGGGACCGGAAACGCATGATCTCGTCGAGTCGCTCTGTTCGTGGTGTTCAAGCTTGTACTGCATGTTTTGCATTGTCTGCGAGCACGTTTGAACAGCTCGCGCGAATACCACGAAACACTCGCGTCTCGCCGGGGTGCCATGCAACCGTTTCCACTAGCTTCCTTTCCGAACGCCTTCACTTCCACCTGGCACTAGGAAAGTCCTCTAGACCGTGGCCTTCACTCCTCGAGGCACTCATTTTTAGAATGCTTATTGAAGTGCGCTATCGGTCCTCAACTATGCTGTGGCTGGACTGGCTTATATTGCCAAAGTCTGCTAACAGATAGCATAGCATAGACCCTCGAAATGTCAAGACCATCTCTCGTCTCTGGTCAGTCGCAGCTTGTACAGTCGCTTCACCCTCGTCCCTCCGTAATGATGCCAATGGATGGCTGTTCCAAACTGTCTCCAAGCTCAACTATCGTAGCATCATAGACTCTAGCAATCTTCAGATTGAAGTCGTTGTCATCCTCATCGTCCAGCCCATCATTCTCAGCATTCTCTAAGACCAGCTCTCCCTCAGTATCTGTGTCCATCCTATCCTCGTCAAGCTCCTCTGCTCCAGGCTCATCGTACTCAAACTCTCCCTTCTTGAAAGCCTCCACAACACTGACTCTAGTCCTCTCTACCAAACTCCTTATTCTCACCTTCTCGGTCCCGCTCACGCCTCTCTCGCCAACGAAACCAGGCAACCTCTCGCCCGTGTCGAGATCTCTTCCTTGCAATAAGCTCGCAAATGCATGATCCAACTTTCCCAATGTCTTGAACAGACTTCTCGGCGTAGGCGGCATAGCCTGCACGAGATTACCTACCAACAACGCGAGACTGATCAGGTACGGTACCTGTAACGAAGGTGTTCCACTGATCCATATCACATTCAGCAATTCTTCTACATCTTTACAGCCCTCTTTCATAGATGCATAGCCTTTCACGTCTCCCCACGTATCCGCTTTATCGCGGTCGATGTCCGAGAGCTGGTTTGTTTGTGGTGAAGTACGTTTGGCGAAGCGGCGCTGAATGTGTAGGATTTGCTGGTCGACATAGCGGATGAAGGCGCTTTCTTTACTGCCGCCGGGTCTGAGGGGCGATTCGCGTGGATGTGGGAGACGAGTGGCTGCGTTAGAGGAGGCAGTGGATGAGGCTGGAGGCGATAGGATGAAACCACCGCCGTTCATGATTGCGCTCTCAATGTGTCTGTGGTATAGCCTCCAAGTAGAAATGTTTCTGGCGCATGATACAGGATATGGAAAGTAGCAGCACAATTTGAACGCGCGCATGTGAAAGCTGGAAGTGAAGCTGTGGAAATGACGACAGCGCGTCCGAGCTTCGTATGGTGGTATTATCTATTCGAACGTATGGGTATCTTTAAAGCAATCATCAAATCGTTCAGTCGTGCGCACATCGTCCCGTGTCGGTTGCAGCAAGGTGATCGATTCATCAAGTCCATTTTTGCATCTGCTTGTCGTAGCCGATCACAGCCATATCGATATTCAGGCTTCGCAGCATCATGTCCATCGTGAAGGTCTGCAGTCCATTAGTACCCCAACATACTGATGGCGACAAGTTGTCTCTACTCACATCATCATCCTTCCCATCTTCCTGCCACACCTTGTCCGTTGTCCCTGCATCTTCCATCGGCTTGTCAGGCTCATCCATAGCTTCCATAGCCTCTTGCTTCGCCTGCCGTTTCATCTTCTTCCGATACTCTTGCTCGACCTCAGGAAGCTCTTCTCCTTGGGAGTCAAACTCGCAATCTGCATCATCGTCCACTTCTTCCTCGGGCTCCGCGAAGCCACTAGCTCGCTCGTGCTTCTTCTTTTCCATGTCTCGCCAGGCAGCAGCACCTCCCATTCGACAGACTCTTTCTTTGACAGAGCCAAAGAGTTCCTCTGCAGCTGACTGTGATGCTAGACGCCATTTCTCCCTGAGCTCCTCCAGATCTGCGTCCGTGGTGGAAGTGGAGAGTGACTCCGCTTGTTTGAAAGCGTCAAGCTCGTTCTGCACTCTTCGTATCTGTAGCTCTAATGCGCTGATAGCTTTCTGTGCCGCGAGCTCCTCGGGATCTGCCCTCTTCTTCTTGTGCGTGGGAAATGTGGACGGGGGTTGCTTTCGAAGCGGTGTAGCGGTGATCTTCGTGGCAGGCGTGGGAAGTTTGTCCTTCGCAATGGGAAACTCGGCATTGATTGTGTGTGCAAGAGTGCTTGGTATGTATGCTGGAAATGCCGTGTTGACACTGTGGGCGGTGTGCCTCAATGGAGTTTTCGTTGGTGGCTGAAGAGGCTTCTTAGTCCTCATCGGCGAAACGAACGGCTTCTTCAGCTTCGCAGTTGCATCATTGAGCTTGCGCCTCTTGACTGACAGTGGGGACGACATGTTATTGGCATGTCGATGTTCTTGATGGAGACTTCAAGGTTGTCGACGCGTGCAAATTTTGGAAGACGCGTTCAGCTATTCGCAGTTCCTAGGCATCGTCACGATCGGGAATAAAACATATGGTTTTGCTCTGTATTTGCTACATGAATGTACATGTAGTATCTAACGCTCTTCTGCTCGACCAAACTTATATGCTGGAGCAGTATTCGCATCCTGGGTATCATTGAAGATGAGGATTCCGCAGCCTCCCACGATGCTAAGCTGGTAGCGTACGCTCATGCCATTCATGAGCTTCGACTTTCGTGTCTTCAATTCAAGTCACCCAAAGAAATCGGCAAGCATCCAGCAAGTACACTCAGAAACGTCGCGTCAAGCCTAGCATTGTTGGTAATGGCACTTCAAGGCAGTCGCCCAGTCGCAGTCGTGACCGCAGCTATCCCTCCCGTCCTTGAGACGCATAGCACCAGCCATGATATTGTCTGCCGGCATATAGCGGTCATTCAGGTCACCGTTCTTGTCCACCATCTGACCCCAAGCGATATAGCTGTGCTGTGTCAGACCGTGATACACGAAAGGGTGACCTTTGGATTCTTCCGAGATCATTTGTACAATTATGAACTCAGGAACGCCAGTCTTCTCGCCTGCAGCCCCGATATGATCTGCATACACAGACTTGATTTGCTCTGCTGTAAGGTCCATGGAGCCGGTTCTGGGGAAGTTCGCCTTCATCTGGGTGTAGGCTGCGATGACAGATGAGTCCCGAGTGAGCTCGTCCATGTTCGGAAGAGCCGACCGCGGGTCTGCTTTGATGTTGGCTTGCTTGTAGAGGGCCTCGAGATGTGGGATCATGACTGTCGGATCCTCTTTGCTTTCCGTGCTACTGATTTCGCCGTTAACCATTTGGCACCACTGGAACTGATAGGTTTCGGGAAAGCCTGGAGGCGACTGCACGTCAAATCTTTGGCAAGGGGCCTGATGAGATACTGGAGTGGCCAGCACACATGGCAGTGCAAGCAGCGCAGCACCAAAGTAGAGTTTCCGCGAAGGGACAGCCATTGTGGGAATTATGTGATTGTTACGGTGAACAGATTGTATTGTGCTCTTGTGATGCGCGGATATGCTGGACAGAGGCTCGAAGAGTTGGCCGTCGAGGCAAGTCCTTGTCGTATGCTCGAAGATCGAAAAGGGAGTGTGATGTCCTACCAAAGGAAGCCTGCAAAAAATGTGTGAAAACTTTGGCAGAGAAGACTCTGTTGTCAGCACAATTGTGAGTACGGTACTGGTAGCAATGGTATACTTCCGTTGTACCCACTATGAGTACCACTTCGAGCACATCTGGACAACTGACAAGTGGCTACTGGTAATAGAGGTGCACATACCGTACGGGTCTTGAGCAACGCAGCTTCCACTCGAATCAGCCGCTGACAATTCCCGCAGCAGCTCATTCGTAGATCGAAAAGTCCACGAAGTGTATGGCGAGGATGTCGCAAAATCTGCGCATCTGAAGAGAAGTCTGCATGACTCGACGCTTGAATGAAGGACTTGAGATATTCCAGTGCTCGAAGCGGCTCATTCATCAAGCCAGGAGCGTCTCTCATTCAACCGCCATCGTTTGCGAATTGCACGTCTCCTTCGAAGGCGATTCGAAGCAGCTTCGCAAGGCATGCACCCAGTGTTATCACAATTCTGGCATACTGCATTTGATTGTCCTGCTCTTACACACAACTAGCTTGAAGAGTATGCCGATGCTCTTATGGGTATGCGGAGGAGGAGTGTCATCCAGCATCGCTGGAAGGCTGGAACCGTGTGCTGCCGATCTGGCGACAGAGGCGGTAACAGTCTCGCGTGATCAGGTTGATGGAGTCACGTAGTTGTGCCTTGTTCTTGAGAGGGAATCTTATTTGGCTGCAGGTCATATCTCGTAGATGCTCCTAGCCCACATTAGGAGGTATGATGAGGTTGATGCAGATGAGAAGTAGGGAGACGGTGAGGTCACGCAAAAATGAAACATGAAACTTCCTCCATTGTCCTTGCTCCGTCGACCACCGCACATCGCAATCATCGCTCGTGAAAGGATCTCTAGAAGGCATGCCCAAAGGACTACGCTCGGACTATAGCTGCAACAAATTCTGTGCGCGCCCATGCTACAGCATGGCAGATGGTCCCGACTTTGCGATCACGATGCAGCATCAGCATAAGGAGGTAATTGAGCATGTCAATTCGAGCCTGCTAAAGCTTCTCTAGATACTATCAGCAAGCACAGGTTATATTGGCAGCGGCTACTGTCTGTCCACAATGCGCCTTCTATGTCAAGACCCATCCAGACAGAGCTGCTCTGTCCTCTGCAACATACCTCATTCGCCTCGTTTGTTATCAAAGTCTCATTCTACCTGCCGCTGTGCATCGATGAAGCACGGCTGATGACATGGCGTATGTTTTACCGCTGGCAGAACACAGTCCATTCGCGATTGGGTCCAGGAATGATACCGCTGTCAGATCCTCGTGCTCTGCTGCGAGCATTAGATCGAGCGGCACAGTTCAACGCCACCAGATCCGAAGCATATCCACGAACTCGTTCTCCTCACTCGAATCGCACTTATCGCAGCCTTTGCGTCGTCAGGCTACTTTCAGCACGGAGAGTACTCAAACGCCGACAGCACAATCCACGTCCGCCATCAATCTTGGCCTCAGCAACATCTGCGATAACGTGTCAAGCCAGAAGGGGCGGTCTGGCTCACAGCACACAACCCTTGCGTCGTCCGCGTCGGATAGAAGATGGAAGCCTCAGTCGCTATTCGATTCAGGATCAGCACCATTGAGATCGGTTGATGTCGCTGAAGGCGACCATGCATGCATCGCCGCCAACATGAGCTCGTCCAAATACAGCCTAGGTATAACACTACCGGACTCGGATGTATCAGAAGCTTGTTCCGAAGACGCAAGTTCTGTACTATGCATGGAGGCCTTAGAAACGGTGGTCGTGGACGCAGCAGTGTCATCGAGTCCATCAAGTACTGGGCGAAAGTCGCATCATGGACCAATATTTAGTCGCTGGGTCAACAAGTTACGAAAACAGCGACATCCATCACCGCCGTGTGTATCTGAACGCGAAGAAAGGTGGACGCTTGATGACTTTGATCCTGCACCACTTCCGTCGCGATCAAGATCTCCGAGGAAAGGACGACAAGTTCCAGGTCATCACAAATCGGACTCTCAGGAATCTTCCTTGCGATTCATCACATCGATGAGGTCAGCAACGGCCACAGTGGCGAGCACGAGCATAGCCACGTTGTCACGACGTACTACAAAGTGGCGAAGAGGACAGCAAAGAAGCAGCATTGTATCCGGCTCTGATCCTCGTCCATCAGTCGACAGTGTTCGATCTGTCATCGACGAAGCAGCGAAGCAGAGGTCCCGAAAGAGGAGACAGAAGCTGGAAGAAATTATCCGCACCGAGGAAAGCTATGTTGCTGACATCAAGGCGTTATCTAATGTAGGCTGATCGGATGCATTGTCACCATCCTATGCTAACTTATGGGTAACTAGGCATACTTCACCGTGCTCGGCCACCAGCTCACAACGACCAGTTTTGCACGACGCACGGTGCAGAAAGTGATTGCAGACATCCTACTCCTGCATGATGATATCCTGGGCGAGCTGCACCACGCGGTACCTTTCTCCGAATACGACCAAGTCATTGCCAGTACACCGCAGGTCGTGACTGCTAGATCTCACAACAGATGGCATAGCGTAGATGTTGTACCTGCTCGACCGACACCTGGTCACACTGTGTTGGCGGCAATCCGCCAAGGAAGACGATCGCTCAACACCAGTCGATCAACAGAAGATGAACAATGTGTTCTGCAGTGCAGTCCCCAGATCGTGACTGCTGTTGTCAAAGTGTTTTCGAAACATGTATTCACTCCTTTCCAACACTGTTACTTATGGTTGTGCTAAACATCTTTCTGACAGCTCGGCCGATTCAAAGCGTACGAAGAGTATGGTCTCAATTACGACTTGGTGCAACGCGACATCGACGAAATCACGCGCTCTATACCTGCGATGCTCGACTACGATAAAGGCTGTGAGGCTCTCTCTGCATATGTTGGTACGCTGAACAGCCGAGCTGCGAATCACAAGCGAGCGATGACTGTCAAGGACTTGTTGATCAAGGTGAGTCGAGCCAGTGCAGTCGGTCTAGCAGACATTATACTCACTGATCTTGATCTCGACAGCCCATACAGCGCATGCCGCGGTACGAGCTGCTGTTTGAGGAACTTCGAAAACTCACCCCTGTGTATGACGATCCCAGTGCATATGCCTCCATCAGCGAACTTCAGGAGCAGCTCAAGATTATATGCAAACGTACCAACGCCGCCAAGGATGACCCAGCTCGCGCGCAGAGGCTCGAAGCGACGACTTTAATCGGGAATCGGTTGTCATGCTCAGGTCAAGTGCCGAAGTCGGTTTTCCTGCAGCTATTGGGCCAGGTCACGCTTTGTGGATGTCTTCACATCGCCTACCGTGCTAAGGATAAGATCAAAGGCTGCTATGTCATCTGCATTCTCTTCGATGCCACCCTGCTACTGGCAGTGGAGGATGATCGTTCGATGTACAGCATCCTAGCTGCTGTTTCGCTGGCAAATGCCACCATACAGGAGACCGACAATTACAAGGGCTTGCAGTGCCACACTGCACCCCACTCCTGGAAAATCGTCTTTGAACAGAGCGCGAAGATGTTCGAGCTGATCCTGACGGCGTGTTCAGCAATCGAAGCAGACGTGTGGCGCAATGCCATAGCATCTGGAATCGAGAGGAAATCCCGCGCAATTGCCGAGGGCAGACTTCCAACACCTGTGTTGGAACTGCAGTCACCTCTTACGATGACAATGAGGAGTGTTGGTAAGGCTTTTGGTAAACCGGGCAGCTTCGTTCGACGCATGTCTGTGCATCGTTCCGCGACAGTAGGACCAACTACAGACCTCAATCAGGTCATCATCAAGAATACGCAAGCTGTGAAGGAAGTCCAGGACGATCACTCTCAGGACTCGCTGCAGATTCCACGCTCTCAGTCATTAGCGACGCCGAGCCATGTGCAGACTTTGTCTCCGCGCCGTGCAGACAGGTATCGATTGGAGACAGTGCTCGCCGACGTGTGGTCGAGGGACTTGCTTCCATACCCCGGTATGATGCGTCGATCGGATCCGATTCGAGCAGGCGCCAATCATGTCATTCGCAAGTTCAGCATGGCGAGCATCACAAGCAATTTCTCGTCATCTAAGCGAACGCCAAGCTATACCAGTGTCAGCAGTTCATGGCGTAGGGAGGACGTTGGGCCTTCGCGAGCAGCCAAAAGTAGCCGTCGTGACAGCTTCACCACTGCCAGCTCTCGTTCCACAAGACCATTACCGCATCCTGTCAGCTTCCACACAGCACCCGATAAATTCTTATCGCCCGATTTTGAGCTACAGGACCCTACAAAATTGAAGAAGAAGTCTGCATTGCGCACCTTCACTATGACGATGGAGCGGCCTTTCAGCCCACTTCTCAGCAACGAGAACAAGCAGTCATCTCTTCGCCGAGCGCAGAGCGTGCGGGATGACAACACTCCGCCGGCTCCATCACCTCTTCCGCCTTCGTTGACGAAGGATACCAAAAGGCAGGAACCATCCGTTTACAGCATTGTTCCAGAGCGTGTCAAAAGCCCAGCATTGTCGCAGCGGAAGGAAGATATTGTGCCGAAGTCTGGAAATGAGCTTCCTGTCAAAACGCCACGCAAAAGTAAGAGCAGGATGTTTCGAAGCCTGTTCCACTAGGACGGTTCAGATTGGGTAGTTTTTGGATGGACGAGGCCTCGTGCTGCATCTACGCGATGATTTTGGATATGGCTCGGAGGTTGGCTAAAGACTGTTGGACTTATGGGATAGTTATGTATGCATGAAGTTAGCTGTGAGATGCTAGCCTGTGTATCTCACTCTCCGCGTTAAGCCACGGGAGGTAATCATGATGGAGTATGGACACATTGCACGTCTCACATGCTTGAATCGCGCGTCGACGGGTGTCCCTGTCGATCGGCGCACGGACATGATGTCAATGGAACTGTCAAAGAATGGAGCTCTTCCAAGATCGTCACGCAAGCTCAAGCTTCAAAAGAGGTCTCGTGCTCTTCATCTGACCTCTTCTTCCATCACGTTGACCAACTTCGATAACAATCATCACTCCAAAACTCCATTGAAGCTCAATCTCCTCCCAAGACAACCACATCACACTCGCCAATCCCCCGAACACCATCAATATGCGCGGAAACGACCCACAGACCAAGGTCCACTTCAAGGGCTCCAACGACGACTTCGTCATCATCGTAGAATCAGCTAAGGCGGTGGAGGATTGGAAGAAGGACAGCAGCATTCCCCTCTCCCAGGTGGTCGCAGGCTGGAAGGTCTTCTTGACGCATAAGTGAGTCTCTATCCTCGATGATTCGCAGCATACCGCGTGCCTAGAACAAAGCCGTATGCTAACGGGTGAGCACTACAGGCAAGGCAACACCGGAATACTTGACACAGCTTCGAAGGGCGCGCTCGAGGACGAGTTCGGCACGAGCAAGGAGGAAGATGTCGTGAAGCAAATCTTGGAGAAGGGCCACATTATTGAGACAGGAGTACATTCATCTATACCGCAACCACACATATGAACACGAAGCTGACTTTGTTATACAGAGCTCTGGACGTGATGGTGTTAAGAATGTCACCCAAGGTGCAATGGTCGGTCACTGAGCGGGTCTTGGTGGATCGACCTGTGGTAGCCTATCATAACATGACAGTGCGAGCCAAGGTTGCCGCATCGGACATCATGGAGTAAATGGTGGTCCTTGTCACAAAGTGCTGGAGCCTCGAGCAGGTTCGCACTATAGGCGAATCACTGAATGAGATATGACGAATGAAAATCAGTTTTCTGGTTGAACCAGCTTCACATAGTAGAGAAGCTTGGTATGGTTGTGACTCTACCCGCTGACAGACACATAGCCCCTCCACTTGACGATATACTCGACCGCAGCTGTAAAGAAGTTTCGCGTGGCTTTGTGACTCTGCGAATATCGGAAAAGACTGCTCGCCGTTGCCGTCGCGTTGGCGCATGTTGTGTGGCAGACGCCCTGCATCTCTTCACTTTACATCCGAGACAACGCGACAGCTCAGAGAGCTAACGTCTTAGCTGAAACCCCCTCATCACAAACGACTACATCTACAGCAACAGCGTCGCCTCAGACTACACACATCGTCTGCGAGCATTTCAGACCTCGATTATCGTGTGGTTAGCACTTCATAATTGAAATATTTCTGCCAGTAAGTCGCTTCACTTTTTGCACTTTCTTCGTGTACTGACTAGCATACTGCAGGCACCATGGACAACATGGTTCTCACTGCAGTGAACGACGGAGCCATCGGACGTCTTCCACAAGAGATTCAGGACCAGATTGTTGGCCATGTATTCCCTTCGCAGAGTCCCAGTCCACTCCTCCAACTTCCTTCAATGGTGCCGACGATCAGCCTTGGTCCCAGCCGCAATCCAGCCATACCTCCTGCCGATCAATCGAAGAGCCCAATTAAAGCGCTGCCAGACGAGCTCATTCGCCAAATCTTCGCCGAGTCGCTGCCAGCAAAGGGCGCCACAATCAAATGTCTTTGCGGCGATGCAATGCCCAAGGCGGAAGACCACAAGCCCAAGCGTAATCGCACGAGTGACTTGATGACGGTCTGTAAGAAGTTCAAGGAGATAGTCAAGCTTGCAGTATACCAAGAGCGCTTCTTCGAGCTGCACGTACATCAGGGAGGAACAGGAGGTGTCGAACTTCTGGACGCTGGACATCAGCCGTTGGCATATATGGAGAGTGGAAGTGATGATCGCTTCGCCAAGTTCACAACTGCTGATGAGTATGGATTCCAACATCTGAAGAAGATCAAGATCTCTGTAAGTTTCCTGGCGCTGAGGCTGTACCTTCGACTTTCACTTTTCGACATAACGCTAATGGTGAATGTAGATCTTCCCAACAACAGACAGCAAGCGATCGAAAGCAGTCTCTATGAACACATATTTCATGGTTCAGGCACTATGTCGTCTCCTTGAACGTGGTCCAAAAGAGCAGGACCGGTTGGTAAGTCTCACAATCACCTTTCCAAGGGCCGAAAGCGACGTTGATGGCGTTGGGCGCCACAATATCATGAGCAACCAGCACTATTGGTGGGATCCCACCACTCAACAGCCACGAACCAGCTCCCTGCACGGTTTGCCAGATATAGAGCTCGTGCTTCATCCCTTTGCGAGGCTCACTCGTGTGCACAACGTCAACATTGTCCTTCCAACCGAGATCATGAATCACGACCCAACGAAGAACTTTGTCGATCGATTGATTACGAGCATGACATCTTCATCGTCGCTACCAACCTTGCTGCTCAGCGATGATCAGGAGAACTTCATCTCATCAATGCGTCAGGAGGTTGAGGACTACATGTTTGCTCAGAAATATGGCAAGACTCTGCATAACGTCGAGAAGTTCGGCGAAAGCGACATGGAAGTTGAAGGGGCATTCGAAGACGACTTTGGTAGCGACGATGATAGTATATTTGCTCGTGATCTCAAACGAGCAATGGACGCATCTCTGGACACAATAAGCCGCGCGGATACAGGCAAGCGACGCAAAATGGAGCTGGATGCTTCGGCACTTGATCGGCCGACTCGTGAACAGATCGAGGAGCAGACTGCTCTACTCGACGCATTCTCCGGACATGGGCAGGCGCTCTCCAAACCCAGCAACTCAGCATGGAGTGCCCAGCTTCCATTAACAGGGCTATTGCATCGTGAACGAAGAGCAGCGACAGCCCCAAAGTCAGGATCTTTAACGCTTGACTACAGCGTGAGATCTGTTACCGGCACTGCATCTGCCAGCTCTAGCGACATGCCATGGTCTTCTGGTTTACCTCGTCATCTGCCGATACGATCTGTGTCGCAGGGAGGAGTTGCATCGTTATCGTTGGAGGACGGCGAGATTGTCGAGACCAAGGATTCGGGGTCCGTACCTGATAATTGGGAGGACGATGCAGATGATGTGATTTGAACCAGCTCGCCAGGACTGCGATGAAGGAGAGTAGAGGAGATCGGATGTTTGAGGCGAACTGAACAGGCAGCAGACCATTTGCTGCCATAGTTGAGATAAACAAAAGAACAACTCCGACCGATGATGAGTTTTTCCCAGCTTGAATTGATGCTAAGACATAATTCTTTCACGTCTCCTCGAATTGATAACTCCCGGAGCAGGGTCCGCGATCACATGCTGGCTCACGTCATTGAGGCTTGAAAGTCAAACAGGGAATCGTGTTGTCTCTTGCTCGCTCGCGTGCATCGTCGTATTGCATAGACGCGTTCTACGATACTACGACACACTCTAGTCCAACTCATCAACAAGCACCGCATGGCGCTAATAGCAGGCTTCCACGATCGAATCTGCAATTTGTACCAATGCCGGAGAAGTCAATGGCATAGCCTCAGTCGTTCCGTAGGCGAGCACGAACCGAATACGACAGACGTAAAGTCGAGCATATCGACATTGTATAAGTGGTCGCATTGAACGTAAAGATGGCGCCGCCAAACAATCAGCAGAGTACCGGTCAGCAAGGCGAAGACCTGAGCAACGAGGTGCCTTCAGTGATGTTGCAGCAGGCCACAGCAGCAATCGCAGGCGAGAACGATCGAACGAATATGAGCGACGCCGAACGACGACACATGGGCCGAGACGTCCCCATACAGCATACAGACTCCTTCGAACCTGGTCGGAGCGAGTATGATGTGCCTCCGCCGGCATACGGAGAACAGTATGGCGTGCTTGAGCAAGAGCAGGAAGGCTTTGGCACGAAGGCAAGCGTGGCAGACGATGGACGTGTCAATATTCGCATTGATCAGCGCAATCGAAGACTGTCACAGCTGTTGGTCCCCAGCTTGAAGCAGCTGCAAGCAGCAGCAGATCAGCAACATGCTCCACCGCCGCCATACATCCCACCTTTCTTGGGCGGCGAAGAAGGTCAGGCGCCGCCTCCGCCTATGAATGTGGTCATTCAAGTCGTAGGGTCGCGAGGTGATGTACAACCTTTTGTGGCGTTGGGAAAAGTGCTGAAGGAGACATACGGTCATCGTGTTCGGCTGGCGACTCATCCTAATTTCAAGGACTTTGTCACTGAGAATGGTCTCGAGTTCTTCAGCATTGGTGGCGACCCGCAGGCTCTCATGGCGTTTATGGTCAAGAATCCCGGTTTGATGCCTGGCTTTGACTCTTTGAGGACAGGAGATGTTGGAAAGAGACGAAAAGAAGTAGGAGAGTACTTGAAAGGTTGTTGGAGATCGTGCTTTGAAAGTGGCAATGGGTTTGGGCCGGAGGCCAAGGACGATACGGTCGAAGACTGGAGATCACATGCACCGAGCGAGGACGACTACATACACAAGCCCTTTGTGGCCGACTGCATCATCGCGAATCCTCCTTCCTTTGCTCACGTACATTGCGCAGAGAAGCTAGGCATACCGCTTCACATCATGTTCACAATGCCGTGGTCGCCAACACAAGCATTTCCCCATCCACTGGCAGATATCCAATCGTCTAACGCAGATGCGAACCTGACCAATTACATCTCGTATGCATTGGTCGATATGCTCACATGGCAAGGTCTTGGAGATATTATCAATCGGTTTCGACAGCGAAGCTTGGGCTTAGACAGCATCAGCTTGATGTGGGCGCCTGGCATGCTCCAGAGACTGCGGATACCACACACATATTGCTGGTCTCCTGCATTGATACCCAAGCCGCGGGATTGGGGCGCGAACATCAGTCTTTCCGGCTTCTTCTTTCTCGATCTTGCGACGAACTATACTCCAGATCCAGGGTTGAAAGCCTTCTTGGATGCAGGCCCTCCGCCAGTCTACATTGGCTTTGGCTCTATCGTGCTAGATGATCCCACAGCGATGACGAAGCTGATCTTCGATGCAGTCGCACAGACTGGTCAACGAGCGCTTGTATCCAAAGGCTGGGGTGGCGTAGGTGCGGACGAACTTGGAAAGCCAGACAATATATACATGTTGGGCAATGTTCCACACGACTGGTTGTTCAAGCAAGTCTCTTGCGTAGTGCATCATGGTGGCGCAGGGACGACCGCAGCAGGAATCACGGCTGGCCGTCCCACGTTAGTCGTACCATTCTTCGGTGACCAGCAGTTCTGGGGATCAATGGTGGCACGGGCTGGCGCAGGACCTGAGCCCATTCCTAACAAGCAGTTGACGTCTGAAAACCTTGCCGCAGGTATACTCAAGTGTCTCGAGCCTGAGAGCCAGGAGCGCGCCAAAGAGCTGGCAGCTAGCATCGCGACTGAGAAAGGCAGTCATGTCGGCGCTCAAAGCTTCCATCAGTTCCTGGACGTCGACAAGCTTCGCTGTAGCCTGGCACCATCACGAGCTGCAGTCTGGCGCATCAAGCGTACTCAAGCCCGGTTGAGCGCAATGGCTGCATGTACACTTGCACAAGAAGGCCTATTAGATTTCAACGATCTCAAGCTCTTCCGACCAAGAGAGTATGAAGCCGACGAAGGGCCTTGGGATCCCATCACTGGCGCTTCGACTGCACTCATAGGAACCATGAGTACCATGATGTTAGGTGTTGCAGACTTTCCGATCGAGACTCTGAAAGCGCTTGGCATACATCCCGACGCAAAGGCGAAGAGGGACACCAAGAAGGAAGGCAAGCGACCAGTGGGCGGAGAGAGATTAAACAGCTCGACAGACTCTGTGAGATCCGGTCATACTGGTAAGCAGTCCGATGAGACAGCTACTAGCACTTCTGGAGCTTCTACACCCTCTGGAACCATGACTCCAAGGAGCACCACTGGCACATCGATGACAAGTGATGCACCATCATCACGACCTGAAGCCCGCGCGAACTCATCCTTCAATTTCCAGGAGTCACTAGCTAAGTTGAATGCTGGACCACTATCGCCTGGCTCACAAACGAGTGCTAGCAGCCGACCTCGCAGTCCGCAAAGATCTGGTAGCAGCTTAAGGGATATTGACTGGAAGTCGCAATTCTCGACGGGTGCTGACACAGCTAAGGGCGTGCATCGTATTGTGGGAGCCGGACTGAAGTCGCCACTTGACTTTACGATGGGATTGGCGAAAGGTTTTCACAATGCTCCTAAGCTCTACGGAGATGACACTGTCCGCAAGACTGAGAATGTGACTGACTTCAAGTCTGGTATGAGGGTCGCCACGAAAGAGTTCGGCTTGGGCATGTATGATGGAATTACTGGTCTTGTTACACAGCCCTTCAAAGGCGCGATGAAGGAAGGTCCAGCTGGCTTCGTGAAAGGTATCGGGAAAGGCATCGGTGGTATCGTGCTCAAACCTCAAGCTGCCATCTTCGCTATACCTGGATACACCATGAAAGGCATCTACAAGGAGATTCAAAGTCAGTCCGGCTCAAGCGTGCAGAATTATATCATCGCAGCCCGAACAGCACAAGGTTTCGATGAGTACCAAAGTGCTTCTCCAGAAGAACGTCGGGATGTTGTTATGCGGTGGGGGGTGTTGCAGAAGAACCTTAAGAAGAAACGTAATGCAGACGAGATGGTGAGAGACATCCTGAAAGAACAGATGGAGAAGAAAGAGAATTGGCTCGAGGCACGGAAGACGAAAAGCCAGACATCTTTGAGCAATACCAGTAAGAAGGACCCTGAAGAGTCTATGCTTGCAATGGGCACAGGACGTTCCAACACAATGGATTCAGATGCGGCGGAAGACCGAGCAATCGAAGAAGCCATCAGGTTGTCTGTTTTGGGGACCTCTCATGGTGATCCGACAGAGGACGCACGTGTCGCCCAGGGCATCAGAGGCAAGCTGGCTGAAGCGCAGCGTCATCGCGTTATGGACATCGATCCATCGGAAGACGCAGCTTTGCGCCAAGCAATGGAAGCTAGTACTGCCGATGCACAGCGCAGCCAGCAGGAACGTAGCCAGTATGATCGCGAGCTCGAACAAGTCATCGCTCAAAGCCTAAAAGAACAACGAGGGTGGACTGATAGTGATAGCGACGCTGGTCAACACAGTCCTGCATACTCGGAGCACACTCTTGCTCAAACAGATCAGCCTCCCGCTTATGATCCTGGTCATTTGGAAGGCACGACACAACAAGAGTTCGAGCGTGATGTGAAACATCGTCCAGACGAGAAGTCGCAGGAGGAGAAAACAGAGGAGCAGATCGTGATGGAGTATATCAAGAAGCAGAGTCTTCTGGAGCAGAAGGCGAAAGCACCACAAGTTCGTGATAATGACGAAGATGACGAAGATCTGCAGAGAGCGCTCAAGCTAAGTATGCAAGGGCGTGGACAGCATGGCGAGGCGTCAGGATCTTGAGCATTTGCGGGACAATGACTAATGGTAATCTGGCTGCGTGACTTCCGCGATGCTGAAGTAGCAGACGCAGCACTCATCTGAAGCAATAGCAGAGTAGAGAGCGACGGCTCTTCTTGTTCTCATTTCTGGGTCTTATTAGCTCTACACTTATCCCTCTCCTGCTTATACCTATCACGATCCGCCTTCGCTTGCTTCAGCTCTCGTTGAGCGGTCTCCAGCACATACTGACATGCTCCATGATTTTGCCTGAATTGGTTCGCTTCACCCTTGGTCTCTTCGTACCGTCGCTTTTAGAAAGTGGCATCTTCCTCTGCCTTCGATAACTTGTCTGCTTGATGTAGTGCTAGATAGCAGTTCTCCCGAGCCTCCTCGAGCTTGTGTTGGAGACGTTCCAGCTCGGCATCCTTATCATCGACGAGGAGCTGTGTCGGAGTGCCGGCGTCCATGGTGGAAAATGGCTATACTCTCAATAGGAACAATGCAGGACTCATCCTTCTAAAGCTGGAAGAATGGCAAATAGATCTGGTAATGTTACAGCCATCGCATCTCCGAACCTTGATCCTGTCTTCGATGGCGATTTATCCTCTCATGCTGGTTTACCATCTCCACGAAGACGATCCCGATCGTGCTAGAGCGCATCAATGCTCGATCAGATCGAACAGCCTCAAGCAAGCGAGACATATGTTCAGAGGGGAGCAAAGCAGAAAGCATGCCAGGATGCTTTGATATAAAGGTCCCTGTCGAGCTCCGCTCAAGTATCCAGACCGCCGGTCTAACTGCTTTCGAGTCCACCGGGCTTCGTTGCTTTGCCTTTCTTCGCCTCCGGCTGTCTGCGTATATACGACTAAGGAGGGTACCTAGGTAGTCGCCTCTCGAAAGATCTGACTTGCAGTCGGCCTTTTGCCTCCGGCGGCCACTGCGTGGAGCTTTGCGCCTACGGCGTAGTACGATTAGTACGGGATCTACGGAAGCTAGCTAAATGTCCTAGGACTGCCAAGTGATTTAGCTACTTGTCGGAGGTAAGTCCGCACCAATATTATTGCTAGAACTCGAAGTTACGTTACGGCTTTATTTTTTATAACTAATAAGAGACTTTTATTTTGCTAAGGCAAAAAGTTCGTATTTCTAGGTAGTATAGACCTGCGGTCTAATAAGTTAGCGCCAATCCTAGCTTATAGTCTGTATAGACAGGTATATCTATTATAAGGCAGAACTCGGACTACCTCTACTTTCGAATATAGAGTAGATATAGAGATTTTTAACTTCTATTAGTTATAAATCTAAAAGTTGCTATATCGATCTAATATAATACTTATATATATATATATATATATATATATATAGTTTGCTATATAAAAAGTATTTGTATAATATATATAAGTATATATATCGATCTATTTTCTCGATATAAGCAATATATATATTAGTTATAATTGATTAGGCGAGAGTCAAACTTTAGGTAAGCTTTAACTAAGTATTAGCTAGGTTGCATCGATATTTTCACTACTAACTTCGGAGAAAAAGTGCAATATAGCACTTTTATAAACACGCTTTTAGAGCATTCTACGACGGTAGAAGAAGTCTTATATCGAGGTATTTTTCGGACTAGAAATGCCTTATCAGATCTTCGAAGTCCAGGTCAGATGGTCAGATGTGGGGCGGGTAGTGGTCCGTGTTCTGCCTCATGATAGATACACCCCGTGCAGACTGCGATATTCTCGGCTTCCCAGGTTGTTCAAACCACTTCGTCATCTTCTTGATCCAATCACGGTGACGAGCATGCTATTCAGCTCGCATTAGAACCTGCTCTACGCCAGCATTACTTTGCCACTCATAGGTTTCTGCAGGCCGTAGATGTCAGTCACCTCGGTTTCGAACATTTGGCACAGGCACAGCCTCGACGGATCAGCGGTAAGCGTGCGGTGGCTAGCTCTCTCGCATGCAACAGCATGTTCTTGTTTTGCTTGAGACCGGTAGCCCTTTTCACTTCTCTCATCCTGTCGCATAACCTGCAGAGACCATGGGGCGCTCCCTCATCACACATATAACGCCTATACCACCGGGTATATCACGCGAGACGGCAATTTCTCGACTCCACGACCATGTAGCGATGATACAGCTCAATCCCCTCGTGATACGACAGGAAGCTACTGAAGCTCCACCACAAGCAACAAAAGATGAGGCAGAGCTGGGGACGTGGTATTCAATCACGGATATGATCAACTATCTGCCCGGTGGATTATACAAGGGCGAAGCCTCGTACAAAGCCTGCTTCTACAACCTGAAGAATGGCATTCAAACACACGTCTTCGCTCCAGCTGGGGTAGACATCAGAAGTAAATGGAGCATAGGCGGAAACATGCCTGACGAACCGCGCGAACCGTCCGAGTTGGGCATCGATAAGCCTAGAGAAGGCTTGTACATCAAAGAAGAAATCGACCTACGTTGTAATATGTTCATAGGCGCGTTTGTGAAGCGCAACCTGCAAAGCAGCCACCAAGAAGTGCACAACAAGATCATTGCGAAGGCAACTGAGCTGGAGATGAGGCTGCAATCAGCGTTGGGACTTGAAGTGCAATCCTCAAACCATGCTACGGAAAGCAACAATCTGGTCAGCCGGGCACCATCTTCATTCTCCGGCCTGGTCTCTCCTCCTGCTGACTCTCTTAGGTCGAACCAGAGTCGTGAGCTCGATTTCTCATGTACTTGTCAAGGCACGACTCACACGTCAAGCTGTTCTTTCTTCCATCCTGGCGACCTTCAGCAGTATCCTCAAGAGCAAGATCGGCGATCATTTCCGTATCCCACAGTTTCGATACCCAGTTCTACAGCTTCTTACTTCACAAGTCCTGGCCAGGCGCCTACAACATGGGTGCACACGCCTTCAGAGCTGCACGGTTCACCTGCGCAAGGTCAATGTCTCTGTACCGGTGGCCTTCATGATCGAACTTGCTCTTCTTATCCCGGCCTGCGCCTACCAGCTTCTTCATCACTTTCAGACGATATTTCCTCACAAATACCTCTGTCACTTCGAGCAGGATCAACGGATGTGCCACGATCTACGGGTTCGGCGACAGCTCCTCAACGGAGAACTTATTCGGGCTTCACAGCACAGCGGCCTGGAGAGCAAGCTGAGATGAGCGCAACACGGTCGCCTGTGGACAGCAACTCGTTTAACTTCTCACGGCCGCTGTCCATTTCCATTCGTCCAAGTGTACAGCATAGATTGAGCGACAGGACCGTCGCCTAGTACGACAATGAGGTACAAGGATACCGACATCAGATGTAGCTTGTGATGATGAACGAAGTCTTCGAGGGTATCATTCGCCACCATGGCCTTTTCACAGGCTGGCATAGGCTGCAATACACTTAGCGAACGTCCTCGTAAGCCTTCAGCTAGCGAGTCAAGCTGGGTAGCCTCTACTACCGACGTCCTGGTGTTGAAACTGTTATGAGAGATACTTCTGATGCTTGATTTCTCTATCTACGGGCAGACAGAGAGGATATATCTCTGTCTGTTTGCTACTACAAAGAATCTTATGTCGAGTCTCAGACAACACCTGGGGCTTCATCCGTGGTTCATAGCTCGTCTCAATGTGCATAACTCGTCTCCACATGTGGCACGCTCTCAAAGAGTCGTGGAGTCCACGGCGCCAGGCTCATCGTCGCCTGTAATTTCCTTGCCTACTGGGTTGCCATCAACGTCTGCGACCATGACATCTCCGTCAGCGTCTTTTGCCTCCTGTTCCTTTTCTCGATCCATAGCTTCCTTCAGCTGCCCAATCTCTTTCTCCACGTCCTTGGGATCCTGCCCAGGTGCTCCGGACTCAGCCATTTCCTGATCATCATTCTGCGTGGCAGGAAATGCGTCTGTGATTTCTGGCATAGGACTCTTCGATCTGCCTCTGCCTACTGCAGCCTCGAGATCAAGTGCTGCACCGCCATCAATTGGGCGCCTCTGTGGACCCATGTCCACATCTCCAATCTCCTCTGGTCCTCGAGCGTGTGGAAGCTCTTCCATACCTTCATTGAATGCCGCTTCCGTTATGCTGGGCAGCTCTTCGTCAAGCTCTCGTTCGATCTCCGCAGCGCTAGGTGATTCCCCGGGTGGTTCAGCAGATCGCAACATATGCCTAGGCGTCATGGGATGCCCCGCTGGACTCACTGGCACGACTCCGGCTTCTTGCTCTTGCCGTAGTAGTTCTCCTTGCGTCACAGCTCCTTGCTCCCTGAGCTGCACCTCCGTTGATGAAGCAGAGCCAGTGCTAGCGTCACTCTGCTCTGACAATGTCGGCGAAGCAAGCGGTGAAGATGTGATCTGCTGTTGTGGCGCACCCGTGCTGTGTATACCATTGACTGTAACAGATACTGTCTCAATGCCTCCTGGCCCATGTGGCCCATCTACCATTTCCGTACTTTCGCTGTGTAGCTCACCCTGGCTGTTGCTGTCGGTGCTTGATGTGCTTCCCAATACACTCGTCTGATTCCTCAGCCATGGTATAGGTGTCAGAAGAGCACCTCCTAAGCTCTCGTCACTACCAAGACCTTCTCTTTCCGAGATGCCATTGACTTGTGCGTCACCGTTCGTGAGAAAGCCTCCATTCGTCGGCACGCGTAGTGCTGGCAAGGGGAAGTCTGTCAAGGGCGAGCTGACTGAGACTATTCGATCGAGGGCGCGCAGATAAGCCGGTAGGAAGCGGTAGTGTCTCTTTGGTCGAAGAACAAGCTCTGCCAGTCGTTGGATCGTGTAGGGCGGGCTCTCAGCAAAATCGTATTGTAGAATCTTGGTCGAAGACTGGTACATGCTCAGCAGATCAGGCGGAAGAGTCCCTTGTACCGATACCTGCATTCCGGCCGCGAGAGTAGTGGGTGAAGCTACTGCTTCTGTCCGCTGCGAGTCTACCGTCACTTCGAGGGCGCGATGAACTGCGGGCTGCGTGATAGCATTGTCGGTGGGCGCCTCATTCTCCTTCGTGCTGCTCTGACTGTCTGGTGGAGGATCGCTCCCGGCGTCAGGCAAGCTGCTCTCGGGCACATTGGTGGCATCGCTAGGCAGTATTCGCGGCGGCGGTGTTGAGGCGACCACTTCAGGGTCTATGGACGGCGGCTGTGGTGTTGATTCCTGGACTGGCGGTAGCTGTGGGGTGGGAAACTCGTTGTAGACAATCTGCTGCTAATCAGTGCTGGGCTGGGACAAGCATGATGGAATGGCATACATCGTGAAGTCGTTGGAGCAAGCTCTCCAGCACGCGAGGCCATTCTGTGCTGTCGCAAATCAGCTGTAGGCCTGCGAGTAGATTTTCAAGAGCCCGTACATGTCTATTGAGCCGTCGCTAGCTGCACTCTCCAGTATCTGTTCCTCGGAGAGCATGGTGCGTGTGATGTGCGGTCTGGCGCAAAAGATGTTCAGGTTGTTTACAAGTTGAAGATCAGCCAACGACTGACGCCAAGCTCACTGGGCTCACTCGCTTTGAGATCTTGTTGCGCGGATAGCCGAAAACACCGAATATAAGCCAAGAATACGAGAAACTAGCCCTCTAGGCTTGTGCAGAGATTTCTCAGATCTTGGCGAGCAATTTAGTATATAGAACGCACTGTAGATTGCTTAGAACTATTAGTTATTAACTCCTATACAATCTAATCTATATATTCTAATATTTATAAAATTGCTAAGTAATTATATAACTGACTACCTCGCATTAGTTATAAGCCCGGAACATATATAATCCGACCCCGATTCTTTACTTTTAGAATTGTAAAACAACTCGAATACTACTACTAACTTCTCTATAACTATATCGACACTTTAGATAGTAGGCGCTATACCTATAAAGAAGGTATACTATAAGGCAGAGGATTAGGACAATTAGAACAACTAAACAAAGCGATCTGCAATAGCCCTATAGATTTAGTAATATATCGACTCTAATAGTACTAATATATAACTAGAGCCTATAAAAGACTCTAAGTATCTAATAGTTATAGAAGATAAGTCTAAAATAACTTAAGAATAGAGGTTTATTATAGATATAAAGTACAAGGTAGTAGTATATAGATAAGCTAATTTTAACAAATTCGATAATATATATATATAGTTTACTTAGTACTTCGACGACTTAGCTAACAATACCTATAAGATAAGACTAATAGATAAGGCGATATTGCGAGACAAATACGTACTATTTATAGAGATATATAAGCCTACTAAACGCTATAGTAAAGAAATATACTCTATAAAATTATATATACTAGAACTTAGTTAGAAAGGCTATATATCTAGTAAGGACTAGGCTAATATATAGCTATTACTTAAACTATATATATAGGTAGTTAAATATAGCTATACTAATAAGCTACTATCTAAGTTTATTAGCACTATTACTAAAAGTAACTACTCTGCTATAACTACTATATATAGCAAGATCTATAGTAATAATAGCTCTATAATATAGTTGTTAACTAAGGTAGTAAGCTACTAGATTAATATAAATCGCGAGCTACTGAGCCTATACTTATATAGCGCAAATACTATATTTAGTAACTTTAACTTAGAGGATAATACTAACTCGAATATACCTCCTCTACTACCTCTAAGTAGTATATATAATAATAAAAGAAGCAAGAGGTATATATACCTTACTAGTAAGCCTAAGG